>JAESUZ010001150.1:1200000-1800000 GCA_017311185.1 Proteles cristata cristata
TAATAAAGAGGTTCAACTGCCACATCTACTACAAAGATGTAGTTAAGGACTCTTTTAGTTCTAGGTCCTTCCTATTTATGAGTGTATCAAGCCAAAGCCCCAGACATGTTCTTTTTCTTTTTTTAAGTTTTATTTATGTAGAGAGAAGGTGCATGCATGCATACAAACAGGGGAGGGGTGGGGTGGGGAGGGAGAGAATCGCAAACAGGCTCTGCACTGTCAGCTTAGAACCCAATGTGGGACTCGAACCCACGAACTATAAGATCATCACTTGAACTGAAGCCGGACACTGAACCAACCAAGTCACCCAGGTGACCCAGCACTGTGAAGCATTTTGTACTAGTTGCCAACATTTTAGATCAGGAAATGTTACTTTAAAACTCTGGTTACCAGGATCCTCTGGAAAGTGCTGCTGGTCAGGCAGTACTGGGCCTCAGTATCTGTGACATCAGTGGGCCCGGAGGCAGCTGTTCACTATAGATAAGGTCTGCGTGCTTCAGTTCACCACAGTCCCCACCCATCCCTACCACTCCCCGACACTAAGGCCAAGTGAACGCTGTTGCATCATTCATTTTCTTATACGAATTACTCTTGCATCACTCTTGCATCATTCATTTTCTTATATGAATTAAAAGTGAGATATTTAATGTACCATGTTTCTATCAAAAGTGGGAAAAAGTACAAGCAATAGAAATGACTGCATATTTCAAGGCAAATAAGAAAAAGCATATTTATTTGCAGAAGTGAAGCATCGCTCTCACACCTATCTGGCCCCTGCAGGTAGAGGGTAAGTGACCTCCACCATAGGGAGTTCTCAATAATGGCTGCATGCTTCTTGGACAGTGTATGTTACATCTGTGGGTTCTCCTATCCTTCGATTGTCAAGGATTCTTATTCTTTGTGGGGGAGGGGGGATATTTATCCTGTTTCTGCTTTAGACAAAAACAACAGATATTTTCTCAAGGATCATATCCTGTTTTCCTTTCTCAAGCATTCTTCTCCCACAACTGGGGTAAATAATAAGAGAGATTAAGTTGTAGAAAGTGGGAGCTGTCTTAGTAAGATGTTTTTTACAGGCCTTTACAATTCTTGAACTTGACTCTAGGTCTTAGTTACATAGACCTCTTTGCAGGAATCTTTCATCACACAGAATGGAGAAAAGTGATGCCCCCCCTCTCCTTTATAATAATTAACAGTGAGTACTTCCCACAGATTCCCAGATCAGCGTATTATGACACTGTCAAGCACTTGAGATCCAGCAAGGGTTAGAGCTTGTCCAAATTAAGAAGCTGAGAAAGAATCAAGTTCTTCATATTTCCTCTCATTCTTCTCACTAGTTTTTGAACTAGATAAAATGCCTTTTATGTTCGTACAGGACTATAACTGTTTTAAAACCACCAAGGAGGGGCACCTGGGTGGTTCAGTTGGTTAAGCATCCAACTTTGGCTCAGGTAATAATCTCACAATTTGTGAATTTGAGCCCTGCATCGGGCTCTGTGATGACAGCCCAGAAACTGGAGCCTGCTTCAGATTCTGTGTCTTCCTCTCTCTCTGCCCCTCCCCCACTCATGCTCTGTCTTTCTCTTTCTCTCAAAAATAAAATAAACATTAAAAGCACTTTTTTTAACCACTGAGAAAAGCATTTGGAGCAACATGCCCTACCAGGTGGCAAAATTTTCAATGAAGTGCCTATAGGAGCACTTGGGTATCTCAGTAGAGTGTCTGACTCAATTTTGGCTCAGGTCATGATCTCAAGGATTTGTAAGTTCGAGCCCGGCAAAAGACTCCTTGCTGACAGCAGGGAACCTGCTTGGGATTCCCTCTCTGCCCCTCCCACATGCACATTTTCTCTCTCTCAAAATAAAGAAATAAAACTTTTTTAAAAAATAAAAACTTTAGGGGCACTTGGGTGTCTCAATCAGTTAAGCAACGGCATTTAGCTCAGGTCATGATCTCTAGGTTCATGAATTCGAACCCCACATCGGGCTCTGTGCTGACAGCCCAGAGCCTGGAGCATGTTTCGGATTCTGTGGCTCCCTCTCGCTCTTTGCCCCTCCCCAGCTCATGCTCTGTCTGTCTGTCTCTCTCTCAAAAACAAACAATTAAAAAAATGTTTTTAGTAAAATAAATAAAAACTTTTAAAAAGTGCCTATAATCATTACCAGCAGCAGCGGTATCATCAACAGGCCAGCAGGCTATTGATCAAGAAATGAACAAATAGAACCAGTACAGAGTCTAGAATTAGGTCCAAGTATTGAAGGGAAATTAACATATGACCAAGGTAGTACTTCAAAACAGTTGAGAAAAAGGTGCCTTATATATATATCTAAAATTGATTCTGGAAAAACTGTTTACCCACTGGAAAAATTAAAATCATAACCTTACCACTCTCTATACAAGAATAATTTTCAGATATGTTAAAAATTAGAGTATTCTAAAATATTAGAAATACTAGAACAAATTTTAGGAGAAACTTCCTATGACTTTAGGATGGAAGGAAGCATCTTGATAAAACAATCTAGAAGAAAAAAAAGACAGGTTGAGTTTGGCTATAGAAAAATAATGTTAGGAAGATGGCAAAAGTTCTGGAGACGGACGGTGGTGGTGGCTGCACACCATTGTGAATGTCCTAGTGTCACTGAACTAGACACTTAAAAATGGTTAAAATGGTAAAATGTATGTGTAATTTACCACAAAAAAATAAATAAAATAATGTTGGTTTGGTTAAAACAAAACAAAACAAAAACACTCAAGGCAATGTCAAAAGACAAATAATTGGCAGAGTAATATTTGTTATGACAAATAAAGGGTTATAGCCCTTCGATTACAAAGACACTTTATCTATTATGAAGGAAAAGACACCTATGTGGAAAAATGGGCAAAAGATAGAAGTAGGTAATATACAAGAGGAAATACCAATGATCCAAGAGATGTGAAAAGATATTCAATCTTACTAGTAGTCAGAGAAAGGCAAAATAGAGCAACAATGTGAGGCAACTTGTTTTCCTAACAGGTAAACATTTCACAAAATCCAGTGCTGCCAAGGACATAGTAAAACACATCTTCTCATACTTGGTTGGTTAGACGTTTTGGAAGAGTTACTAGCAGTATTAATTAAAACAACATACCCAAAACACATTGGCAAAAGATCTGAGCAAACGCCTCACCAAAGAAGAGATACAGATAGGAAATAAACACGAAAAGATGATCAATAGATTTTTTTCACTGGAATTACAAATTACAAAAATAATGAGATACTGGGGGTGCCTGGGTTGTTCAGTCAGTTAAGCATCTGACTTTGGCTCAGGTCATGATCTCTAGGTCCATGAGTTCAAGCCCCATGTTGAGCTCTGTGCTGACAGCTCAGAGCCTGGAGCCTGCTTCAGATTCTGTGTCTCCCTCTCTCTCTGCCCCTCCCCTACTCACACTCTGTCTTTCTCTCAAAAATAAACATTTAAAAAATTAAAAAATAAGTAAAAAATATTAAGCTACCATTACACACATCTATTAAAATGGTTAAAATCCGAAAACAGCTGAGGACACCAAATACTGATAGCAAAACTGAGCAACAGGAAGTCTCATTCACTGCTGGTGGGAATGCAAAATGGGGCAACCACTTTTGAAGCTAGTTTGGCAGTTTCTTAAAAAGCTAAACATAGTTGTACTATATGATCCAGTAGTCACACTCTTAGGTGTTTACCCAAATCATTTGAGTGTGCAGACACAGGGGCGGGCGCCCAGATGGCTTAACTGGTTGAGCATCCGACTCTTCATTTCAGCTCAGGTCATGATCCCAGGGTCGTGAGATCAAGCCCCATGTCAGGCTCCATGCTGAGTGGAAGCTTGCTAAGGATTCTGGCTTTCTCTCCCTCTGTCCCTCTCCACCTCAGCTCATACATGTGACTGTACTCTCTCTTTCTCTCTAAAATAAAATTAAAAAAAAAACTGCACACAAACAAAGCCAAAATAATGGCTTTATTTATAATCACCCATTAGAAGCAAATGATCTTCCTATAGACAAAAGGATAAAAGATTGTGCCCTATCCACAGTGGAGTGGGATATTTATCAGAGATAAAAAGAAATGAGCTATAAAGTCAGGACAAGGCATGTATAAAGTTTAAATGCATATTAAATGAAAGAAGCCAGTCTGAAAAGACTACATATTGTATGATTCCAATTATATGACATTTCAGCAAAAGTAAAACTATGGAGACTGTAGAAAAATTGGTGATTGCCAGGAGTTCAGGGGACATGGGGGAAAATGCAAGGTGAAATTATTCTGCATGATACTGTATTGGAGGATATGTGACACTATGCATTTGTCAAAACCTACAGAATGTTACAGCATAAAGAGTGAACCTTAATGTATGCAAGTTAAAAAAATCATTTAGGAGGATGGGGAATCCTATGTTAGAATGCAGAATTTTTTTTTTTTAAACTGGAGCCTGGGGAAATACCAACATGGATGCACTACCAGGATTAATTCTAGATCAATCCTTTCTATTCAAAAATATTTTCCCTTGTCTCATTTGTATCCTTCCCCTATGATAGCCTGGTCACTCTGGTCACTGGTTTGCTTAAAAGGTCACATTTAATTCATTCTCTAGATGTACATTCTACACCTCCACTGCTATCTTTCTATCTCTCTCTCTCTGGAGTAATCAGACTACATAGTTTCTCTGAGTAATATTATCTTTGTTTCTTTCTCCTCACCTCTTACCATACTCTCCTCTTTTTTTTTTTTTTTTTAATGTCTTCATTTTGAGAGACAGAGACAGAAAGCCAGCAGGGGAGGGGCAGAGAGGGAGGGAGACACAGAATCTGAAGCAGGCTCCAGGCTCTGAGCTAGCTGTCAGCACAGAGCCCAACATGGGGCTCAAACCCACAGACAGGGAAAAGATCGTGACCTGAGCTGAAGTCGGACACTTAACCGACTGAGCCACCCAGGCGCTCCTTTCCTCTTTCTCTATCTGAATTAAGCCTCTTAGTCTCTCTGCCTGGTCATTTCTCTTCCATTTTTGCTTCCTCCCTCACCTCCTCCCAACCCTGTCATTTCTCTCTTTGTATATGCTCTTCCATCAGCACTGCATACACCTGGCTCTTTATTTGTAGCTGGGAATTCTGGTTTTATGCTTTTAGACTGTCCTTTGTCTTTTGTTTTTTTTTTTTCTTTTTCTTTTTCCCTTTGGGTTTGCGTGTTTGTTAGATTTGTCTGTGCATTTGTGTGCCTTTCTTCCCTGCGTGTTTGTCTGTCTGTTTTCTTTTCCAGGGCTACCTCAAGAAACAAGACAAAGTACACATGGTGGAGAGTCCCAAATACCACTAGAGTTGGGAAATAAATTAACCAAAGTCTCAACAAGAGAGACCAAGAGACACCATTCAAAGGATACTTCCTGAAAGGAGAGGCCCTGGACAGTCAAAGAGCCTTCTTTAATGCAGCAGTACTCACAGGTGCAGAGTCCATAACAAGCTTTTAAAACTATGAAACGGAAGAACTCTCCTCTTAAGAAATTCCAGGAAGAAATGACAGCTAAAGAACTGCTCAAAACAGATATGAACAACAGAACTGAACAAAAACTTAGAACAAGAGTCATACATTTAATTGCTGGGCTTGAAAAAGGCATGGATGACATCAGAGATACTTGCTACAGAGACTATGGAGCTTAAAAATAGTTGTGATGAATTTAAAAAAATGCTATAAATGAGGTGCAAAATAAAATATAGGCATCCAATGCACAGATTGAAGATACAGAGAGGAGAATAGGTGAATTAGAAGACACAGTTATAGAGAAAGAGGGAGCCGAGAAAAAAAGAGATAAACTGATCCAGGAACACGAAAGGAGAGTTCGAGAACAGAGCGATAAAATCAAATGGAACAATATCCATATTATAGAAATTCCCAAAGAGGAGGAGAGAGGGAAAGGGGCTGAAGGGGTACTTGAACAAATTATAGCCGAGAACTTCCCCAATCTGGGGAAGGAAAGAGACATTTAAATTTAAGAAGCATAGAGAACTCCCCTCAGACATAACTTGAATCAATCTTCTGCATGACATATCACAGTGAAACTGAAAAAATATGAGGACAAAGAGAGAATTCTGAAAGCAGCTAGGGAGAAAAGGGCCCTAACATATAAAGGGAAACCTACCAGAGTGGTGACAGACCTATCTACTGGAACTTGGCAGGCCAGAAAGGAATGGCAGGAAATCTTCAATGTGATGAACAGAAAAAATATGCAGCCAAGAATCCTCTACCCAGCAAGCCTGTCATTCAGAATAGAAGGAGAGATTAGTCTTCCCAAATAAACAAAAATGGAAAGAATTTGCCACCACTAAGCCAGCCCTACAAGAAATCCTGAGGGGGGACTCTATGAGGGAAAAGTTGCAAGGAACGCAAGGTACCAGAGACACTACCCCAAGCATGAATCCTACAGAGAACACAATGACTCTAAACCCATATTTTTCAAGAATAATACTGAATGTAAATGGATGAAATGCTCCAATCAAAAGACATAGGGTCGCAGAATGGATAAAAAAGCAAAATCCATCTATTTGCTATCTAAAAGAAACTCATTTTAGACCTGAGGACACCTTCAGATCGAAAGTAAGGGGATGGAGAAACATATATCATGCTACTGGAAGTCTAAAGAAAGAACTCTACATCCTGAGACCATGGAATTCACTTTCTTCTCAAGTGCACATGGCATATTCCTCAAGATAGATCACATACTGGGACATAAAGCAGCCCTCAATAAACATATAAAAGAATTGAGATCATACCATGCACACTTTCAGATCACAATGCTATGAAACTTGAAATCAATCACAGGAAGAAGTCTGGAAAACCTCCAAAGACATGGAGGCCAAAGAATACCCTACTAAAGAACGAATGGGCCAATCAGGCAATTAGAGAAGAAATTTTAAAATATACAGAAACAAATGAAAATGAAAATACAACAATCCAAACTCTATGGGATGCAGCAAAAGCAGTTTTAAAGGGAAAGTACATTGCACTCCAGGCCTATTTCAAGAAATTAGAAAAAGCGTACAAAATCTAACAGTGTACCTAAAGGAACTAGAATGAGAGCCACAAGAGCGCCCCAAACCCAGTAGGAGAAGAGAAATAATAAAAATCAGGGAAGAAATAAAGAATAAAAAAACAAAAAAAGAAAACCCAGTTGAACAGATCAATGAAACCAAGAGTTGGTTTTTTGAAAAAATAAACAAAAGTGACAAACCTCTAGCCAAGCTTCTCAAAAAGAAAAGAGAGGGCACTCAAATAGACAAAATCCTGAATTAAAAAGGACTTATTACAACCAACCCCTCAGAAATACAAGCAACAATCAGGGAATACTATAAAAAATTATATGGCAACAAATTGGACAACTTAGAAGAAATGGACAAATTCCTAAACACACACACACTACCAAAATTCACACAGGAAGAGACAGAAAATCTGAACAGACCCATAACTACTGAAGCAATTGAATCAGTTATGAAAAATCTCCCAACAAATAAGAGCCCTGGACCTGATGGCTTCCCTGGGTAATTCTACCAGACGTTTAAAACAGAATTAATACCCATTCTTCTCAAGATATTCCAAAAAATAGAAATCGAAGGGAAAACTTCCGGACTCATTCTACAAAGCTACCATCACTTTGATTCCCAAGCCAGCCAGACACCCGGCAAAAAAAGAGAACTACAGGCCAATATCCTTGATGAATACAGATGCAAAAATCCTCAACAAGATACTTGCAAATCGAATCCAACAGCACATAAAAAGAATTGTTCACCAACATTAAGTGGGATTCATTCCTGGGTTACAGGGCTCGTTCAATATACGCAAATCAATCAATGCGATACATCACATTAACAAAAGAAAAGATAAAAATGATATGATCCTGTCAATAGATGCAGAAAAAGCATTTGACAAAATACAGCATCCCTTCTTAACAAAGACCCTTGAGAAAGTCAGGATAGAAGGAACCTACTTAAACATCATAAAAGCCATCTATGAGAACCCTCAGCTAATGTCATCCTCAATGGGGAAAAACTGAGAGCTTTCCCCCTGAGATCAGGAACACGACAGGGATGTCCACTCTCACCACTGTTGTTTAACATACTGCTGAAAGTCCTAGCATCAGCCATCAGACACCAAAAGGAAATAAAAGGCATCAGAATTGGCAAGGGGGAAGTCAAACTTTCACTTTTCACAAACAACATGATACTCTACATAGAAAACAAGACAGACTCCACCAGAAGTTTACTGGAACTGATCCAAGAATTCAGCCAAGTTGCAGGGTACAAAATCAACGTACAGAAATCGGTTGCATTTTTACACACCAACAATGAAGCAACAGAAAGAGAAATCAAGAAACTGATCCCATTCAAAGCTGCACAAAAACCATAAAATACCTAAAATAAACCTAACCAAACATGTAAGAGATCTGTATGATGAAAACTACAGAAAATTTATGAAGGAAATTGAAGAAGACACAAAGAAATGAAAAAACATTCCATGCTCATGGATCGGAAGAATAAATATAGTTAAAATGTCATTACTACCCAAAGCAATCTACACATTCAATGCAATCCCAATCAACATTGCACCAGCATTCTTCTCAAAACTAGAACAAACTATCCTAAAATTTTTATGGAGCCACAAAAGGCCCCAAATAGCCAAAGTAATATTGAAGAAGAAAACCAAAATGGGAGGCATCACCATCCCAGACTTTAGCCTCTACTACAAAGCTGTCATCATCAAGACAGTATGGTATTGGCACAAAAACAGACACATAGACCAATGGAATAGAATAGAGAACTCAGAATTGGACCCATAAATGTATGGCCAACTAATCTTTGACAAAGCAGGAAAGAGTATCCAGTGGAAAAAAGACAGTCTCTTTAACAGATGGTGCTGGGAGAACTGGACAGCAACATGCAGAAGAATGAAACTAGATCATTTTCTCACACCATACACAAAAATAAACTCAAAATGGATAGAGGACCTGAATGTGAGACAGGAAACCATCAAAACCCTACAGGAGAAAGCAAGAAACAACCTCCTTGACCTCAACCACAGCAATTTCTTACTTGACACATCCCCAAAGGCAAGGGAATCAAGAGCAAAAATTAACTATTGGGACCTCATCAAGATAAAAAGCCTCTGCACGGCAAAGGAAACAATCAATAAAACTAATAGGTAACTGATGGAATCAGAAATAGTTGCAAATGACATATCAGATAAAGGGCTAGTATCCAAAATCTAAAGGGAACTCACCAATGATCCTCAGCGTCCCTCATCATCAGGGAAATACAAATCAAAACCACACTGAGATACCACCTCACACCAGTCAGAGTGGCTAAAATGAACAAATCAGGAGACCCTAGATGCTGGCGAGGATGTGGAGAAATGGGCACCCTCCTGCACTGTTGGTGGGAATGTAAACTGGTGCAGCCCCTCTGGAAAACAGTGTGGAGGTTCCTCAAAATATTAACAATACAACTCCCCTATGACCCAGCAATAGCACTGCTAGGAATTTACCCAAGGGATACAGGAGTGCTGATGCATAGGTGCACATGGACCCCAATGTTCATAGCAGCACTCTCCACAATAGCCAAAACATGGAAAGAGTCTAAGTGTCCATCAACGGACGAATGGATCAAGAAGAAGTGGTTTATCTATACCATCAAATACTACATGGCAATGAGAAACAATGAAATCTGGCCATGTGTAGCAACATGGATGGACCTTGAGGGTGTTATGCTGAGTGAAATAAGTCAGGCAGAGAAGGGCAGCTACCATATGTTTGCACATATAGGTGGAATAGGAGGAATTTAACGGAGGATCGTCGGGGAGAAAAAGGGGAAAAATAGATGGGGAGAGGGAGGGAGGCAAACCATGAGAGACTCTTGAATGCTGAGAACAAACTGAGGGCTGATGGGGGTTGGGGAGAGGGAGAGGGGGTGATTGGCATGGAGGAGGGCACTTGTTGGGATGAGCACTGGGTGTTATATGGAAACCAACTTGACAATAAACTGTATTTTTTAAAAAAGAACGCAGAATGTGATTTTAAAAAAATCTGTGTTACTAATGTATGAAACAACTTGAGTGGTGGCGGGGGGTGGGATGAGGGGAATGCTGACCTAAGTAACTTGAAAATCATTAGAGTCTGTAACACTAAAGGCAAACTACACATAAAAGTATCAATAAGGTACTCTTATTGATAAAATTCTTTCTCAGGGGGGTAGGAATTGACAATTTTTTTTAAACATTTATTCATTTTGAGAGAGAGACTGCATATGTGAGAGCAAGCAGTTGAGGGGCAGAGGGATTAAGAAAGAATCCCAAGCAGGCTCCACACTGTCAAGTACAAAGTTGCAAAGCCAACGGCAGAGCTCTATGTCACAAACCGTGAGATTATGACCTGTGCCGAAATCAAGAGTCAGACGCTTCACCGACTGAGCCACCCAGGCACTCCAGAACTGAGAATTCTAATAACATTAAATCCTGGAATTAAACAAGTAAATGAATGCTGGATAATGAAAGCCAGCTTCTCCCTGTTAGCAAGGGGGGGGGGGGGATAAGTGATAATCAAGGAGAAGAGGCCAGTATAATCCATGATCTGATCCATCCATGGGTTAGAGTTGGAGACATCAGCAGGAAGTTATGTTTAGCTTAACATAAATACAGGTGGTTACACATAGGAATAGTTATAGACCTGTATATATGCACAGGTTACTATACACACATTTATTTCCTTGCTCTGTCAGGTGAGAGAGCCTGGAAGCAACCACATCCAGCAGCAAGAAGTACACTTAGGGCCCTGATATTGGTTTCTAATAGCATTCATTCTCCAATAAAAGGAACCAGAGTTCCTCAGAGAAAATGGATGATTCTAGGTAAGGCAGGAGAAATACAAGATGCGGCTGGAGCATCTTATAGTACCAGAAAGGAAAGTGCTATGACAAAACAAACACAAACACTACATTGAGGGGGTATGTCATAAGGACACAAATATCCATGAATCTCTACTAACATAAATAAATGATCAATTGAATGAATGAATAAATGAATGATTAAGGGAGAATAAATTACTCTACGCAGAGGAATTCCAAGTAATTTATGTAGATACTTTCCCTTCAAGGAGGAAAGCCTAAGCCCCCACTCCTTAAGTGTTGGCTCCACATAATGACTTCCTTCCAAAAGAGTACGGTGTGGAGAGGCAGAAAAAAAAATTTATTTAGTGGAGAAACCTGACAAAGTATCTCAGCTAGGTGCAGGTCAACATCAATACTGATAGTATGTACACTTGATATGACGTGATGAGGTCATCCTCCCTGAAAGCCACAAGCCCAGTCTAACCACGAGAGAAACAGACAAATTTCAATAGAGGGACATTCTACGAAACACTTGGTCACTACTCTTCAAAACTGTCATGGCCGTCAAACACACAGAACAGTCTGAAACTGTCACAGCCAACAGAAGCCTAGGGACACATGACAACTTCATGTATTGTATCTTAGATGGGATCTTGGAACAGAAAAAGGACATTAGGTAAACACTAAGGAAATCTGAGTCAAGTACAGACTTTAGTTAATGGTAACCTATCACACTGGTTCATTAATGAGAACAAATGTTCCATATTAATGTAAGATGTTAATAACAGGTGAAACTGGGTGCAGGGTATATGGGAACTCTCTGCATGATCATCTCAAAATTTTCTGGAAATCTAAAGCTGATCTAAAATATAAAGTTTATGGAAATACACACACACATTTCCCATCTTACCCAGCACACCAATTCCAGAAATATACCCTATATAAATAAAAGCACCATTATATAAAAATATATGTACAAAGATATTTATTGCAGCATTATTTGTAAAAACAAAAAGTTAGAAACACCACCAACATCCTTTGGTAAAGAGGATGGTAAAATAAATTGTGGTACATTCAAAGCATGGAATACTGAATACTATGCAATGATTAAAAAGAACAAAATTAACAGGGGTCTATCTATTGGCCCAATGATAATGGTGTACTGTTGAATAAAGAAGGCGAGTCACTTAGTGATTTTATAAAAAATATGAAAATAGAAACTACTGAGTAATTTTATTAAAAATATGTAAAAATAGGGGCACCTGGGTGACTCAGTCGGTTGAGTACTGACTCTTAGTTTCTGCTCAGGTCATGATCTCCTGGTTCATGGGTTCGAGCCCCACGTCGGGCTCTATGCTGCCAGTGCAGAGCCTTCTTTGGATTCTCTTTCTCCCCAGGTCACAATCTCCTGGTTCGTGGGTTCGAGCCCCATGTCGGGCTCTATGTTGCCAGTGCAGAGCCTGCTTTAGATTCTCTTTTTCCCCCACCTCTCTCTGCCCCTTTCCTGCTCTCTCTCTCTCTCTCTCTCAATATAAATAAATAAACTTAAAAAAAAGTAGGGGCACCTAGGTGGCTCAGGTCATGATCTCAGTTTGTGCATTCAAGTCCCGTGTCGGGGTCTGTGCTGTCTGTGTGGAGTTTGGGATTCTATCTTTTCCTCTTTCTCTGCACTCCACCAAATTGCATACACACACACACACACACACGGTGGGGGATGGGAGAAATAGGTGAATGGAATTAGGGGTACAAACTTACCCCTAAGTTTGTACAATGGGGTACAAACTTAGTTATAAAATTCATTAGACACAGGATGAAAAGTACAGCATAGGGAAGATAATCAATAAGCCTATAATAACATTGTATGATGACAGATGGTGACTACACTTACCACAGTGAGCACTGAGTCACGTATGGAATTGCTGAATCACTATGTTGTACAGCCGAAACTAATAATGTCAACTATACTTTGGTAATACAAATTTTTAATTTTTTATGAAAATAAAAAGTATATCCAAAAAATATGAAAGTTCTATTTTCATACATTCATTTTTGTATATTATTACTCAAAAACCTATGCTGAGCCCTACACTGTGCTGGACATTATTCTAAGCTCTGAGATTACCATACTTAACAAGGCTAAGAAAAATCTCTGCTCTCGGGGAGCTTATAGTTGAGCACCCTGGATGGTGGTAAGTTCTATGGAAAGAAAGAAGGTACGGGGCACAATAGTAGCACAGTAGGGGGTGATCAGGGAAGACCTCATGGCAAAGGTGACTAATGATAAAAGATCTGAAGAAGGTACATGCCATAAAGATGGCCAGAAAAATGCTTCAGGCAGAAGGATCTACCATTCTGAAGGCTTTCACGTGGTATCCTGCCTGGAGTATTTGCAAACAGCAAGGAGGTCAGTGACAGCCATCTTTTAATTTAACTGTGGCTGCAGCAACTAGCTTCCCGTGGATATCCAACAGCCCCTCCTCTCAGCTACATTCTGTATCTTTTGCTTTCTGCCAGGGGGCTTGTGAGGTGCTGAGGTACAGGATGCTGGTAGATGACTCTAACTTGCAGGAGTTAACATTCCTTGGGGGATTCTTTGACCAAGGGGGACAGGACGTGATAGGTAAGTGCTTATCTCTTCTGTCCTCCGACTCCTTACAGAGACCTGGCAGGCTGAGTCCCTGTTGCTTTTCCCTCCTTTCCTATTTCCCTCTCCCTGTCCCTTACTCCTGCTCCTTGGTATTACTTCCCCCAAATAAACTACTAACGTGCAATCCCTTGTGTCAGATTTGACTTTACAGAAGGTGCACAGGGTGAGACTGTTGGTACCAGAGGTGGCCGTAGCCAGCAGATTTTCAGAAAGGGATCCTGGAACCAGATCCATCCGCAGGCAGATGGCAACAAGGACCACACTGCTGGTGCCGAGTGAGGGGAGAGGAAGCCCTGGGGACCTGCAACAGTGTAATTAGCAAGACTGTTGTCAGGAGTGGTTTTGAACACGATGCGGTTGGCTGGTTGGCTCGTACAGCAGCAGCAGCGGGCTGTGAGTGGTATGGGCTAACGGTAATTACAAGGTTATTTAGGGAGCTGGCTTTTGTTAACACCTTCAGGCCGCTGAAGAAAAAAAAGAAAAAAGAAAATGACAAGTTTGGGTTAGCCACCAGCAAACTGTGAGAATCAGAAGGCCTCTATGGTAGTATTTAAACAGACATTTATCTCCAGAGGACACAGGATAGATGGTGCTAAAATCAGGCTTAGGACTTAAGAACAGCGGAGATACAAAGGAGACAATGTACAGCTTCAACGGGTCTCTCCTTCCAAAGGCGGGGCTCTGGTGAGAAAAGAGAGGGGCCCTGAGCTCTGCAATAGAGACATTTAGGGTAATGAGCCTGAGAATCTTACATCCTTAAATTTCCCTGAACCCTCTGGGCTGGGAGAAACAGCGTCTGCTCTTTTGCCAAAGGTGAAGCGCTTCCTCTCACACAGAGGCTGTGGGGATACCCGAAATATCACGGAGGTAGGTGTCTTCTTGGGAGGGTGATGCGTGTCCTCCTTAGATTCTACCCCCACTCCTCCCAGGGCCCACAGGCCTAACTAGGGTGAGGCTGGAGCAGTCCGCAAGCAGGGCAATGTGGCTCTTGCTCCAGAAGGAAATAACTGAAAGTGTTACAAGACCTGGCTCATAAGTACGGCAGGAATCTTAGGGCTGTCGACCACGGCAGTAGTGAAATATAAGGCTAGAGAGGGAAGTTCATTGGTATGGGAGCACTGTCCTGTGACTTGGGACTTCATTCCTGACAAGGACACCTGGAGACAGTCTTTCCTTCCTCCACTAACACAGTATAGAAGGCACAGGGAAGGAGGTCACAGGCATCTTTGAGAAGCTCAGTGGTGGCCTCCCTCTATAGGCTGGAGATGCTCCCATGGAACTAGGCCCTCTGGTTCTAGCAGGAGTGAGAAGATCCCAGAGAGGCTGAGACCAGGTGCTAACATTAGCAAGGTACAATTAACTACAATTATGGGAAGCGAGGTTCGATGCCTTATTTCCCAGAAATCTGTGCTGGTGCTCAGATAGGAACTCACCATGGAGTTCTTTTTTTTTTAATTTTTAAAAAAATGTTTTCTTTATTTTTGAGAGAGAGAGAGATAGAGACAGCATGAGCATGGGAGGGTTAGAAAGAAAGGGAGACAGAATCGGAAAACAGGCTCCAGGCTCTGAGCTAGCTGTCAGCACAGAGCCCTACACAGGGCTCAAACCCACAAACCATGAGATGGTGACCTGAGCTGAAGTCAGACGCTTAACCAACTGAGCCACCCAGGTACCCCCACCATAGAGCTCTTATATGTGAAATAGAAGAGCAGCTGGCAGGTATGTCACTTGACTTGTACTACCAGAAGCAACTGAGAAATGGCAAACAGAAGGTTGATGTCACCCGTCAGAATGGAAAACTACAGTTTCTCACCCAGGTTCTAGATCTAAGTCAGTGTGTAGACCAAAGTGCTATTGACTAAGTTCTGTACCGAGGGATCCTGCAAAGCCATCACAAGTACTCCTCAATCCTTTCCCAAAGGGGTCTGTGGCTATTTACCAGAGTAACTGGGGAAAGGAAAATACTCAGACCTTTCAAATGCTGTGGCTGGCTGCCAAATCTGAGCTGGCCCTGATGTCTGGGGACCCAAAATGCTATCATGGCCCCAGGTTCGAGTAATGGCTCACAGTGGGGCCTAATGGGTCCATCGATCTGCTCTTGAGGTTATTTCCTCCACTGCCAAGTGCATAATTAGGATGGATACACTAGTAGTTTACAGACCTTCACATTGGTTTCATCACCAGCTAGAGTAAGAGGCAATATGGCAGAAAGGGCCAAAGAGAAGGCCCTGAAACTGCACACAGTCCCCAACACAATCCTGGCCAAAACAGTAAATCAAAACAAACCACATCCCAAAAGGAAATAATGCATTAGCACCATAAAAGATGTAAAGGATGCAAGGGTGGTAGTCCACATTATAATTCCACTCAGTCCACCTGGTAGACTACTATAAACTCAACCAAGCCATACCTCCAAATGCAGGTGCGGGGCCAGATGTAGCATCTCCCTGGGAACAGATCTACACAGCCTCTGGCACCTGACACACAATTCATCAGATCATGCACTCATCATTGATCTGATAAGTGTATTCTTCCCAATCCCTATCAGTAAGAAGGATTAAAAGCAGTTCATTTTTTTGTGGAATGGATAGCAGTTCACATTCACTATCTTGCCCAAGGCTTAGGTTAATTCTTCTGCTCTGTGTTACAGTGTAGTCGAAAGGGACCTTAATCATCTTGACATTCCACAGAATAGCATGGTGGTCTACCATATTCATGACGTCAAGTTAAATGGGCCTTCTGGTGAGAAGGAAATGACAAGTACTCTGAATGTCCAATTAATGTCAGAGGGTGGGAGAAAATCCTCTGGGGCATGTGATGGGTAATGTCCTAGGGGTCCAAAGGCCTGGGCCATGATGAGACATCCACTCTAAAGGACAAATTGTTGCCCCTTGTATTGACTGCCACTAAAACAAGGCATTGTACTTGGTGGGTCTCTTTAGATTTGGGAGGCAGCATATCTTAAAATTGTACACCAGGGACTAGCTCTTGGGAATACTACTCGAATTTACCAAGTAATGTGGAAGGCTGCTAATAATGAGTAGGACCCAAGACAGAACTTTACAGCACGTCCAAGCTACCCTACCACTCAGGTCCTATGAGTCAGTATATCCAGACGAGATCGGGTGTGTTCAGGGAGGTGTGGCCATAGACATGAGTCAGTATATCCAATCACGCTAGTGCTGTCCAGCCCCTGGTGTGTCATGAGCCCTAACAGAGACTGAGTACCTGATCACGAGACATTGAGTGATTATGAGACCAAGAGCTGCCAGAGCTGGCTGCTGTAAAGTGGGTGACAGAGATCCATGTCCTAAGACTGCACGGAGGCAGCAGCAATACACTATGCTGTGAGGACTATACATTTGTGATCAGGTTCAAGTAGATCTGGAGGGCACAGGCAAGACAAGAAGAGGTGGCCAGTTCTCCCACGCCATCTATTTTATTGCACTGTCACTTCTCCTTCAATGTATACATATGGTTTAATGAGAGTTTCCAGGTAATGGAGAAGAAAAGCCTCAAGTCCAACTCACAGATGGATCAGCTCATTACGCCAGCGCTAGCTGAACATGGACTGCCACTAGACTGTAACCCCACTCAGCAAGGGCCTTGAAGGACAACGGTGAACAGGTATCCTTCCACTGAGCATAGCTTCAAGTGGTGTACTTGATGTCTCAGTCTGCATAAGGGTAGAAAGGACCTGAGATATGTATAGACCCGTGGGTAGTGGCAAATAGCTTTTTAGTTGATGAAGAGTCTGGAAAGGACAAGACTGAAAGATCATTTGGAGAAGAGGTATAAATTGTACTTGTGAGCACAGAGCTTGAGGATCTTTGGGCCTCATATTAATGTCCACCAGAGAGCATCTACTACAGAAAAAGCCTTGAGGAACCCGGGAGATGTCTTTCTGGTGGGTGTGAGTCTGCTCTGTCCTTGGCCACCCAGCTCCTCTGTAACTGGCCCACGAACACAGTGGCTATGGCTGCAGGACTGGCGGTTATGCATGGCCCCAAAGCATTGCTCCCTCTCTGCAAGGCTGACCTGGCTGCCGCTGCTACTGAGTACCCAACCTGACAGCAGCAACAGGTGATACCAAGGAGTGGAGACGTACTGTCCTTTAAGGACAGTGGCTGCTACGTGGAGGGGGTAGTGATTTGTCCTTACTGGAATTGATACTAACTTTAATGTGTCCTTCCTTCCTTCCTTCCTTCCTTCCTTCCTTTTTAATTTTTGATAGACAGGTAGAGACAGTGTGAGTGGGGGAGGGCTAGAGAGAGAATGGGAGACAGAATCTGAAGCAGGCTCCAGGCTCCATGCTGACAGCAGAGAGCCCTCCATGGGGCTCAAACTCATGAGCCATGAGATCATGACCTGAGTCAAAGTCTGACACTTAACTGACTGAGCCACCCAGGTGCCCTGATACTAACTTAAAAACTGTTTTTAATGTTTTATTTTTTGAGAGACAGAGACAGAATACAAGTAGGGAAGGGTCACAGAGAGAGGGAGACACAGAATCTGAAGCAGGCCCCAGGCTCTGGGCTGTCAGCACAAAGCTTAATGCAGGGCCTGAACCCACAAATGCAAGATCACGTCCTGAGCCGAAATTGGATGCTCAACTGACTGAGCCACCCAGGCACCTCCCCTGACACCAATACTAACTTAGATATGAGTTTTGCCTTTCCTGCCTACGCCACAATCCAAGGGCTTAGAGAATGGCTGCCTTACTGGCACGGGAGTCCACATAACATCAGACCAAGAGGCCCATTTTTATTGCAAAGGAGACAGGACAGTTAGCACACGGCCATGGGATCCACTAGTTCTACTATATACCTCATCAACTACAACCAACCAGCCTAATGAAAGATGCAATTCGTACCTCAGCCCTTCAGAGGTATCTGCACTGACCCACCTGTTGCTGTATCTTCAGTGGCTAATCCGTGGGTCTCGGAATCGGGAGCAGAAATAGGACTGGGCACTCTAGCATCACTCCCAATGATCCACTTGTGGAAATCATGCTTCCTATTCCCAATATTCTCTCAAATTCGCAGAGCTCTATGTTTACATGATTGACCAAATATCTATTAAGAGGTGGTTAGTCAAATAAATTATAGGACTTTATATTACATTCAAATGATAAAACAGTATGCAGTTGTTAACAATAAAGCGTATCTATATGTGTCAGCTTGGAAAGATGTCCAAGATACAGTGCTCAACGTAAAACAGAAATTACAGAATGGATATTCTATATGATAGTATTTGTATATGTATATACAATACATATTTGTATATGTATTTTTTAAAAAGAAATATATGTCTTTGTGCAAGCACAGAAATCCTCTGGCATAATATTGGAGAGAGAAGGGCAAAGTCGATTTCCTTTTCACTTTAAATTCTTCTATATCTTAAGTTTTTTCTTACTTCAGCATATATTACTTTATCATATAAATGGTTTTAAAAGATTTAGGGATGTCTGGGTGGCTCAATTGGTTAAGTGTCTGGCTCTTGATTTTGGCTTAGGTCATGATCTCACGGTTCGTGAGTTTGAGCCCCACATCGAGCTCTATGCTGACCGTGCAGGGCCTGCTTAGGATTCTTTCTCTACCTCTCTCTGTGTGCTTCCCATGCTCTCTCTCTCTTTCTCTTTCTCTCAAAATAAATTTTAAAAAAAGTTAAAAAATTAAATTAAATTTTTAAAAAATAATAAAAATATTTCTGTGTCTTCACCATATTATAAAACCAAAATAAATATTTGAAGTTAGTTTCAGAGAACTAGTTAATAGATCACCTTTGGGAGGGGGAAAAAGCTATTTTCATTATTTAAAAAATACCCTACACCCTTCATGGTGCTGCTGAGGAATCATTCCTTAATGCTTTTGGTAAAGGAAAGCTGTCTTCATCTCGTATTTCCTCCAAATGAGACAGTAGTCACCCTGGCTAATGTTTGTTTTGGGGACAAGTAGAGAAGGAAAGGGCGTGACATCTGAAGTGGGAAAGTACTGAAAAAGCTGGAATCCCACGTGGAGAGGTGGGGAGGGGCTTGAAGTTTATTTATTTTAAGTTTCCTGTAACAACATGGACGGAACAGAGCATGCCAGGCTGGTCCTCCAGCACAGGCTAAGAATGTGCACAGTGGATGTTCAATTTGGTTTGTGGACCAAAAAAGTATATGAAAAGTTCCAGAAAAGCAGCAATAGTACAAATGGGGTCAAAATGAAAGTTAACAGAGGCATAGCGAAAGTTTAATGCAGCAACATATTGATAGTTAAAAACAAATTATTTGTTTGGTTTATACACAGGTTCATAGCTTCCACTGGTTTAGAAAGTCACCTTTCCAAAGAAAAAGAAGAATCGAGTTCAAAGTTTTCAACCAGGCAATTGTATCCAGTAGCATTTTTACTACAGTGCTTTTAAAGTTAGTAAGTAATCAAGAAGGTTAATGTTTAGCAAGAACATATGCCCGTGAAAGCAACTTTGTGCCTAAGGCATCAATCCTGCCAAATAAAAAGGTGAAGTAAAACAGTAAAAAAAATTTAAAGGGAAATGAAAGACAAGCCGGGCCCATTAAAAAAATTTTTTCCATTCTGTATAAAAAGTACTACCTCCTAGGATGGTTTCACTATTCTATGATGAATATGTAACACAGGTTGTCTACTTACAAATTTTATTTGCTGAAAACAAAAGTAATTAAAGCGGCCAAGAAAATAATAGCTTAATTATATTTTTTCCAGTGTGCACTCTAAAATTGCATATTTTCTCCTATTGCTCTGTGGTATTTTTTATTTTCTACAGTGTAAGGTGTAGGCAGGATGTGTGTAGGAGCGTTTAGGGGACTGAGACACAGCGGCATGTGCTTAACCTCCATACAAACTAAGTGTCTCTATGACGGTAATGAGCCAGCCTGATGATTTCTGCTTCTTTTGTTCTTCAAGTATTTGTGTGGCAGCTTTATTACTTAGGAGTTGATTACATAGCAGAAATACAATCTTTCTGTATAAACAAATTGTGAGCTAAGCCAAAACATCTTACAGTAAACAAACAAGACAGCCTGTTACTATTTGCAGGTAGTATGTTATCTTGTAAAAATCAAATTAAACAGGTCTCCACTTGTTGAACAAATAGGGAAAGATGATGGTGAGGGGAATTTGTTTGGTTTCTATCACTGTGGGCAAGGGAATGCTCTGGTTTGTCTTCCGCACTATTGACAACCAGTTTCCATGAACTCCCAGTACCCATCTCTGTATTAGCAATGAACACTCAAGGGCCAGATTTGCCAGTCCCTACTGAGAACATCTGCATGTAACGAAAGCTGTATAATCCAAAGGCCCAAAACTGAGTCTGCGGGCCAAACATTGTCCACAGACGTGTTCTGTTTGGCCCAAACAGTGTTCAACATTTAAAAAAATTACTTGTCAACATTTTAAAGTCTGATTTTAATACTCTGGTTTCTCTTCAGATCGCATAAATCCTTCGCCTTTTACTGAAGTCAGATTTCATTCTCAGTGAGACGAACCAGGGCGCCTTGGAAAAATGGCTGATTCCACAGCTGGGGCAGGATGAACCTGGTACATGTTGTTACGACGCACAATAAAAAAGTATTCAAGGAGGGGCTCAGTTGGTTAAGCGTCCAATTCTTGGTTTTGGCTCAGGTCATGATCTCATGGTTTTGTGAGTTCGAGCCCCACATTGGGCTCTGTGCTGACAGCGCAGGGCCTACTTGGGACTCTTTCTCTCTCTCTGCTCCTCCCCCACATGTGCTGTCCCTCTCTCAAAAGATAAATAAATTAACTTAAAAAAACTATTCAAGGAACAGTGGCATTTCTCAGGACAGAGGAGTGGGATTTAAGAGCCCCACGTGGCTACACGTGTGACAATTTGAGAATTAAAAAAAAGAATGACAGTGATGGTTTGGAACATACTGAATAAAAGAAAAATCCACAAACTTACAGTGATACTAAAGATTGTATGAGATGGTGGAAGGAGTTATATGTGAAGGAAAGGTAATTCTGTTGTTATTGTTGTTGAACAGAAAAACTGTAAGTAATGAATGCAGAAAGAACTGTTGAAAATCATCATTTTACGGGCGCCTGGGTGGGTGGCTCAGTTGGTTAGGCATCCAACTCTTGATTTCGGCTCAGGTCATAATCTCACAGTTGATGAAATGGAGCCCCACACCAGGATCTGCTCTGTCAGCACAGAGCCTGCTTGGGATTCTCGCTCTTGCTTTTTCTCTGCTTGTGCCCTGCTCACGCTCTCTCTCTCTCCAAATAAATATTAAAGAAGAGAAAAATCACCTGTTACAATAACTCTTATCATAGTTCAAGAAAAAATCACTGGGTGAAAGTTGTTAGCACACAAGGTGGTCATACGCTCTTAGCATATTCCCCACAGAGCACACATTAACTGTAAAGGAGAAAATGTTTCTTTACAATTAGGAAATATGGAAGACCCATCTGGACCAAGAGATCAAAGCTGAGAGCATCAGTCAGGGGACACACTGATACCGTGTACCACCTGCTGAGAATTAGTGTGACAGACACATCCTTACTCCTGTAGTGGAAATAGCCAGACAATCTATGTTGAAGCACATTCTGAGAAACTGGCCTGCACTCTTCAAAAATGCCAATATTAGGAGAGAGTAAAGAGACATGACAACAAAACGCAATGTGTGGTCATTGATTAGATCCTGGATTTCAATATATAGGTGTAGTTATAGTTACAGTTATACAGTTATAGCTATGTAACTATTATTGGAACAATATGAGAAATTTGAGCACAGCCTGTATGTCAGATAATGGTACTGAGTCAATGATAAATCATATTGTAGTCACACAGAAGAATTCTAGTAGACTCATGCTGCCTACTTAAGAAAATGATTCAGCCAAAAAAGTGGTGTGTGTGTGTGTGTGTGTGTGCGTGTGTGTGTGTCAGAGACAGAAAGGAAATGAAGCAGAATTTTCAAACTGAGTAATGAATCCAATTAAAGGTATGCAGGAATTCATTCTATTATTCTTTCTATTTCTATGTATGTATTTTGTAATTGTTTTTCAAAACCAAGAACTGTGGGGGGGAAATCCCCAGAGACTTTACACAAAATTCCGTTTGGAACTTTCAGAAAAACACTCTGAATATCTAGCACCCCGAGCTTGCATTCTGTGGGTAGAGGGGCGGCCACCCAGCCATCCCACGATCTATGAAGTCTCCGGTCTGCCCCAAGTCCACTCTCCATCTTGTCTTACATTCAGTCTGCTTCAATCCTTTGCCTCCACTGTGATCTCCACAAACATTTGAGTTTGTAATCTCACACAAACCATAACAGAGAACGTTGAACATGGCTAAAGCAATTTCTAGAAATGTGTTACAAATCCGTTTCAACAATCCGTTAAACAATTTGAAGAGAAGGAACCTAGAAATGACATCTATACTAGCAACGGCAGGACTAAAATGCTCAAAGGTGTCACAGAATTTCCCACTGAGACTTTTAATGAATTGTGAAATATTATTCAACTAATATTGAGGAAAATATTCCTTCAACTAATATTAGGGGAGCAGAAGTCTTTAAAGTGTTTTTTTCTTTTTTCTTTTTTTATTTTTTGAGAGACGGAGAGAGACAGCATGAGCAGAGGAGGGTCAGAGAGAGAGGGAGACACAGAATCCAAAGGCGGGCTCCAGGCTGTGAGCTAGCTGTCAGCACAGAGCCCGATGTGGGGCTTGAACCCATGAACTATAAGATGGTGACCTGAGCTGAAGTTGGACACTTAACCGGCTAAGTCAACCAGGTGCCAAGCAGGAGTCTTTAAAAATTATATAATCTCTGGGGCGCCTGGGTGGCTAGTCGGTTGAGTGTCCAAATTCAGCTCAGGTCATGATCTCATGGTTTGTGGGTTTGAGCCCTGTGTGGGGCTCTGTGCTCAAAGCCTGGAGCCTGTCTTTGGATTCTGTGTCTCCCTCTCTCTCTGACCCTCCCCTGCTCATGCTGTCTCTCTCTGTCTCTCAAAAGTAAAATAAAACATTTTAAAAAATTATGAAATCTCTAGGAGCACCTCAGTGGCTCAGTTGGTTGAGCGTCTGACTTTGGCTCAGGTTGTGATCTCACAGTTCCTGGGTTTGAGCCCCATGTTGGGCTCTGCGCTGTCAGCATGGAGCCTGCTTCAGACCCTCTGTCTCCCCCTCTCTCTGCCCCTCCCTGGCTCATGCGTGTGTGCTCTCTGTCTCTCAAAACTAAATAAACATAAAAACATTTTAAATTATTAAATCTGTAATTAGATCCTAGCACTAGGGAGCATTTACACAGTACTCTGTTAGCATTCGGTGGAATGGGGTCCTGGTACAAGAGCACATGAACTAAACACTTAAATTCTTTGCATAGCAGGGAATTGTATCAGTTGTATTTGTCACAGTGCCTTCTCGTCTCTGGGATGGCAATTTGCCCAACACTATTTCTGGTCTGATATTTTACTGCAGTGAACCTCTCTGGATAGACCGTGTGAAGTCCTTCACCTCCAGTGCCTACCGTTGGTATTAAGTCCCACCTTTCTGCCTTTCCACTTGTGCATGTTTCTCTCCTATGCAACTGTTTCTGTTTTTGTCTTTTTGATCCTCTATTTTTCTGCCCTCGCATCCATCAGGCTGCTTGACCACTGTTCAATGTTTGGTCCAAGAGCACTCTTGCTCCCCTCAGCAAAAAGTCAGCATAGCAGTGCCAGACACAGACATACATCAAGGTGAATAGGTGGGCTGGGTTCCAAGCCACACGCACCAGAGCTTGCCCAAGTTCACCCAACAGCTCTGAACTGGATCGAAACTGCAATTCTCAGCTGTGGCTCTTGTCCCCACGTAGTCACACAGCCTGACAGCCTCACTGGAAGGTTACTGAAAGTGAGGAGACAACAGGGGAAAAAAGGGAATGTTCTGAACATTCTGTAGGCTATTACTATTCATGATTAATTAAAATCAAACAAGAGCATGTTTCTGGCACAATGAAAACACTCAGTATTCTCACCAACCCGAAAGGAGCTTTTCCCCCCCATATTTATCCCTGAAGGAGTCTTTTTCCACATTTTTCCCTAATCATCTCCCAACGAGATTTTAACACTGCAAATCTACTCTATATGTGCTGTATTAATCCGTGCTTTATACAATATAAGTTACACTACCCCTGTCCATTCCCTGAAACCAATTTTCATCCTCTTGGGGGGGGTGGGGGGCAGAATACGGTTCTCATTAAGAAGGCATGCACTGAAATGTTTATAGTAGACTTGTAAATGGACATTTTTCCCCATGCTTATTCTCATCTTGGTTGGTCGCAAACCATAACTTTTGCCTTTAAAAATTATCTACAGGGTTATGGAATGAGAGTTGGAAAGAACTGTTACTCCAGCAAGAATCTGCACCCAGGCCCCCTGGAAACCATGAGTTCCGCAGCTGAGGCCCCGCTGGGTAGGACAAATCCTGACAGTCACCGAGAGACTTCAGAGTGTGGTGTCTGGTGTAACGTGATGGTTCTGATGTGCGGGAGCAGCAAGGCATGGACTTGGGGACAGACAGAACTGTGTCTGCATTCCAGCTTAGTAACCAGGAGGCCATGGCAAATCATTAACCAGCCCGAATCCATATGTAGAATGAGATAATACCCACCTCCTAAGGTGGTTATAAATATAATCTGTGCCTCCTAGGTAATGAAACTTGGCATTCTGCCTAAGTCACCTGGGTCACAGAACGGCAATACGTGATTCCTTCACTTGTCTATATTTTGTTTTGTCTTCTGGAGGCGGGTTGCCACAGACAATTCCTAGCTGCTGCTTCCAGCCCTTGACCGATGTTGGTCTGACCTATTCTCAGGCCCCCATACCATCTGCCACGCTGCTAATGGTCTTCCCAGGCACCGCATAGTTGGCACAGTCCTGTCCTTTACCTCAACTCCTCTGGGAGCACTTACTCTTCCTCCCACTCCTGTTGGAATTCAATTACTCTACCGTTTTCATGCCACACAGAGAAGGTTTAACATCATAAAGCTGCAGACTTCAGTAATAGAGTTCTTCTGGGTTGACTGTGAACCACAAGGCCCTTTTCTTGCCAGACACATAGACAGTCCCCAGGAGTTGGGCTGGGGTCAGTTGGGCCACCTGTTTTATTCAGAGCCAGTGCTCACTTCCCCCCACAGGGCCCGTGATGACTCCAGCCTATCACACCAGACTTCTTGATGTTTACGGTGATTTTCTTGCAGGAACCTGGTCTCTCTGTGTAATCTAGCTTCTGTCACGAGTGCCCCACTTCTCATCCAAAATATCTTTACATGTTTGAAACCCTAGGGGCGGAAGGGGGTTGAATTTTTCCTGTAGGGTTCATGGGCCATATGCAAATTAGGACATGTCACGTACCCAAGTGGAAGAAGTTTTACACCCATAGCTTGGGGATAACTGCAGGTCCTGTAAAGATTAAGGATATTTTAAGAACCTGGCAGCATTCCAAGTAAAGTAAAAGGAAGCCTAATCTCCTAGCTGGTCCATGAATTGGTCTTTTATTACATTATTACAGCTGTTTTTGGCCTTGGTGCAAGTCAGTAACTGAAGGTCATGGCTCCAGGAATTCTCTCCCTCCAAAAAACACATCAAGTCTTTTGTCTACTGGATTGATACCATTAGCATACAAATATACTTATTCATCCATATTAAAAACAACTGCTGAAACTCTCTTGATCCCACATCCTTCCATTTCTGAGCTTTTTTAATAATCAAATTCCCCAAAAGAGTTGCCTGGATCACGGTCTCCACTTTGCTCTCCTCATCCTCAGTCAAATCCTTTCTGATGAAGCCTTCATTCCTGCTACTCCACCTGACAGCTCTTGTCAAGATCTTAGATGACCCTCACATCTTCAAAGCCAGTGACTAATTCTAAGTCTATACTAATCATGACCTTTGACACTGCTGACTAGTCCCTTGTTCTTTTTTATAAAAGTTTTTATTTGAATTCCTGTTAGTTAACATACAGTATATTAGTTTCAGGTGTACAATGTAGTGATTCAATACCTCCACACCCGGTGTTCATACAAGTATGCTCCTTAATCACCATCACCTATTTCACCCATCCCCCCACCAACCTCCCCTTCGGTAACCATCAGTTTGTTCTCTATAGTTAAGAGTCTGTTTCTTGGCTTGCCTCTCTCTGTTTTTCCCCTATGATCATTTTTTTGTTTCTTAAGTTCCATATATGAGTTATATCATATGGTATTTATGGTATTTGTCTTTCTCTGACTTATGCCACTTAGCCTAATACCCTCTAGTTCCATTCATGTCACTGCAAATGGCAAGATTTCATTCTGACCATCCCCTCATTTTTGATACTTTTCTTCACTAAGCATTTAAGTGTGGGGAAATAGGTTCAAGAATTCCTTATATTTACATAAATGGGTTAAAAAAAAGCTTAGGGTGAAAAGCTGCCACCACAGGGAGAAAGCATCCAAGGTTAGCTAGCAAGATACTATAATAGGATCACGAGTAACTTGTTATATCACCTGTAGGAAACTACTTTTCATCTAGTGCCAATGCATTTTGATCACAAACTGCACTTGCTCTCCAGACCCTTTACTTCTTATACACACAAGTTAACTGATTGTTTTCTTCACATTCACCATGTGTGTAAGAGAGCTCAATAAATATGGAAGCAAAACCCTTGTTTGGGGCTCTTGTCTGTCCCAGACATTACCCTCTCTTGTATTCAATTCTGGGTCTGCTCTCTTACTGGAGAAGAGAGAACTCCAGACTCATAGTTTGCGACATTTAAGAACCTTGCTTTTGGGATTTTCCTACATCAATGATCACCCTCTTTTATTCCTCCTTTGCTGGTTCCTCCTCATCTTTCTGACCTCCAAATGCTGGCGCTCCAGGTTCAGTCTTTGGTGTTTGTCTCTCCATTCCCTATGGCAACTCAGGCTCAGGGCCTTAAATGCTATTGTTATGCTGATGTCTCCCAATTTTATATCTCCAACCTGGATTTCCCCCAAATGCCAGACTTGTATATTTAAATGCCTACATAACAGTCTCCTTAGATTTGCATCTCAAATTATCATATCCAAAATAGAATTCTTGATTTCCTTTCCCCCAAATTTGCACCTGGGTCTCCCTATCACAATGAATAACCTGATCTTTCCATTTCTGTAGTTAGTTACTCATGTCAGGAACTTCGGATTTTTAAAATTTTTTTAATGTTTATTTATTTTTGAGAGGAACACAGAGCATGAGCTGGAGAGGTGCAGACGGGGAGACACAGAATCCAAAGCAGGCTCCAGGCTCTGAGCTGTCAGCACAGAGCCTGACACAGGGCTTGAACCCAGGAACCTCGTGATCATGGCCTGACCCAAAGTTGGACACCCAACCAACTGAGCCACCCAGGTGCCCCTTTGGATTTGTTCTTGATTCTTCATCCAACCATCAGGTTCCTATGTACTCTTATCTTAGAATTAATCTTGTATCTAACCACTTCCACCATTTCCACTGTGACCCAAATTCCATCACCTCACACCTGGACTGTTCAAACTGCCTTCTAACTAATTTTCTTGCTCAGAGAGCTGGAGCAACCAGCAGCTAGAAGAATCCTTCTGGAATGCATGTCATGCCAACAAACCTCTCTGCTCAAAATCCTTTCATGGCTCCCATCTCATTCAAAGTAAAATCCATGGTTCCGACTGAGACCGGCAAGCCCTCATGTCTGACCCCTTACCACTCTAATTTCATCTCCTGTGACCTTTGCCCTTGTTTACTGTGCTGCAGACCTACCGATCTCTTTGCTCCTCCTAGAACACTCCAGAACACGCCACGCCTAATACACACATCACTTGATCCTGCCTGTGGCCTTTGTCCTTACTATTCCCTCTGCCTGGAATGCCTGCATCACTCACCCCTTCTCATTTCCTTCTGTTACCTCTTCAAATGTGATTGTCAGAAAGGCTCTTCCTAACCCCTCTCTACAAAAAAGCAACCCAGCCCCTTCATCACCTTTTACCCCTTTATCACACTTTATATTTCACCTCTTGACATATAATTATGTGTTTACTGTTAGTCTCTCCTTATTTGCAGGGCAGGGGCCAAGAACAGTGCCTACTACACACAGGGGTTCTGTAAACAGTTCCCAGATTAACATGTGGCAACTCTCTTATGCACACGCATCTCATCAAAAACAATGAAAATGTTGAATTCCTTTTTTTTTTTTTTCCACATTAGAAGGTGAGTTTGAGACAGGGTAGGAGAGCTGCTTTGGGCTCAGGTATCACAATATAATTTTATTACTGTCACTAAATAGTACCTAATTTAGAGTATCTCCTTAGAGTATGAGTGGACTGATGATAACTGTTCCAAGTGTTTATTTTTTAAAAGCCTAACTATGTAACCGGGAAAAAAATAAGATTCAGAATAAACATTTAAGGGTTGAGAGCAATAGGACCTCTTGGTGAGTCGTGAATTATATTTAGTTTAAAAAGCCGTTTGGGCACCTGAGTGGCTTAGTCCGTTAAGCATCCGACTTTTGCTTAGGTCATGATCTTGCGGTTCGTGGGTTTGAGCTCCGCGTCGGGCTCTGTGCTGACTGCCAGCTCAGAGCCTGGAGCCTGTTTCAGTCTGTGACTCCCTCTCTCTGACCCTCCCCTGCTCACGCTGTCTCTCTCTCTCTCTCCTAGAAATAAATAAAAAATATTTTTAAAAAATAAAAAATAAATAAAAGCAGTTTGTTAGGAACACTTGGGTGGCTCAGCTGGCTAAGCATCTGACTTTGGCTCAGGTCATGATCTCACAGCTTGTGAGTTTAAGCCCTGAGTCGGCTCTGAGCGGACAGCTCAGAGCCTGAGCCTGCTTCGGATTCTGTGTCTCCGTGTCTCTCTCTCTCTCTGTCTCTCTCTCTCTCTCTGCCCTTCCCTTGATTGTGTTCTGTTTCTCTCTCTCTCTGAAAAATAAATAAACATTAAAAAAAATTTTAAAGCAGTTTCCTAGCACAAACACTAAATCTGTCTCATAAGAATGTGTCACTTTTTTTTCAAATGGTACAAAATAATGTTATTTGAAAAGTGTTTCAAATTTTCTGAAAAAAGTTTTCTAAAAATTTTAGCAGAATCGATTTTTTGATAATTATTATCCTCAAGAGCATTTACCAGTGGATGGTTACATCCTCATATAAGCTTCCACACCAACAATGGGAAGCATGACAGATGTGCTGCCTTAAAGATTATGCAGCTGAATGCTGGACAACACACTCCCATGATCCCATCTGCTTCCAAGAAAACAACCATAATTTCTAGAAGGGTCCAATAGCAAGTATCGGGAGTTGCTCTAAATTATAAAATGAAGTTTAAAAAACACAAACAAAAAGGAAGTCTTTGAGGATGGAGAGAAGCCAAATTTCATTAGAAAATCTGAGGACCATCCGGTTCTTCTGTCGTGTGCTAGTATTTCATCCTGTCAGCTATGGATCCTCTAAGCAGGGCATCACTTGATCTGGGAAAACTTCTCGTTCCCAGACATAGTGCTAACTTTCATGACATTTAGGCTGCACAAAACAAATGGTGTCACATTTTCATTAGTGGATAGTGAAGTGAGAAAAGCAAGGGCAATGGTACACATGGACACACATAATTACACAATCCATTATTCACATATGGCAGAAAGGTATCTGTATAGATATTATTTGTAGTTGCCAACTACTCTCTCAGGAAGACTGTGTTTTTTTCTTAAGTTGGGTCTTCCCTAGTTTTTTTTTTTTTTTATCTCAGAGAGAATGAGTAGGCAGGAGAGAGGGGCAGAGGGAGGAGAGGAAGAATCCCAAGCAGCCTCCACACTCAGCACAGAGCCCAGTGTGGGGCTTGATCTCATGACCGTGAGACCATGACCTGAGCTGAAATCATGAGTCGGACACTTAATTGACTGAGCAACCCAAGTGCCCCAGGTTTAATGCTAAAATGTCCTGTCTTTTATGAGATGATGGTGAAAGTAGTTGGTAGTTGGTTTTTAAAAATGTTACCAACACTATCCCAATCTGTAAAAAAAAATTTTTTTTAATTTTATAGGTCCATGAAATCCAGAAATCTACATGTGGACTGTGTGTGTGTGTGTGTGTGTGTGTGTGTGTGGTATGATGGAATATTATTCAGCCATAAAAAGAAGAAAATCCTGCCACTTACAACAACATAGATAGACTTTAAGGCGATTATGCTAAGTGAAATAGGTCAGACAGAGAAAGACAAATACTGAATGTTTTCATTTATGCATGGAATCTAAAAAATCTGAACTCATAAAAATAGAAGGTAGAATGGTGGTTGGCAGGGACTGGAGGGCGGGGGAGCTGGGTACAAATTTCCAGTTATAAGATGAATTAGTTCCAAGTGATTAATATACATGTGGTAACTACCATTAACCATACACGTTATATAAATGAAAGCTGCTAAGAGAGTAAATCTTAAATGTTCTAACTACCAAAAAATGGTAATTATGTGAGGTGATGGAGGTGTTCACTACCTCATCATGGTAATCATTTTGCAATACATATGTGTAACAAACATCACACTGTAAGCCTTAAATTTACACAATGTTACATGTCAATTATATCTTAATAAATCTTGGGGGGAGAAGAAAAAAAAGTCTACAAATGACAACTTTCTAACTAAACAAATCTTGGTTAGCTTCTTTCGCTTCAGGAGAAAGCCAAACTCCTTAGCCAGGCATTCAAAGTCTCCTACATCTGGTCTTTTTTTTTTTTTTTTTTTTTTTTTTTTAATGCTTTATTTCTAGGAGAGAGAGAGACAGCGCGAGCAAGGGAGGGTCAGAGAGAGAGGGAGTCACAGACTGAAACAGGCTCCAGGCCCTGAGCTGGCAGTCACCACAGAGCCCGACGCGGGGCTCGAACCCACGAACCGCGAGATCATGACCTAAGCAAAAGTCGGATGCTTAACCGACTAAGCCACCCAGGCGCCCCTCCTACATCTGGTCTTAATCTACTTGTCTTGCTTTCCTTATCATAGTAGCGGTCAGGCGGTCAGCCCCTGCCAGTCCTCACCTGCCCTGGCTAAGGCTTCTGAGGTAACCTTCAGCCTCAGTCCCCCCAGTTCCTAGTTCCTGACCTTAGCAGCGGTCATGAAAAGTCCCAGGTCTGCGAGGAAAACAGCAGGAACTCAAACTCACTGGGCTGCAACTTTCCTCTGGGCCCAATGAGCTGTGCTTTGCTCACAGTTTAGTATTCTTCTTCCCACGGGCCACTGGAGCTCTCGCTTGAATTTCAGCTCAGAACCATTTGCCATGTCACCAGTTTCCTGTTTTCCGGGACTACAGCATGTCCCCTGGAGTCAGACTCCAAACCCCAAAGGCCACCTGGGACAACGATGCGGCTTTGTGCTAAGCATCACTTAACCCAGGCCACACCTATCTTCCAGGAAATTCCTCACACCCTCTTCTACTGACCTGTGGCTTCCCTTGCTCTCCTCTCCCTGGCCTGTTGTTACCCAGCAGGCAATCCTGGCTAAGACTTTCGGGTTATGACCTGTGTTCCCTCAATATACTGCTTTCCACACATATGCCCTTTCCTGAGACAGACTGTCTGCCCTGAATGCCCTGTTTCTCATTCCATGCCTCCTTAAATACTTCAAAAGGTAGCTTAAACATGCCTCTAAATACTTTATTTATAGAGCTCTTGCCAGGCAGGCATGGGACACAAGGTAAATGACACAGACCCTGCCCCACTAGGAACCCAGTTTATCAGGAGTGAGAGCCAAGGGGGAATTTGTCTTCCTTCCCTTCCACGAGTGACGCATCTGAAACACAGGGTGCACAGCTTCTTTTCAACATTGTTTTAGGCACAATGAGGCTCTATACATATTTACTGAAGAAATATATGGAGAAAATGTGACTTCATTTAACAACCTCTCAATTCACTTTGTCGGCAAATATTTAAGGACCTAGAATGTGTTAGGAATATCACAGTGAGCTAAAAAGTTAGGGCTTTAAAGAACAGACTCTATCAATAATCTAGTCTAATCCCATATAGATTAGGGGAGCCTACATCTGTGCACTGATTTTGAAGAATGGGGTGCTCTGTGCTTTGAAATCAGGCTCCTGTGCACACAACTCTTTCCCTAAAGGCGCATCCATATTCGGAGAACACTTTTTTTTTTTTAATGTTTTATTTATTTCTAGGAGAGAGAGAGAGAGAGACAGCGTGAGCAGGGGAGGGTCAGAGAGAGAGGGAGTCACAGGCTGAAACAGGCTCCAGGCTCTGAGCCGGCAGTCAGCACAGAGCCCGACGCGGGGCTCGAACCCACGAACCACGAGATCATGACCTAAGCGAAAGTCAGAAAGTCGGACGCTAACGACTAAGCCACCCAGGCGCCCCCGGAGAACACTTTCTGACCTCCTAATATATTGGGAACGACCACCCTACCTAAGGGCTTATTTTGTTACCATTATTTTTTCAATCCAACGGTAACATTTATTTATTGGCAGTGCAGCCCACTAAATGCTTGTTTAGTAGTCCACACAGAGAAACAGAGGTTCCCACCCTGGGGGAACTCAATTAACTCAGGGAGCTACACTTGCAAACCCAGTATTGCTAAAGGGTGCGGAGAGGGTTCAGAGGCATTCACAGGTGACCTTCAGCATCAGAAAAAGAGTATCTCTCCACTAGAACCAGACTGTCTTTTCTTTGGAGTAAATGAATCCTCTGAACACAATGATGGCCTTCTGTTCTAGGGGAAGCCCGAGAAAGTGAAAAACGCCCATCAGCCTAAACAAAGGGTGAGACCCTGTCCCTGTGTGTAGACAGTGGGGAAGGGCAGAGTAGTCCAGGCCCTGAGATGGGGAGGCCTTCCTAGAGGAGGGCCTCACAGGGTGGGGGTGGGGAAGCCCTGGGAAGTGTCCTCTCACAATAGGTAGCATCCTGCTGATAAAGACCATCCTAAACCTAAAGGGAGAGTTTTCTTATTATCCACCCATTTAAATTTACCGAAAGCCTGCTACTTCACATTTAGATAACCCCATACACGCAAGCCATGGGTAAGAGAAGACTTTTAGAGAGGCCTGGAAAAGAGGCAGCGATAAGAGAAAATGCCCTGAATGTCCTACTCATCTCGCACTAGGTGCTCTTTCCTGATCATTTATTCGGTTATACATGCCCCAACACAGAGGCCCCAACTGCTTGAAACCAAGTTAACCTCACTGTGTCCATTACATGGCACGTTCTATGTTGGGATTTGGGGTTTCATCCTCACAGAAATTCCAAAAAGTAGTCTCTTACTATTACAGAAAAAAAAAAAAAACCTTTCGGCTTGTAACAGCTTTTTCCACCACTCTGATTTCGTGATCTCCTCTCCGTGGTCAGCTAATAAACATTTTAAAAGTGATCATTTCACTTCTTTAAGAAGAATCCTTTCTCTAGAAAAAGGGCATTATGATTAGTTCAGCAGCAGACAAAATGTGAGGTGTAAAGAAAACCGGTCGGCTTCCTAGCAGTTTGAAAACAGGTGAATGATTAATTATCTTAATGTACTGAGAATATCAACAGAAGATGGCCCGAAAGTTTAAAACTCATAAATGCCAGCAAACTGGAGTTGTGGTAAGTTCCCGTACTAGTAAAGTTGAGGGCTCTTGAAGAATCAGATCCAGAGCTGACATGGGCGAGAAGCCATGGGGAAGAATAAAATAAAATGCCCCCCAGCATCTCTGAAAGTGAGTAGCATCCTTCTCTGCACTGGTGTCTTTGCTTCCTGGTTCATTATCCATTTGGTGACTTGAACATCTTAACACATTTACTAAGCATAACACGACTCACTTAAGTTTTTTAGTCCCTGATAATTCCCTTTAAGTAATCCATTACCTTGAGCATGCGGATTTCTCGAAGGGCGATTTTCTTTATGACAGGGTCATCTTCTGATTCCAGAAATCTCTTGATGGCTACAATCTGACCTGTGTCCCTGTTTCTGCATTTGAAAACAACTCCGTAGGATCCTTCGCCAATTTTCCCAATTTTTTCATACTTCTCCATCATAGAGGAATAAATCTTAAAATGGATGTTCACATAGTCTGGAAATGTCGCTTATGAAATATTGGCAAGAACAGACTGTACTAGAGTCCCACTCAACGATGGGTCTTTGTCAAGCACCTAGAACAGAAGGGCACTTGTTAAAGAATTAGGAATCTACCCATGTCCTTAAAGCCTCGCCCCTCAGCAATGGCAACGAGATCCGAGATCCGGGATGACAGCCCGGAGCTCGATGCCTTTGGTAACCCAATTCTAACCGTCCGGTATACACCCTGCAAGTTAAAATGCAACCCGTCATCCTAAATCGAACGGAGTTGTAAGATAATCTACTTGTTTAATGTTATAGTTCATCCGATCTAAGACACATGAGCCTGCTGGAGGACGGAGAAGACGACTCAGGGCTTCCCCGGTTCTAATTTCGGGTCTCATTTCCTTTGGGCAAGGAGACACCAGCCAGGTCCCCGCGGGGGCGAGAGGAGGGGAGAGGCGGGCGCCGGAAGGGGGAGCCCAGCGCCTCCAGGCGCGGGCGGGCCTCGGCTGGGAGCGGGGTCGCGCCGTCCCGCCGCCCCCGCGGGCCCGGCCGCCGGCGCCGCCCGGCAGCCCACGCGCCCGGTCCGCGCAGCGCAGCCTCGAGCGGCGCCACGTGGCGGCCAGGCCCGCCGTCCGGACCCGCGCGCCTTCCCCGCCCGGGACTCACGGCGCCGCGGCGGCCCGGCCTGGCCCTGCTCCCGCCTCGCCGCCTCTCTCCCGGCTCCGCTCGCCGCCGCCCCGGCCGCAATCCCTATGGGAACCGGCCCCCGCCCCGGACTGGCCTGGGCGGGGCCGCCGCGCCCCGGCTGCCCTCCCGGAGCGGGCCGCCAGCCTGGCTGCGGGGCAGGGCCCTGGGGGGCGGCCCTAGCGCCCGGGTGCCTGCGCGTCCCTCTGCCGGGAGAGGAGGCCTGCGGACTGTAGCACGTCGTGAAGAACGCAGCTATAGCAGAGTCGGCTGGGAAGACGCGTGCGCCAGGGGCACCCCTCCCCAACCGCCGTGCAATCGTACTTCACCTGCAGGGCGGATCCTACCAGTAAAATACGGGATTACTCTCCCGTGTCCTCCGCTAGGCCGTGCACGGCTTGAGGGCAGCTTCTGTGTCTGTGCTGATTAGTCCAGTAGCATCCAGTTCGGTGAATGATGAATGAATGAAAGGCAGAGACAGGAAAAGAGGGAGAGGAAGGTATGATGACTGAAACTGGTTAAAGTCAGCACTTGCCTCCACTAGCTTAGGATCTATCACCATGAACTTCCGCTATAGCTGGGCTTTCTGATGTGGGAGATGGAGATTTAACAGAGCCCGCCTTGGTTTAAGGTTTTCCTTCCTCCCTCCCTCCCTCCCTCCCTTCCTTCCTCCCTTCCTTCCTTCCTTCCTTCCTTCCTTCCTTCCTCTCTCCTTCCTTCCTTCCTTCCTTCCTTCCTTCCTTCCTCCTTCTCTCTCCCTCCCTCCCTCCCTCCCTCCTTCCTTCCTTCCTTCCTTCCTTCCTTCCTTCCTTCCTTCCTTCCTTCCTTCCTTCCTTCCTTCCTTCCTTTTCTTAAGTGATCTCTACACTCAATATGGGGCTCAAACTCAGGACCCTGAGATGAAGACTCCTCAGCTGTACCGGCTGAGCCAGCCAGAAGAAACTGCCTTAGGTTACTTATTCCCATCTTTGTCCCAACTGGGTCCTACTCACTCAGGCCTAAGCATACTAGTGGCAATGGACCTGCAGAAGTCATGAAATAATTTGCTACTGGGAAGACTGCCCCAACACTTTATCATCTATCCCATTCCATATGCCCCAGCCATATGCATGAGATGGCTGTTTGCTGGGGAAGTGATATCTGAGGAGAGAAAAGCGTCATACTATCTATGAAACAGGGAACAATCCCACGCCAAGCAGCATGCCACTAAATGTAAGTCTGGATAGGGTTCAGGAAGGAGCTGAAGCTGGGTGGACAGGAATTGGTGGTTGCCTTGACAACGAAGTCACATATAGATGGGGTCCTGGACGAGCTACAGGTGGTCTGTGAACCTCCTAGAAATTGTTTGCAGATGTATTTCCTATCTCTATAGTTTTGTCTTTTCCAGATTGTCCTGTAAATGAATTTTTACATTATGTAATCTTTTGAGGCTAACTAGGCTTCCTTTATTTAACATAATACATTTGAGATTGATCCATGTTGTTGCATTTATCACTAGTTCATTCTTTTTCATTACTAAGTAGTATTCCATTGTATGGATAAAACATATTTTATCCCAGTTGAAGAACACTTGAGTTGTTTCTAGTTTTAGGCCACTATAAACATTCATGCATGGTCTTTTGTGTAAACATATGTTTTTATTTCTCTTGGAAAAATAATGAGAGGACCACTGCTATGTCATAGGATAAGTATATGTTATTGTAAGTAATTGCCAAAATGTTTTCCAAAGTGACCATTCCATTTTATACTCCTGCCAGCAATATTCCAATTACTTTGCATCTTTGCCAGCACTTGGTATTCAGTTCTTTTGATTTTTATCCATTCTAAGAAGTAGGTAATCGTCTTTTGTGGTTTTAATTTGCATTTCCCTAATGACTAATGTTGAACAGTTTTTCATGTACTTTTTATTTTCTGGATGTTTTCTTATAAGTTCTAGTTTTTTGTAAATTCCTTGGGGTTTTCTATGTAGACAGTCCTATCATCTGCAACCAGGGACGGGTTTAGTTGTTCCTAACTGGTATACGTTTTATTTCTTTTTCTTGCCTTCTTGCACTTGGTAGGTCCTTCAAGTCCTCAAGATACCAAACAGGAACAATGACAGCAGACCTCTTTATTACTGATCTTAGGAAGAAAGCATTCAGTCTTGTACCATTAGGTAGGATGTTAGTTAGATCACTTTGTAGACGCTGTGGCTGGCGGCCTCCAAGATGGCCCTTAATGAGCTCTGCCTCCTGATATTCATGCCTCTGTGTGTTCCCCTTCCTTTCAGTGTAGGCTTGACCTAGTAACTTGCTTCTAAGGAAGAAAATGTGGCATAAGTAATGGAATATCGCTTCCAAGATTAGTTTACAAAGAGACCGATTTCCGTCTTGGGTACTCTTGCTCACTTTCTCTGATGGAATCAAGATGGCATGTCGTGAGCTGCCCTATAGCAAAGGCCTAAGGAGGCTATGAGCCAAGAAATTAGACACTCAGTTTCATATTCTGTAAGGCATGAATCTTGCCAACAACCATGTGAGTGAGCTCAGAGGTGGCTCTTCACTCCCGCTCCAGGGAGCCTTCATATGAGGCTGTACCCCCAATAGACAACGAAAGTTCAATCTTAAGAGAGACCTTGAGTCAGAGGCATTTAGCTAGTCATATGGATTCCTAATCTCCAGGGAACTATGAGATAATAAAGGTTTAATATTTATGTTTTGGGGTTATTTGTTATGCTGCAATATAAATTTAACACAGAAGCCCTTTATTCAATTGAGAAAGTTTTCTGTAATCCGATTTTACTAAGAATTTTTTACAATATTGAATAGATGTTGAATTTGCCAGATATTTTTCTACATCTATTGAAATGAGCACATGATTTTTCTTTTTTAGTTTGTTGATATAGTGAATTACATTCATAGACTTTAAAATATTAAACCAACCTTGCATTCCTGGGATAAACCCAAGTTGGTTATGATCTATCATTTTGATACATGCTGGAATCAATTAGTCATACTTTATTGAGGATTTTTGCATTAATATATCTGAGAGATATTGATCTATAGTTTTCCTATAATGTCTTTGTCTAGTTTTGGCGTCAGGGTAATATTGATCTCATAAACCGAGTGGGGAAGTGTTTCCTTCTCTTCTGTTTTCTGGAGAAGCTTACGTTAACTTGTATTATTTATTCCTTAAATGTTTGTTATTATTTTTCAGTAAAGCCACCTGAGTATGGAGTTTTCCTTGTTGAAATGTTTTAAATCATAAATTCTATTTCCTTAATAAAATATAGGGCTATTCAGGAGATCTGTTTCTTCTTGAGTGAGGAATTTGTCTATTTTGTCCAGATATTTGAAATTATGGGCATAAGACTGTTCATATATACTAATATTAATTATACTATTATCTTTTTTTTATTAAAATTTTAATGCTTTATTTATTTCTAGGAGAGAGAGAGAGAGAGAGAGACAGCGTGAGCAGGGGAGGGTCAGAGAGAGAGGGAGTCACAGACTCTGAAAGAGGCTCCAGGCTCCGAGCTGGCAGTCAGCACAGAGCCCGACGCGGGGCTCGAACCCACAAACCGCGAGATCATGACCTAAGTGAAAGTCTGACGTTTAACCGACTAAGCCACCCAGGCACCCCTATACTATTATCTTTTTAAGGTTATTCATACATAATACTATTACATTATTACCCTTTTAATATCTTAGAGGACACATAGTGGTGTTCCCTATGTCATTCTTGATATTAGTCATTTTTTTCTCCTTTTTCTTGATCAATTTGACTAATTCTTGTTGATTTTATTCATCTATTCGAAAGAAACAGCTTTTGATTTAATTGACTTTCTCTATGTTTATTCTCTTTTTCATTTCAATGATTTCATCTTTCTTTCTGCTTGCTTTGCTTTTAGCTGCTTTTTCTCATTTTTTAAGATGGATGCCTAGACAATTAATTTTATTTATTTTTATCTTTATTTATTTATTTTGAGATAGAAAGAGAGAGACAGAGAGAGCATGCACTAGAAGGGAAGGGGCAGAGAGAGAAAATCCCAACAAGTCTCCACCCTCATCACAGAGCCCAGCACGGGGTTCTATCCCACAAACCATGAAATCATGACCTAGGTTGAAATCAAGAGTCAGATGCTTAACCGACTGAGCCACCCAGGTACCCCTAGATATTTCTTATTTATAATATAAGACTTGATGCCATACGTTTTCCTCAAAGCACTACTTTAAATACATCCCAGAAATATTTATATGTTGTGTTTTCATTTTCATTCAACTCAAAGTATTTTCTAGTTTTTTTGGTGGACTTTCTATCTGACCCATGGATTCTTTTGAGGTGTGTTGTTTAATTTCAAACTACTTGGGGACTTTCTAGATATCTTTTTATTACTGTTTTCTAGCTTAATTCCATTGTTTTCAGAGAACTCTCTTTGTATGATTTAAATTTTCTGAAATGTGTTAAGATTTGTTTTATGGCCCAGCATATGGTCTGTGTTAGTGAATGTTTCTTTTTGACAGTTAAAAAAATATATTTTTAAGTGATATGAGAAAGCAGTGTGAGTTTCTCCAGAGCTGCCTTGTCTGAAGTTCATACCAGGCTACAGTTAGTCTGGAAAATTAACTTTATGGACTTCACAAGGTTCAGTACCCAAGGAGCCTGGAAGTGAGCCAAGCCCAGTGGTAGTTAAAGGAGGGAGCAAGTGCACGATTTATTTACGCCTAAGTAGGCAGTGGACCAGAAAGCCAGCGTGACTGGCAGCTGGGCCAGTTGTTTTGTTTGGAGGATGGTGGAGCAAAACAGTAGAAGACAGCTTTGAAAGGGAGACAGACAGTTGATGTCACCATTTAGCACCAAACAGAGAGGATACTGTGGCCTCTCTACTGTCAAATTACAGGAGGGCTTCAGTTGGCAGGACTGCACTGGTTTTGATATAAAAGAATTCTAACTCCTGGGAAGTATAGTTCTTGGGAAGCTGAGAAATGGTCTGACATGTGGGCTTTTTTTCTCAAGCGAGAGCAAAGAATAGTGAACGAACATTATCAGTTTCCACTTACAGTGATCTTTTATTTGTAGCTCTGCATAATTAGAATACTTCAATGTCCCTGGACTACATAAACAGTGTTGTGGTATTTTAATCACTTAAGCAATAAGCATTCAGTAGGGTAGCACACGGTAAGACAAAGAGCCTGGGATTTGGAGTCAGAAGACTAGGATTTCTACCTTCTTACTACTGTTTGATCTTGTGCAAGACAATTACCGTTGCCAAAATAATAACAACAGCTGGTTAAATAGTGTGAACCTCGTGACAGGCATTGTAATCAGAGTATTTTCTATGTGAAAATAGAACACAGCAACCCTGAGGGGCAGGCATCCACATTATCACAAGGTTTCAGATGAGGAAGGTGAGCTTTAGAATGGGTAAGTGATTGGTCTAGGCGCACAAAGCTAGTGTGTTGTGAAGCAAGCATGGGATTGTAGGCAATGAGTCCAGCACCCTTACTCCTCACTGTTTTTGTTAATATCACCTAATGTTTGGGGGTGGCTGTCAGGATTTTGGGATGAGGGTACAGGATCCTAGGAGTTGATTCACTGTACTTACCACACATAGTATAGTGTCTTCCTTATTTTTGAGCTGCCTGGGAGATGAGTCTTGTGATTACGCTTCCTTCTCACAGTAGCCCAGCAACTTCATCTGTGTATGGCTCTGACACTTTAGAGAACTAACCTTCCCGAGGTCGGGACAAAATACTGACACCTCATCTGAGTGCTGAACACAGGGTGATGCTGGAAGTCTCTCTGTTTTCCAAGTATGTTTCCTTAAGGAAAAAGGAGTTGAGTCACAGTGATTTTACAATGACACAATACAGCTGCTGGAAGAAATACTTGAATTTACTTTCCCTGCTTGAGGTGGATTTGGAAAGGAAATCATTTTGTGGGCACATACAGAAAATAGTTAATAACTACCTTTTAGGGCCACTTATGTTTCAGGTTCAGTAACCACATGATCTCTAATCTTTATAACATTCTTGCATGGTTGCATTTTTTAGCTGGTTGGAATTATTAACTGCCCCATTTTATAAAAGAAGAAGCTGTGGCTCTTGGAGTTTGGTCAAAGTAGACAAGGCCATCCAAGTATTTAGGGCTAAAGGTAGGTTTCAAACCCAGCCCACCTATTCCCAAAGCCCATTCCCTGGAGGTGCAATGCGGAACTGTGGCGACTGAGAACACCCTGGGAACAACCTGAAGAGAAGCCAGGTGTCACCCAAGTTCATCCTGAGAAATCACTGCTAAATGTTACAAACCCAGGCATGTAAGTAACTCTTCCCCTTATCTGGAGACTGGGGAATCCATTCCAAACTACTGGAAAATAAAAGTAAGTAAAATAAGGGCCTATCATCCTTGACTTTATATGTGGGCCCAGCCAACAGTAAAATTAAGTATTTTCATCCCTGATGAATATCACCTTAGTTATTTTGTGTGTCTGTTTCCCCTTTAAATACTTCTTGCATTTTCCACATGGCAAGCCATCCTTTTTTTTTTTTTAAATTTTTAATGTCTTTATCTTATTCTGTGTGAGAGAGACAGAGAGTGAGTGGGGGAGGGACAGAGGGAAGGAGACACAGAATCCAAAGCATGCTCTGAGCTGCCAGCACAGAGCCTGATGTGGGGCTCAAACCCATGAACCGTGAGATCATGACCTGAGCCGAAGTCAGACACTCAACCGACTGAGCCACCCAGGCGCCCCAGCAAACCATCCTTTTAAAGCACCTCTTCTTCTAAAAGCTTTCTTTGTTGCTGAATCTCCCTTTAACAACCTTAACACCTGTTTGCATTTCCAGATTTTAAAACAACCATTCAGTATCTTCGCCCTTGAACCTACATGCCACAAGAGCTCAGCAATATTAACCCTAAGACCTAGGGAGGTTAATGTGGCTGGCACCGGGCTACCAATGAGAGTCGCTGTACATCTCTTTGCCACTTTGGACTATGGATTGCTAACCATACTTATTTTAAATAAGGCAACCTATGTACATTTCTGTTTTATGATTTTGAATCTTGTATTCTAGGGGGAAAAAAGGTACATTCCCAAAGGTAAATTTATGAGACTGAAGAAATAGGAAAGAACATGATGACTTTCTGAACTTCAGCTTAAAGCTGTTACACAGAAACAGCTGTTTGGAAAGCAGGCTTTTCCTTAGTGCTGGCACGTGTTGGCCACCACGCTGGGCACCAGAGACTAAGTGACCTTCCCAAGCTTAGACACTGTGTCAGCATGTGTAGCCAATGCTCCTGCCTCTCCACCCTCAGCTCCTTCTTTTATAAAATGGGGCAATTAATTACAACCAGTTAATATATCCAACCATGTAGGATTATTATAAAGATTAGAGTTCATGTGGTTACAGAGCTTGAAACATAAGTGGCCATAAATAGTAGTTATGAACTATTTTCTGTATGTGCCCATGAAATGATTTCCTTTCCAAAAGTAAGAGGAAACTAGAGAGGAGACCATGGAGGGCTTTTCAGTAAAACCTTGGTTTGAGAGCGTAATTCACTCCAGAAACACGTTTGTAATCCAAAACACTTGTATGTCAAAGTGAATTTCAAGAACCATTGGCTCACTTGTGATCATGTGACATTCTGCATCACGTACTACTCGTATTGCAAGACATCACTCATTTATCAAGTTAAAATTTATTAGAACTGTTGGCTCATCTTACGAAACACTCACAGAACAAGTTACTCACAATCCAAGGTCTTACTACTCTCCAAGGGTCTGTGAGGAAGGGAGAAAAACCTGGCGTTGGAAGAAACAGATACAGAAAATGTAAAGGACTCATTTAGAATCAAAAAAACAAATTTGTTTTAGGCAGCAAACAGGCCAAAAACCTGGGCCTCAATTCTGATTTGTATTCTTTCCACCTGCCATGCCACAACGTGGCTTCAAATTAGGTAACTCTATTATTTAAAAAATATTTTTAAATGTTTATTTTTGAGAAAGAGACAGAACGAGAATGGGGAGGGGCAGAAAGTAAGGAGGAGACACAGAATCCGAAGCAGACTCCACACAGAGCCCAATGCGGGGCTCAGACTCACAAACCACGAGATCATGGCTTCTGCCGAAGTCAGACGCTTAACCCCCTGAGCCGCCCAGGAACCCCTAGTTAACTCTAATTATGTGGCTAAAGAAATAGAAATCTGCTTTAAGAAAACCCAGTATCTAAATAGAAATATTCATGTGTGTTATAAGGTGGGGGAGGAGGGAAGACAGGACAGGAGTGTGAATTATTTACATTTGAAAAATACTCTTTCCTTATCATGAGATTTCTTTTCATATAGAAAAGATTGTTATAAAAATGCACATGTTTTTCTAATCTATGTTTTTATTTGCATTTCTTTATTGGCTCATGAGTTTCTTTTAAAAATTTTTTAATGTTTATTTTTGAAGGAGAGAGAGACAGAGCATGAGTGGGGGAGGGGCAGAGAGAGAGGGAGACACAGAATCCAAACCAGATCCAGGCTCCCAGCCATCAGCCCAGAGCCTGATGCAGGGCTCAGAGTCACAAACTGTGAGATCATGACCTGAGCAGAAGTGGGACGCTTAACTGACTGAGCCACCCAGGTGCCCCCAAATGCACTCATTTCTTGAATAGAGTTAATAGCTTAAGTTCTCTCAACTTTCTCTCCCTTGCAGAGACTCTGTGATGCTTATTCACTGGTTTCTAAATAACTCTTTATACAAACAGAAACCACTAGTGCCCTAGATACATTTCCCATGTCAACCATTGAATTTTCAAGCGTCTGTTGATCCAAAAGATCTAAACAGTTTTATAAGATCCTCTTGAAGCTGCATACATGCCTAGTATTGAGAAGAGCAGAGTTACAACCACAGGAAGAAAGCATTGTAAGCAGCTTTCACAGGAAGGGCTCATCAAGTATTAGCAGTGAGGTACTGGAGGCATCGAAAATAATCCACGGGATGCCTGGGTGGCTTAGTCGGTTGAGCGTCCGACTTTCACTTAGGTCATGATCTCGTCGTTCGTGGGTTCGAGCCCCGCGTCGGGCTCTGTGCTGATTGCCAGCTCAGAGCCTGGAGCCTGTTTCAGTCTGTGACTCCCTCTCTCTCTGACCCTCCCCTGCTCACGCTGTCTCTTTCTCTCTCTCTCTCCTAGAAATAAATAAAACATTTAAAAAAAAAAAAGAAAGAAAAAATAAGTCCACATGCAGGTCCTCATAAAAAATACACATTTAAATATTTCCCCCTGCAGAATAGAAATCCTCATCTCACACAGCAACAGCTTTATTTTTCTACAGTATCATCTGACCTGTTTTCCTAGTAAGAGCATGAATTCAAGCCAGACCGTCTGGGATCCACTCAAGCTCTGCTATGAGCCATCAGGAGTCAGACAAGTTCCTCGACCTCCTTATGCTTCATACGGATCATCTGCAACATAGGAATTAGCTACCTTCCAAGTTGTTTCGAGGATTATAGGAGTGCTATATCCCTGTTAGCCTTTACTGTTATTATCGCCATGCTAATAATAATCTACACACTATTTTCTGTTCAGGTGGGAATTTCATTTACTACTAAAATGTATTCTAGGGGCACCTGGGTGCTCAGGCGGTTAAGCGCCCGACTTCCACTCAGGTCGTGATCTCACAGTTCATGAATTCGAGCCCTGTATCAGGCGCTACTGTCAGCCCAGAGCCTGCTTGGGCTCCTCTGTCCGTTCCTCTCTCTGACCCTACCCCACTTGTACTCTCTCTCTCTCTCAGAAATAAACATTAAAAAAAAAAAAAAGAGTAAATCTTAAAACGTATACCATACCTCACTGAGAACATATGTAAATTTACTGATTTGCTCAAAGCCCACCCATCAAGGAAGACTATCCTTTTAGTCACTCAGAGGCCTATGCAACACTCATGCTCCTACGCAACACTCATTTTCCCTCCCTCCAGAACAGCCCCGTCCCCACCACACGGGGCTGTTCTGGAGGGAGGGAGCATGAGTGCCCTGGACAGGGGGTTTTCAAGGAGGGAGGGAGCACATGACAGAGGACCAGTCAGACCCGGTTTCAAATCTGCGTTCTACCCTTTTTAGTTTAAAAAAAAATGTTTTTTTTTTGAGGTAATTGCCAATTCACATGCAGCTGTAGAGATTCTGTACACACTCATGCTTCACACCGCCAGAGCCTGGGTGGCTTAGTCAGTTAAGAGCCGACTTCAGCTCAGGTCATGATTTCACGGTTCATGGGTTTGAGCCCCATGTCGGGCTCTGTGCTGACAACCTCAGGGCCTGGAGCCTGCTTTGGATTCTATGTCTCCCTCTCTGCCCCTCCCCCACTCATGCTCTATCTCTCTCTCTCTCTCAAAAATAAACAAACATTAAAAATTAAAAAAAAATTTTTTAGGTTTTTTTTTTTTTTTTTAACAGATAGTTTATTGTCAAGTTGGTTTCCATATAACACCCGGTGCTCATCCCCACAAGTGCCCTCCTCCATGCCCATCTCCCCCTCCCCCCTCCACACCGATGAGTCCTCAGTTTGTTCTAAGCATTCAAGAGTCTCTCATGGTTTGCCTCTCTCCCTTTCCCCCACCATTTCTACCCTTCTTCTCCCCCATGGTCCTCTGTTAAGTTCCTCCCAATCCTCCTATACGTGGAAACATATGATATTTGTCCTTCTCTGCCTGACTTATTTTGCTCAGCATAACACCCTCAAGGTCCATCCATGTTGCTACACATGGCCAGATTTCATTCTTTCTCATTGCCATGGAGTATTCCATCGTATAGATAAACTACGTTTTCTTGATCCATTCGTCCGTTGATGGACACTTAGGCTCTTTCCATGTTTTAGCTATTGTGGAGAGTGCTGCTATGAACATTCGGGTACATGTGCTCCTATGCCTCAGCATTTCTGTATCCCTTGGGTAAATTCCTAGCAGTGCTATTGCTGGGTCATAGGGGAGTTCTATTGTTAATTTTTTGAGGAACCTCCACTGTTTTCCAGAGGGGCTGTACCAGTTTACATTCCCACCAACAGTGCAGGAGGGTGCCCGTTTCGCCACATCCTCGCCAGCATCTAGAGTTCTCTGATTTGCTCATTTTAGCCACTCTGACTGAATCAAGAGCAAAAATAAACTATTGGGACCTCATCAAGATTAAAAGCTTCTGCATGGCAAAGGAAACAACCCACAAAACTAATAGGCAACCAACGGAATGGGAAAAGATAGTTGCAAATGACATATTAGATAAAGGGTTAATATCCAAAATCTATAAGGAACTCACCAAACTCCATGCCTGAGAAACCAATAACGTAGTGAAGAAATGGGCAAAAGATATGAACAGACACTTCTCCAAAGAGGACATCCAGATGGCCAACAGAAACATGAAACGATGCTCAGCATCCCTCCCGATCAGGGAAATACAAATCAAAACCACACTGAGATACCACCTCACGCCAGTAAAAAAAAAATTTTTAACATTTATTTTTGAGAGAACATGAGCAGGGGAGGGGCAGAGAGGGAGGGAGACACAGAATCTGAAGCAGGCTACAGGCTCTGAGCTGTCAGCAGAGCCCAATGCGGGGCTTGAACTCATGGACCACGAGATCATGACCTGAGCTGAAGTCGGACGTTTAACCGACTGAGCCACCCAGGTGCCCCTAACAATTTTTTTTTAAAAAGATGAAATGTGGTCTCATGGGTAAAACGTGTAGCGCAGTGTCTGGCACATGGCAGGTACCGATCATGTGATCCTCCTTTGTCTCAATAAAATGCAAGCTGTGAGTGATTTCCTGGGTGACCTAAGCTTGTTATGTAGGCAGCTATAGGACACAATTTTAGGAACCTCAAAAGAGTTCTATGACTCCCCTAATGTCCAATCTAACATAAAGCTCCAAGTTACTATTTTATTTAAGTCATGATCTTGAGAAAAGGCAAGTATCTGAAAGAGGAGGGCCATTTTAGGCTATCAGTGACATATTAATACAAGGCCACCCCATATGTTGACAAGAGCACTCACTTGGGCATTAAGAGGTCTGAGCTTAAATAACTGTGTGATCCTGAGCAATTGATTACAATTTCTCAGCTTTTCTCTACTAGAGGGAGGGTGAGGGACCAAGTCACCATCTAGCTCTTTGGAGCTATGAATGGAGGCTCTGGAGAGCAGGGTCTGAGGTGGAGCAGAAAGGAGAAAGCAGACATGTGTGTGCCCTTAAAGGACTCTTGAACTCCTGAGGGAAAAAAGGACACCAAAAAAGGACCTCAAAATGATGTGGGATTTTGCGTGCTCCTTCCAGTGCCTCTGTGACTGCTAGCGGGTAGGACTCAGTAGAAACATTAGCACAATAAGTGGCAGAAAAGTTAAGATTTTGTGGGTTACCTTTCCTTCAGGCGGCCGGGGAGATGGTGGCCGTTCAGACGGAGCCTGCTGACGGAAAGTAGCTAGCCATCTTTCAAAATAAGAAGAGGGTTCTGCTTGGAGGAAGTGGCAAGGAGAAGCTCCTGTGACACCACAGAAACTGGTCTGGGCCTCAGTACGCCCAAGGAGGCCACCGAGGGCACCTATATTGACAAGAAATTCCCCTTTCCTTGTAATGTCTCCATCGGAGGGCGGCTTCTGTCTGGTGTGGTGACCAGGATGAAGATGCATAGGACCATTGTCACCCTGAGACTATCTCCACTACATCCGAAAGTACAACCACTTTGAGAAACGTCACAGGAACCTGCCCGTGCACCTGTCCCCCTGCTTCCAGGATGTCCGCATCAGCGACATTGTCACAGTGGGTGAGTGCCGGCCCTTGTGCGCTTCAGCATGCTCAAAGTCACGGAGGCCACTGGCACCAAGAAACAATTTCAGAAGTTCTGAGACTTGACATCTGCCCTCTCCCCTAAAGAAAGAAAGTTATTTACCCAGTCAAAAAAAATTTTGTGTGTGTGTGGATTACTTAAGTATCTTGAAAGTCTGTCCTTTCAGGCAGGACAGACGAAGTCCCACATTGCTAACTGGACAGTTCTATATTCCATTCCTTCATTTTATTTTTTTATTAAAAACTTTTTAACGTTTATTTATTTTTGAGAAAGAGAAAGAGTGCAAGCCAGGGAGGGGCAGAGAGAGAGGGAGACACAGAATCCGAAGCAGGCTCCAGACTTCAAGCTGTCAGCCCAGAGCATGATGCGGGGCTTGAACCCACGAGTTGTGAGATCATGACCTGAACCAAAGTCAGACGCTTAACTGACTGGGCCACTCAGGCACCCCCTTTCCTTCATTTTATAATCTGTGTTACTCTTATCTTTCATCTACCCTGAGTGCCACAGGTTAATTTTGCCCAAGTGTGATAGAAATAGTCTACAAATATGCTTTCTGGTACATGGCAGGTATCTAACTAAAACTTGTTAAAGAAAAATGCCACTTCTGGTACTAGAAATAGGCTTTAGTGCATTGTTCAGTCTCTGCTATTTGTGTCCTTAACTTGGTCTGAAGAAGAATGCTCAGAAATTATAAAAATAGGTACATTATGTGAATCTTATTGGGGACACTCGTCTTTCAAACAAAAATCCCACAAGTCAGGTATAAATTGATGGGAAAAAGATTCTTTGTCTCTATTTGTACTCAGTGATAATGATGGAATGATAGTAGTGGAGATTAATTTACATTTATCAAATAACTATTTCCTATAACATACTGTAGATGCAAAGTTGAATTACTGTATAGTCCCTGTTCTCAGGCATTCATTCCAGAGAAGAACATGGAAATATAAATATTCAGAATATATAGTAAAGTAAACCTTAATGAAAGCAAGTATGAAGTGTGGTATTATTTTCTTTACAGTAAATTACCTTAAAACCTTGGTTTGCAAGCATAATTTATTCTGGAAACATGCTTGTAATCTAAAGCACTTGTATATCAAAATGAATTTTCCCATAAGAAATAATGGAAACTCAAGTGATTCCACAACCCAAAGATATCCATATAAAAATGATTATGATGCTGTAATATAATACAAAATAATAAAGAAAATACAACATATAAAGAAAAATAAATTAACCTGCACTTACCTTTGAAAACCTTCATGGCTGGTGTGAAGGAGACCAGAGAGAGGAGGGTTATTATGTAGGACGACTTTCACTATCACTAACGGAATCACTGCAATTTATTGGCTCAGTGGAATCTTTTTCTGCATGGGGCCATTGTATATGCTCCCACGGATGTTGACTATAATCTAACTGGCAATAAAACAGCAGAGGGAAAGGTCTATATCTGCAGGCAGCCTGACCTAGAATGAAGCAAAGCATTCCTAAGCTTACTCTTGTATGGAAAAGCAGAGGACTGTCCATAGGTGCTTTGAGGTGACAAAAATACACTAATGCCAGTTGTGGATACCTTCCAATGTTCTGAAAAATCACGGGTTTCTGCCAAACATCGTGGCCAGAGACCTAGCATCCAACATGGGAGACGATTATCCACATAGCAAGTGGGGGAGAGAGAGAAGAACCATTGGCTCAGTTGTGAACGTAGGACATTCGATGTTCCATGCTATTTTGTATGGCAAGATGTTGCTTGTTTATCGAGTTAAAATGTATTAGAAATGTTTGCCTGTCTTGTGGAATACTTGGAGAACAAGTTACTCACAATCCAAGGTTTTACTGTGTTTGCATTTTGGGGAATTATACATGGAAAAGTATAGAAAGGGCAACAACTAAAAAAAAAGTCTTTGTTTTCTGTGGTCTAGTGATTCCCACCATTACTATCTTAAGATCAAGTAGAGAGTTTGATAAAGGAGAGTGTTTATGTGTAAATCTAACACACACACAAACACACACACACACACACACAGTTTCAAGTTGGAAAGATGAGATTTAGCTTTTAATATAATATGAACTACAGTATGCTTGATAAACATGAAGACTAATCAGAGAGCATTGGCAAATAACCTTCAATTTGTCTCAAAAAGAAAACTGGAACCATCTTTAAGACCCAGGACAAATGCCACATTATACAAAAAATCTTAAATATTGATTTATTTTTTGAGAAAGAGAGAGAGAGTGAGAGAGCAAGAGAGAGACTGAGGATCTGAAGCAGGCTCTGTGCTGACAGCAGAGAGCTAGATGTGGGGTTCAAATTCATGAAATGTAAGATCATGACCTGAGCCAAACTCGGACGCTTAGCTAACTGAGCCACCCAGGTGCCCCTACACAAAAACTTTTAACAGATCCTCCAGCTGGAAACAATCTCTCTCCACCATGTTGCCAGTCTGCCTGGTGTTAGAGCTCTTTTGCCTATGAGCATCTAAAATTAGACTGTGTGCTCACTGAGAGAACAGACTTTGTTTTGCTCATGTTTGTATCCCTCCAAGTACAATGGGACACCCACAGTAGGTGATTGATATGCATATGCTGAACGAAACTGAATGTTGGAAGTCTCTCTCACAGAAGGGTAATGCTATATACCGGAAAATAGAATCCATGTGCATTTTCAAAGGCTGGGGAGGGTTTAAGCTAACCATTTGAATTTATAGACCCACAATGAAAAGTAGAATGTTACTGTCTTTGGCTAATCATAATTGATTAGATGACATTTTATTAATTGTAAGATATATGTCAAGAATATTAATTTATTGTTGCCTTACCAGATACTAAAAGTTTCTAAGTTGCTCTTGTTAAAACTTAGTCGTATAGAAGTACAGAGAATTATATGGTAATATAAGGAAAATGTAATTTGCAGAAGAGAGAGTTCACTTACCATTAGTTGCCAATAACTATCACATGAATCTGTTTTTATTAAGTCTTCCTAAAAGCACTGTTTAGATATAGGGCCATAGTAGAATGAATATAAAGCAATTATACCTCCTTTTGGTGCCTTTATAATTCCAAGTTTACAGATACTAGAAAATTAATTAAGGTAAAGTGACACATATAATTTATTAGGTGACACTCTTGCTAGTTGCATTGTTTTAAATAATACGTTAGTCCGTCTTTTGGGGATTATGCGTAAAGTGTTCCCTCCATAACAGTCTAGGTCAAATATGGCCCCTAGATATATTATTTGCGTATTTAATGTCTTTTGGTTCCAAACTAACCCTTCTATGTATTCTGTTCTGTTATGCCAGGGCCACAGTTCTGCACATGGTATTTTCAGAATCCATTCCAGTAAGGTTGGACCAACTGGAGACACAAGGAGGAGGATGGAGAGTGGAAAAATAGAAGCAACTTTCTTTCCATTTCTCACTCTTCCCTAACTGTGGACGTTCTCACTAGCTTCAGCTTCTTTTGACCCTTCCAGAACCCGAATTATTCCACACCTTACGAGGTACGAGCATCAGCTCGGCGGCTCCTCTTCTCAAGGTAGGAGCCCCAGCTTCACAGGACCCTTCCTCTGAGCTCCTGATGCCCCTGTGGCAGCCAGGCAGCAGCCCCTCCACGGTCAGAGCGCCGGTCTCGCGGGTCTGTCCCTCTGAGTTGCCAGGTTCTAGAATTTCCAGACTGGCCCCTTTCGTTCGTCCTGCCCTCTTGGAGGGAACTGCCTCCTGCAGCGCTCGTTCCTGGGTTCTCTTTGTGTCCCCTTTCTGCTCTGTCAGTCCTCTGACAAGTCCACATACTAATTCTCTAGTAAAATACTTAGTGTCGTTTCTCATTTTGTTGCCTAGACCCTGACTGATATACTTAGGCTCAATATTTTTAAATAATTTACTCCCAATACTGTCCTCATTTCCAGAAAATTGGGAGGTATTTGCAATGTATCTGCAGTTTACAAGAGCAAGACTCTTAAGATCAAAGAAATTTATTATACATGAGTGAGTTACTGCATTACTGATTCATAATGTGTGCTCTCCTGTAGTTCAGCACCACAAGTGTTTACTACCTACCTACTGTATGTCAGGAACTGTGAGGTGCTGGGGATGCAAATGTAAGTGTTCCTTATCCTTAAGAGAAAAAGGAATTCCGGGGCGCCTGGGTGGCTCAGCGGGTGAGCGTCCAAGTTTTGATTTTGGCTCAGGTCATGACCCCAGGATCATGGGATTGAGCCCTGTGTTGGGCTATGCTGGGCATGGAACCTGCTTGAGATTCCCCCCCGCTCTCTTTCTCTCTCTCTCTCTCCCACTGTTACTTTCTCTCTGTAAATCGTAAAAAGAAAGAAGAAGGAAAGGAAGAAAAAAGAAAAGAATTCCTACCTATTACATGTAATAGGAGCTTTAATAAAGGATGCACAAGAGCTTGTGGGAACCTGGAGGAGACCTTGTACTGAGCTTTAAGGAACTTAAGTGGATGGTGGTATTCACTGTGGGTTTTCAGAAACTATGAACAGACATATATACTTGAAAGCTTGACAGAGTCAGTGCTTTATATGGAGCTGTTACATGTCAAATGGTTGGGTTGCTTTGGCAGGTGGTCAAGGACAACATAGCTCACTGGATTCCTATGTCTCATAGTTATCGCAAATAATTGCAGTGAAGTAACTAATCCAGGAAGATTTAGACTTGAGAAAAATTATCAGGATGAAGTCATATATCTAAAGTTAAATGTCATATACATTGATGTATTTAATTTAGACTTAGAGTGTGCTAAATCTTACACTTACCAAAATTACTAACAAAAGAACATGTGGGTGAGGATCATGATTTAATGAACTGTTGCACTCATGCCTGGGGAGTGGTATCTTAACATGTATCAGCATGTTGTTCCTTTTCATTGCTGAATAGTATTCCATTGCATAGATAGAATATGTTTTGTTTACCCACTTCCCAGTTGGTGAATATTGTGGTTGCTTCCACTTTTGGGCTGTTATGAATAATGCAGCTTTGGGCATTTGCATACAAGTTTTTATGGGCACATGTTTTCTCTTGGAAAGATACCTCAGAGTGGAATTGCTGGGTCATGTGGTAAATCTATGCTTAACATTTTTAAGAAATTGCCTAACTATTTTTCAAAGTATCACGCCATTTTACATTTCCACTAGCAGTATAAACATCTTGGCTTGACCACAGTCTTACCAATATTTTGTCGGTCTTTTTCATTTTAGCATTTTGGTGGGTGTGTAAAGGTACTGCATTGTTGTTCTAATTTGTATTCATCTGATCACCAAGGAAGTTGAATACATTTCCATATATTTACTGACTACTTGGATGTTTTATAGAGAGTGCTTGTTCAAAATCTTTTGCCCCTTTTTCTATTGTGTTGTCTGACTTTTTTGTTTTGAAAGATTTATAAAGTTATCTCTATACCCAATGTGGGGCTTGAACTCCCATCCCCGAGATCAAGAGTCATGTGCTCTATCAATTCAGTGAGACAGGCACCCCTATCTGGCTTTCTCTTAATGACTTGTGGAAGTTTTTTGGGTCTTCTGGGTAGGTCTTTTGTGGATATATGTAATGCAAGCCTCTTTTCCACTTTGTGGCTTGTCTTTTCCTCCTTGTAAAGGTGTTTTAGATGAACAGAGTATCTTAATTAAGTCTATTTTACCAACCTTTCCTTTTATGGTCAAAGTTTTGTTCTGTTTGAGAAACCTTTGCTTACCCCAAGTTTGCGAAGATGTTTTATTTTAAAAGAATTATAGTTTTATATAATTTAGATTATTTATCGTTTATCTGGTATTTTTTTGTTGTGTGAGGTAGCAGTCAAGATTCCCTTGATCTTCTGTTACTGTTTTCAATAAATTTTCAACATAATTTATTGAAAAGGCTATGCTTCGCTTCACTCCAGGGCAGTATCTGTCAAAAAATTAAGGTAGATGTGGGTTTCTGGACTCAGATTGTACCTTCTTGTCTATCTTCATGCCAATGTCACCCTATCTTAACTGCTCTAGCAGCTTTGTCATCTCTTGAAATCTGGTAGCCAAAGGCTCCCAGGTTTGTTTTTTTCTTCTTCAAGACTGTCTTGAGCTGGGGTGTCTGAGTGGCTCAGTCAGAATCCAACTCTTTGATTTTGGCTCATGTCATGATCCCAGGGTTGTGAGACTGAGCTCCTTGTCAGGCTCATGCTAAGCATGGAGGCTGCCTAAGATTCTCCCTCTGCCTCGCCTCCCAGCTCATGCTCTTTTTCTCTCTCTTAAAAAAAAAAAAAAAAAAAAGGACCGTCATGAGGATTCCTGTCCCTTGGCATTTTATGTAATTTTAGAATCAATTTGTCGATCTCCATGAAAGTATCTGCTTGGATCACACAGAATCTTTAAGTCAACTGGAAGCTTTACAATATCAAACCTAATTCATTAACATGACATAATCTGCCATTTATTTGGGTCTTCTTTAATTTCAGTGATGTTTTACCATACACAAAAATAAACTCAAAATGGAAGAAGGACCTGAATGTGAGACAGGAAACTATCAAAATCCTAGAGGAGAAAGCAAGAAACTACCTCCTTGACCTCAGCCGCAGCAATTTCCTTACTTAAAACATCCCCAAAGAGCAAAAATGAACTATTGGGACCTCATCAAGATAAAAGCTTTTGCACGGCAAAGGAAACAATCCATAAAACTAATAGGCAACTGATAGAATGGGAAAAGATAGTTGCAAATGACATATCGGAATAAAGGACTAGTATCCAAAATCTATAAGGAACTCACCAAACTTCACACCCGAAAAACAAACAACCCAGTGAAGAAATGGGCAGAAGACATGAACAGACACTTCTCCAAAGAAGGCATCCAGATGTCCAACAGACACATGAAACGATGCTCAGTGTCCCTCCTCACCAGGGAAATACAAATCAAAACCACACTGAGATACCACCTCACGCCGGTCAGAGTGGCTAAAATGAACAAATCAGGAGACTCTAGATGCTGGCTAGGATGTGGAGAAACGGGCACCCTCCTACACTGTTGGTGGGAATGTAAACTGGTGCAGCCCCTCTGGAAAAGTGTGGAGGTTCCTCAAAAAATGAACAATATAACTCTCCTAACACCCAGCAATAGCACTGCTAGGAATTTACCCAGGGGATAATGGAATGCTGATGCATAGGGGCACATGTACCCCAATGATCATAGCAGCACTCTCAACAATAGTCAAACATGGAAAGAGCCTAAGTGTCCATCAACGGACAAATGAATCAAGAAGATGTGGTTTATCGATACAATGGAATACTACACAGCAATGAGAAAGAATGAAATCTGGCCATTTGTAGCAACGTGGATGGAACTTGAGGGTGTTATGCTGAGTGAAATATGTCAGGCAGAGAAAGACAGATACCATATGTTTGCACATACAGGACGATCAGGAGAAATTTAACGGAGGACTATGGGAAAGGAGAAGGGGGAAAGTAGTTGGGGAGAGGGAGGGAGGCAAACCATGAGAGACTCTGGAATACTGAGAACAAACTGAGGGCTGATGCAGGTGGGGGAGAGAGAGTGGGGGGTGATGGGCATGGAGGAGGGCACTTGTGATGAGTACTGGGTGTTATATGGGTACCAACTTGACCATAAACTATGAAAGAAAAAAAATTACCCTAAGAAATCGAAGATACTAGAAATCAAAAGGGTGGTTGCCTATAGGAGGTAGAGACTCATGTGCCTTTCTGGAACGGAATGTTGTTGACTGACAAAAATGTGCTATAAGTTGATTAAATTTCTAGTTACATGGGTGTAAATATTTGACAAAATTCTTACAAATGTACACTTAAAACTGGTGCATTTCTCTGCATGTAAAGATTTCCTGAGTAAAAATAAACTACTCGCAGCAACTCCTAAAAAAGAATTCAGTGGTGTTTTGTTAGTTTCAAGTGTACAGATCTTGCATCTCATTTTTTCTTTTTACGTATTTGATAGTTTTCTGTATTGTAAATGGAATCCTCCTAAAATTTCATCTTCTCTTTATTACAGGTATACATGTATATAATTGTTATATATAATTATGTTGGCAGTGCACTGCTTTTCCAAATTCATTCATGATTTCCAACAGTTTATTTGCAAATAATGGTACTTTTATTTTAAAATTTCTTAGTTTTCTAGGTTTACTGAAATGATTAGGATCTCTATAAACAACAAGTTGTGAGAATGAGAACACTTGAGTTGTTCCTGATATCAATTTTTTTTTTTTTTTGGAGGGAGGGAGGGAGAGAGAGGGAGGGATGGAGGGAGGGGCAGACAGAGAGGGAGGGAGAATCTTAAGCAGGTTCCATGACCAGCACAGAGCATGACTCAGGGTGGGGGTGGGGCTTGATCTCATGACTCTGAGATCATGACCTGAGATGAAACCAAGAGTTGGATGCTTAACTGACTGAGCCACCCAGGTGTCCCACATAAGCTACTTCTTGATTTAAAAAAAAAAAAAAAGTTTATTTATTTTGAAAGAGAGAGAGACTGCAAATAAGGAAGGGGCAGGCAGAGAGAGAATCCCAAGCAGCCTCTATGTTGTCAACAAAGAACCCGATGCAGGGCTTGAACTCACAAACTGTGACATGAAATCAAGAGTCAGATGCTTAACCAACTGAGCCCCAAGTGCCCCATCTAGCCACTGATTTTTAATTTTTAGGTATTATCCATAGATTTAACCACCGTGGAAGATGAGGATCTAGATAATTTTTCTACCTTACCTCCGTAACACCATGTCCTCTCCAAGTATGCTGTAATTTTGATTAGATTCATATTTGCTGTTAACAAAGCCATGACATTCAAACACTGGACATTGTTTTTCTTTTCTAGGCACCATTTTGCTTTCCTGGAATTGATTACTGCCAGGTGTTTTTTGTTTTGTTTTTTTTTTTTTTTTTGTCGGATTTCAGTTTAGGCTAAGTTTTTGCTTAGAAACAACACCATCACTGATTGAAAGGCCCTGGGGGCCTTAAAAACATCCCTTCCATTCAGCTCTGATTTTAGCCACAGAGGCAGTGGTTAGTTCTAAAAGGGGTCAGATTTCTTGCCTACTCTTTCAGCTGTCTGCTTCAGGGCCTTCTCTGACACTTAAGGAGCCTCCCTGGCCAGGTCCAAGTGGCACACTTAGGGAGATAATGCCCATAATGCCCTGCCAGCAAGTCAATCATGAGTGAGAGTCTGTAGATAAATGCCCCAGCCACTTGTCTTTCAGGAGAACAATTGTGGGAGCTATCACACAGCTCAGAAGACCTGGTAGAACCAAGCTGTCATTGTCTACACAGCAAGGACTTCAATAATGCACTCTTATGTCAACCTTTCCCACCTCTCCATCTCAATATCGCTAACTCCCTCACTCCTATTTTCTGGGGTCTCCAAAGAAAATGATCTTACTTGTGTTCTTTTCTCAGTCTGTTTTTAGGAGGAACCTCTTACTGTTTGCTAGGTGTCTAACTCTTAAGATACTGAGATGCATCAGGTATTTTATCAGTTTAATCTTTCTCAAACAAGTCTCTCCAGGAGCTTCTAATATACTGTTATGCTCTATGCCTGGTGTAGTGTCATCCTTGGGTACCCCATCACCATCCACCAGGGGTTTCCATCTTCCTGCTTGAGTGGAAGCCCATTTTCTGCATCTAATGTCTTCATTTTGCTTAATTTATGCCCTTATTTTTATGAAGCATATCTTCTAGTGGCTTCCTGAGAAAGGCTGTATGGTAGGTAAAGTTTTTGAGAGCTTGCACCACTAAAAAGATCTTAATTTTTACCCTTAGGTTTGATTAATAGTTTATTTGGATCCAGAAGTTTAGGTTGGAAATTTCTTTCTCAGTTTTGAAGGCACTGCTTCTGGTGAAATTTGAAGCTATCCTGATTCTTATTCCTTGGTGTCTGATCTGTCCTTTTTCTTTGGAAACATAGATCTTCTCTTTGACCCCCATGTCTCTGAAATTTCACAATGATGTGCTTTGGTACAGATTTTTAAAATCTGTGTCTCCTCAATCTAGAACTGAAGTTCTTCAGTACTGGAAACACTTCTTGAAATACTCTACTGATTTCTTGTTTCTTTTTGTTTTTTTCTTTTTTAATATTTTTTATTTATTTCTAGGAGAGAGAGAGAGAGAGAAAGAGACAGTGTGAGCAGGGGAGGGTCAGAGAGAGAGTGAGTGACAGACTGAAACAGGCTCCAGGCTCCAAGCTGGCAGTCAGCACAGAGCCCGACGCGGGGCTCGAACCCACGAACCGCGAGATCATGACCCAAGCGAAAGTCCGACGCCCAACCGACTACGCCACCCAGGCGCCCCTCTTGTTTCTTTTTGGAGAGATTGGATAATGGGGCTGCCTCCCCGGCTATTAGTCTTAACTCTCGCCCTCTCTCCCCATTGTTTTCATTTCTTTTATTTTCTGAGGAATTTCTTCAACTTTATATTCTACACTTTCGATTGAATTATTCAGCTATGCTATCATATTTTCTAAAAGCTCCTTTTTAGTATCCTACTTGACTCATACTTGCAGCATCTTTCAGAATATATATATTTTTCTTCTGACATCATCCTGCATAGTCTGTTGCCTCTAAGTGCTTTTTTTCCCCCATAACTGTTTTCTCCCTTTTAGGTTATAGGCTTTCCTCAGATGTTTTATATGTCTTGGCTGTTTAATCATTATTAACATCATACGACTATAAGGCTAACTGCAAGGTCTGGAAGCATGGAGTGGAGGGCATGTTAACTATGATTTTCATGTGAGGATCTACTTAGGTCTTTTCACTTGAACTGGCCAGACTGCACAGAGAAGACTTCCAATACTGTTGGGGTGGGAAGGTCTGGCTGCCAGGATCCAGTGAGAGGAGGACATTGGTCTTTGTATCCAGTATGTAACTATTTCGTTTTGAGTATGGTCCCCTGCCATCTATTGTATCCAGGGGCCCCATTTAACATACCCCAAATAAACAGGCACACACTTACTGAAATCATATGTGCATTTTAAAAGAAAATTTACTTTATATTTTATTTGCATAACATTTTGTTTGCATATTGCATAGTGAAAAGAACAGAGTCACAAGACTCATGGTCTGGCTCAACCACCAATTTGCTGTGTGAATTGGGTAAGTTAACTTTGCTAAACCCTTATTTCCTCATCTGGAAAATGGAGATGATAATACTACCTATTTTACAGAACTGCTAACGACTGAAGGAGATCGTTCTCCTGTTTTCTTCTCGAGTAACTGCTGAAAGTAATCTATAGTTTGCTATTGTTGGCCCCTTGTTCATGATCTCAATGCTAGCTGTTCTCAGCAAATGCGTCAGGACAACAGGTACCACTGTGACACTTTAATTCTGAGTACTAACAACAGCAAAAGAGAAGCAAACTCGACAATGGCCCTATCTTTTCTTATTTTAGAATACTGGTTTTTATAATACTTATTTATACTATCCCATCAGGAACTCAATTTCATTTAAAGATTTTTTTTCTTAAACCTACTCAAAATGAATACCTACATATGTGAAAAACCCAAGATTACACATGTAGCTGCTTTACAGTTTCCCCTGTGGTACAGTATAAGTAAAATGCATATCACGGGCAGTTAAATACATCCCCCGTACATTCGGGATGATAATATATATGAATATTAATTTATTACGCATTATCCCTAATGTAAAAAAATCACAGGTATATTATACTGCTTGTCGAGAATACATACACATGGTAGTCACATCTAGATATAACACACCCCTTTAACAGTATTTCAGCCATTATCAATATCTTCTGTATAACCCCTGCAACTATCTATAATTGAAAACACAAAACTCCCTTTTAAGGCAATTCTGGATGATACTGTATTATAAAATACTTGTATTAAGTAAAACTGCACATATGTACTGAACCCAGACACTCTGCCTTTAAACCCTCAAAGTACTACTCTTAAAAGGTAAACAAAATTTTTATACATTATAAAAAAATTAAGCTGCTCTGAAACCCTCGTCTGCTAAAAGTTACATACATTACACCACTCCAGCAAGAGATTAATAAATAAGGATTAAATATTCTATTTTACAAAAACATACAGAATGGCCAATGTAAAAGTGAAAGGCTTCTGATAATTTCTTTATCAAATTATGTTCATTAAGAAGGAATAAAACATGGTATAAAACAAGAAAACTGTCACTAAATTTATCTTTCTGAAGATAATCACGAGTTGTTATCTAAAAATATCCTGGCACCCTTGTTACAAACATTATTTTTTTTAAAAGACTGTGTTTCCTGGAGTTAGAGGACTGTTTGTCTCATAGCTTTTATTAAGCAAACTTGATATAACCACCACATAGTGGCAAGAGATAGAATAGCTGTTTCCAGCTACAGAAATATTGTATTCTACCTTAAAGTACAGATCACTTGAGATATAACCCATTAACAGTTTAAAGTCAATCATAGTGTAGTTTGTACTGAACTTCAGATATTTTTGCTTTCAATGGAGTACACTCATTTTCCTGTCATTTGAGATCAGTTTTTGTTGTTTAGTAACTATTCTCATGTCCAGCCAAGATGTACAGATTGCTGTGTGCAGTAGGGTTTTCTGTTGGCCTACTTTCCAAAACGACAACCCTGGAATTAAACCAAAACAAAAGGCTTGTTTAAGAATAAAAACAGAGACTGCATGCTTCATTCAAATACTGATATTAAACCGTGAAAGAATATCACTGTTCAAAAAGATCACAGGTGCACTGTCAAATTCTGCTTTACACTTTATAGCTTAAAAACAAAACTGAATAAGGATTGGTGAATTTATGAATATGAAAAACTGAAAACATTTCTGGATAGTCTCATTTTATTCCAACTAAAATCAACTTTGCTTACTCATATATGCCAATAAACGGTAAAATCAACAATACAGTTGATTCTAGAACAACATGAGGGTTAGGGGCACTGACCTCCTGCACAGTTGAAAATCCATGCACAACTTTTAACTCCCCCCCAAACTTAACTGTTAATAACCTACTGGTGACTGGAAGCCTTACTGATAACATAAACAGTTGATTAACACATATTTTGTATGTTATATGCATTATACACTGTATTCTTACAATAAAGGAAGCTGGAGAAAAAAGTTATGAAGAAAATCATAAGAGAAAATACATTTATAATACTGAACTCTATTGAAAAAAATCTGCATACAAGGGGACCCAGACAGTTCCAACGGTTGTTGGTCAAGGATCAATGATATACATAACAAGAAGGGAATGAATGAGAATAAAACAGGATTCTAAGAGACACTCATGCAAACAGCAATGCTGTGAATCTGACAGCCTGAATCTGAGGAGCAGAGGTTCTCAATCATTGCCTCAGGACTGATGCACATTACAACAGCCAGTTTTGCTGCAGTAACAACTTTTTGTGGGAAGATAGGAAGGGAAGGGTATTTTATTAGTTGTAGAGGTAGACAATGGAGGACAAAAACTACTAATTTTTTTTCCTAAGATGGCAGTTTTGGACCTTGTCTTTCATTTTGATCAGAGACCTTCTAATTTAGACTGCCCTCAGAAATGGAGTCAAATGCTTTGATATAAACGCAAATGTCAGGAGAATATTCTGTTGGGTTTATGCAATAATAGTTAATAAAAGGTAACAAACCAGGAGCAAATGATGAAAACAAAAGGGGACTGAAATACGTCATGGTACTAGGGCATGACACGTTGGCAAAAGGACTGCTTAATTGACTAATTCTTCTTCCCTCTCAATAAAGATATAGGTATATTCGTCTAAGTTGCTAAGCCTTCTAAGAATTTTGTTTGAAACACAGTTATAGGCTGATACTAGAATTAAGAACACAACCACCAAACTCCTTTGATAATGAAAGTAAAACAAACTATTACCTGTCTGATCCCAATAAGCGGAAAACTCTTGTTTCATCTGAAATTTCCTGGGTAACCTGTGAAAGAAAATATCAGTAATACCTTCGTCCCCATATTATTTAAATCATAATTTAAAAACCACTTAGAGCCATTACTAAAGAGGAGGATAATTTTTGATAGGCTCGATTCCTTAAGTGCAATAAATTTTCTTCAGTTTCTTTGACTGTCTTAATGGTAGAAATAAACCAACACTTATGGAACATCTGGTATGGGTCAGGTACTTTTCTTAGAATAACTCTTTGTGATATTTATTATAATCCCCACATTAGTGGGAAAAAACCACTAAGGCTCAGAGAAGTTGAATAACTTGCTTAAGACCATGTAACTGGTAGAGTCAGGATGTGAATACAGGTGTGCTGGACCGCAGAGCCCCTACGCTTTCCTTCCTATCAGTGCAGATGCTCCCGGTGGCACCCCATAGCCCGACTGAGTTCCACAGGGTTGTGGAAGACATCAGTGTTATCTATGGTGTTCCTTTGCTCTGTTTTCTCCAGAGCTGTAGAAGGTACACTCACACATGTGCAGGTACAATTCCTAAATGTGGGGAGTCTATACCCTTGGGAATAACCCTTAATCAAGAGAGACAGCAGTTGGTATATAAATGTACCAGCCTCCCCATCTTCAAATGAGTCTATTTTGAGGTGTGATTTATACCCTTCCTCAGAGGTCCCTTTAGGATTAAGCCCTGGTTGCGCATTGTGGGAACCAGTGTATTAATGTGCTCTTAAATGGCTTTTTGCCCCTCTCCATCTTATATTCCTCACTCTATCACTTGTTTTCTGGGATCTACTACCAAGAAACTACCTGCACTTGATTCCTTGTCTTAGGGTCAAACTTTTGGAGGAATCCAAACTATAACAGTGCGGATATAAAATAAGTATAAATATAGTATGTTATTAATGAATTTGTCATCTAGCTGGGAAGACAGAATTAGTAAACCTTAAGTGGGAAATTAATGAGGTGCTATACCACATGGAGGTGATTTTTAGAGAATAAGTTCAGATCACTGTGGACTAGAATAGTTGAATATTATTTTATGAATATTACAGCTAGGCCCAATTGAAGGCTGAGAACATAAAGAGGCAAGCAAGATGAGTTTAAAAAAAGGAAATAGAATTTGTACTTAATGAAGATAGTGAACAACAGATATCTTCAATAGATTTCCAACCTTAGGAGTGACGCCCTGAAAAAAGCATCTAGGAACAATTAATCTTATGGCAGTAAGTAGGGCTACAGGTTTTCTTTAAATGCAGGGGCCTGGTGACATTTAGTGACAGTAACTAAGTAAACTGACATATTCAAAGACAGCTGATTTATGTCATTTTCTCTTGGAAGCATTCTAATCCTATATTCATGTAAGAGGTACAAATAATCAGTTACATATGTAAGAGCATGGATAAAACTAAAGATAATTCAAATAGAAGACTTTTAGCTTTAAAATAAGTCCACAAATGTGTGAGACTATGGTGTAAAAGAATTACATGGGTGCAGACATGAGTGGGAGATGTCCATATTAGCATCATCTTAACTATTAAGATTCATCTCTCAATGTGAATTCCAAGTCCCATCTCCTGCATGAAATGTAGCCTGATTATCTTAACTAGAAGTGATTTTAAAATCCAGATTCTGCCATGTAACTAGCCACTGAACTCTGGGCAAGTTACTTAACCACTCTGTGCTTATAAAAAAAAAAAAAAGTACTATGAATAGGACCTAACCCCATTTAATTATTAGCCTTAAATATAAGCTAATATTTGTAAAGTGCCCGGAACACAGATGTTGTAAAGGGTTGATATTATTTAAAATAACACTTAATTATGCCTTACAGTGCTATAATAATAGTGTCTTGCATGTAGTTGGTACTCAATAAATATTACTAAATGAATTAATTTTCTTAGATTTTTTTCCTTAGTCCTGTGATCTAATACATATTAAATCAGAATTTTAAATATAATATTAAAAATAAGCTACACATTTATAGATTATGGAAAAGGCTTATTAAATTTAGAGAAGTGTAAGCAACCTTGGCAACCACATTTACAAATGACAGATTAGAGGACTGGAAGTGTGCAAACTCATGACTGACAATTCCTTGTGGTCATGAAAGAATCGTACAATGAATAAAAAACTGAACATTATTTGAACGGAAAACACTGGCAATTTTGCTCTGCCAGTTCACAGCACTAAAGGCATTAAACATGGTAGTATGGGTTCAGAAAGAAAATCCGTAAAACAAATGTTTCAACTTTGCAGGAAATTTGAGAAATCTTACCTCATCTGATTTGAAGCTTTTACCCTGCATTCCATGTTTCCAGAAAGCCAACACACTATCTTGAAGGCATACTAAAAAAGATTAGACAGAACTGAAACTAAAATAAAGCACCGAGGAATTCATTATACATTTCCTTCAACTGTTTTTAATAAATACTAATATAAAGCTCTCCAAGTGCTTGGTGCAAGATTCCATTGTCTAGACCATTCGTTACCAACATGTTTGTGGCTAAGCCATGCCTAAGCTTAAATAATTTATTGAGGCAGGGTCATGCAAGCTTTCAAAGATATATATAACAGGCATTTGCTTAGACACGGGCTAACTTCTAATGAGCTGGATATCAACATACTAATTTCTCTTTCATATACTATCTTTTGTCTTAGGTGAATAAAATAATAAAACATACATGATTGGTTTTTTGGATCAAAAACATTATTTAAATATGGTTATATATTTAGAAATAGCTAAAAGGAAGCATCTTTTTATTCATTCTCACGTTTTCCCTATTAGAAAATTTATCTGAAAAAATAAACCTTGCAATCCAAAATGTAAGCACACACTGAATATTTATGATCTGTGAGCCAATTCTTACTGGGAGGGTCTCCCAGTGAGTGCTCGCTGCTGTGGCATGGAGCCCCTGTGCCTCTGCCCTGGATCTGTAGGCCCCACTGTCCTTATGATGGTTCACAGACAAGCGTGCCCACCTTCCCAGTGGCTTTGGATTCAGGAGTGACCATGACCCCAAAGTATGGCTACATGGCATGCTTCAGCCCTTCCGGCTCCCCACCCATCTCCCACGTTCCCCTGGAGGGGCCTGAAGGCCTTTGGCGGGGAGACCTGTTCTTGCTGTGCCTTGTCCCTCTCTGTTCTGCTTGGTTTCAAGCATGGGCCTGGGCCCACTGAGGTACCTTATGGGGTAACTTAGAGGTTTAGAAACAGAGGTGGCAGCCTCTACAATTGTGGGGGAGGGGAGTAGGGCCTCTGGGCCCTTCCTGGCAGGAGGCTGCAGTCATTAAAGTACAGTCAGTGAGGGAGGAAGGAAAAAAGAATGAGGGAGAGAACCTATCTGATTGTTGCAGAGTTAGCCTTTTGGCCTATACCAGTAAAGGAAGAAAGTGACTGCAGCATTTTATTTCTTACTAGAATATGGAGTCTGTAAAAAGTTAATGTAAGAATGTTCTGGGTTAAGTTAGCTCAATAAAAATAAAAGTATTTTACAGTAACAAATCACACAGGTTTCACTAACTGTGACAAATAATAAACCCAGTTACTGGTTTTATTTTTAAAAGGTGATTTAAAGGGACTCCTTTTTCTTTTTTTAACCTGAGAAGATCCTTGTAATTATTTCAAAGTTCACTAGCAAGGAGAGAGGATAGCTTAAGAGGAACAAACTTTTGTGTAACAATTAAAATTTCCTAAAAAATGTGGCATGTATGAAAAAGTTTAGGTAGCAGTATGTTTCAGTTAAAATGAAAAGGAACTAAAGATCTTTATGTCAGAATTCCTATTGAAAATATTAAATCTTAGAAATTGGTATGCAATATCCAGCATGTAAAAGAGTAAAAGAAGAAACTAGTTCCAACATCCCTTCTGTCTTACCATCTACAGAGAATTCAGGTTTCCTGCTTCAATAAATTATATTTTCCAACTGAAAGCAAATTACTTTTATGTAAGATATTTACATAAAGGGATGAACGTACTTTGCAACAGGGCAAAATTCCAGTTAAGAAACCATTAAAATACTTCAAGATACGACAAAAACTTTCTAAATAATGAGAAACATTTAAAAAGTATATACATTTAATTATAAAATACATGCATTTTTTTATGGCCCAAATTGCCAATTTTGTTTTAACTATTTCTGACCTATAGTAGAGTCATATCATAAATTGTTCAAAATGTTTCCAGCTGTGGTATTGTTTTCGTAAGTTCTATCATCCCTGGGCAAAATATTTACTGACATATAACCAATGAGGATGCAAATAAAAATAAAATATAATAATTTTTATCATAAAACCAATGAGTAATTACACAGAGTGAAACACTCATTGAAAAGGAAGCAAATTAAAATGGCATATTAGTTTCCAAGTCCTGTGGGAAACTAGTTAATTTATATATAAATAGACCTAAAAGCAATAATCATCAGCACACCCCATCCAGAATCTTACGTGGCAAAGAATTACAGTATATCTAACACCATTAATCACATCACACAAATACCTTTATGATTTGGAAAAAACTGGGAGAAGTACAAAATTCACTTCATGCAGCAAAGGGAACAATGAACAGAAATTTAAAAAATGATTTCAAGTTTTAAATACCCAGGAAATAACAATAAAAGTTTATGGTCTAGATCTGCACTGTCCAATACAATATAGTGACTACCTATATGTGACTATTAACATTAAAATTACATTAAAGTTTGTAAAATTAAAATTAAAATGTAGCACTAGCCATGTTTCAAGTATTTAACAGGTACGGTTAATGACTACTGTATTTAAGAGCACACAGAACATTTCTCTGTCACGGAAACTTCTATGAGACAGTGCTGGTCTAGACAATCCTAAGTGTAGAGTGAAAAAAAATCAAGTACTCTAAATACATTATTAAAAAAGGAGGCTTGGGCAAAACAGGGGTTAAGAGGTACAAACTTCCAGTTACAAAACAAGTCACAGGGATGTACTGTACAGTATAGGAATATTTCAACAACACTGTAATTACTTTGTATGGTGACAGATGGCAACCAGAATTATCATGGGGATCATTTCATAATATATAAAAATATCAAACGACTATGATGTATACCTCAAACAGGATATTGTATATCAATTATACTTACTAAAAAAAATAAAGGAGACTTACCTACAGATTCAATGCGAAAATCAAAACTTAGCTCAGAGGCCAGTTTCTTACTTGATTTTAGTTTTCCTTGTAGATTTACTATTTTTACAAATTCTTGAAAAAAAAGAAAAAGGAAGTCACAACTGGAAATGAAAATCTGTTAGAATAAATGTAACTTGATATGTGGATTCTACTTGGATATAGAACAGTCTTAATTAAGTTCAACTATTTATCATGATCCAAGCATGACCAGTAAAAAACTGTCATTAATCTGTTTTATAAGACATGAATGTACCATTTAGTAAATGGCAATTACACTGCTATTCTTTTTCATTTAGGATATATGGAACGGTCTCATTGTTTAAACAGCATGATGTTTCAAAGTGTCTACTTGCTGTCCAAGTACTCAGCAATCAGTTGAATTTTTCCGTTACAGATTATATAACATATGATAAGTAATATTTGCAGTAATTAATAACTTAGTATGTGAATAATATTCTACAAAGGTACACAGGGGCAAGAAATAGTACTTTTCAAGGGTCATAATTTCTTAGAAGTAAACTCTGGGATGGCAATATATACAAATCTATTTTTCATCTGTTTTTTAATTTAACCATCTTTTGCTCTGACTTGGAAGACACCTTTTCTGGAAGATACTTTCTTATCTGTCTGCCATGATTTGTCATTATAGGCCTGTCTCTACTGTTGCTTACTAAAACTGATTTATACTGTGTAGTTAACAACTCATTTTAAAAATCTTACTCTACTCCCTTTTTAAAAACTCAAGAAACTCAACTTTCCATTTACCTTGAATAACTGGGAAATGGAGGACCTACCTAATCAAAGGTCCTTAAAACATGTTTTGATAAGATATATAAATATTAATATAAGATATATAAAATACAAAATGAAAACTAAGCACAATTTATTTTTCTTAGATGAGTCAGAAGGTTTTTAAGGATTTCAACATTAAAGTTTCAATATTATTAAATTAAAATCTGATTATTTGCTTATCAGTACTGAACTTCCTACTCGGTTGGGTAAAAACGAGTATCTCAAATACACTTTACGGAATCAAAGAACTCTCCAATCTTACCAGTATTCAAAGAATCAAAAATACTTAAAGAAACGATGATGGATGAATGAAACACTTTGGGTTTGTTCAACTGTCTATAGTATGAGAGGATCTTTATGATGCCCTAAGGGAAATCCACTAAGGAACTCTTTAAAGAATAGAGGTTAGGACAAAAATACAGGCAAATTAAGTTTAGAGCAATTTTTAAAATTACCCTGCATACCTATGGGCAGGTCCAGTAATTTAAAAAATATTGGGAAGGATCAAACAGAAAATATTGCCAAGTTTCAAGTATAATTCTAAGTCTGGGTGAATTTTACCCTGCACAATTTATTGTATAAAAATAAGGTGGGCTTTTAAGAACTGGACTGCGTCATTTAAAAACTGAAATAATTTCTGTTGTTGAAGTTTTTCCAGCTTCTCTATTGCTTATAGTACAACACATGTCTATCTATTGATAGACATCTCTCCCTGCATCAAAAGAATCACAACTAGCAGGTGAGGGTGTCAAATCTGTCTGTACATTAGATTCTCACTTCTACATGAGATTCTGAAAAGTTCATGTTACATGACAAAGTAACCACAATAGTATAACCTTCTATTTTTTCCAATTATTATTTTCAAGGTAGGAAAAAAACTCTCAGAATAGTTTTATACAAAATTTTACAAAGAATAGTTTTATATAAAACTTTCCAGGGTTATGGCAAACTGTTCTAATATGTTTCCAAGTAGGCCAAACAAAATAAAGAAAAAGTCCCAAAGAATAGTATTAACAAACAATTAATTACAACATCTGTAGCCAATTTAGGATTTTTATCTATAAAACAAAACCATTTAAAGTGGAAAAGTAAAAATCTTGAATTACAGTTTAATAGAATCAATTCCATGAAAAGATCTGTTATATCAAGCAGTATATTCAGAATAAACTTTAACATAGTACTTACTATCTAAACACACTAAGACGGTATCTCTCTCCAACTGTGTTACATGAATAGAATCTAGCTGTTGGCTGCCTTAGAAGGGGAGGAAAAACAGGGTTACCGTTATACAACAGGCTTTAAAAACCAAAGCTTAGAAAAGCAACACAAATTCTGATTTTTTTTCCTGTGATTTAAAACCAGTCTTCGAAATTTAACATAGTAGTTGTATTTTGTAATTATGTCATCTTTCAAAAAAATGTATATAGTTCAACTTAGAAAAGAGCTTAAAATCCTAAGCATGGCTAAATGAGCTACGGAAAGCTCAATTTTACATTTAATTAATACCTCAGCTAGTTCTAGAAAGATGTTACAAACAAAATGAAGCCAAGGGTAAATATGGGGAAGAAAGTAGATGCATGCTATACAATGACTAGATTTCGATGTGATCACAGCATCTGAGATAAAAATAAGCCAGTAATTACAAAAAGCAAAAAGATTAATGAAACTATGATCAAAGAGAAACTTTCCTGATGTCGGGGTGTGTGCAAATATAATTGGGACTTCCTTTATTAAGAGGACACAGAGTAACATCATGAACAATACTGTCAACAACATCTTTGCAGGAAGCAACTTTCATAACATTTCTGATATTCACAGGGCCACTCAGCTAATAGATGTGATGACATTTTTGTAAAACATTTTTTGTAAAACAATTGAGTTTAGGCACTCGGATTGCTTGAATGGTCTAGTTGAATCAAAGAAAAGATTTTAGATAATTTAGAGCAGTCATTTTCAATTATATCTCTTTGGGAAGTCCATGGATCCTCTTCTTTAAAAACTGCACATGTGGGGCGCCTGGGTAGCTTAGTCGGTTAAGCGTCCGACTTTCGCTTGGGTCATGATCTCGCAGTTCGCGGGTTCCAGCCCCGCGTCGGGCTCTGTGCTGACTGCCAGCCCAGAGCCTGGAGCCTGTTTCAGTCTGTGACTCCCTCTCTCTCTGACCCTCCCCTGCTCACGCTGTCTCTCTCTCTCCTAGAAATAAATAAAACATTAAAAAATAAAAATAAAAAAAAAATAAAAACTGCATATGTGACACAAACACAAAATTTTACATATTATTTTTGGGTGTTTGTGGACCTTCCAAATCCCATACAAAGAGAAGTATAGCTACAGAACTGATAAAACTGTTGGTTCCTCAGGCAACACTCCAATTTTTTTTTCTCAGTAAATCTATATACATGCATTTATTCAGCAAATATTTACTTAGTGCTGATAACAGATAAAGGCCATCTACGGAGATAAAGATACTACAATAATAAATCAGACTAAAACTGAAGAGAGTCCTAGTATAGGAGTTCCCTTTAGCTGTTACAACTGTTGCCAATTCAAGGCCTGACCTCAAAAATGAATACAGACCCGAGGTAGATTAACAATCATTTGCAAAAATGGAGAAGCCTATGTAATAGAAGGACAATCTCTGCTAGGGGGTGATTTGAATGATTACCCTTAAGCAGAGCTCAGGCTCTCTCTCAGAAAGCAATTTGGGGTCTTATTTTTAGCCTAGACTACGTTAAAAGTGGGTAGAATAGTACCCTCAAGACATTAAAAACCCAAGCAACAAAAACCCCCTCAAACCCCCCACCCACAAATTCACAAGAGGACTGTCTACCCCTGAGCAAGGCAACCTCTTAATATATCATATAGAAGAAAGTGCATGCAAACACATATTAGATAACTGTATGAAATGACATGCTCTTCTTCTTGCAGTCCTTATGGGGTTGTGTGCAGGAGTTAAATCTATGTAATTTGCTTAGGGCTTTGAAGGCCAGCCTTGGCTGTGCAACTCACAGCCAATATCACTGCAGGTCACCTATTAATGCACCAAATCGGAGTATACTATTATTATACTAACCATTAAAAAAAAATAAACAGGGCTATCTGCCAAAAATGATCTTGGTTTTTAAATAAACTGATCTATAACCCTTCTTTTTAGCAGTAACTACATAATAGTTTGTTTGGGCTGCTTATGTTTCAGGATAATAAAACAATGTCATTTGCATCTTTCTGTCAGCTGTTCAGGAGGGGACGCATCAAACTCAACCAAAAGCATTAAAGAAAGGTGGTGTGTAGGTGGGGGTGGGAAGATACAGAGTACAATCTTATTTTACTGGAAATCATGACCTGGTCCATAAAGAAAGTGATTATAGTCCCATGCATGCTGGAAATGGTTTGTACTGGGCTATTCAATTTTCAGGAATTTTGGGAGCCACATGACATCAGGTTGGTAGTCTGAAATATTCCCTTCGTGGGAATATTTATATCACAGAAATTGGCAACTATTACAAGCGAGGCTTCTCTGCACCCCAAGTGCCTGTTATTAAACATTTATTAGGACACCATCGGTTCACGTTGATTCTTATTCTCAAAGTGACATTAGTGTGGTTCTACATTAACTTCAATAACTAGGTTGTATAAAGAGTTCTTGTAATTTAGCCTATAAATGAGCAAAAGCCAAAGATATTTAGTAAGAATCATCAACCTTGATACTTGTAACAAACTTCTTTGCAGGTAATTGAGGATATTATGTGGTAAGTAATGAAATAGTTATGACTGAAGCTTGTTTGACTTCATATGTAAAAAAAAGACTTGACACAGGGTTACAAATGATCAAATAATGCACTAGCACAACAAACAGTAAAAAATTCCCTTCATTTCACTTATTATGCAGATTTTCAAAATAAATTCTTGGCTGATTTGTTCCAACTTTAAATTTTAAGAATAAACTTCCCAACCTTTTTAGAGCTTTTGCTGAGACATATTTGATAAAATTCTAGGCAAAAGAACCATTCTAAGTAAGTCCAAGAGCTATTTCCCTGTATCTTTAAATGGTAAAGCTTGGAGATCACACATGAGAAGCTTCTAGTCAAGTCTGAAAAGCACCTCAACTTCACGATTCTAGGAAATGGGGGCAGGGGGGTGGGGCACTGATAGGAACAAAGCTAAATCTCTTTGCTTGAGAAGCTGATAAAATTTTAAAAGTATCTTAGAATATTTATTAAGTTCAAAAATTAACTGGCACCATTTTAAGACCTTTATATGTCAGGAATCATTAAACTCTGTCTTGGTAAAATAATTTGTATCAATAGCCTCAGGCAAATAGAGATCATAAATTATATGTACCTGTTGCTCTGGGTTTACCTGGGAAAGAAACTAGGTTGACTTTCTGAACCAGCCCATGATAATTGAGCTTATTCTGCTTCTTTTATATTCATGTTTTAACATAAGGTTAAAAACACTTAAAAACACTTACCTGCGCCAATTTCTGTAAACCATGAAGATGCAGAGTTCAAATTGATTGTCTCAAACTGAACAACCTGATTGGACTCGGTGCCCTTGCTAATAGCTACACAGACCATAGGGTATTCCTGTTCTGGTATTACCAGCATTTCAAAAACATTCAAAGGACTTGGCAAAGGAAAATCAAAGTGCTGCAAAAAAAAAAAAACAACACAAAAAAAACAGAAGTATAATTTAGAAACAAGTTCCCCATTCGTACTATTGAATAAAGCCAAAAAAAGGCTTTCATTTTCTCCTTGATTGATCTACTTCAAAAAAAAAAAAAAAAGGACTACCTCTAACATGATCATGATAAGGATGAGTTTTCTATAAAACAGTTTTAGAGAATCAGCCATATTCACCTTTATGGTTGTGATGCTTCTGTAAGTTTATTAACATAAGTTAGAGAGGAAATCTTAACAAGAATGCAAGAACCCGTAAGCCAAACAAACACCTATAAATAACTATAAATGTGCTGACCCTAAATATCAGCACTGAGACCTTATACTCTAAGCTTCAGTTACACACTAGTGCTTTCTGAAGAACACTACAAAGTAATATGTACCTTTATCAACATGAACTTCTGCATAGGCTCATACCACTGAAGTAAAACAATTCCAGACTGTAAAGCTCCACAGAGGTATTTATGTCCTGTGTAAGGGTTTCTGACTGGAAAGAAACAAAGCAAAACAGATATAACCAAAACACTATCTACCTTGATGTGAAAACATAATTAGTTTAGTTAATTAAAAGTAACAATTGAGCTATGCTAATCTAAGAGCTAACTCAACTTTCTTTATAAGGGAGGGATGATATATGGGGAAATAATGAAATGTGGCCTGCCACTGATGCCACAATACGGAAGAAGAAGCTATTTTAAGTGATAATTTAGCTGGTAAAGGAAAATCATTGTTTCTATTTACCAGGGTGATAAGAGTAAGTAAAGAAAGATGATGTCTTTTCTTCTGGCTTTTGTTACTCTTTCCTTTTCACTTTCTTATCTCAATTTTAAAGTATACATATTTACTTTTAAACGTCTTCAGTAGACTAGATTGTTAAACATAGAAACTATCTAAAAGGACAATATTTTAAGCATCAAAACACCCAAACTAGTATGTCACCTAAAGGGAGCTTTTTTTTTAAAGTAAACTGACTGAAAGAGAAGGTCTAGGAAGCAACCGAAATCTAGGATTGCATCCTTGGTATAGTAGTTTACAGTTGTCTACTTAAGACAAGATGAAAACTTGTGTTACTAGTTTACTAGTTTTCTACCTTTTATATTTTCCTAAAGATGTAACTTTCTTGACTCAAATCTACAAAAACTCATATTGGCCTGTCCTTCTAATTTGACTCCCATTAACAATGATATATATTGATTACAAGAGCAGTTATTTGCAATAAGCTCTACCTTAATATATTTGAGTTTATGTTTTAGATTATAAACTTCTAGACCTTTCTTGAGTCATAGATCTTGGGAATCTGATCATAGATATGGACCTGATTCTTCCTAGAAAATGCTCATGAAATTTGTTTATAATGAGGAACACATGCTATGGAACTATACAGCATGAAGATCAATGAATACACTCCCTGCTTCAACAAACAGAATTAAACAGGGAGTTATGAGCCCAGGATCTGAAATCACAGACCGGGTCTGATCCCAGGTATCTGGGTATCTGACCCAGGTATCATGGGGTTGTTTGAAGGGTTAAATGAGATAAGTTAATTATACAGTACAGAATTTAACCTTGCTCCAAAAGAGGTCTAGCCTGTGCCCTCAACCCCCTTTTGGAAGGTAATCTCTAAGCCTCAGGAGAATGTCATGTCTGATAAGAGTGTCTTTGTTTGCCTGGGGCCTTGGGTCAATGAATCGTCTCAACACTATGATTTAGAGTGGAGGCTTGCAACACTGGACATTCTTAGGGTGAAGGACAGTCATGCCAAAAGACTGACAATGTGATTTAGAGTAGGGGCTTTGGGTCGTGCTGTATGAACTGACCATCAGAGGGACTGGATATTGAGATCAGCCATCTGGACAATAAATCATGCTTGTGTGATGGCGCCCTAATAAAAACTGTGAGTACTGACGTTGGAGTATGCTCCTTGTGGCAATGCTCCACGTGCACCATCCACATCACTGCCAGAAACGTAACAGTGTCCATTACTCTATGGAGAGAAGATAACACAAGCTCTATGTTTGGTACTATTCCTGGGCTTTGCCCTATGCACGTCTTCTCTTGGTGGATTTTAATCTATATCCCTACCATAACTATGAGTATAACCACTTTCAGTGAGTCCTAAGTCCTTTTAGAGAATTTTTTAACATCAGGGTGGTTTTGGAAACCCCCCAAACTTTCAACTGGTATCAGAAGTGAGGGTGGTCTTGTATAGGCTGTTCCCTCTAACTTCAGTCAGCTAAAGTCCTATAATAATGTTTGTAAAGCACTAAGGAACAGTTACATAAATGAAAGTGTTAAATAAATGGTAAGTAATAAATGATAAACTAGGATATTGGCAGAGAGACAGCCTCAGGGACTATGGTTAAAAAACCCTAAGAACACTATGTTCTGTGAAAGCACTAGGACTATTACCTCTAAACGTTTTTATGCCATGTCCTGCCATACAGTCTTGGGGTCCAATGGCCCCTTAACTACGTTTTAAAAAGAAATATAAAGCCTACCCTCCTTCCTATTTGATACTATAAGACTCTCCATCCCCTTAAAGAATTTAAAAAATGTTCAAAGTTCTAAGCGCCCAGTTTGAGAAATAGTGTTTACTCACCTATGCAACATTTGTGGCAGCCTTTCGTATCAGGAATCTTTGTTGTTAAAGCAAACTTTCTGAAAACATAGGACAATATAAATGTACTCTACTGCAGTGGTTCCCAAACAAGATCTGTGAATTAGTTGCATCAGAACCAGTCAAGGAGCTTTAAAAAACAGTTTTGGATTCTGATCCCAAACTATCTGATTTTCTAGGACTGAGGCAGGGCGTGGGAATTTGTATTTATAATTCTTCTACAGGTGATTCTCCTGCACAGTAACTCAGTTACTGTAAGTTAAGGAAACACTGATCTTTTGAATTCTATATGAAATGCACTTTAGTGTAAAATACCTTTCAAAATTAAAACAAATGAAGTTTTTTAGTGGGCAAGGAATACTGACTGTTATAAAAATAGACACTATGGCCCTTCACTCCCAATAGAATTAAAATATTTTGTACCTTGGTAGTATGCGGTCTGGAAACCTATGAGTTTGAATATGGGCAGCTAATCCTGGTTTTTTGGCTTGCTCAAACAAAGCTATAAGATTATGAGAGTAGAGTTGAAAGGTTTTTCCTATTTAAAAAAAAAAAAAAAGAGAAATATGTTACCTTTACTAGAATCTTTTACAGCAGAGAAACAAGAATTTTCAAGCAAAAGAAAACATAATTACCTTCTAAAATAAGGAGTCCAGAAATGTTCAAAGGGCCAAGCAAAACAGAAAAACACATACAAAAAAATACACAAAAAAAACACAAAAAAACACAACACCCAGTTAATGCTATTTTGAAGGATAATAGAGTTTTAAGAAAGCAGATAACTTGTTTTCTAATAAACAAATTGGGTATGTTCTAATAGGTGTTCTGGGAAGAATATATATATAAACCTTAACGAAGCCAGCACAGAAAGAAAACTGTTAAACACTGTTGTACACTGGACTGAGTTACAATGATGCCTATGTGAATATTTTAGTATAACATGGAGAATTCTATAAAACTATATCACTTTATTTTTCTGGGAATAGACCTATTTGTTAATAATTTATCAAAACACCTTGGATTAAAATTAATTGTGAAGAAAGTACTAAATATAACAACAGATTAAAATACTAAGAAAAGTAAAGCAAACTAATATTAATTGCTATATATCCTTGCTATAATACAAGGATAATGGGGCTACAATTTCCATATAATCAAAACCATAGGTGTGTTAAGCTGGGGGAGATTCCTCATTATACATGGTATGGTACTATAATAATATAAAACAGTATTTATCATGTTACTATTAAAAAACATAAATATACAGTTGACCACTGAATACAAGTTCAAACTATGTGGGTCTACTTATATGTGGACCCTTTAAAATAAATACAGTATAGTACTGTAAATGAATTTTCTTTATGATTTTCTTAATATTTTTTCTCTAGTTTCAGAATATAGTATCCAATACATATAACATACAAAATATGTGTTAGCCAACTGTTTATGTTATCAGTAATGCTTCCAGTCAACAGTAGGCTGCTGTAGCTAAGTTCCGGAAAGTCCTACATTATATAAGGATTTTCAAGTGTACCAGAGGTCGGTGACCCTAAGCCCCCACATTTTTCAAGGGTCAAATGTATATGATATAATCTTATGCTACAGTGTTGAGTCTTATCCTCAACAAAAGTCTTTGTTGTATTTTCTCGGAATGTAAACATTCTGCCTAATACCATACCATACCCTTCTACTGTCCACTGTCTGCTTATATACTTAGCTAGCTACCCTATCTAGAACACACATGTAATATATACGTGTGCATATCCACACAAATACAGACCCACAGGCAGAATGTTTTCTTTTATTGAGCTCTGCTACTTACCTTCATTCAGTCATTTTAACTAGAATATGGAAAGAGCTAATTTATAGGCTAACTTTCCCCCATTTTCCTGTAGTTATTTATAAATATGTAAGTTGTACTCTCTCTGTGTGTGTTTTTAAGTTCAGTTTTTAAGTTTTAAAGTTTATTTATTTTGAGAGAGACAGTGAGCAGAAAAGAAGCAGAGAGAAAGGGAAAGAGAGCATCCCGAGCAGGCTCTGTGTTGTCAGCACAGATCCTGATGCTGGGCTCGGTCCCATGAACTGTGAAATCATGACCTAAGCCAAAATCAAGAGTCAGATGCTTAACTGAATGAGCCACCCAGCCATCCTGTCTTTGTGTGGTTTGTAAGCTTATATCCAAAGACAGGTATGAGAAGGGAAAGAAACAGTAAGAGAGTTAGAGGAAAGTGATTTTATACATATACAATTCAGAATTGTTAAACAGAATTGGGTTTATATTCATAATAGTAGTAATATGTTAATATTTTGGTAATAAAAATAAAAAAAACTGGGGAGAAGCATGCTTAAAATCAAAGAGATTCAGTACTCTCCGAGGACTCCAGCTTTTTAGAAGTCACTGATGTGCAATCAAATAATGTGCTCTTATTAAACACTGTCATCAGCTCAAATATACAAATTTCTGAAGAATCTCTATTAGGCCACAATTAATAGAAGAGTTTAAATTATGCACACACTTAAAATTATGAAAATTACTTTTCTTAAATAGGCCACAAATCATAATAATCTGCCTATCAGTAAGGCTGTGTATCAGCACTGATGCTTTAAAGCATAAGTAGCTAGGAGTGCCTGGGTGGCTTGAGCATCTGACTCTTGGTTTCAGCTCAGATCATTATCTTACGGTTCATGGGATCGAGCCCTGCGTTGGGTTCTGCGCTGACAGTGTGGAAACTGCGCGGGATTCTCTCACTCCCTCTCTCTCTGCCCTTCTCCCACTGTGATCTCACTCAAAATAAATAAATTTTTTAAAAAAAGTATAAGTAGCTAAAATGTACATTCAATACTGAAAAACCTGACAGTACAGTAAATAAGAGCCAGGACATAATATTCACATATAGAGAAGAACTGAACAAAATTTAAGAAATACTAAAATAATTATTCTAAGTAGAGTAAGGAGTGGATGCTATTTTAATGTTTTTTTTTTTTTTTTTTTTATTTCTAGGATAGAGAGACAGCGTGAGCAGGGGAGGGTCAGAGAGAGAGGGAGTCACAGAATCTGAAACAGGCTCCAGGCTCTGAGCTGGCAGTCAGCACAGAGCCCGACGCGGGGCTCGAACCCACGAACCGCGAGATCATGACCTAAGCGAAAGTCGGACGCTTAACCGACTAAGCCACCCAGGCGTCCCAAGGAGTGGATGCTATTTTAATAGCTGATAGCATTAGGATTATTAATTAAGGGACAGAGAGAAATAATTAACTTTCTCGTACTCTACTATTAGAATGAAAGCAAGCAGCAAACCTCTAGGTAGTCACTTAAATCTAAAAGGTAAGAAAATAGGTTTTGGTACGTAGGAATTGGAAAAAAGAAAAAAAAAAGCCTAAAATACCACCTACCTGCTCCCCCCGCCCCGACTCAGAACAACCAAAAAAGAAAAAAACACAAAATCACAATCCGAATAGGCTGTTCTGGAACACGCCTGTTTGTAAGTTTTAAATTATCAGTCCAAAATGGTCCAGAATAACTTGAATTTTGTCAGCACACATTTGTGCAAGTCTTCACTGCTTACTAACAAGCACTCTGAGGACATCTCCCTTCACCCTCCCAGTAACTGCATGCGACTGCTATTGTTACCACTGTCCGCATTTCACTATTAAGAAGACTGAGGCCAACAGAGGGTTACTTGTTCAAGATCACAGAGAAGGGAAGCAGCAAGATTCTCTGATTCTTTCCCTTCCACCGGTGATTCTCCATGGAAGGCACGTGGTGGTAGTGACAGTGAGGGTGGAGGAGTCTGAGTGGAAGGGGATGGCCGCAGGTGACAATCACTGGGATAGTCCTCAGATGTTTACACCCTGGGCAGGTTTGGGAAGTGCTACCTTAACTGAACACAGGGTCCTTTCTCGAAGTTTCTTTCCATTCTAAGTTTGTAGAAAACATCCACAAGTTGCAAAGTTACTACGCTACGGTTACCCAGAATAACAAATAACATTTAAAAAATAATGTATATTAAAATTATCTTTCTCTGTGTCAACTATGCTTTAATTAAAAATATTACACTTCTCTGCTTGTCTATGGTTTATTTCTCATATTATTTTCATTAAATACATACCTGATAAAGACATTAAAGTATTATTGATAACATAGAGCCAAGTACATTTCCGTGGAAATAACTATAAAGAAAAAAAGAAGGTAATTAAAATTCTCCAGTTTTCATTCCTTTATCCTTCAACATCCAAATTCCAAGTCTAAACAGTATAAAAATAACTATTTTCTCTTTTAGTAAATTACCAAAACTTTACAGAAGAAAAATCTTGTGACGTGAGCATGTAAAGAACACCATTTCATCTCTGTAAATCTTTAATCATTAAAACTGAAGCCTATATTAATTGATTTAAAATTACAAGATTTCTTTTATTCAATATACCCACACTAATTTCTTGAGTTAAAACTTCTCAATTACCTGTTCCATCGTTGCCTCATGTAGCTCATTGAGATTCAATGTGTAAATACCATCTTCAGTTCCAAAAATAATGTACTGATCTAAAATAGTTAAGATAAATCACCAGAATTGAGTATCATTTTCTGAAATAATTGAACAAAATGTCTCTGTGCTTTAACGGTATTCAGCGTTACATGGCCACCACCCATCCAAAGAAAAATTATTTTCTAAAATTCATGCCATCTTCTTTACTTTCTTCTCCAATTCTTATTTTTAAAAGCAGATATAGTCTCTGTTACTCATTCACTCTGGCTTTATCTTATATAATCCTTCCTTTCAATATAATTGTCATGTCTTAAGATTTTTCAATATAACGATGCATTTTTGCCAGATGTTGCAAATACTCTTTGAAGGACACTATAAATGAAATAGAAATTATAAATCATGACACACCAGAAATGATGAGCACACCTAGTGTCCAGATATTGTTTCCTAAATATACTACTTTCCACTAAAAGAGCCAGGGAGGGCTGCTTGGAGAAAAGATGGATTCCAATTCTGGAGCAAGGAAAAAGTAAGATGAGCCCTGAAACCATGCTGTGTCAGAAAGGTAGGAAGTGATCAAATATTAAACAAAAGAACATAGGAACTCCCACTGCTCAAAAATTCCGGGACAGGGGCACCTGGGTGGCTCAGTTGGTTAAGCGCCGACTTCAGCTCAGGTCACGATCTTACGGTTCATGGGTTCAAGCCCCATGTTGGGCTCGGTGCTGACAGCTCAGAGCCTGCAGCCTATTTTGGATTCTATCTCCCACTCTCTCTTTGCCCCTCTCCTGTTCATGCTCTGTCTGTCTCTCTCACACAAAAATAAAATAAATGTCAAAAAAATGTTTTAAAAATTCTGGGGCAATTTAAGTTCTAAAATAAATAATAATAGTGACAGATCATATCTCACTGAATAAAAAATAATTCAGAAGTTCAAACTAAAAAAGTACACAAATAAATGGGAAACAAGGGAAATTGTCCATAGATGTCAGCAGATTGTCAAGACCATCAACAAATGCTAAAACCCGTTGGTAAAAGTCTGATGGACAAGAGGATACTTACACAGTCTCAAAGTATTCTGTACTACTTATTAATTAGCTTAGGATATCAAGTAATTACAAATTAATTAAAAAGGGAAAAACAGTCAGTTGGCAATGGAGAAAACTAGTGAACACCACCTTAACCAGATGGTCAATGTTAATATCCTAGTGTCTGGACAAGCTGAGAGCATGTACCTTCTGATATGATGCGCTAAGAAGAGCATAATTCTTTCAGACTCCCACCGAAAACGCAGTATTTGATCTAAGTATGAGGACTCATCAGACAAACCCAAAGGTCATTCTACAAGGGTCATTCTACAAAATAAATATCTTCAAAAAGTCAAGATCAAGAGAGACAAGGAAAGGTTGAGGAATTGTTCCAGACTAGAGGAGACTGAAGAGATGTGGTAGCTAAATGAAACCTGTGATCTTGAATTGGATGTTGCTGGACTGGGGAAAAAAGAAGGGGACGACAATAAAGAATATTATTGAGATAATAATTTAAATATGGACTGTGAGGTCACTATACTTCAATTAAAAAGGAAATAAATATGGACTGTGTATTAAATCAATGATAAATTTCCTGATCTTCGTAATTGTACTGTGGGTATATAAGAGAGGATTCTTGTTCCTAGGAAATACAGAATGAAATATACAGAATCACTCTCAAGTAATTCAGAAAAAAATGCACATATAGGTAAATAATAAAAATAACTGTCGATTCTGAGTACAGAGGAGTTTCTTACACTATTTTTCTAACTTTTCTGTTAGGCCTGAAATTATATCAAAATAAAAAGTTACAAACGCACACACACAAATTGTTTACTGATAAAATTTTTTTTCTGTTATATGTCTAACAAAAGCAGATAATTACAGGACTTGTCTGTATTACTATGTTAAGGTGGAAACAAACATTTCCCCAACACCCTTTACTGCCTACTCTGTTTGCTAACTGCCAGACACTCAGGTAGGCAGGCTTTTTCCTTCCTTGCAATAAGGTAAGTAGTAAGAGTATTTATATTACAAAATGATCACACTGAGAACCAGAGGTGTAAGTTTCTTTCTCACGTCACATAGTAATGACAGAGCAGGAATTCAAACCCAGATCTATTTGATTCCAAATTTTTACCTCTATGTATTAGGTTTCCTCACTTTAAAAACATATAGTATAAATTTAAAAAAATAAATTCTGTTACTTTGCCATCATTTCAGATTTACAAAAATGTTTTAAGAGTACAGAGAATTCCTGAATATCCTTCACACAGATTCCACAAATATTAACATTTACTACTGTTGCTTTATCCTTTTTTCACTCTACATACACACATTTTTTCCCCCTGAACTGTTTAAGTTACAAACACAATGCCCCTTTATTCCTAAATATTTCAGAGTTCACCTCTCAAAAAACAAAAACAAAAACAAAGTGTTATAAAATGATCACAGTACAATGATCAAAATCAGGAAATTAACACTGAAACAATACTATTATCTAATCCAATGACTTCATTGACTGAGATTATCAATCATCCCAGTATTCCCCCCCTTTTTTTCTTTACAAATAGTTTATTGTCAAATTAGTTTGCACATAATACCCAGTGCTCATCCCCACGAGTGCCCTCCTCCATGCCCACCCCCTCCCCCACATCCATCAGTTCTCAGTTTTTGTCAGCATTCAAGAGTCTCTCATGGTTTGCCTCTCTCCTTTTCCCCCATTTCCCCCCTTCTTCCCCACCTTGTTTCTCAGTTAAGTTCCTTCTTTTTTATTGAAGAGAAAATCCCTAATTATGGTTGCAATCACTTGTGCCATGTCTATTCAGTCTCCTTTAATCAGAACAGTTTCTGTATACCTTTAAATTCTAAAAGCTTAAACCAAAACTCTTATCTACCTATTTAGGCTGTTGCAAGTGTCTATGCTGTTTAGTCTCTGAAGTCATATTTTTAAACAACCTCAGTTCACTGACCAGAAATATCCTTTCCCATAACAAATATTTTTTCAAAGGTGTATAAAAAGGTTCAGAAATTTTAGGGGCACCTGGGTGGCTCAGTCTGTTGAGCGCCCAACTCTTGATTTCATCTCAGGTCAAGAAGGTGCAGTTCATGAGACTGAGCCCCGTGTCGGACTCTGCGCTGACAGTGTGGAGCCTGCTTGGAGTTCTCTCTCTCCCTTTCTCCCTGGCCCTCCCCAGCTCACACACCCCTGCATTTACATGTACAAGGGTCTCTTTCTCTCTCTCTCAAAATAAACATTAAAAAAAAAGTTCAGAAATTTTACCTTTTGTATCAGGATGTATCCAGGATGTTGCACAATTAATTTTCAAAGGGCAGCCATCAAAAACTTTAGAAAAACATGCTCCCATCTTATTTATAAAGAAAGAAATGTTGACTTATTTGATTATGTAATTTTATATATTCTTAGAAAGCAGCTAAGAGTACAAAATGCTAAACTCGCTCTTATTTGCATATGTTTATGGTTTCATTACCAAACAAAATTCGTATTTTGATATCATTTAACTCCTTCTACCTAGAGAGTCTCCTACTGTTGCCTTGTGTAATTCACTATTTCAGGGCAAAAAAACCGAATTTACCAAAACATCTACACATGTCAGTAATATATTTTAGGAATTTTAAGTCACCACTTATCTTTAGGACTAACATATAATAATGTGAAATAATGGATGATATTACTGAGCAACATCATAGTGATTATAATTATACTATAACTCCATAACAATGAAACAGACAAAAAGACTAATATTTACATTACATATTAGGCTTTTACTGAAGAAAAAGGTACAATTTATAAAGCATCCCATTCATATGATTGGCTGAACCACCTTGAAGAGCCAGAGAACAAACATTTAGGATAAGCTTTCCAGTTTACTGTGTGTAGTTCAATGTGAAAGTGGCTTCAGGGATAGAAAGGTATTTAACCCATATAATCAAAGGACACAGTACTATTTATTATTATTATCACATTAAAGTTAAACTGGTCTTTGAAGGTTAATCTGAGAACCCAGCTGCTATATATGCAAAACGTGCAACTCTCTAAGTTCTAACCAGGTCACTCACATTAGGGTACATGATTTGATTCATGGTGTATTAAAATGCATTTAATGCCTTTGTATTTTACGAATCCTTCCTCTCAATAGCTCAAGATACTTGACAGCAAATAAAAAATCTACTGCTGCTTCTAAAGAGATGAAAATTGGCAAGTGGTTCACATAAAAATATTCCTTACCAGTACTTTTGGGGTGGGTGGAAGGCCATTGATGGCTGGTTTCTGTGGGAAAAATAATTTTTATTGCTATAAGACTTCTTAAGCCTTAAAAAAAAAAAACCCTATACATTTGGAAATTCATTTATTCAATTCTTGAACTAAAGAGACTATGCCCCCGGCCCACCAAAACAGACACTGCCTGTATATGATAAACATGGTAATAGTTACAACTAATCACCAAATGCGTTATACCTACCGGGAAATCTCGTTTGTCCTTTTTCCGTGGTAACTGGGGTGCTTGTGCCGATCCTTCTGTGTTTTCACTAATTAGTTTTGATATACCATCACCATTTCCTAAAATGAATCATGGTTAAAAGCTGAATGAACATACAAATAAGTACCTTCCTTGAAAAATAATTTTCCCTTTCCCCCAACACTTGTTTTCCATTTGGGTGATCCTTTACTGGGAAATATTCTCTACTGGCATATGAGTTAGAATATCTTCAGTGCCTTTTTCTAGATTCAACAGAGGTAGGACTGCATCTTTAGCAGTGGCTTAATCCATGTAAACAACAAATGTCTTTCCATACTGTAAAGAAAACGAAATCCGATATTCAGATATTCAGGCCTGAATATCAGGCCTGATATTCAAGGCCTTTCATAATTGAACTTCAATCTACCTTTTTAGTCCTATCTCCTAGTATACACTTTTCAAAAGCTCACACTTCTCCCATACTAGACTATACTTTCAACACAATCCAGGTTTTCATGCTTCAGTGCATTTTTTCATTCTTTCTTGCTTATCAGGCATGCCTGTCAGCACTGGCTCCCCCTAATGAAGGACCCATCCACTTTAGTGCTCTGCAAGCCTGCCTCCCTCCCTCTAATCCCTATCCTTATCTTCCTGAAAAACCTCTCATCTTCTATTACATATAGTTAATTATTGTATGAGACACTTATACAAGCTATCTTGTCTAATGTTACAGGTACCCGCAGGGTATAACTTCTGCTACAGGTCCTGAACTTCTGGAGGGCAGGAACATCGATTCATCATTCTAAGACCTATCATATTTAGTAAGAGATCAAATTAGGGTTGACTTGGACTGGATCTACTCACAGCTCCGCCCATGTGAAATTTTAAAGTAACTTCAGAAAGCTTTAAACAGTTAAAAGATTGACCAAAGACAGTCTTTAAAATATGAAAATGGCTTTCTGTTCAGTTTTCACTTTTATTTACCCAGATCACAGTATCTAGCTGTATGCACTCCAGGACTGCTCACACTGCTAGCCATACCAATAGAGGATGTCTCAGCTATGGGACCACAACTTGGGCTGCTCTGTCTTCTGAGAAACTGGGGAGCTCTGTGCTCTGAATCAGGGCAACGTTTTACAGTTGCTGATTTTTCTTCATCTAGGAGGCTGTCTTCAGGGTAGCTGTTTATCCTTGGCTGCAATAAGAAGACACAAAAGTACTTTAATAAATTTGGATACAGAACAGTAACACTTCATTACCATTACACACCAGAGACTTCAGGGGGCGGGGAGGTAGGTGTTTTGTTTTTTTTGCTATGTAATTCAATTTACTGGGCTAAGTAAGCAAAATAAACAAGAGCTGAATTACTGTCCCAACACAACTAAGAGATTGCTATGTGATTTTTTAATCACCCCTAAGCCAAAACTGATATAATTTTAAATGGATGAAATTATATAAACAATCCATAAAGTATTTAATAAGTAGGAACAAGCAAGGACTTAATGAAGTAAACTGTATATATTTAAAGCATATTTAAGACAATTTTGAACAAATTCAATAAAATTATTTTAAATTATTTTGTTATTAAAAAGAAGATTTATTAAAAACATTTAAGTAGCTTACCTTAGGAGGTAGGGGAGGTGGTACTGCACGTTTTGAGGTTGATCTAACATAAGGAGAAAAATGCAATTCAGATGGTAGTAAGTGTAACATAAAACAGAGACTCTACTAAGTGTGCATTAAAATATATTTATATTCTTTAGATCATGATGAAGAGTATTTTTAAAGCCTACAGAAAGACCTAAGACTTCATTGTGTCAAACTGTATTAGTAGGACTATAAAACAGATTTTTATAAAATGAATACAAAGTCTTTTTACTTTATGATTATGCTTTGCATATTTAGTATGTAATAAAAATTCAACTTAGTAAAAAACAGATTCCAAATTTTAGAGCTGGAAGCCACTGTGAATCATAGATTCACGTGGCTATATCATTAAACACTTTTTGCTACCCCAAGTGGGGTCCATAGATCAACAATATTGGCATTACCTTGAAATTTCATATGTACCGTCAAGACCTATGAAATGAGAACCTTCAGGTGATCCTCCAGGCACATCACAGCTTGAGAATCACTGATCTAGCTCACTGGTTCTATATACTTATCTACAGTTATAACAATCAATTACGAAGCTTTTTAGGATTCTTAGAGTCCAGTCCCAAAGACCGTGTTCTACTACAGGGGTTGGCAAACTTTTTCTGTAAAGGGCCAGATAGTAGTAAATATTATAAACTTCAGTGTATACAGTGGTCACAACTCTTGACTCCTTTTGTTAAAGCAGCCGTAGGTAATATATAACTAATAAGCATGGCTGTGTCTTAACGAACCTTCTTCATGGACACTGAAATGTTCATGTAATTTTCTCACATATAACAAAATATCACTCTTCTTTATTAAAAAATATAATGCCATTTTAGTTTGTGGACTGTAGAAAACATAGGCAGTGGGCCAAATATGACTTACAGGTCATAGTTTGCCAACCCCAGATTTATAAGCTGAATGTTGGGGCCACAGAGATCTGGACTTCCAAAGACCTCTACCTTTCCAGGCACTGCAGTGTACACACTTGGAACATCTAGACCGGCCCTGTAACTTACTTGTTGAGGGAAGACAGGTCTAGAACATAGAGTAACTATAGTGCAGAAGCGATTTGGGGTTTTCTGACTCTGCCAGCATTTTTTCCCACGACATTATGTACCTCATCTTTCAGTAAATTAACAACACACATACAAAGTTCAATTTAAAGAAGAAAACCTTAGTGATGAACACATAATGCCTTTTGGTAATTACAAAGTCAGAAGTTTTACACTGATGGGACGCATAGCACAATTTTTTTAAGAATCAAAATTAAAATTTATTAGAATAAATTGCTCCTTCCCAATACTGTTCCTATATAATCAAGTAAAACATAGTTATTAAATTAACAAACAACTTACTTGCCAGTATTTGCACCATCAACAAAAGGATTCCACTGTAATACAAAGTTTGGGTCTGATGACACTCCCTGTGAAGGTAAAAATAGTTTAAAATGTTCCCTTATAATATTTGATTCAAGATAATATTCAGTGTCATGACTGTTAATCATCTTGGCTTTCAATCAGTTTTTTCATCTCCAGTTAGATTTGCTGTCATTTGACATATTTAGGTCAATGACTCACTATGAGTTGACTTAAACTTAAGAAATTCCATAAACATACTGAATATAGTTTCAATGTGACAAGCCCTCTTTACCAATGCTAGTATATTGCAAGTAAACAGAAAAACATAACACTGAATTATCTGCATCACTAATCCATTAGTGTGGAAAACATCATATTATTAAATTATCATTAACTTATTGGTGCTACTACTTTTTCCCACTGGCATGGAAACTGAGAATCATGTATATAGCAATATATACAGTAAGAAGAACACTGCTTCCAAATGTTAAAAATGAAGAGATCCATTAACAGAAGGCAGTTACTCTAAAAATTATACTTTGTACCAAGCTTAAAAATAAAGTAAATGTTAAAATAACATCTAGACAACTCTAATAATATCTTGCTCTATTTATTACTTTTTTCCTTTTAGATAAGAAAAGGTTTAATTAAATAGTAACCTCAAAATATAAGAGCAATGGTTAAAAAAGAAGCTATATTAAATAAATATTAAAAACAGTAAAGTAAATGCAAAATATACTACAAACCTAACAGAGTCAATAAGAAAAAAGATCCTGAGAGCTTAAAGCTAAACATCAAATTCCATATATTTCATAACTTCATGGGATTCCTTCAAAAGACCCACAAGGGTCAAAATGAATGGTTAAAATGGTATATTACACATTGCATCCTAGTCAAAATATGCCCGATGATAAGCTTTTTCAAACTTGAATGTGTGACATACAGTATCAAAATTAATGCTTGAAAGAATATATAACTTTGTTCCTTAGTCAAAGTTTACCTAACTATAAGTTTTCTCAAATTTTAATGCGTAAAGTACTTCTCAAGTAGTAATTCCTACCATTTCATCCCGTGCTTCTGTTTCTTTTCTCAGAGGAGGTTCAAACTGTAATTTGTCAACTGCAAAATACGTAACAGATCTGTCTTAAAGGGTTAATTTCAGAAATGTAACAAGAAGCATATGCATTGGGTAGAGGGGAAGGGGGAAAGGAGAAGAAAGAAGACAAAATTTTTTCATTTTTTCTGCAAGAGTACCTTTTTTATATTTACCAAAATAAGGTAACAATTTGGTATCTTACTACAAATCTACTTAGTAAATTCTCTGTGTATGAGATTTTAAAAAATTAAAATAGGTTACTAAGAAAACTAAAGGTGACTGAAGGATTGTCTCTGTTTAGGCTGCAGATTCTGTTCTAAGGATACAACTTTATGGCAGGGATGAACCTTCCCAAACTACCTATAATTATCTAAAAAGAACAAACATTATTTAAATTAAATGTTACAATGGAATTCAGAAATTTAGTGCTATATTTTGCTTGATGTATATTCTATTTGGCCTATTCTTTTACATGAAATATTCTAAAACAGAGAAAAGGATAGCTTATTATCTACTCATAAAGTACAAAGAATTTTAAAATTGCAAAAATCTAATGTGACTAAAAGATCAAAAAGACAAAAAATCATATTGCATCATAGAGATGTAAGATCCCCAAATACAACCTTGGCAAACAAAATATATTAAAACATCATTTTTTTTAAACTTTTACCTTTTTTTTAGGTGGAATCTTAATTTTTTCAAATGTTTTATTTTTGAGAGAGAGAGAGAGAGAGACAGCATGAACAGGGAAGGGTCAGACAGAGAGGGAGATACAGAATCCGAAATAGGCTCCAGGCTCTGAGCTGTCAGCGCAGAGCCCAACGTGAGGCTCGAACCCACGAACTGTGAGATCATGACCTGAGCCGAAGTCGTAGGCTTAACCGACTAAGCGACACAGGCACCCCTAAAAAACAATTTTAAAAAAGGATCCAGTTGTCCTTATTCCTAAGACAAGAATTGTAAAGTAATATAAAGTACTTACATAATTCATTAAATAAAAACACTGTCATAAAAATTTTCAAAAGATTGAAGACATTTCATAAAACATAGTATCTACTTTTAAAAAAAAAAAACCTAAAATAAAAAGCTGTCTATTAACATAATTAAAAAACAGCTTAACTCAAAACCACTACTCTAAATCACTACTTCAACTCATCTGAGACAGAGATGAGCTAAAGTTTTTTTGTCACAACCAGAAATACTGGCAAGTAGGTCTAGAGATAAATCACAAAAGTGTAAGTATGGAAAAGAAAGAGAAAATACCACTTAATAAGAATTATATAGCAAACAAATGTCAAGACTTAAGAAAAGAAATTCCTAGAGAGACTGAGTTTCATAAATATTGAAGATGTTTTAACATAAAAGACAAGTACTATTCTAAAACTACTGTAGCCACAACTATGGCACAGAACACTCTATCATTGTTTTATGTGGTAGATGGGACCTGAAGTTGTTTTGTTTTAGAGAAAATACCGGCAGCACCTTTGGGTGCATCTTTGGCCTATGAAAATACAAGGATGGGGAGGTCTTCTATTACACATACTCATTTATCTCTGTAAAATGATGTAGGCTCTAGCCATAATGAGGTGACAGGAACTGTGTTTCTCCTTCTGCTTTAAACAACTACATACATGTAACACCAGTTTGTGTGTGTACAAACTATGTCAAACAATGAATTCTAAGGCGGTAGGTAACAAATACACAGCGTTGTAGTCCTTGAGAGAAGGGAAATACATGGTGGTAAGATTCACATTCACTCTGGCTTTTTGTCTGGAGGCACTTTTCAAACTAGGGCATAACAAAGTGGAATCCAAAGAGAAAGCAACGGCCTCACTGGGTGTAGGAGACAAAGACTGAAGATTGAGGCTACTTAGGTAGTGGGAATTTGAAGGGCAGAGTGCCAGAAATAAGAAAGCTGCGTAAAGGTGGAGCTCCCGAAATATGCCAAGAGATCTCTTTAAGTTTTTGGTTGAATACTAAATTGGCCAAGAGCAAACACGAGTATGTCACAAATAGCTAGCAGAGGAGTGCTCAGCTAAATGCAGATTCTGGTGATCATACTGTACCAGGAAAGATAGCTGAATTTCTAACCAGAGGAAAGAGCCTGCTGAATACTCTGATAAAACCTGACACAAGCCTTGAAAGGATCAAGCTGACGTACCACTTACTTAACTCTTTAAACATCTTTTGGAATAAAGAGGACAAAATTCAGACATTCAATGTTGCACCACAATGTTCAAGATACAATAAAAAAATGACCGTTGACAAGAAGCAGAACAGAAAGCATGACTACTTGGAAAACAGATACAGAGCTTCAAACAAAGGGGTTCCAAGAACAACATTCCAAGTTTGCAAGGAAACAGGCCTCGAGGGGTCAATTTTCACAGTATTAGACTTGATATTTACTGTTTCATACATAGCCCTTTTTCGTACTGTCACATTTCACTTGAACTTTACTCTTTTCAAAACCCTCTAACTCTTCTTGAGGCAACTGGGTGGCTCAGTTGGTTGAACATCTGACTCTTGATTTTGGCTCACGTCATGATCTGTTTGTGAGACTGAGCCCCATACTGGGCTCTGCACTGACAGTACAGGCTTGCAATTCTCTCTCCCTCTCTGCCACTCCCCCAGCTCATGCTTGCTGCGCTCCCTATCAAAATAAATAAGGCCTAAGAAGGGGCACCTCGGTGGCTCAGGCGGTTAAGCACCGACTTCGGCTCAGGTCATGATCCCATGGTTTGTGGGTTTGAGCCCCGCGCTGGGCTCTGTGCTGACAGCTCAGAGCCTAGAGCCTGCTTCGGATTCTGTGTCTCCCTCTCTCTCTGCTCCTCCCCCACTCATGCTCTGTCTCTCTCTAGCTCAAAAATAATACATGTTAAAAAATTTTTTAAAACAAGAAAAAAAATAAAGCCTAAGAAAAACCCTCTTACTCTTCTTTTCCTTTGTTTCTTTAGATGTTCTATAGTTCCTCTGATGTATGTTTTCCTTCTTTGCAAGGAGTCAAGAAATCTGACTTTGCTGGACTACACATTTATACTTGGTGTTTTCAGACTATGCCAGGCTCATAATAATTACTATGTCTACTAAAAATACACAGTAAGAATGCTTATACTAGTCATAATAGCCCAAAACTGGAAACAAATCAAACACCCATCAACCAAAGAATGGATAAACTGTGTTATGATCATACAATGAAATATGACATTACTGTGAAAACAATGAACTACTGCCATACATGACATGAATGACTCCCACAGACATAATGTTGAGCAAAAGAAACGAAGCAAAAAGGGTGCATTTTGCATATCCTATTTATCTGAAGATCCAGATCACGTAAAAATCAATCTATGGTGACAAAATCAAAACAGAGATCAGCCTGGGCAGTAGAAAGGCCAGGAGGAAACAAAGATAGAAGGGTATTGATTGTAATGGAGGATGCAGAAAGGGACCTTCAGAGATTCTGATGATGTTCTATATTTTGATCCCCAGATCAAAAATCAGTTTCATGAGTGTATACATATTTAAAAATTTATCATGGAGTATACCTAAGCATTTTACCGTAAGTTACCAGCTCAAACTTTAAACATGAAACAAAAAACTAAGAATAGAGCTAACTAGGTGTATATAAAATCTATTAAACAAATAAAAACAAAGCTATAAAATACTCTTGATGGACAGAAAAGAAGACCTGAGAAAATTTACAGATAAATCACTAATAAAATGACCTTCAACTTTATCAAATTTTTTTTCTGGTACTGGAAGCACAGAGCTTACTCCATGAAGACATTAGTACTCTGGGCATTCATATAAGAACTAAGTCTTGCACTTGCATCTGAAAAAGCCTATTTTCAGTTAAGAAGATAGACTATCCTAAAGGTGTTGACTCTCCCAAAGTTAACACATAAGCTTTTATGAGATCTCAGCAAAAACACTGAGAATTTTTTTTTAACTAGATAAGCTGATTCTTAAGTTTATGTGGGGAAAATACAATAGCTAAATATCATGACAAAGAACAGGAACAAGGTATTTATGTGGGAGATATGGGGGGTATAGGAGGAGGATTAGTCTTAACGATTTTATAAAGACATTTATAATCAAATTATGTTATTGGCACATGACTAGACATAATAACACAACAACAGAATTTCTGTTGAATCCAAAAAAATATATGGGCATTTAGTACATCATAAAGGTGGTATGTCAAATCCATTAGTAAAAATATTAAGTTTTAATAATTAGCATTTAAACAAATGGGTGGTCATGTAAAATGAAACTGAACCCATACTTTATACATCTTACCAAATAAATTAATACTATATATCAAAGATTTAAATATTAAAAAAGTGAAACTATAAAAATACAAGAAAAGTAATGGAATTCCTTTATAACCTTAAAATCAGGAAGGCCTTGCTAACTATGACACAAACCCCTAAAGCTATAGAAGAAAATACAGATACATTAGATTATATTAATTGAATATTTATACAACTGCATAAAATAAAGATGGCTTTATAACGAAAGAGCAACTTTGCTACTTTTCTGTATAGTATTTCAAGTCCAGAGATTTCACTTGGGATTATACAAGAAGATAGCATAAGAAGTATCAGCAATCTGGGATTAACATAGAGATATGATCTCGGGTTACTGGTTTAACTAAGAAAAGACCTGATTGAATCAACTGATATGGGAAGGACATTCTAACTCTCCATTGACCTAGATTTCCAAAGCTATCTCCGGAAAGCTAGAAATATTTGGGTTCAAGAGAACTCAGACTTCACCAAAATGTCATCTACATTAATTCTAATTAGTCTAAATATTTAATAAATTATCTTCCTTTATTAAAGTTTATGTATCTTAATTTACTGTAAACTTCTTTAAATCTCTTTTGAAACCAAAGTATACATTTAAGTCATACTTATACCTAAAACTTCTTTGCAAATCTGTTCTTCTAAATTAATGTGGCTAAAATGACAAATATCATTGATACCAAATATCTGCCAATTAGTTTACTGAATAACAATCAGTTTCCCCCTTTAAGTAGACATTTTAGAAAAGATTATCTCTCCTCGTAACCTGACTAAAAAAACTGAAACCAACCCAAATGTCCAACAACAGGAATCTATTCAACGACAATATAAAAAGTCAATGTAAAAGGATGTAAAAGGATGGCTAGGCTAGTGTATGGGAAATGCTTCTGTGTTAAGTAAGAATTTATGCATCACAGAAATTCAGCCATGTAAAAACATACATGGAAAAACATGAAGGCAATTTAGCAAAAAAATTATCTGTTGGTGCTGGGTGATGAGAATATGGGCAATGTTAATTTTCTATTTTTTTCCCTCTTACAAATTTCCTACAATGAACATATAATACCTTTATAATGATTAAGTAAAAACCATTTAATTAAAGAATAAGAGAATTCCATTATAAGACAGAGAAACAACCTCTATTTTAGAGGTATTCTGATATGTTAAAGCACATAGCCTCAGTTAGTCTGAAATTTTATTATTCCAATAAGACCCACGAAAACACCCAGCTCAACCCTCCAAGACCACCAATGGAAAATGGATAACAAACACATACAATTTATTTCTGAAGCTGTCCGTTCAGCTCTGGCATTCCTGTTTGTAGATCTAATGGTATGACGAATGATTGCATGGGGCTGTGAATATAAGCATAATATAGAAACTTTAAAAAATTTCAATGATAAAAGGTCAAAGTTTTTAACTAAATGATCATTTACTGACAAACATGACTATCTAGTAATAAATTATAGGATAAACATAAACAATATAATGAACACTAACATATTTTAGGTTATTCACTTATTCCATGTTTATATGATATGAAATATTGAAAAGATGCAAAGAAAGTCAGACAGAAATCTTATCTTCAAAGAGTTTATAGTCTAGGAAGTTAAGACACACAAATACTTTAAGATTAGAAAATGGTCAATGCCATTCATTAAGATGATTACTACTAATGCCCAGATGAAAAAGAAATGACTTCCACCTGAAGGGGTATAGAAGTTCTTCATGACAGAGCTGTCATCTGCTCTGGGCTTCAAGGACAGTAGGCATTGGATGTGCAGCGGTGTGGGAAGCATTCTAGACAGCAGAGAGCATATGAACAAAGTGATGCAAGAAGAAAAGGAAATTGTAGCATTTAGGGGGATTGGAGTTGGTTATTATTTGGCTTCAATGAAGATTAAGGGAAGAGATGACAAAGCTGGACAGACTGGGGGGTGAGCGAGATCATGAGAGGCTCCGAATGCCAGGAGACGGCTCTCAATTTTATTTTCTCGTCAAAGAAATGTTTTGGAGATTTTACAACAAGGGTGTCAGTCAGACTTAATTGGATAAGTGTGTGAGAGGATATGGAGGGGAGACACACTGGATGCAGGGAGACTGAGCAAGAATACTGTAGTAAATCAAGCCAGAAGCTTGTTACTTTATACCCTTTGGTATAAGCTCCTGATCCTTTGAAACTATGCCTTCAGCTCAACTGCCACCTACCAAATCTCTAATGACTCACTCTCAATCACTGTGATGGACAGTAGCTCATGTTTTTTCCTCTACTTTAAGACCCACCATCATACAAAGGGACTTTAAAAGCCCATTGTTTGGGACTTAAGTTTTCTGACCTCATCTCTAAAGACTATCTCAGACTTCAAGGCACTCTTGATTCATAAGATCACACCATGGACCTTGCCATCAGCTCTGATACTTGAATTCATGCCCTCTTCCAAACTTCTCAGCCTTCAAGCTCACTCTCATTTACACCCATCATATTGCTTCAGGTTCACATTGGAATCCCAAGTCCACTGACCCATTACCTTCTTTCTCTCCATCAGCATTTCTCTTCTCTTCACTTTTCTTCCTAACCAGTTTGTATCTGGTGGTCCACAATTTCAAGCAATTTCTTGCCAATATCCTAAATTCCCGTTGCCCCTCTGCCCCATTTTGGCATACCAAAAATGACACCTTGAATGAACTGAACTAACAACCTTTGTGTTTACATTGGGGATACAAATCACCACTGGAGGAAAGTTACCCAGCAGACCACACAGAAAATTAATCTCATCTGAGGCTTCAACTTTGCCCCAAAAACACTTCAGTATAATCATTTAACCCAACCATTCTCCTCAATTACTATTTCACACCTTCTCTCCACATTCTTCAAACCTATCCAGTTTCTGTCACACTTTCAAGAGATGATCTTGCCATTACTTCGCAAAGAAAACTGGAATCACCAAACAGAAGATAACTTTGAACAATCTCAACTATCCTCTCTAATGCAAAAGAAGAACATTTCATTATCTAAGATCAAGTCTCCCATTATAATCTAGATCCCAATCTCTCCTCCTTTCTCAGAGACTTTGCCTACTTATCCTGTTTCTCTTGAATCTTTCCTATCTCTATCTACTGGATCCTTTTCATAAGCATTTAATTCTGTTCAAACTTTATTTCCCCACATAAACAATAACTAAATAAATCCCCACCAACTCATTTTTCTCCAGCTACTGTTCAGCCTACTTTGTCCATTCACAACTAAATTTCATTAATGTATTGTAATACTTCTCTTTCAAACTACTGTAATTTAGCTTCACCTCTATAATTTTAATATTATCCTTTTAAAAAAGTATTCAAGTACTACCACCTAAATCCAAAGACTTCTTTAACTTCTCTTCTAGGCAAAATTCTTGTTGAAAACTTCCCTCCTTCTTTTAATGGTCTTTATCAATCTTTTGCCATTCCTCTTAGCCTACTGGATTTCGGAGGATTTGGGGAGAAATCTTACGGTGCTGAGGCCCTCTTCTTTTCTCATTCTACATGCTTCCCTTGAGTGATCACATTTACTCCTTCAGGTATCAACTAGTTCTATACTCAGTGACGCCCAAATTTCCATCTATGGTCCAAACTTTTCTCCCCAAGCTACCACCACATATCTAATTTCTTAGGAGACTTCTCCATTTGGAAGTCTATACAACATCAAAATTACTACATATAAAACTTGAATTCATCTTTTTTCCCAAGTCTGATCTTACTCTAGTGTTCCTACCTTAATAAATGGGGTGGCACTTTTATATCCACCCAGCTGTTCAAATCAAAATCCAGAAGTAATCTCTTTTCACCTCCCACCCTCAAGTCTTCATCCAATCCCCAACTCTCACAGTGAATTCTTTTACTGGTCTGCTTTTCTCCATCCTTGTTACATTCCTAGTCTAAAACAACACCCTCTCTATTTCGGATGACTTCAACAGCCCCTTAGCAGATTTTCAGAAATGGAACCACCATTCTGAGGTCACAGAGATCTTTTGAAAATGCCCATATAATTATATGTCATTCCCTTACCCTTTAATGGCTTCTACTGCCCTTAGATAAAGCCCAAAAATTTTAACATGGTTTGAGATGGCTAGTGTCTAGCTCTGTGACTTCATCTTCCACTATCCCGTTCCTTGTTTTCTGCTTGAACCAGACTAACTTTTCTTTAGTTCCTCGGGTATACAATCTTCTCTCTTATCACCAGGCTTACCAACATGCTATTATCCTCTCTGCTCAAAACAATTCTGCCTGCCCTCTTCCTCTAATTCCAATTCATCCTTCAGATTTTCAACTTACATACCACTTCCACAGTAGGTCCTTTCCTGTTCCTAAAGTATGCCTCCATAGCACACTATATGTTCCGTTCCATAACAGTTATCGCACTTGTGGTATTTCTGAGGTCCTATGAGACCATACCATAAATTCTTTCAAGGCAGGATTAGTGTCAGTCTCATATACCATCGTGTCCCCAACTACCTGGCACAAGGATTTCAAGAACTGAAAAGTACAGTGATATCACATTAAATAGAAACAGAGAACTCAGAAGGTAAAGTGGATCTGGTAAGCCCAGCAAAATATTGTGGGGAAGAAAAAGGAGTCTGGTTATGTAAATAACTTTGTGAAAGACAAATTAGGGAATCAAGGAATAACAATTCCACATTTAAGCTACAACAATTTTAATAATTTTTAAACTATTTTTGCATTTCAAGAACTGAAAAATACGCTAATATCATTAAACAGAAAGAGAGAACTCAGAATGTAGAATGAATCTGGGAAGCCCAGCAAAATAATGTGGGGAATAAAAAAAGAATCTGGTCAGTTACATAACCAGTGAAAGACAAATTGGGGAATCAAGTAATATCGATTTTACATTGAAGCTACAATAATTTTAATAATTTTTAACTTTGAAGGGATTAAAATCTCATTATTACAAGTCTGCAAATGATGATTTTAAGTAAAAACAATCTATGAATAGTGAGTTTATTCAATATTTTCAGTTAAAGTTCATTTAACACTCAACAAAATATTCATTAGATACCTACTGCAAGACAAGACTATGCTAACACGAGGTGATGATCAGTTTTTAAAGATTAGTTTTCAAAGATTATTTAATGACTATTTCTATTAAATACATACATAGAAATGGTGGCATATTAACAAAACAATAGGCTTTGGATTCAGTTTTCCTTGGATCCAAGTGCTGGTTCCACTACCTACTAGCCATATGATCTTGGGCAAATTACTTCTATTCTTTCTCCATTATTTCCTCATTTATAAAATGCAGACAGTAACAGAATCTGTTGTAAACTGCTTTGAGTAGATGAGTTAACATAAAAATTATCTAGCCTAAGAATTTGGTACACAATGACTCCCCAATGAGTATTAGTAGCTATGATACTTAAACAGCAATTCAAAACTTAAGAACATCAAGTAAAATATTTCCTTCAACAAATAACACAAAAAGTTGGTCCTATAGTCTTGCCAGAAGTGAAGATAGAGATATAAAAGGAAATAAAGGCATGAAGAGAAATGAGGACACAAACACATAAAAAAGAAATCCTAAAAGGAGAGGAGGAGACACTAGTGGAAAAGTTCAGCTGTGTTTTATACAAACATAGTAGGTACCTGCCAATGGGCAGGAAGTCCCTCATTCCTGATTTACAAGTTTTGATGTTTAATATAATATATTCAAAAAGATTTTACAATATTTTCAGAGAAGAAAAATATAGGAAGAGCTTTACATGTAATGATATATAATAGTCTTGAACAATTATTGGAAAGGATAAAATTTCTATGGGAATCTCAACTTTTTAAAAATTATTTACATTCTGTTAATAATCTGTATAATAGAGAAACTAAAAAATGGCCAATTAGATTTCAAGAGAGTCTGTTCCGTGACAAATAATATGTGCATGTGCTTTGGCTAAACTTTTGTTCTCTTGGTCCAAAGCAATGTTCCTAACACCTTTTATTTCCTTAGAAACAGATGTCCTTTCTCTTTAGAGAAAGATCAAGCTCCTACCACAGAATCTGAGGTCTAGGGAGAAGGGAAAGCACTCCCAGGTTTCTGGGAGGGGAAAATGATCTAATTGTATTCTTAGCTACCTCTCAACTTTGGGCAAACCAACTATGAAAACAAAATGAAAGGAGTTGCTTTAAATAGATTAGTAATCCTAGTTCTTTTCAGAATAAATGTCAACCAGTTATGTATGTTATATCACAATCTTTTTTTTAAGTATTACCTGGTAATCATATGCAGGATAAGTTTAGTTTACATTGCATTAATTTACATTAATTAATCTTTGTAGCTAAATCTGTTGTAACTAACTTAAAAAAGAGTAAATTAGAAAGCAAACTCTAAGACCATATTAAACACTTATTTTCAAATATCAGACTGCAAATCCCTTTACCTCAAAGTCATCATCATCTCCTTCAGTGTAATGTGCATGGTTGTCTGGATTATTCACTTTGTCCAGCAGTTCAACTGCGAGGGCCCTAGAAAGACCTGGCTGCCCTACAAACGTATGCTAAGTCAAAACAAAACAAAACAAAACTTCATGAGTATGCTTTTACATCAATGGTTTGAGGAAACATTATTTGTACTTTTTCATTCAGTAACTACCAAAGAGAAGCATATAGAAGCCTACTAATACAGAGAATGTATTAGTAAAAATATTAATCAGAGAAACCATAATTATATATTATAAAACTAGACCACCTTTGTGAAGTTTATGACATGAATCATTTTTCTTTTTTTTAATTTTAAGTAGGTTCCATGCCCAACATAGGGCCTGAACTTATGACCCTGAGATTGAGTCACATGCTCTAACTCTCTGAGCCAGCCAGGCACCCCAACATGAATCATCTTTCTAAGTTATCTATATTAGGTTATAAAATTACAACCCTGGCTGTAACAACTGATATTCATTACTCATGTCACTATAGTAATATATATGCAAATGAATACCATGGTACAGTCCATATCATAATAAGAAAAAAGCATGGGTATTCCATATTTGCATACATTTAATTCAGTAACATTATGTAAATATAAAGACATACAATTAAATTTTGACATTTAAATAAAGTTTCCTTAGATTGTTGTAATCATGCACTTTTTCTAAAAATATTTTACAAATACATATACAGAGCATTCTATAAATTCACATAAAAAACCAAAAAAGGCAATTAATTTTAGATGATAGCAACATTTTTAAGGGTTTTCTCTAAGGCAGGGGTTGGCAAACTAAAGCCCATTGGGAAAACCTGGGGCACTGCCTCTTTTTATAAATAAAACTTTGAGTATTAAAGCCACGCCTATTCAAGTGTACTGCCTATGGTAGCTTTTGTGCTTCAAAGGCAAAACTGAGTAGTTGCAACAGAGACTGTATGACCCCAAAGCCCAAAACATTTACTATGTGGCTCTTCCCAGAAAGTTTGCTGACCCCTGCAGTAAGAGATCAGTAAATTTTTATATTAAAAATCTTAAATACTTTTGTTCAAGTGATATGCCTACTTACTGCATGACTACAGAAAACTCCCCTATAATTTCAATGACTTACAGTCAGAAGTCTTTCAGCAGTTGGTCTTTTTTTGGGGTTTTTGGTTAGTGCTATTTTGACAAAATTATGGAATGTTGATGACCTTCAAATAAAAAGAGACATGTACAAAAGTATTTCACTAATATTAGTCTTTTGGTGTTACTAAATAAAACTACCTTATAAGCAGTTAGAAAGTTTGAAACACTGATTTTTCTCTTAGGCCTCTTAAGTCTACATAAGCCAAAAAACAAAACCTAAAGCACAGTATACTCCTTGAAAACAGGTGTCAGTTTCATCTATTAAGTGAAATGAAATTAGTTAAAAAAATAGTAATACAACCTCTAAAAAACACTAGAAATGAGTACTACAGTATTTATAATCTTGTATTTATTCTAGGTGCCACTTAGGAATCAAAATGGCTTTTTCTCACTGCTTAATTTATCTAATATATAAATGTTTTCCTATACTAGAAGAATGGCATGGAGGTAGAGTCAGTAATGTAAAAGATTATTTAAATCATTATAAGGTCATTGAATTTCTTAGGAACAGGGCATCCACACAGCAGCTCTCTTGTGGAGAAATCAAATCACTGCATTACATTTGGTGGCTTGTGGCAGAGACAACACAGAATCAGAGTACCTGAGATTGGCAAATGTACTACAATGGCAATGACTGCTCTAGAATCTGAGAGTGAATTTAGCCATAACAGCTGGTAGTCATTCATTACTGGATGAATATCCAGTTGTTTCTGCCATAAAGCCCTCCAGTTCCAACTGCTTAGAAACTCAGGGTAACAAGAATTAGGAACAAACCCAAAGCAACACAAAAGAACGTAGTCACAGCAGGATATAAAGTCCTTTATCACCAGTGTGATTTTCCTTTCACTTCTGGCATCATCTCCAGAATATTCTGGCTCCTAAGTAATACTTTGCACAGACAGGACAATAAAACATCAAACAGTAGTTTAGAACCTGTTTTGGAGACAGATCTCTCAGAATATGAAATAAGATATGGACTATCTCCCTAGAAGAATATACATACATAATTTGGGGAACTCATGTACCTCCCACACCAGAAGATCTAGATGAAGATTGGAAACTTTTACTTGCATGGTTTCTTTTATTAAATGTATGGGAATACATTACTAGAAAAATAATTTTCAATTTCTATCATCCAACTGAAGATATCCTATTGGACTTTATGAAGAGGCTAACTGCCTTACTTAGAGAAAGAACAGATTAGGATGAAAATAAGTGATAACATTTTGAATATTAGGTAAGGAAGGTAAAAAAAATCAACAGCGATTAAGTGTCATGGTATCTGGGAAACGTTTTCATATCACCTTTCATAAAAGTCAACATATAATTAAGTAATGGAACACAAGGCAAAAATAGAGATCTCCAAAATTTTAATATATCCATTTTCAATTCTTTCCTTGCCATACTTCTTAACTAAGCTTCCAAAACACTAAGAAAATGATCAGAGATTTACCAGGGCAGTAGATTATAAAAATCTTTTGGACTGACATGGGCTTGTTCCTATTCCTTGTTACTCTAAGTTCCTAAGCAACTGCAACTGTCAAGAATATAATTCAGATCCTTGACACAGCTCTGCAAGTAAATCAGATATGTAACTGCAGGTAAACTACTTAAGGGATCTGGACTTCAGTTTCATCATTTTTTAAAAAATATAATTTATTGTCAAATTGGCTAACATACAGTGTGTACAGTGTACTCTTGGTTTTAAGGGTAGATTCCTGTGGTTCATCACTTACATACGACACTCAGTGCTCATCCCAACAACTACCCTCCTTAATGCCCATCACCCATTTTTCCCTCTCTTCCCTCCCTTCAACCCTCAGTTTGTTCTCTGTATTTAAGAGTCTCCTATGGTTTGCCTCTCTCCCTCCGTTTGTAACTATTTTTTCCCCTTCCCTTTCTCCATGGTCTTCTGTTAAGTTTTTCAAGTTCCATGTATGAATGAAAACATATGGTATCTGTTTTTCTCTGACTTATTTCACTTAGCATAATACTTTCCAGTTCCATCCACATTGCTGCAATTTAGTTTCATCATTTATAAGAGAAGTGAACCTATCTCCTGTAAAGTTCTAGAAATCTATATATTCATTAACTTACCATTTTGTTTTGTCCTTTAGTTTTGGAGGCTGAAAATTACTTTTTGACATTAAGAAGAGGGCCCTGGAATAAAAATTTCAGTTAAAGGGCAATACTGGACTACTCTGATTACTTCTTCTAATAATCAGAATGAATATTCTGTAATCCACTTATAAATTACTACATATACAGGCACTGATGAATACTGGTATGGAACATAGAAATTAATTTAAAATTTTATTTATTTTTAAAGTTTTCTGATAATGTAGTTTTATGTACACATGTATGTAATCTCTACACCCAACATAGGGCTCAAATGTACAGCCCTGAGATTAAGAGTCCCATGCTCTACAAACTGAGCCAGCCAGGAGCCCCTGGAAATTAAATTTTTTATAGTTTAGATAGCCTATAGATACTTAATATTCAAACAAGCTCTTATTCATAAGGCAAAGCTACCAAATATCAGAAGAATTTTATCACTATACTGTTAGCATATATAACTAGCATTATATCTTAGGCACAAGTATATATAGTAATTAAATACATTCTATAACACAAAGATGTATGTTACTTACTCTAACATTAGCATACAACCTGTAGTTGTATGCCTATAGTCTCTAAATGAATTCCTTATGTATATATACATATGTACTAATACATACTAATCCACTGTCTATCATGTTAGAACTTTCTGCACTCTGTTGATTTTTTTCAACTTTATACTGATTATTTTAAAAGCTTAAATTTTAGCCTAATTCATCTTTTACTTCAAACTATAAAAACCCTTTCAAAGGCCTTCAAATATTTTTTGAGAGATAGTATACCTGAAAATGTAAATAATAATTACACTAAGCATAGCTATCTCTTCATTATCCCTAGACAAAATAAACAAAATCAGAAGAGGAAAAAAAAAATCTCACCTACATCCTATCATTTACTTATAATTCCACTTAGAACAGAAAAAGAAACAATTGATGGAAGAATGTAAAGACTTAAAAAAAAACTTTATAAATGATAACTACTGTATCTAGTATGATTATTAAGGGAGATTTGCTTTATGGAATAGCTTCAAATACAGATGATTCACTCCATGCTGTCTTAGGAAAACAATAAGAGAGAGCAGGTACTGGATGCAATTGATTACCCCTAAGTCCCTTACAACACCTTTACTATTTCAAAATACTTGAAAATGAGCTGGGAATACCAAGTTATCAATATTTCATTCTTCCCAAAGACTTTATTAATAATCACATAATTGTAAATAGTGAGGACACCTCATCGGATGGAGATCAAACATAGGTGGCTGAAGTTCTCCAAGTTCAATTGCTGTTATCCCTACTGCCCAGATATCACAGAGTTGGTTGTAGCCGCCATTCTTTTCTACTGCTGCAACTTCTGGGGCCATCCTAGAAGGAATCAGTGAATATAATAGTTTTATTTTTTAAAGTGATATGAAACCTGCTCTCTTCTGTTACATTCATTAAACTTCTAGAGAGAAAGAGGCTGAAAGACATTTATTACGAAAGACTTAATAAAGACCACATATATAAAGATATACTCTTTTAAAATTCATTATTTAAAAATCTTCCATCTTCTCTGAAGACTGGTGCTCTGAGGAAAACTTACTGTCTTACTTTAGTTTCTGTTTTGTGAATGTTGTCATATAATATGGGGAAAAAAGGAATACCTAAATCCTCATGAAGGTCAGAAATGTTCCCAAAGAAGGGGAGATGTGAGAATGAATCAGCAGGGAGGTGAGGTGGGAAAGGGGCCTCAACATTTTAATCAGAGGAAATGAGTGCAAACATAGGGAGACAGGACAACAGCCTGGAGCACCTGGACAGGTGACGGGACAAGGGGACGACACTACTCAGTGTAGGATCTCGGTACGGAGCCACGAACTGCTTGTTAGGAGTCTGTGATAAGTACAGGAATTGAGAATATTAACTCTTGTCCAAATACATGATCACTTTTTAGTAATTCATTTCTAATTTATTTTATTAAAGTATCCATCTGGGATGAACAGGAAATTTTAGAAAATTGGTCATTCACCACAGAGAGTTTGAGAGGATTTAAAAAGTATTTGCAAAATGAACCTCATAAGTAAGAGCTAGATAATGAATGTCCTACTCAATATAAAATGCAGTTTAGAATTTATTGTGAAAATAAAAGATTTAATTTTGGAGATAAACTTATCTAAAACTCATGGCAAAAAGAAGGACAGTATGAGAGAAGGTAAAACTGGAGTCAGGTGAATGAGTTGGAAGACTATTTCAAAAATACAAGGGAAAAATGATAAAGGACTTTTCAAAGGCAGTGGCAGAGGGGACTGAATGAAAGGGGTTGACTGAAGAGACTGATTTGAGTATAAAATGCTTGTGGATATGGAAGTAGAGCTATTATCAAACAACTGTGAACGTACTTAAGATTAAAGGTCAACTCAGTGGCTGAGTTGGAGTTACCTGTTTGGGATTGTTGTATATAATGATGGCATCTGATGCTATAAAGTGTAGATATTACCAAGAAGAAATATTCTTTTTTTAATGTTTACTATTTTAAAATTAATTTATATTTATACTAAATATCCACACAGAAGCTGTTTTTATATGTTTATGGATTACAAAGTTATAGAACACAATGTCTCTCAACCTAAAGGTGGTTAGGAATATAAAGTATGTATGCTAACAATTCCAATATGTAGATGTACCTGCTAACACAAATACTAAATACATAAAAATGGATATAGGAGTAAAGAGAAGAAAATGATCACTACTACGGAACAAAATGACTAAAGGCACGTCTCACAGAGGAAAGTTAAGCTGAAACCCAGAGACAGCAAATGCATTTCATCTCTTCTGCCCACTAGAATCCGTCAGTGGTGGACAACTGGAGCACCAAGTTGACCGGCAGTGTTGCACTTCCTGGCTCAGTGGAAGGCAGAGATGTGATCAGTCTACTACGGCTGAAGAAAGGCAGAGCGTGACACATTTAAGACAGGGCAGGACCTGAGGGAGAGTAGTAGATAGCAGAGAAGTAGAGGAACGAGATTTCCCTTGTCCCTCAAACACAGGTGTACTGAGGTCAGAACACTAGGAATACCCAGAAAATCAATCTTGGGAGTGACAGAAAGATCTCCATAGATGGAGGGAGACAACTAACTGGGCAGGACAGAGGTGCATGCATGTGAACTGAGGTTGATAAAACAGCGTAGGCACAGAGAGGAGGGGAGGGGAGGGAACCACTTCTTTGGAGAGACAAGAGGGAGGGAAAAACAGAGAGGCTGTGGAATCGTAGTACACTAGAACAGGATCCCAGGGGAGGGGAGGTGCAGGGTCTTTTAAGACATTGGGTTTTGAATCCCAGCTGAGCGCCTAAGAGGCCTGGGAGACTGCAGAGCTAGATAAGCCGATTCCCACATTATTCTGTGAGGGCTTCCTGAACAGCATAGCTTTAGACACTGGATCAAGGAGGGAGAGATTGGGGTGTGCCATTTTTCTCTCTATCATCAACAGGGTGGGGCTTCAGGTAACAGCACAGTGGCCTCCACCCACTAGAGGTGGGACTAATTACACCAAACCCTACCCCTCTGTGCCTGCAACTGCTTTTGTACTGGAAGGGAACTGACCCTGAAGGAACCAGACCTCCTGACCAGCACTGTCACCAGTCCTAGGCACCAACAGACAAATGTCCTGCATTTTTGTGTGTTAGTCTGTTTCTCTTTTTTTCTTTTTTTTTTCTCTTCTCTTTTCTCTTCTTTTTGTTTCTACTCTCTTCTTTTTTCCCCTTTGGAATCAGGATCATAATTTCTGATTTCATTTTTAGTCAATTTTTATTACATATATTTTTTTTCTTTCCTTTTTACTCTATTTTCTTTTATCTATTCTATGTCTTCTTCTTTACTTTTCTTTCTCTCTCTCTGGATTAAGCCTTATAGTTTCTTTGATTCAATGCTTGGTCCTTTTCTTTTCTTTTTTTTTTTTTTTTTGCTCCTTTCATTTTTCTCTTTGTAAGGGATCGGGTTCCCTGCCCTTTCCTTTTTTAGAGAGTTACTTCAACAAACAAATCAAAGCACACTTGGTGAAAAGTCCAAACAATCCATCACTATGAGTAAGTAGGAGCTTTGTAGAGGACTGACCAGTGGGACAGAGCAGACAAATATGCAACAATACAGTGCATGCAACATACTCCAAAAACACTTTCTGAAGTGCCAGGCCCTGCACAGTGTATGACCCCTTTTTAATATGGTATTACTCACAGGTGCAGGACACATAACAAGCTATTAAAACATCTAAAGACAGAAAACCAGCCAAAATGACAAAAAGGAAGAATTCTCCTTAAAAAAAAAAAAAAAACAGGAAGAAATGACAGCCAGAGAATTTCTTCGAATTTATATCGAAACAGATATAAACAATATATCTGAACAAGAATTTAGAATAACAGTCATAACAGTAATAGCTGGGCTTGAAAAAAAAAAAGCACAGAAGACAGGAGAGAATCTATTGTTGCAGAGATCAAAGACCTAAGAAATAGTCATGATGAATTAAGAAATGCTATAAATGATATGCAAAATAAACTAGATGCTGTGACAGTGACAATGGAAGAAGCAGAGGAGAGAATAGGTGAAACAGAAGATAAAATTATGGAAGATGATGAAGCTGAAAAAAAAGAGGGAAAGGAAATTACTAGACCACAGGGGAGAATTAGAGAGCTAAGTTGATTCAATAAAATGGAATAGTATCTGTAACAAACGAGTTCCAGAAGAAGAGAGAAGGTTTATTTGAACAAATTATAGTTGAGAATTTCCCTAATCTGAGGAAGAAAACAGGGCATCCAAGTTCAAGAGGCACAGAGAATTCTCTTCAGAATCACTAAAAACTTGTCACCACCACAACATATCATAGTGAAACTGGCAAAATACAAAGATAAGGAGAGAATTCTTAAAGCAGCTAGGGATAAATGGGCCTTAACCTACAAGGGTAACACATAAGGGTAGTAGCACACCTGTCCACTGAAACTTGTCAGGTCAGAAGAGAGTTGCAGGAAATATTCAATGTGCTAAATAGGAAAAATATGCAGTCAAGAATTCTTTATCCAGCAAGGCAGTCATTCAGAATAGAAGAAGAGATAAAGGCTTTCCCAAGACAGGGCAGGACTTAAGATAAACAAAGAAGACAAACATACTAGGGAGGTAATAATACCTGGTATAGTCAGGTACAAAAACAAATTTTGACTAGAGAATACTGTTCACAGGGGAGTATAGTCACAGAAAGAGACTGAGGAAGGAAACAGGCATGTGATGAAGGAAATTCTACAGGTATTCTAACTTAGTCATGTTTTCTTATAAACTTTTATTTAAGTGATATTTATTGTGGTTTTGTTCCCTGTTGTTAAAATTGTTATGTGTTCACAAAGACAATTTGGAATATGTGGAAGAAAACATGTTAAACATTATCCCACCCAAAGAAAGTCATTGTTTCACATATTTACATCCATAAGTTTTATTTACACACACATTATCTTCTGTAACATATTATATTATACTACTTTTATTGTTTCTTTTTTCAAAGTTTAAGACAGAGACAGAGACGAGAGAGAGTACATGCATGCATAAGCAAAGAAGACGCAGAGAGGGAGGAGAGAGAGAGTCCCAAGTAGGCCCCATGACATGGGGCTAGATTTGACAAACTGCAAGATCATTACCTGAGCTGAAATCAAGAGTCAGACCCAGGTGCTCCTAATCTTACTTTTTTTTGAATAACAGTATATCATGAGCCTATCCATTGACCATTCATCTTTTACAATAGGAGTTTAAAAAAAAAATTGTTTTTGTTTATTGTAAGAGAGAGTGTGTGAGTGCGGTAGGAGCAGAAGGAGACGGAGAGAGAGAATCCCAAGCAGACTCTGCACTGTCAGTGCCGAGCCTGATGCAGTGCTTGAATTGAGGAACCATGAGATCATGACCTGAGCTGAGATCAAGAGTCAGATGCTTAACTAACTGAGGCACTCAGTGCCCCTACAACAGGATTTTTAATACCAATAATTTATTCCACTGATTTGCATAAACATACATAATTTCCTTAACTAATTCCTCTTGCATGTGTGTGCATACTTTTCCTTCAATCTTTAAAGTACTGTAACAAAGCTCTTCATATAATAATTTGTGTGCCTCTCTGATAAATTACTACAGCAGAATTAAGACTAAAGACTTAACTAAGCACAGTTACAGGCTTCTGGGGAAACATTATTGCCAAATTACCTTCAAAATTATTCTACCAATTTCCACTTTCATTGCCAAATATTTAGTGATAGTGTTAGTTTTATCCATGATTCCAAATATTTTCCAACTTGAAAGAAAATATTGGTGTTATTTATTTAACTTACATTACTGGTCATCATTAGGGGGAACATTTTTCGTATTTTATGACATCTTCTATGTATTACTTTAATAACTCTGCCCCTATTACTTTAATAACTCTGCTTCTATTACTTTAATGACTCTACTTCTAATGAAATACTTTTTATTAAGAACTTATACATTAAAGATATTAAAACCTAGTCTGTCATACATATTTCCTGATTTGTTATTTGCCTTTCACTTTTGTTCAAGCTGGTGGATACAGAGACATTTTAAATTTTCATGCAGTTAAATCTATCACTTTTCCCCTTTAATGTATTATGCTTTTATGCCAAGAAAAGCTTATCTAACTCTTAAAGCTCATAGTCACTGATAGTTCTTTTGGTTTCACTTTTATATTTAACTATTTCCATATATAATTTATTTTGGCATTAGGTATGAGGTATGCAGTGACTTTAAATTTCTTTCCAAATAGGATCGCCTGGGTGGCTCAGTCAGTTAAGCGTCCGACTTTGGCTCAGGTCACCATCTCACGGTTCGTGGGTTCGAGCTCCACGTTGGGCTCTGTGCTGACAGCTAGCTCAGAGCTTGAAGCCTGTTTCGAATTTTGTACCTCCCACTCTCTCTGGCCCTCCCCTGCTCACACTGTCACTGTTTCTCTCTCTCTCTCTCTCTCTCAGAAATAAAAAACATTAAAAAAAAATTCTTTCCAAATAATATATTATTGAAACACTATATATTTAAAAATATCCAAGCTTTCTCACAAACTTTAAATGTCATCTTTTATAACATTCACTAAATTATTTTACATATTAAGGTTTATTACTAGGTTTTTAAAATTATATTCCACTTCTCTGTCTTGATTGATGAAAGCAGCATTTTAGAAAGACCATTTTGTCAGTACTTGGTAAGATGCATTAAAAGGAAGGTGGCTGATAAAGACTAATGGTAGGATGCATGAATTTTAACAACCAGAAAGTGAAATCCTTGATTAAAATAGAATCAATACCAAAAAAAGGGTAATAAAATGACAACAGATTATAACAAAAGCCTTTCTTCTGAAAAATCGCATACCTATGAGTCCTCTTAATACAAAATCCCAGAGACAAAAAGATTAGCACTTTAACTCAGGAAAGGTGAACAATAAAAGTGAGTATCAAAGTTCCCGATCAGACAAAGTTCCCGATCAGAAGTATGATGGTATCAAGGAGCATGCAAATCTCCAGACTTGTATTATCACTTGTATTACTAAGTATCAATGCAGAACAGATCACTAACTTTGAAGAAATGAAAATGCACAAAATCCAATCATAATAGTATCTTACCAGTAAGGAGTGCCAATGAAAGATTTTCTCTTTGCAATGGTGGCTGTTATTTTTGCAGCCACACCAAAGTCAGCTAGTAGGGAAAAAAATTGGCAAAAATTTTAGTCTTTCAATAAAGTCACTAACATTTCTAAATTTCACCATTAGGCATGGCATTATTAATAATTCAGATAGTAATGCCAGGGAAATATATATAAATACCTAAATCTTTTCTTGCTTGGTTTATAACATACTCATTAAAGGAAAATCATTTTTTGGTACTTCAACATATTTCCTAAGGAACAAAGTTTAATAAAAAAAAATTCACTACAAGCCCACTGAAGTTAAGGAAAAAAAGGTAAAAAGATAAACCACCCACTTGGATGCCTTTTATTCTAACACAACTAAGTAGTATTTTGGTACTATTAAAAAAAGGCTTTTTCTCTATATAAACTTTTTTATTGTTGTTACACATAGTTATAAAAACTGAATATAAGTATAGTTCATTTTTGTCATTTAAGTAACACCTCAGGGATTCTACTCTTATTCTCCTTAACGACTAAATAATGTTCCATAAGTGGATTTATTACAGTTAAACAGTTTTTCTATTGCTAGTCCTATGTTTGTGCTTTTTTCTATGATAAACAATTTATAATCAATATTCCTATGAACACAGATTTTTTTATCTTTAGAATTAAGTTCTTTAAACAGAGTCTCAGGAATAAAACTACAGGATCAAAACATGAACATTACTGTGGCTCTTGATATGAGTATTAAACTTGTATAATGTTAATTCTCATTTAAAATTTTAAGGAAAAAAATTTAAGAAAGTTGAAGTAACATACCTAATTTTACATCCCCATGATCTGTCAATAAAATATTTGCACCCTAAAACAAAAATGTAAATACTATTAAATTAGCATCATAAAATTCCTTCCAAAAAATTATCTATTTAAGCATATTAAATGAACTTACTTTGATATCTCTATGCATTTTGCCTTTAGTATGCAAATAGGCAAGACCCTGGAGTTAAAAAAAAAAAAAAGTATGCATTAGCAAAGCTGAAAACTTAATGCCTACATTTTCTATTTAAATTCTCACTGAATAAGAAAAACTAAATGTCTTTTTCTGGGGGGAGAAAACCTAGAAGAGTTCTTTTTATTAATCAATGTTTACTGTATTTTAAGATTTCAAATTCACTTTCTGGTAAAAACCAGAAATATTTTACTATAACACCATCACCACAATTAAGCTAATGAACATACCCATCACTCCCCAAAGTCACTTCCTACACACAAATACCGATCTCCATCCTATCACTACAGATTTAAATTTTCTAGAGTTTTACATAAACCGATTACACATTATATTCTTTTTTTGTCTGATCTCTTTCATTCACAATAATTTGAGATTCCTTGTTACTGTGTATATCAGTAGTTCATTCTTCTTTATTTTGAAGGGTATGCCCTTGAACAGATATACCAGAATTTGTTTACACACCCATCTGTTAATGGCTATTTGGATGGTTGGGTTGTTTAAAATTTTGGGGGCTATTATAAAGTTGCTCTTAAAATTCATATACAAGTACTCATAGGACTTTTTCCTTCCAGGTAAATACCTAGGAGTGTAATGGCTGAAGTGTATGGTGCTAATAAATTTAAGCTTTTAGGCAACTGCCAAAATGTTTTTCCAAAGCAGTTGTATCATTTTATATTGGAACCAGCAGTGTATGAGAGTTCCAGTTAATCCATAGTCTCATCAACCTTCTTAAGGTCAGTCTTTTCAACTTTGGCCATTCTCTGGTGAAGTATCTGTTCAAAAATTTTGTCCATTTGTTTATTAGCTCTTATTTTTTTTATTACTGAATTTTGAGAGTTCTTTATGGACTCTGGATACAAGTTCTTGATCAGATATACTTTACAAGTATCTTCTAGCCTGCAGTTTCTCTTTTCATTCTCTTAATAGTATCTCTAGAAAAATGGAAGTTTTTTACCTTGATAATGTCTAATTTACCAAGTTTTCCCTTTATGGATCATACTTTTTGTGTTATGTCTAAAAATGCTTTGCTTAACCCAAGACTGCAAAATTCTCTCCTGTTTCCTTCTAGAAGTTCTAGTTCTATGTTTTATATTTATAACTACTTTTGGGTTTTTACATACATATGAAGTATGGCTTAAGGTTCACTTCTTGATAGATGGATGTCCAATTATTACAATACCATTTACAGAAAAGCCTATCCTTTCTTCACAGATTTGTCTTTTCAACTTTGGTAAAAATCAGCCATCCATATATGATTTATTTCTGGTCCTTCTGTTCCACTGAGCTACTTATTTACTCTTGCACCTTATACCACTATGTTTTGATTAGTATAGTTTCATAAGTCCATTATTTTTATTTTTAATTTTTATTTTAGAGAGAGAGAGAGAGCACGAGCAGGGGAGAGGGACATCGGGAGAAATAGAGAATTTTAAGCAGTTTCCAAGGGCTTGAATACCACTATGTTTTGATTAGTATAGTTTCATAAGTCCATTATTTTTATTTTTAATTTTTATTTTAGAGAGAGAGAGAGAGAGCACGAGCAGGGGAGAGGGACATCGGGAGAAATAGAGAATTTTAAGCAGTTTCCAAGGGCTTGAATACCACTATGTTTTGATTAGTATAGTTTCATAAGTCCATTATTTTTATTTTTAATTTTTATTTTAGAGAGAGAGAGAGAGCACGAGCAGGGGAGAGGGACATCGGGAGAAATAGAGAATTTTAAGCAGTTTCCAAGGGCTTGATCCCACACCCCTGGGATCATGATCTGAGTGGAAATCAAGAGTTGGATGCTCAACTGACTAAGCCACCCAGGAGCCCCAGGACTGCATTGAATCTATAGGTCAACTTGGGGAGAACTGACATCTTAACTATTGTGAATCTTTCGATCCATGAATATGTTCTAGTTTTCCATTTACTTAGGTCTTCTTTAATTTTTCTTAGCAGTTTCACAGTTTTCAGTATGCAGTGGTTTATGTATCTTTTGGCACATACATTCCCTTAAGAATGTCATTTTTGTTATTATTATTATAATAGTATTTTTTAAAGTTCTGACTGTTGTTAGCATATAAAAAACCAACTGATCTTGTAGATCTTGAATCCTGCAAGCTTTCTAGCCTCACTTGTTAATTCTAGAAGTTACTTTGTAGATTCTATTCCATTTTTTACACACATGATTATGTGGTCTGTGAATAAAAACAGTTTTACTTCTTACTTTCTAATCTGGATGTCTTTTATTTCCTTTTTTTCTTATTACAGTAGATGAAACCTCTAAAACAATGTTGAAAAGAAGTAATGAGAGCTGACATCCTTGCTCTGTTTGACCTTGGTAGGAAAGCATATAGTCCTTTACCATTAAGTATGATTTAGTTGTAGGTTTTTCACAGGTGTTTTATCAGGTTGAACAAATTCCTTTCTATTCCTCATATGCTCAGAATCTTTATCAGGAACAAATGCTGGATTCTGCCAAATGTTTTTTCTGTGTCTATTTAAGATGATCATGTGGTTTTCTCATTTTTTGTTACTACGGTTAATTACTTGAAATGATTCTGAATATTAAATCACAATTGCATTCTAGGATAAACCTCACTTGATGATGTATTATCTTTTTATGTATATTATTGGATTACCTCTGCTAACCTTTTATCTTTTAAAATTTTGCATCTGTGTTTACGAAGGATATTATTAGTCTGTAGTTTTGTTCTCTTGCAGTATTACCTAGTTTTGGTTTTGGAGCAATGCTGGTCTATAAAAAGATTTGGGAAGTATTCTCTATATTTCAATTTTCTTTCTTTTTAAAATTTTAACATTTATTCATTTTTGAGAGACAGAACACAAGCAAGGGAAGGGCAGAGAGAGAGGGAGACACAGAATCCGAAGCAGGGTTCAGGCTCTGAGCTGTCAGCACAGATCCCAATGGGGGGCTTGAACCCACAAACTGTGAGATCATGACCTGAGCCAAAGTTGGACGCTCAACCAACTGAGCCACCCAGGCACCTTCTACTCTTCAATTTTCTAGAAGAGTTTGTGTACATTTGGCATTATTTCTTCCTTTAATGTCTGGTAGAATTTATCTATCCACATCATCTGACTTGGGAGTTTTTTTTGTGGGAACATATACAGAATTATTCAGGTGATTTCCATCAAGGAAATTGTTCATTTTTTCCAAGTTGTAGACTTTACTGATAGAAAGTTATTCATAATATTCTCTGGAAACTGAATATCCTTGTTATTCTTTCAAAATTTATAGATTCTGTTGTAGGATGTTTGTATTTTGTCCTAATACTAGTAATGTGTGTTTTCTCTTAGAAGTTTATAAATTTTAGTGATCCTCTCAAAGGATCAGATTTGGGTTTTATTGATTTTTCTGCTTTCTAGTTCAGATTTCCACTCTGATCTTCATTATTTCCTTTCTCTGCCTACTTTGAATTTAATTTGCTCATTTTAAAAAATTTTAAGTTGGACGCTGAAGACACTGATTTCAGACCCTTCTTCTTCCTAATATAGATGTTCAGTGTTATAAACTTCCTTCTAAGAATTGCCTTAGTAACACCCAAATTTTGATGTTGTGTTTTCATTTCATTTCGTTCAGAGTATATTTTAGTTTCTCTTCTGAATTCTTCTTTGACTTATGGGTTACTTAATTTAGATTAGTGCTTTATTTAGTTTCCACATATTTGGAGATGAAATATTTCTTTTGATTGTTAATTTAATTGCAATGTGGTCAGAGAATACACTTTGTGTGACTTAAATCCTATACAATGTATTGAAATGTATTTTATGGCCCCAAATATGGTCTACCTTGGTAAATGCTTTATGCTCACTTGAAAAGCATATGTATCACATCACTGTCAGACTAAAATGTCAGTAAGATCAAGCTGTTTGGTTGTATTGTTCATGTCTTCTGCATCTTTATTGATTTTCTACCTATTTGCTCATTTTTAAAAATGTTTTTTTTTTTGTTTTGAGAGAGAGACAGCATGAGCAGGGGAAGGTCAGAGAGAGAGGGAGACACAGAATCCAAAGACAGGCTCCAGGCTCTGAGCTAGCTGTCAGCACAGAGCTCGACACGGGGCTCAAACCCACCAACTGGTGAGATCATGACCTGAGCCGAAGTTGGACGCTTAACCGACTGAGCCACCCAAGCACCCCTCTATTTATTTGCACTTAAAAATTATTGTGAGAGGGGGTATAATTGACTATAACTGTGCATTTGTCTATTTTCCTGGCAGTTCTATCAGTTTTTGCGCATTTTATTTGAAGCTGTGTTATCGGGGCTTAAACATTTAGGGTTGTTATACTTTTTATGAAGTGGCCTTAGAAGGGTCTTTGTCTGAAGTCTACTTTGTCTGGTATTAATATGGCCACTTCAGCTTTCTTTTCAATAGTATGACATATCTTTTTCTTTTCTTTTTTTCCTTACCTATTTGTGTTTTTATAAAAGTACATTTCTTACAGGCAGCACCTAGTTGGGTTTTTCTTTTTTCCATTTTGACAATCTCTGCCTTATTTTTTAAAAAAATTTTTAATAAAACTTTTTATGTATTAAGGTGTACATGATTTGATACACATATACACAGTGAAATTATGTATTCACTAATAATTAAATTATTAATTATCTGAATTAAGCTAGCTAGTTAACATATCATCTCCTCACAGCTACTATGTTTTTTTATAATAAGAGCACCACCTGAAATTTAGTCTCTTAACATATTTCCAATATTCAATACAGTATTATTAATTGTAGTTGTCATGCTATACGTTAGTAATCAGTCAGTCTACAGGACAGTAATTTTATACTCTGACCAACATCTCCTCATCTCTACCTCCTGGCCCCCAATCTCTGGTAACCATCATTCCACTCTCTGCATCTAAGAGTTCAACTATTTTAGATTCTACATGTAAGTGACTTACGCATATTTGTCTTTATGTTCCTGGCTTGTTTCACTTAGTACAATGTCCTCCAGGTTCAAATATGTTGTTACAAACAACAGGATTTCTTTCTTTTTTATGACTGAATAATATTCCACTGTAAGTATACACTACACCTTGTCCATTTATCTGTCAGCAGACACCTAATGTGGAAGTTTGTCGGCAAACAGAATTTTAAAATTATAACTAATCTTGGAGGGCATCTGTACCAACGCCTCATTTTATATGTGGGGAATTAGAACCATAAAATAGATTATGGTCATATACCAGGGTCAGAATGCAAACTTAAGGTTTTGTTTTTGTTTTTTCTTTTACTTCCATTTAGTACTCTATCCTTTACTTAAAAAGCAATGAACTTTGGAAATTAAAATACAAAGAAAAATAATCTGTCAACTATTCTTTGCTATGAGTGTCTGATTAGTTTTATATTTTATGTGAACACAAAAAAGTAGATTTCTATGTTATGGGAACATTACAGAAATATATACATATATATTGGACAAATTTACTTTCATATATTTTATATCTTAAACATTCAGATTTGACATGATATGCCTTCTAAAGCATGAGGAAACCAACACTTAGAAATGACTAGGGTTTTCTCTTAAGTCAATCTCCCAGTTTCTAAAATATGGGAGAAAAACATATAGAACAGCAATTTCATTTCTAAACAAATTACACAATCTAGGAAATGTAGAGATAGAAGCTTCGATTAACAATTATGAATCATAAATTACCAAAAAATGTAATCACTACATAATTCCTAATTTAAATGCCTTAAAAGGTATAAATAAAATTACTACTTGCTAATATTCTAAATGAGTAGTCTTTCAAGGCACTAAAAAAATAAACAGACCGTGGGACAAATGCTGCATCCTCTATACTTTTCTCAAAGAGTCACAATCTAACATTAAAAACGTTCACAGACTCTGAAATAAAGAAGAAACTTCTGCTTATAACAATGTTGATCAAACCTATAAAATGGGATTCTGCCATCAATGATAGTTATTAATATCACATAGAACTAGGAATTCCAGATAACATTTTGGGTATGGTTTGCTAATTTATTGTCATTTTGGGAGAAAGAGTAAAAGGCCTCATGTCTTGTGTAAAAGAGATTCCTTTTATTGTCATAAATCTTAAAAGGGAAAGCTTAGACAACTTGTTGCGATTGAGAGGTCTGGTGATTCATTCACAAAAACCGATTTACATCTGTGGCTTTCCTTAGCTTTGCAGCAACTGAGAGCCAAGCTCAACAGAATGGAATACCGGACGTCACCACTGTTTATACCAGCATTAGCTTAAATGATTTCTTGTGACTCATTTATGAAAGAAATAACTAAGCTTACAGAATTACAATATGAGAGGTTAACAGAAAAATCATTTGGTTTACTCTTTTTCTTTTGGGCAGATAATCATTTTATAGTTTTCTTTTTTTCTTTTTTAAATTTATTTCTAGGAGAGAGAGAGAGAGAGAGAGAGACAGCGTGAGCAGGGGAGGGTCAGAGAGAGAGGGAGTCACAGACTGAAACAGGCTCCAGGCTCTGAGCTGGCAGTCAGCACAGAGCCCGACGCAGGGCTCGAACCCACGAACCGCGAGATCAGGACCTAAGTGAAAGTCGGACGCTTAACCGACTAAGCCACCCAGGCGCCCCTCATTTTATAGTTTTCAACTGTGAAACCAGAACTGCCTTTCTATTCACATAAGCAAATGGGAGTACCTGTAAAGTTTCTCTGCATACATAGGCTATTTGCAATTCTGATAACGGCCCAGTAACTAGGAAAAAAGAGAGACCACATAGTTATACATGTCAATAACACATTACAAACAGTCTACCTTAAACATGACAAACTACTGGGGTGCCTGGGTGGCTCACTCAGTTGAGCGTCCGACTCTTGATTTTCAGCTCACGATCTCAGGATTTGTAGGAGCTGTGCTGGACTCTGTGTCCAACAGTGCAGAGCCTGCTTGGGATTCTCTCCATCTGCCCTTTCCCCTATGGGTGCTGTCTTTGTCTCTCTCAAAATAAACAAGTAATCTTAAAAAAAATGACAAACTATTATAAAACTTCTTCTATGTGTATAATTGGATGACTTCTCGCCATGAGCACACCTTATTCTTATAATCAAGAAACAAAAAAAAAGTAAAGTTAAGAACCTTAAAATGTACTTTAAAAATGGAAGATTTACTCCATAACAACTTTGGTCAGTGAAAATATAAGCATTCATTACTTGCAAAGTGTAGTACTAGACACCATAGGACAGTCTACAGAAAACAACAGACACGATCTTAATCCTGAACAATTTTTCTAAAATAAAGCCCAGAAATGAAATCAACATATAAAATTAATTATTGTTATATAGAGTAGAGAACCATAAGAGATCAATTGTTGAAATACACCAAAAGGAATCATGTACGACATTAAAGATTAAAATATTATTTTAGCATAATCCTTTCCTATATTTTTCAAAACAGGAAGGTTTGATCCAGTACCTTATCTAAGAATTTAAAAAGTAACCAGGGTACTTCTGACAACCAGATCTCTATAACAAAATATAAGATCCTTCCGTAAGTACCTAACCAGACACTTCAGAAATATGCCTTCCAATACCATGAGAAAATATTTAAAATCTGGTGTTTGCTGACAGTGAAACCAAATCAGGTATTTACGTATAATCTTTCCTTAAGAGAAATATTTCACTGTATTATTTTAATCATTGGCTCTCCACATCTACTCAGGAACATAAAATTTTGATTCTTAGTAACTTAATGGAATAATAATAAAAGAAGTAGAGCCACCTTTATTAACAGTTTATTGTAAGTATATATGCTCTTGATTTCTACTGTTATCTAGTTTACAATATACAGGGCTGGTTACTTCTTAGATTCGATTTAATTCCACAAATACCAGGTTTAGTAATAAAAAGTAGAAATATCGTAAAGAAATGAGATTCACATCTTAAAATTATTCTTTAAGTTTAAAAGGGGAAGTAGTAAAAACAATACCAGCTATATAGTTTTATTTATCCATATTCTTGAGTTCTCATTCTGTTAAAGTGTGAATAAAAATTATAACCATTATATAAAAACTTTTCACACAAATAATTCTTAATAAAATCATAGAAAAGAATTTTAAATTGAGTGGCATTGAGTTGTTTTCTACCAGTAATTCTTTTAAATCAGACACAGGGTAAAATAAGAGAACAGTAATTCTAGTATGATATAATACATAAGAAAATGACTAGTGTATAAGAAAATAAAACTTATTTTTATTAAAAAATGATTTGTTTTAAAACTCTTTAATATTTTATATGATTGTAATATTTATGCGGTGTTAAAAATAATTTTAAATAAAAATTATCCAGACTTTAGCCACCAGTTACAACTATTTTTTTGTCATAGGTTAGCTGTTGTGACAGAATTAGATAATTATTATATTTATTAATTTGTAATTAAATAATACACCAACACATTTTCATTATAATTCAAATTTTTACTTAGGAGTCCCATTTCTCCCTAGAGGTAATGACTTACCAATTTGGGACACATCCTTTCATTTTGTTTTGCATTAACATTCATATGTAATGTGAATATAAAAAATTATATTTTTAAAAGTCTAAGTGTGATCAGTTATGCTATACATGTTTTTTCATGATCTAGATTTTCCATTTAAAAGGAGGCCTTGGGGAAATATAGCTAGTTGATATAAATGAAGCTGCTTTATCTTTTTAAATGCTTCATAGCATTTCATATTATAGGTGCAGCATAGTTTATTTAACCATTGCTCTACTAATATTAAAAAAAATTTTTTTTTAACATTAGAGAGTAGGGAGGAGCAGAGGGAGAGGGAGAGAGACAATCTTAAGCATGCTCCACACCCAGTGCAGAGACTAATGTGGGGGACTCAATCTTGCGACTGTGAGATCATGAGCTGAGCCAAAATCAAGAGCAGGACACTCAATCGACTGAGCCACCCCAATTGACTGATATTTTAACAATCTGACCTCTACAAGCTACCAATATTATTTTACACCTGAATAGCACTTATTTTTGCATCTACTATGGTGGTATTGTAAACTGGATGACTGAAGTTTGATAAGGTTGTCAATATAAAGCTTTCTGCACAGAAATGTTCGCAAATATTTCACATAATTCTTTTTTTTTTTTTTTTAATTTATGTTTTATTTATTTCTAGGAGAGAGAGAGACAGCATGAGCAGGAGAGGGTCAGAGAGAGAGGGAATCACAGACTGAAACAAGCTCCAGGCTCTAAGCTGGCAGTCAGCACAGAGCCCGACGCGGGGCTCGAACCCACGAACCGCGAGATCAGGACCTAAGCGAAAGTCGGACGCTTAACCGACTAAGCCACCCAGGCGCCCCTATTTCACATAATTCTTAATAAACTATATAGTGCAGAGTTGCAATGGGAGTTTTACTATTCCATATTTAGTTAAAGAAAGAAAAGAGAAATTGGTTTATAAGGATCTGTGCTTAGTCTCATAAACTCTAAAAAATACAGAAATTGTCGAAAACAAAACAAATTGGAAGTTAAACTGTAGAGGCAAACGAAGACTATTTCTAAATGATATTATGAGTAATATTTAATTCAACTCAGAAAACTGCCTAAATTAACAGAATGCTCAAAAAAATACTTCAAATTTTTGAAAATTTACTTTTTTTCACTATTTTTAAAGTTTATTCATTTATTATTTCTGAAAGAGACAGAGCAAAAGCAGGGGAGGGCCACACAGAGGGGGAGACAGACTCTGAAGCAGGGTCCAGGCTCTCAGCTGTCAGCACAGAGCCCAATGCGGGGCTTGAATTCACAAACCATGAGATCATGACCTGAGCCGAAGTCAGATGCTTAACTAACCTAAGCCACCCAGGCACCCTGAAAATTTTACATTTCTAATACAAAAATATATCATTAACTAAACTTAGTTGTTTTCTTAGTTAGGTTAAGTAATTTCTAAGATAGATATACAATTTCTTTTATGTGAGAGTTAACCTTTGTAATTCAATTCTTATTTACAAAAGTTGAGGCAGTTTCAAATGTAGATAAAATACTTCCTTAGAAACTACATCTAAAAAGTAAAATTTGGACTGTATAAACTTTTGGATTTCTCAGTTTGGGCTTCAGCAAATTTAACTAAATAACAACAACAAAAATTTTAGATTTCTTTAATGCAATACTACAGGAGAACAGAAGAATGTAAAAACGGTGTATGTACCAATCAATTTACCTGGTTAACTAGAAACGTAAAACAACAATCATTAAAGTCAAAGTTTGTTCTTAAAATGTAAAATCAAATTAACAGTACCATGGTAAATATCTTGAAGTGATCCGCCACCGCAGTATTCCATACAAATCCACAGTTTTTCTCGACTAGTAAGAGAAGAAAATTATATTAGCTAGTAATTCTTTTTTTTTTTTTTTTTAAATGTTTTATTTATTTCTAGGAGAGAGAGAGAGAGCGAGCAGGGAGGGTCAGAGAGAGAGGGAGTCACAGACTGAAACAGGCTCCAGGCTCCGAGCTGGCAGTCAGCACAGAGCCCGACGCGGGGCTCGAACCCACGAACTGCGAGATCATGACCTAAGCCAAAGTCGGACGCTTAACCGACTAAGCCACCCAGGCGCCCCTATTAGCTAGTAATTCTTAATCACTGAAATACCCTGAAGGCTTTCACTCATCAGGACAACAAGGTTTAGAATGGATTACAGGGTGGAAGAGGAAATTGCCCCAGCAGTTGTCTTCTAGAAACAGAAAAGCATAATTTTGGTTCTGTTCCCATCTTAAAGCGTTTAGAATATGACAAGTTTTATATGATAAAACACTTACTTGTAGTCGTTTGTAGTATTTATTGTCAGATAAGGTATAACTGCATAAATGGAGGTGTCATTATTAAAAAACAGGGGAGACTACAAGGAAACCTGAGAAATTTTAGAACTTCAGACCATATATCTTAAACAATTTATATGTATAACAGCATTTACATGAAAGGCAGGTAGAGTGATAGTAAAGAAATATAAAATACAAGGATAGCAGATGCTTTTTTTTTTTACCTGAGATAGCTCCCAAAGTAGGCAACGATGTTGCAATGTTTACATTCTTTAACCATAAATATTTCTTGTTGAATCAAAGAAAAATCATCTCCTGAAAAACAAAATGATAAAACTTAGTAACCAAGTTACATTTTGAGTCACATATGGGACAAAGGAAAACTTTACAATAAATGTTAGAGATGAGGACTTAGATACTTTTTTTTTTTTTAATTTTTTTATTTCTAGGATAGAGAGAGACAGCATGAACAGGGGAGGGTCAGAGAGAGAGGGAGACACAGACTCCGAAACAGGCTCCAGGCTCTGAGCTGGCAGTCAGCACAGAGCCCGATGCGGGGCTCGAACCCACGAACTGCGAGATCATGACCCAAGCAAAAGTCGGACGCTTAACCGACTAAGCCACCCAGGTGCCCCGAGGGCTTAGATACTCTTAATATTTCAGTGGGAATACAAACTGATACATTCTTTCTAAAAAGCAGAAAAAAATCTTTGAACTCATATTTTCACTTAAAAAAATTTTTTTCTGAAGGGGATGTGTATAGAGATAAAGGTTTGCTACAATATGACTTAATAGTGAAAGAGTGATTAAATAATTTACAGCACAGTTGTACATATAATACAGTTAAAACATATTTTGATATGAAAATATATTCATGATGTATTAAAAAGGGATATTTTATATATGTTATATAAATACATATGTATAACAAAAGAAATGTCTTAAAAAACTTACACAATGTTTATGTCTGGGTGGTAAAATTAAAAGTAATTTGCTCTGCTTGACTTATCACTTACCATAATATTTTCCAGTTCCATCCACATTGGCAAGGTTTCATTGTGTGTGTGTGTTTATTTATTTTGAGAGAGAGAGAGAGAGAGAGAGCGAGAGAGAGAGAATCTCAAGCAGGTTCTGTGCTATCAGCACAGAGCGCAGACACAGGGCTTAATCCCAAGAACCATGAGATCATGAGATGATGATCTGAGCCGAAATTGCCAAAATCAAGAGTCAGACACTTAACCAACTGAGCCACTCAGGTGCTCCAAGATTTCATTTTTTGATGGTTAAGTAATATTCCATTGTATATATACCGTATTTTCTTTATCCATTCATCAGTTGTGCTCCTTTCATAGTTTGATTGATAATGCTGCTATATAAACACTTATTGTGGTAAATGTAGCTCTTTGAGCTTTTATTTTTTTTATTTCATTCATACATAGAATTTAAGAAACAAATCAGATGTACATATGGGGGGTGGGGAGGAAAGAGGGAAACAAACCACAAGAGACTCCTGACAATAGAGAACAAACTGAAGGTTGATGGAGGGAGGTGAGTGGGAGACGAGCTAGATGGTGATGGGTATTAAGGAGGGCACTTGTGACGAGCACTGGATGTTGTAGGGGAAGTGATGAATCACTGAATTCTACTTCTGAAACCAATATTGCATTGCATGTTAACTAAATAAATTGAAATTCAAAAAAAGTAGGGGCTCCTGGTGGCTCAATCAGTTAAGTATCCAACTTCAGCTGAGGTCATGATCTCGCAGTTGAGGAGTTTGAGTCCCACATCGGCTGTCTGCTGTCAGCACAGAGCTCACTCCCACCCCACTTCTCCCTCACTTACAAGCTCTTTCAAAAAATAAACATTAAAAAAAAGTAATTTTGCTTTCTTCTTATATGTACTTGCCAATTTATCACAAACTTGTTTGGGTTATTTAGGAAAAGTTAAATTAAAATGAAATACTGGTTAGGGACACCTAATCTGAGTTCAGCTCAGGTCATGATCTCTCAGTCAGTGAGTTTGAGCCCTACACTGGGCTCCTGTGCTAACAGTTCAGGGTCTGGAGACTGCTTTGATTCTGTCTTTCTTTCTCTGCCCCTCCCCTGCTACTGCTCATTCTTTCTCTCTATCACTCTCTCTCTCTCTCTCTCAAATAATAAACATTAAAAAAATAAAAAAAATTTAAAAAATGAAATATTGGTTAGTTATGGGAATTTCATGGTTATTATAGGAACACCACCTAAAACGGTACTGTCACCTCACCATCAAAATTCATTTTGTAGTCTTTTTTTCTTAAGTTTTTATTTTAATTCCAGTTAACATACAGCATTATGTTAGTTGCAGGTGTACAATACAGTGATTCAACAATTCTATACACTACTCATTGCTCATCATGTTAAGTGTGCTCTTAATCTCTTTCACCTATTTCACCCACCTCCCCTCTGGTAACCATCAATTTGTCTCTATATTTAAGAGTCTGTTTTTTTGTTTCTTTGTTCATTTATTTCTTAAATTACATATGAGAGAAATGGTTTGTCTTTCTCTGACTTATTTCACTTAGCATGATACCCTCTAGATCCATCCATGTTGTTGTAAAAGGCAAGCTTTCATTCTAAAAAACAAAAACAAAATAAAATAAACATCCTATTTCTTAATTGTGTGCCAGTAGAAGGGGCTTAATGGAGATAATACAAAACAGATGATGATCTGTGTTTCTCATTATCAATTTATGCAGAGGTAGGGAGTAAATCCTCCAAATTACGGTAAAAAGCCTGCTCACCAAGGTGTATAGACTTTCTTTGTCTACTCCTGGGCACCAGAATATTGTTTCTCCTTATATCTGGCTCCTCTACCTTCACCTTTTCCATTACAGCATTAAAACTGATTCTTTACACATGCTAATGCTAATCTTCAACAGGCTAGATTCTAATTATCCTTCACTCTATCAGGAAGCCGTGAATTACAAATGAAAGAAGTGTAAAGAATTATCTAACTTTGTTAATACATGCTACTCTTTGGATTTCAGTCTACTCACTTTTAAATGTTCACAGAAGTCATATATGAACTGTGCTGAAAAATGCTTTAGTTAAGTCTGGAATTTAGAAAAGATTTTCTGACAGGAGTAACTTCACAAATGATGCCTAACTTTTTTTTTTAATAAAATTTTAAACAGAACACGTTTCATCTCAGTAGCCTAAACATGCTTATGATTATTTTAAACCATAGTTTTATCATTTTGCAGAACACACAAAATTGTATATGGGCAATTTCCACTGCCTGTGTCCCTGTAAGGGAGCAGAGCATAGATGATAGAAAAGGTTTTTTTTTTTCCTCCAGTGAATGCCTTTTATTTTTTTAATTTTGTTTTATTTTTAAATTTACATCCAAATTAGTTAACATATGTATAACATTTAGTGACCATCCCCTATGTATAACACCTGGTATGACGCCTAACTTCTTAATGGTGTCTAAATTCTTAAACTGACCTATAAAAGCCAGTAATATGGCTGAATGAATACTAATAACAAATTACTACTTCCTGGGGAAATTTAACTGAGGCCCACCTCACAACTTTCAGCAGAAGCTATGTGAGGTTTCTGCCAGAAAAGGTGGGGCCTTGGTGAGACTAAGCAACAGTTTTTTACAGTTGTAGATGGAAACTAGAGTTTACAAGAATAGGTCATTAATAACTCGTATGTTTGAGGACTGTGCCCTCTTTCATATATTTAGTGAATAAACTCTAGTTTTGAATATGTTCTTCGTATACCTGTTTCACCACTGACTTAAGCTTTAATCCGAAGAAGGTAGGCTCTTTTTTTAATTGAAATTGTGCCATGGAACAGACTTACATAAAGATAATTATTTTTGTAGTCTATCCTGAAAGGCAGATAAACTAAATGCAGTTATTATTTCAGAAGTAGCTATTCTTTGATGGCTTACATCAGCTTCTTCAAAATGATCTAAACTGGGGTTTATTTTTTTCTTCTGTTTGGGTGATGCCAGACTACTGTTTCCTTTCCATGAAATATATCATAAAATCCACTCGATTCAGACACCTCAGGCCTAGAGGTTCCAGCACTGTTGTTCACGTATAAATGGGTTTTTGAGGAGTTTATTTTCTCAAAAAAGAGAGGTTTCATTCTTCACACTTAGGCAAGGTGAAGATGAACTAGCTGAGAAATACAAAATCTCAAGTCTGCAGCTTTGACGAAGTACCTGCCATTTCCATCAGGAGGTCTTGCCAGCACCCTGAATATAATATGCCCCAAGACACCAGTATCTTCTTTTAAAAATCAATTTTTTCTTTGGACTTTCTACTTGTGTTAATGACACTTTTTTTTCTAAAGGACTAACCTCTGGCAGCCTCTCCATAGCCCTCTTAAGAGAACTGACCTCTATGTAGCAAGAACTACAATTTGTGTCATGTGATTTTCTATTTGCTGAAGGCACAGAGGTGGACAACTGACCTAAAAAAAAATAAGATGAACTAATCACATTTGGTCTCTTGAAAATCTGAACCATGGAGACCAATTCATTGATGATCAGTAGAATCACGTTAAAAGTGGAATATCAGAGTAGGAATTTATGAATGATTGTGGCTAAGGTTACTAGAGATGTACTGAAAATCTGGTTTATAAATATGTCCTTATATATAAAGGGAAAGATCCACCAGAGCTTCAATGTGTGCCAAAGCATAGGCAGAAAAAGCTGGGAAATTGCCAAGAGCAGAAGCTTATTACTTTAGTCCTTCTTTAAGGGTGTGTGTATGTGTGTCTGGCTGGCAGTCTTAAGGAACTCAGCCTGATACTCCTAGGAAAAAAGAGGGGCCCTCTTTAGCCAAAAAAGTGATCCAGAGAGAGAAGAAGAATGGTAGCTCTGTGTCTGGGATGGCAGCTGTGTCTGGGATGGTGGACACTGGAATGAGGCCTGTGTCTTAGTACTCTTAAGACTGGCTTGAGCCCTGGAAGGTAGCTATAAAGAAGAAATGGACAGTACAGGTATTAGTTATTTCATTCTGGGTTCTAGATGGTACTGACACTGGGATTTGCATTTAAAAAATTTTTTAACTGTTGCATTAGGGTTCCCAGTTAGAATGTTCAGTGACTACTAGTGCAGTGATTGCAGCCTCTACCAATGTTTCAAGACCAATATTCAAAGACAGATTTGGTAATAAAGGTAGTAAGCACTGTAATGTCCTAAAACCCAACTTTTAAAAAGGGAGAAACTCTACTGCTGTCCCTTGCTCCTAAGCCACTTCCTATCATGATACTACAACCCTAAACTACCATTTTTTTAAAGTTTTGTTTTTAAAGTTTATTTACTTATTTTGAACAGGGGAAGGACAGTGAAGGGATGGTAAGAGAATCCCAAGCAGGTTCTGCACTGACAGTGCAGAGCCCAACTCGAGGCTCGAACTCACAAATTGTTAAGATCATGGGGGCGCCTGGGTGGCTTAGTCGGTTAAGCGTCCGACTTTCGCTTAGGTCATGATCTCGCGGTTCGTGGGTTCGAGCCCCGCGTCGGGCTCTGTGCTGACTGCCAGCTCAGAGCCTGGAGCCTGTTTCAGTCTGTGACTCCCTCTCTCTCTGACCCTCCCCTCCTCACGCTGTCTCTCTCTCCTAGAAATAAATAAAACATTAAAAAATTAAAAAAAAAAAAAAAAAAAAAGATCATGACCCAAGCCAAAATCAAGATTTGAATGCTTAACTGACTGAGCCATGCCAGTGCCCCTAAACTACAGTTTTTAACTGGACTGAGCAGCCTGTTCCCCCAAACAGGCTACTCTATAAAAAAATGTGGCCTTAATATCTGGGGTCACTTAGGCAGTTGATTTTTGCTTTCAGCTTTAGTTTTGAATACAATTAGCTAATGTCAGTGTTTATTCAGCTATCAGATGCTTCTGCTATAATCAGTCCATCAAGATTAGAATCAGGTTGGACTCCTGTTAACACCACACTTAAGGCATTTCTAAAAACATAAGGAAAGAAGACAAGCCTTGGAAGGCAACAGACTAGAACTATTTAGGACCTACTGGTTGACATAAAGGGCTCAGGCATTCACATTCGGGGAATGAACAGGAGTAAACTGGTTGGACTCCTCATATAAGGGTCCTCTGGATTATACTTGGATTCAATATCCTTTTAAGGGTTTCTTGCAACCAAACAGGTTCTAAAAGATAGTACTTGGGAAATGATTAAAAGCCACATGCCTCTTAAAAAAATAAAAAAAGAAGGGTACTAGTTAGGTATTAAAAATCTGGTTGTGATGAAATGAAAGGCAGCAGTAAGATTCACCGCATACTCCCTCAAATAATATGGTAGTGGATCATGGATTTAATACTGAAGTAATCAATTAAACCAGTATCTATAATTACATGAACAGCTGCTGACCTAGAGCAATTTAAAGGGCTTAAAGTTGAGTTATAGTATGGTGCCTTTAAAAACACAGCAATAAAAGGACAATGCTAATTTCCAGAACACCTGGCCAAAGGCATAGAGAGAGAAATAGCACCATTATGAAGCCCTAGAGCCCAAATCAGAAAGTCATCTTTGGAACTGCTGAATCATGACATCATAGCCCCAGCTGACTTTACAACTGCAATAGGTTAAGGGGGAGGGAAAAAAAAAAAAAGACCCTGAAAAGTGGAATGGGAATATCTGGGAGTAGATCAGATAATTCCCAGGCCCCTGGCAATACATGTTCCTCTTTCTAGCAAAAGAAGTAAAATCAACTCTGTTAAGGAGTAGACTCCCTATTGAAGTGTGGCCTATGATTAGAATGTCAATATAGCATGAGCTAAAAAATATACAAAATCAGAGCAAGGAAGAAATTAAATCCAGAAATAACTGTTGACTTCTAGGGAACATATTCAAAACCTAGAATTATTTGGTTGGTTGGTTGGTTTTGTTTTTTTTCTCCCACACCCCCTCGCCACCCACTAACAGTTTGGAAAAGAAGCTATTTCTATTCTTCAGAAGTTACCCTAGAAACTTCAATGTGCATACTTTCCTTGGTAAAGGCTACACATAACTCCTAATCTTCCCCCCCCCCTTTCAAACAATATAACATTAGAATGCTTTAACTCTATTACCTCTTCCCAACTCATGCTACTGTTGGCCAGAATATTAGTTTTTTTCTCACAAAGATGATCTTCACTATCATTATTATTTTTTACTGAAGTATGCCTTATTTTTTAGAAATTTACTCATTTTTAATCACTTTCTTTGCTCTTCCTTTTTGCAACTCAGAGTTACCACCTGGTATCACATTCCTTTTGCTTACTATTTATCTTTTAGAATTTTCTTTAGTGAAGTTCTACTGTTGACAAACATGGTTAGCTTCTGTATGAAAAGGCCTATTATCCTGCCTTCATTATTAAAAGGTATCTTCACTGGATGTAGAATTCTAGGTTGATAGTCCTTTTCTTTTAGCTCTTTGAAGATATCCACTGTCTTGTACCTTCATTGTTTTTGGTAAGTTGCTGTTAAGTCTTCATAGTCCTTCTGTAGTTAATGTCTTCCTTCTCTAGTTGATTTAAAGATTTTTTTGTCTTCAGTATTTTGTAGTTTCACTATGATATATGCAAATGTGCACTTAAAATTTTTTTTTTCTGGTTGGAATTCTTAAATATTTGGCGTTTCCTATCAGTTCCGGAAAATTTTTCAACATAAATGCTTCAAACATTCCCTTTGCCCAAATGTATCCCTACTCTAATTAGATCTCAGTTGAATCTTTTCACTGTATCTTCCATGTATTTTACATTTTCATATTTTTTGTCTGCTTCGCTGTGCTTGCTATATTTTGCAGTCTCTTTATTTCCTCTGCAGCTATGTCTAACTTGTTACATCTATTGAATGTTAAATTTGTAATTATTTTTCATTTCTAGAAGATCAGTTTGGTTATTTTAATAATCTGCTTTTTTCAATAGTTTATCACTTTTTACTCATATTTTCATGACTTTTATTTACCTAATCATATCCTATATTGAGTATATAATTCCAAAATCTGATGTCTTCATGTTCTGTTGTTGTTTCTGCTATTTCTTGCTCAAGGCACCTTAATTCCTTGTGTCTTCTGTAATTTTTGACTTTGAACTCTTATTTCCTGGAACTTTATCTATTGGAATTCCTTGAAGCCTGGGTCAAAGTTGAGAAACTACACTTGTTTCCGTGAGGTGTCTGGATGTGCTATCCTAGGAGACATTTGCAACTACAAAACTAAGGTTTTTAAAGCCACACACCCACAGTGTGACTCCAATTCAAGACAGGCAATATTTTTTGGTAGCTGTTGGTTGGGCAATAGGCAAGTTTATTTCTAGTTTACCCATACTAAAAGTCTTTTGAGCTCCCGGGTTTTTGAAGGGTGGTGACTCTTTACCTAGGATCAGTGTTGGACTCGGTCTCCTATCCCTTTTTCCCTCTGTGAAGGATGTAAAAGGCAAATCACAATTTTGTTTCATTCAAAAAAGTTTCCTCAAGATTTAAGCCAGCCCCAGTGTCCTGCCTATTTCTCTAGGTTTTTAGAATTTGATTATTCCTTACTTTCTTACAAGATACTCAAGCTTTTTGTATCTGTCCTCACCTATGAGGATATAATAAAATCAGATGATTATTTTGAGAATTAACTTGATATCTCTAAGACGCATATTACGTACCACAGAAGTGTGTTACTATTATTTCTACTGCATTGGTGTATTTTAAAAGATTAGAAAACTTTTAATCTATCATGTTTTGTGTTTTTTAGCAATAGTAAGATTAGGTAAGGTAACTGGCCTGGAGCAATTAAAAAAATCTAATTATTTTATTCTATAGCTTTTAATGTATCATTCTGAAAATGAGTAAGAAAAGCAATTGTTGTTCCTTATTTCTACATGTGACATGAAAACAAACTCCTCAGGACAGCTAAAATGTACTTTTTATTAGGATTAGGAAACTATTACATAAAGGACTATGTTTTAGACTTGCTAGTTTTATCCCATTAAAATTTGAAATTGGAGGCTTAATTTTTAAAAAACTTTTTAAATGTTTATTTTTGAGAGAGACAGAGTACACAAGAGTGGGTAGGGGAAGAGAGAGAGGGGACAGAGGATCTGAAGCAGGCTCTGTGCTGACAGCAGTGAGCCCGACACGGGGCTCAAGCTCACAAACTGTGAGACGATGACCTGAGCCAAAGTTGAATGCTTAACCAGCTGAGCCACTCAGGCGCCCCCAAAACTGGATGTTTTAAAGCACTGTTTTCCATTCTTAAGTAATCATAAAATCACCTAGTAATTACAGATTCTCAGGCTCACTCTATCCTTTTGAATGAGAATCTTCAAGAGATTCCTAAGATCCGTTAAGTTCCAGAAACACTGTTTTAGGTAATTCTGTTTGGATAAGTATTTTCTGAGTTATAAGTACCTGATTTATAAACAGTTTATAACAAAAGCCACTTATATCGACACAACTATTCTATTCTAAGATGATGCATCCTCATTCTTCGTTTTGGAGAACAGCAAATCCGTCAGACAACTTTAACACCTGGCTACTGGTATACATAATTATCTGATTTTTAAGTATATATAAATATATTCAATATATTTAAACAAACATAAAAATATATAAATATATTAAATATATGTAAATAAATATGTATTTATTTCACACTACTTCCCTTCACTCCTTTGGGTGGTGGGAAGGAAAGAGTGTGATAAACACGCATATATATAATTTCTGTCTCACCTTCTTCTGACAGTTAACTCCGTATCAGGCAATCTTTCTTTCTCACAAACACATCTATCTTCCTTAATCTGCTTACTTATTTCTCTCTATCATCTAATTCCTGGTCATTCACTCCAGGAAAATCTCATTCTCTACTGTTTTGTTTTATGCATGGAACAAAAAACCTAAACATGCCTAGTAAATTTAAAAACTACTATTGTAACATCTACTCAGGAAAAGGAAAGTCAAAGTCCTGAAGTTAAACTGGACCAACAAAAACGCACAGAAGTACCTGCTATTACTAAAGCCTTTGCAAGTGCCTAGATATCCTCTTAAAAATATCCTTAAGATTTGATTTTCTAATAACTTACAGAGAGTTTTTGCATCTACAATTATGAAAGACATGGGCCTGTACTTTTTGTTTTTGTACTGCCTTCGGTTTTGGTATGAAGGTAATGCTAGCATTATACAATGAGACAGGTATGTAACACTGGGTGCTGACCCTGTGAGGCATTATGAATGTATTAGTGAAAAACAAACAAAAACAGACAAAACACTTGCTCTCTCAGTGGGTGTCAGAAAGTTAAACAAATAAATACATGTCAAGTAGTCATAACTGCTAAGAAAAGTTAACTAACGCTCAGGAACACAGAATGATGGAGTTAAGTGATTTAAGATTAAAAAGATGGATTTTACATAGACTGGTTAGAAAGGCCTTTCTGGTAAGGTGACTAAGGTGACATTTGAGGAAATAGATGAATATAGTGAGTGAGTAGCTTAAATGGATCCCTACAAGAATAGTATTCGAGACACAAGGAACAGCAAATATATTAAGTTTTAAAGCAGGAGTGTGTTCGGTACATTAGAAAACAGAAGTCCAGTGTTTCTGAAGTAAACCAGAACAGTGTTAAAAGATGAGACCAGTGAAGGATTAGAAGGTCAGATCAAAAATAGCCTTTTCAGCCATTATCATAAGGACTTGGATTTTAATCCAAGCAAGATGCACGGCTTTGAGATTTTTGAGCAATATAGTATATTAGTTTCCGAAGTATTGCTCTGGTTGCTGTGTTGACAACAGACTCAACATAGCATATGGGGAGTGGGGAAGGAAAATGTTGGGGGGGGGGTGTTGATATCACAAGGTCTTTAGCATAGCGATCACTGAGATAACTCATGCTAGAAGTGAAGTGGCTTAGACCAGAGTGGCAGCAAAGAAAGTGCTGAGAAAATTAAGTCTGGATATATTCTGAAGGTGGAGTTTTTGAAGGTAGGAATGTTTATTTTTTAAATATTCCACAGGTGATTTTCACCCACCCTCCTTTCCTTAATAGAACCACTAATGTAATTCCTAGGAAGTTATGCAGGAAGCTGTCTGAAGTTATGCAGTTATTAAGTGGTAGACGATGTTTAGAACCCTAGCAATCTGCCTCCAGAGCCCCAAACCTATTCTGTCTCTTAAACCCCTAAAATTCTGTTCCTTTCATGTGACAATGTTTTGGAGAGGACTATAACCATGACTAATTGGTAATGTCAATTGCTGGTATTGCTGACTAATACCAGCAAAATATTCTTTAATATTATATATTGAACTTTCACTAACTTTAATATATTTTAATATTTCCACAAAAAGTGAAACAAGATTTTCCAATTGTTATTTCACTAAATAACAATTGGTCTGTAATTTTCCTATCACAAGTATTTCTACCATACATACTGTTCATATTTCTGTGAATAATAAATATTCACAGAAAACTATCAGAAACCTGTCTAGTTCTATATAGGTATCAATAATGGAAATGACTTTTTAAAACTAAAAACTTCTATTTTATTTTGTATTATTGTATCACATTAATATTATCTTATAATAGTCAATATATAAAAATATAAAGAACAGTGGAAACTAATTTGACAATAAACTATTTGTAAAAAAAAATAAAGAATTCATTTAGAAAAAAAATATAAAGAACAAAATAAAAATTACCCATAAATTCACTATCCAGAGACCATTCACATTTTGACGTCTTCTTCCCGTCCCATAAATATTTAAGGTTTCTCCTACCATATACACAAATTGTGACTCTTACTCTACAGTTTCACAACATATTTTGTAAACACTGTGTCATTAAAAATCATTTAAAAGGCATCCAAATTGGAAAGGAAGAAGTAAAATTACTGGTTTGCAGATGATATGTAAAAAACTAAAGATTCCACAAAAAACTTTTAGCATAAATAAATTCAGCAAAGTTCTAAGACACAAAATCAACGCCAAAAAAACCAGTTGTGTTTCTATACACTAATAATGAATAATCAGAAAAGGAAATTAAGAAAATAATTCTATTTACAATAGCATCAAAAAAGAATAATATACGTAGGAAGGAACATGACCAAGGAGGTAAAGTACATTGCTGAAAGAAATTAAAGATGACCCAAAGAGAAAGATACACCATGTTCAGGAATAAGATAATTTACTATTATTAAGATGTCAATAAAATACCCAAAGCAATCTACAAATTCAATGTAATCTGTATCAAAATCCCAAAAGCATTTTCTTGGGAGAAAGAGGAAAAAAATCATCTTAAAATTCATATGGAATCTCAAGGGACCACAAATAATTTTGAAAAAGAACAGAGTTGGGGGGCACCTGGGTGGCTTAGTCGGTTAAGCGTCCGACTTTCGCTTGGGTCATGATCTCGCGGTGCGTGGGTTCGGGCCCCGCATCGGGCTCTGTGCTGACTGCCAGCTCAGAGCCTGGAGGCTGTTTCAGAGTCTGTATCTCCCTCTCTCTCAGACCCTCCCCTGCTCACGCTGTCTCTCTCTCTCCTAGAAATAAATAAAACATTAAAAAAAAATTAAAAAAAAAAAAAGAACAGAGTTGGAAGACTCACACTTTCAGATTTCAAAACACATTACAAAGCAACAATAATAAGAAGAGTATGCTACTTCTGTGAAGATAGACATATAGATCAATGGTACAGAGTAGAAAGCCCAAAATAAACCCACACAATTCATGGTCAAATGATCTTTGACAAGTGTGTCAAGACCACTCAAAGTGGAAAAGTCATTTCAACAAATAGTGTTGGGAAAACTGAGTATCTTCATACAAAAGAATGGAATTTGACCCTTATCTTATATATGAACAAAAACCAATTCAAAATGAATTAAAGATCAAAAGGTAAGATTCAAAATTATAAAACTCTTAAAAACTTACTAACATTGGATTTGGTAGGGATTTCTTAGATATGATATCAAAAGCACAAGTAACAAAAGCAAAAGTAGATGAATGGGACTATGTCAAAAGTAAAATTTTTTGTTCATCAAAGGACACAATCAAGAGTGAAAAGACAACCTGTAGAATGGGTGAAAATATTTGCAAACCATATATCTGATAATTGGGTTAATATCCAAAATATATAAAGAATTCCTACAACTCAACAACAAAAAATAAATAATCCAATTAAAAATGGGCAAAAGACTTGAATAGATATTTCCCCAAAGAGATATACAAATGGTCAACAAGCATATAAAAAGATGCTCAGCATCACTAACCATCAGAGAGATGCAAATCAAAACCATGAGATGTCACTTCACACACACATCAGGAAAGCTATTATTAAAAATAACAGTGGGGTGCCTGGGTGCCACGTTGGGCTCTGTGTTGACAGCTAGCTCAGAGCCTGGCGCCTATTTTGGATTCTATGTCTCCCTCTCTCTCTGACCCTCCCCTGCTCATGCTGTCTCTCTCTCTCTCTCTCAGAAATAAATAAAACATTAAAAAAATAAAAATAAAAATAACAGAATAACAAGTGTTAGTAGGGACATGGAGAAGGTGAAACTCTTCTGTATTATTGGTGGTACTGTACACTGGTACAATCACTATGGAAAACAGTATGGCAGTTCCTTAAAAAATTAAAAATTTATGATTTAGTAATCCTCTATCTATGTATATACCCCCCCCCAAATTGAAAGCAGGTATCAAAGAGATATTCACATGCCCATGTGCATAGTGGCACTATTCACGATAGGTGAGAGGTAGAAGGAACCCAAATGTCCATCAACAGATGGATAGATTAACCAAACACAGCAGAATACTATGCAACCTTAAAAAAAGGAAGGTTTCTTTTTAGTTTCCCATCACATACTAAAACATGGATGAATCTTAAGGATATTATGCTAAGTGAAAAAAGCTACTCACAAAAGGACACATACTGTATGATTTCAATTACAGGAGGTATCTAAAGCAATCAAAATTATAAATATAGAAAGGAGATGGTGGTTACCAGGAGCTTGGGGGGGGCGGGGGCAGGGGACAGGAAAGGAATTGTTGTTTAATGGATATGGACTTTCAATCTACAAGATGAAAAAGTTCCAGAGATCTGTTTCACAACAAAGTAAATATACTTAACATCACTAAACTATAAGCTTAAAAATGGTTAAGATGGTAAGGCTTATAATAGGTACTTTTACCATAATAAAAATAATTTAAAATTATGTGAATATAGCCTAATTTATTTAACCATTTCGCTATGGTTGGATATTCAAGTTTTTAAAAAACTCTTTTCAAATATGTGTTTTAAAAATAAAATTCCAGTAATCTAAAACATTTGGTATTATTTATAGTAAAATTATAATACAAAAAGTAGTTCTTTTAATTAATATATGTAATACTTAGCAATGGAAAAAGCCTTTTGCACTGGTAGTACTAAATACATTTCTGCAGTTTATGAAAACAATGTTAAAGACAGATACCAAAGGGAAAACTGATTTTACTGTACAGCTAATACATTAACAGTATCACTTCCAGAAAACTGATTAATTCAATGCAAATATTTTCAGGTAACTTTCAAATGTCTTCTTGATTTGTTTTTGTGGGTAATAAGAAGTTTCTTCTACTGAGCAAAATGAACACAGAATGTAAATTCAACAGTCATTCCTAACAAAACATTTTCTTTGGGACACCTATCTTAGACTCTGAAAACTCACCTAGAGAGAAAATCCCTATCAGTTTTAAATTCATTAATTTAGAATCAGACATGGAAGTTCATTCACCTTTTAAATTACATAGTGACAAAAAGTATCTTCATTTCAGTGTCATATTGTGTTCTGAGTAGAACTAACTGAAACTGAGTATCCTAGCATTACAAAGTGAGTTTTACATATAAAATGGCAAAAAATGTCTATTTGGCCCTTATGAGCTTTCTGTATCTCTTATTTAAAGCAAATTAGAAAAAAAAACAACAACACTGGTGAGGATTTGGGACCTCAACTTAACTTTTCTACCAATTTAGACTTGAACTTTCCAAGTAGTGAAGACAAGATACTCATTAAGTAATATTAACTTAATATTTTATTTCACAGATAATTTTGAAAAATCAAAATTCTTAAGATTTTAAAACAGAAGTTAAATACTAAAAACCAAAAACATACCACTTAACCAGAATAGCTGACATTTGTGCTATTTGGCCAAAGCTCCTACTTTGAGACTTCTTTTAAGAACATTAACAAGGCAAACTAAAACGGTTGTTTAAATTTTTATATACTTTTTGGCTTTTTAAAAATTTACTTGCTCTGCTTATACATCCAGGAAACAAGATGAAGTATTATAAAAACACAATTGAGTAAAGTTTCAAACATTAATTCAGAAATAAAGATTCCAGGGCATCTGGGTGACTCAACAGCTGGCTAAGCATCTTCACTTGGCTCAGTCATGATCTCATGGTTTGAGTTCAAGTCCCACATCAGGCTCTGTGCTGACAGCTCTGTGCTGGAGCCAGCTTTGGATTCTGGGTCTCCCTCTCTCTCTGCCCCTCCCTGCTCACACTCGGTCTCTCTCTCAAAAATAAACATAAAAAAGAATAAACATTCCTATTCATTCTGAAAACTGCCTAAATTAATGAAATACATTTGTTATTTTATTTTAAAATACTGAATTGTTGGGGTGCCTGGGTGGCTCAGTGGGTTGAGTGTCTGACTTCGGCTCAGGTCAGATCTCACTATTTATGGGTTTGAGGTCCACGTCGGGCTCTGTGCTGACGGCTCAGAGACTGAAGCCTGTTTCAGATTCTGTGTCACCCTCTCTCTCTCTGCCCCTCCCCTACTCATGCTCTGTCTCTGTCTCAAAAATAAACTATTTAAAAAAATTAAAAAAAATAAAATAAAATACTGAATTGTTTCATGAACATTTCCAATTCAGCATTTTAAAAAACAAGCACATAAACAACATTATGATGCATTAATCACCCTGGGTAATGATTTTATTAAATCCCATCCTTATAAGTAAGACTCACAATTTTGCTTTGTTTTTAATTGAGGTATAACTGACATACATTACATTAGTTTTAGATGTACAACATAATGATTTGTTATTTGTATATATTGTAAATTGATCACCACAATAAGTCTAGTTAACGTCTGTCAACATTACAACATTTTTTCTTGTGATGCGAACTTTTAGGATTCACTCTCTTAGCAACTTTCACATATGCAAGATAGTATTACTAACTACAGTCACCAGGCTGTACTTTACATCTCCTGACTTATTTTGTAACTGGAATTTTGTACCTGTTGGCTCCCTTCACCCATTTCACGTATTCCCACCCCTATCCTCCATCTCTGGCAACCATCAATTTGTTCTCTGTATCTAGGAGCTTGGTTTTTGTTTTCATTTAGATTTCACCTATAAGTGAGATCATATGGCATTTGTCTTTCCCTGACTTATTTCACTTAGCACAATACCCTCTAGGTCCATCCATGTTGTCTCAAATGGCAAGATTTCATTCTTTACACATACACATACACACACACACACACACACACACACACACACACACACTTAGCACAATACCCTCTAGGTCCATCCATGTTGTCTCAAATGGCAAGATTTCATTCTTTACACACACACACACACACACACACACACACACACACACACACAACTTCTTTACCCATTCATCTATGGACAGACAGGCTAGTTTCATATATATCTTGGCTACTGTAAAAATTGCTGTAATGACAATGGAGGTGCATAAATCTTTTTTAATTAGTGTCTTTTCTTTGGATGAATACCCAGAAGTGGCACTGCTGTATCATATGACAGTTTTAACTCTGTGAGGAACCTCCACACTGTTTTCCAGAGTGGCTGCACCAGTTTAATTTCCATCAAAAGTGCCCAAGGGTTCTCTTTTCTCCATATCCTCACCAACACTTATTTCATGTCCTTTTGAGAAGAGTAATTCTAATAGCTGTGAAGTGATATTTCATTGTGGTTTTGATTTGCATTTCCCCGATGATTAGTGATGTTGAATATGTTTTCATGTGTCTGCTGGCCATTTGTATGTCTTCTTTGGAAAAAAGTCTATTCAGAGCCTTTGCCCATTTGTAAATCAGACTGTTTGGGATTGTTTTTGCTAGTGAGCTGTTCAAAGTTTTTAATAAACTATAATGTGCATAACTTTAAAATACTACCATTTAGTTTCACCAGAAATGAGAGGTGATGTGAGAAGGCAATGAGGGGAAGGGAAAGTAGGATTCTTCTGATGATCAGCTTTCCCAGTAATCTTGCTTCTGTTCTGGCTGTCGGCTACCACTAGCTACAGACTTGTTGAGCAAAATGTGCATCTGTAAAATGAGTTAGAGGGAAGGCTGAAATTCAGACACAGACAGGAAAACACGGTGACATGCATCATCATAATATCTGCCTGCTTTTCTAAGGCAGTCCTTATGTCTGACCAAAGAGATGGAAAATGAAACTAAAACTCAAAATGGTGTCATCACTATTGTTTATTTTCAATACTAATCACTAGTAAGTCAAACTTTATTTGAATGTCACCATTTGTAAGATGGTCCCCTTATTTAATATGTTTCTAATGAGATATAGAAATGATTTAATCATTCTTAAAGAATAATCATTTGCCTGTGCATACAAGGGGCAACAAAAATAGAGACACAGGAAGGAAAGCTGACATTTTCTTTTTCTACTATTTTTGTGGCTAATTAAAAAAAATTTTTTTTCAGTGATCTATTTTTATTTTTAACTCTAAGTTTCACTTTAGAATTTTTAGGAGTATTACAGTTGCAAAAGCAATCTGTTTCAGTAAAATTTTAAATATAATATTATAAAATTAAATTGTGACAGGCAAGTCAGTAAATCTGTAATAAAATTCAGAACTGTACAATCAGTATAAACTTCAATAATCTATTTTTACCTGGGGCAAAAAGTATTATTAAGTTTACAGCTTGGATAACATTTACTTAAAAGGCTTGTTTGTTTTACTAGAGAGATGTAAGTTTTTCTAAGTCATACTGGCAAATAATTATCTTTTCATGTCTAAATATAATTCTAAACCAGCTCATCTGTTAAATCAATACAAGGAAGCACTTTTGTATTATACTGACTTAAGTGCAATTTTTTAAAAAGTTGCTCATTGAAGAATTCATTTCTGAATTACAGCGGTCTCCAGAATTATTTGAAGTATCTGAACTGAGTGTTGGGAAAATTCATTAGCATACTATCATATTTTTTACCTAATCATTCCCTTAAGTCTGTTCCAAAACTGTGAAAGACATCGTCTACTTTGGCTTTACTAAAAAAGCTTGAGTGAAAAAAAAAAAGGATATACAATCTATAGTCAATATAAAAACATTTTTTAATAGTTCTTTTGATTTTTTAATGTTTATTTTTGAGGGGAGACAGAGAGAGACAGGGTGACAGAGTACAAGCAGGGAGGGGCAGAGAGAGGGAGACAGAATCTAAAACAGGCTCCAGGCTCTGAGTTGTCAGCAGAGAGCCCGGTGAGGGGTTCCAACTCACGAACTCTGAGATCATGACCTGAGCCAGATGCTTAACCAACTGAGCCACGCAGGCGTCCCCATAAAAACATTTTTTATAAAAGACCAAGATGGCCTTACAGTTTTCCCTAACATACACAGAGGAAATGTCTATAGATTTTTGATGGTGGAAGAAGAATGTGTAATACAAATGATTCTGTATCTAGTCAACTGGTCACTTTTTTTTTTTTTTTCACTATAAGGCTACATAACAGTTGGTCTCATGGAGAACATTGGCACAGCTTAGACTTTCTTGCTATAGCAAGCTCAAATTGTATCAGACAACTCTGACCAGTCTAGTCAACTGGTCATTCTTAATCAAAGGCAAAAGAAAGACATTTATAATATTCATTTGTACAAAGACTATTTACTGAGTGCCTACTGTGTGCTGTATTATACTTCTCAGTGCTGAAATAAAGTCATCAAGAGATACTACATATTTATTTATATTTACTATCCAAATATATATATGGAAAGCATTAGGCACTCACATGTCCTATGTAGAGAACTAAAATAACAAGGGCTACCTTTAAATTAGGTAGTCAGAAATGAGTCTCTCTGAGGACATGACTTTTAAGCTGGGATTTGAATGACCAGAAGCCTTCTCCTCAAAAGATCATGAAACATAGTACTTCAGGTAGAATGAAGGGCTAGTTTAATCTTGGGCTGTTTAAATAAAAAGAAAATGGAAGCAGAGTAGAGAAGGGAAAAAGATACATGATGAGCTCAGAGTAGACAGGGCAAATCATATAGGGTTTTATGAGCAATGTTAAAAACATGAATATTATTCTAGGTATGGATATTATTATTCTAAGTGGATTTGAAAGCTTCAGAGAGGTTTTAAGCAGGAGAGTACTATGATCTGTTATGTGTTTAAATGGCCACTCTGGTGGCCTTGTGGAAACTAGACAGATGGTGGGAGATGGGAGGTGTGGGAGAGGAAACAGGGAGATCAGAAGGGTAGAGAAGGTGATAGAGAAGTAGACAGATGCAGGATATGTTTTAGAGGTAGAGTTGAAGAAACCTGATAACAGACTGAATGGAATACAAATAAAAGAGAGAAATCGAGGACAATGCCTACATCTTTGGCTTGGCTAACAGCTTATCAAAATGGAAAGACTGGGGCGACTGGGTGTCTCGGTTAAGCGTCCGACTTCAGCTCAGATCATGATCTCAGGGTTTGTGGGTTTGAGCCTCAGGTCAGGCTCTGTGCTGACAGCTAGCTCAGAGCCTGGAGCCTGCTTCACATTCTGTGTCTCCCTTTCTCTCTGTCCCTCCCCTGCTCACGCTGTCTCTCTCTCACTCTCAGAAATAAATAAAACATTAAAAATTTTTTCTTAAAAATGGGAAAGACTGAGGGAAGAACACATTTGGGGTGAACAATCAATTTGTGAATTCAAATTATACTATCCCTAATATGTAAAGAAAAATGTATGTGATGATATGATCCATTCTATTAATATCTGGTACAATATAAACCAATCAGAATCACAAGTACATAGCATAAAAAGACCAATAGTGAGTGCTGAATCCACTGAAACATACAGCAGGCACTGAATCCACTTTAATATAAAACTTAAGTCCAAATAGTTGGTATGTTATAATTCTTAAAAGATATGCAGACTAATGCACACTCATGCTCCAGTATAATAAAAAAATTCTCAGGCTAAAAACTCTAAATAAACCAAAAATGTCTGAAAATCAGGAGATGAAGAGGCAGGGGGATGTAAATATGTAAAATTCAACATCTTTAAACCTTGAAGTCAACGACTTTCAGTTCTTAAGTTAATAAACCAAAAACACACACTTAAGCATGTTATTCAAAGTCTTAGAAGCCATTCTCTGTTAAAGAGTTTTTTTTTTTTTAAATATTAATTTATTTTTGAGAGAGAGAGAGAGAGACAGGCAGAGTGCTAGTGGGGGGAGGGGCAGAGAAAGAGAGGGAGACACAGAATCCTAAACACTCTCCAGGCCCTGAACTGTCAGTACAGAGCCCTAAAGGGGTGGGGATGGATCAAATTCAGGAACTGTGTGATCATGACCTGAGCCAAGTCATATGATTAACCAAATGAAACACCCAGGTGCCCTAGTCATCCTCTATTAAAACTAGACTCTGATGTGGAAACTAATTTCACAATAAACTATTTGTAAAAACAACAACAACAACAACAACAAAACTAGACTCTGTATCCTTCAAATTATCAGCAGTAAAATAAAGGAAACCTCTAGCCATAATATTTTAAAAGCTTCAAAAAACATTAAAAAACAAAAACCACAACAGAAGACCAAACAACTCAATGAACAATAATATAGTGATAGACTCATCTATTAAAAGGAGAAAGATTTAGATTGGGTTTATAAAATAAAACTCAAATATAATTAAGAGAAACATCTAAAAACCAATAATGTTTCAGAAAGGATTAAAATAAAGTGACAGGCCCAAGTGTAGCAGCTCTACCCATATGTTATATGCTGCACAAATATAAACAAAAAGGGAAATTGGCAAGCTCAACGTTTGACAAAGATAAAGCAAAAAAAAAAAAAAAAAAGGCATTAAAGAGCACTAAAAATAACAATCTTATCACAAAAAATTATCAAAAAACTATCTGCCAGAAACAAAACAAATAAATCCAGTAAAATCAATGACTTGCATAAATTATCAATAGTAACTAACTAGAAAGCATAAGTGGGGGAAAATACCCTTCATAACAGTAAGAAATCTCATAAATATGAATTATGTATCAAGTTATACTACCTTCCTGAAGATTTGAATATGAAACATTCTTCCTTTTGTCAAAATGCCAAATTAAATGCTAAATTAACCTCACAAGCATTTTTCTCTTCGATAGAAATGATTTAATGTCTCCTGAAAAAATATTATGAAAACAGAAAGGAAATAACTGAAAAATAAAAGCAATGAAGATTTAAAATGCAGTGAAAAGCAAGAGCTATCAAAAACAGGGTAGTAGTGAACAAAGAACAGGAGGGAAAAACGATCACTGGAACAGAAAGCAAAACCCATGGTTACTTGGAAATTCAGTTTATGACAATCAAAGCATTTCGAACATTCAAATAAAGGACAAGACTCTGTAATAAACAGTGTTGGGAAACTGTCCAGCCACTTGAAAAAGAACAAACCTAGCTAGAGATCTTCACCCCTTAGAACAAAATTGTTCCTGATGGAGCAAATATATAAACAGAAGAAAAGAAAGGAAAAAACTAAAGGAAATTAAAGTTAAGTTGTTTTAGAACTGTCTGGTAGAAAAGGCCTACTGAAGAAGAGGAGACTAAAGAAAGGAGGACGGACAAATTTATCTAGGAGGAAAAAAACTACTTCCACACAGAAAAGAAAAGTATCACAAGGAGAGCGTGAAGAGAGAAGACAAACTGGAGAAAACTTGAAAAACACATGAAGAATCATTATTCTCAAAGTGCAAATGGCATCTAAAAATCAATAATAAAATACAATTTGGTAGGATTCAGCAAAAAAATAAGTATAGGCAAATAACAAAATGAAAATGGCCAAGTCAATCTTACATACGAATGAACTCTGACATAAGGTCAGCAGCTTTTCAAAGGAATGAGAAATTCCTACCTTTCATTAATTCATGGTTCCAACAGTTAATCCCTGTGTGTTAAATAATATCATATGATGATATATGTTTCTTTCTTATGGCTTATTGAAAAGTATAGTAGCATTTTAAAAAACATATCATTAATTCATTATATGAACTATAGTCAGAAGTAAGCTATATTCTCAACTCAAGTAAACTGTGCTAACACAAGCCATCACTGAGGGCAGAGAAGGAATGAACATCTTGATTTCCTCAAAGAACCCAACTCATTCATTATTTGGACTATCACCGTCCCTTGAACATAACTTGAATATTTGTTCAAGTGACTCCTCCAGAAGAGGCAAAACACTTGGCTAGTTCTGTTATATTCTCTTCTATTTGTGCCAGTGACATCATTGGAAAGCATTTATTACTTATTAGATAAAACTTAGTAGCAGAACTCTAGAAGAATATTACGACAATTTATAATACCCAGGAGGGAACAATGGATATTGTGCCTTATTTGAAAGCTTATTTTTAAAGTCTTGCAGCATATGTTACCCTCAGTAATATCTCTCTAATGAATTGTACACTTGATCAAAATATTGTATCTGAAATGCAGAACCATTTTATATGCTCAAATTAAGAAACTGACATAATTACAGTCACACAATTATTCTACATGTTTAAGTTAATGAAGAGATATTCACCTACTTGGTCAAAAATTACTACTCTTCATTTTTTGTAGAGTTAGAAAAACATATCCTAAAATTTATATGAAATCTCAAGGGATCCCAGATAGCCAAAATAATCTTGGAAAAGATCAAAATTGGATGATTCACACTTCCTGATTTCAAAACTTACTACAAAGCTACGGTATTCAAAATACTGTGATACTGGCATAAAGATAGACATATGGACCAACAGAATAGAATAATAAGTAAGTCCTCGCACATATGATCCAGAAGTCAGTCCTCGCACATATGATCAAAGATTTTTTGACCTTCAACCAAAAAGATGTTTGACAAGGTTGCTAAGACCATTCAATGGGGAAAGGGCAATCTTTTCAACAAATGGTTCCAGGTAAATGGATATCCACAAGCAAAAAAACCAAATCTGAACCCTTACCCAATACCATATACCAAAATGAACTCAAGATGATCAAAGACTTAGTAAGATTTAAAACTATAAAGCTCTTAGAATAAAAGATAAAGCAAAGCTTACTGACACTACGTTTGGCAATGATTACTTGGGTATGATATCAAAGGTATAGACAATAAAAGAAAATAGACAAACTGGACTTCACAAAAATTTAAAAATTTAATGTACCAAAAGACACTATCAACACAGTGAAAAGGTAGTCCACAGAATGGGAGAAAATATTTGCATATCACTTATCTGATATGAGGTTAATATCCAGATCATACAAAGAACTCCAAAAGCTCAACAACAAAGAGACAACCCAATTCAAAAATGAGCAAAGGACTTAAATAGACATTTCTCCAAAAACAATGTACAAATAAGCACATGAAAAGATGTTCAACATCACCAACCACTACAGAAATGCAAACAAAAGCTACAATGAGATACCTCCTAAACCCATTTGAATGGCTGCTATACCAAACAAAACAAAACAGAAAAATGACAAGTGCTGATAAGGATGTAGAGAAATTGGAACACTTGAACATTGTTGGTAGGAATACAAAATTGTACGTCCACTGCAGAAAACAGCATAGTGGTCCCTCAAAAAGTTAAAAATAGAAATACCATATTATCTAGCAATTCAACTTCTGGGTATACACTCAAAAGAATAAAAGCATGTATGAAAGAAATATTTATATGCTCATGTTCATACAGCAGCATTACTCAGAATAGCTAAAATGGGAAACAACCCAAGTATTCAATAGATGAATGGAAAAGTAAAACGTGGTATATACGTTCAATGGAAATGTTGAGTCTTGAAAAGGAAGGAAATTTAGACATGAGTCCTGAGTCTTGACACTATACTAAGTGAAATAAGACAGTCACAAAGAGACCAATACTATATGATTCCACTTACATGAAGTATTTGGAATAGTGAAAATCATAGAGACAAAAAGTAAAATGGCAGTTGCCAGAGGCGAGGAGGAGGAGGTGAATGGGAAGTTGTTACATAATGGGTATAAAGTTTAAGTTTTACAAGATGAAGAGAGTCCTGAAGATGGATGGTGGTGATGGAAGCACAACATTACGAATGTTTTTTATACCACTGAAATGTACACTTAAAAATGGTTTTGATGTTACATTTTCTGTTATATGTATTTTACCACAATAAAAAAAAAACTGGAGGGGTGCCTGGGTGGCTCAGCCAGTGAAGCGTCCGACTCTCGGTTTCAGCTCAGGTCATGATCTTGTGGTTTTGTGAGTTCAAGCTCCCTATTGGACTGTCGCTGCAAAGCCTGCTTGGGATTCTCTCTCTCCCACTCTCTCTCTCTGCTCTTATCCTGCTCATGCTATCTCTCTTTCAAAATAAATAAATAAACTTAAAAAAAAAAATACTACTGCTCTCATTAGAAACTCTTAGGTTATCAAAATAATAAAATTATTTCAGGTTTTACAAAGCTGTTTTGTTTTCAAAGCAAATTACTCAGCCTGTTTTTTGTTTTTAAAATTTTTAAGTTAATTTCTACACCCAATGTGGGGCTTGAACTGACAACTCTGAGATCAAGAGTCACCAACTCTACCAACTAAGCCAGCCAGGCACCTCTATATGGTATGTTCTAAAGCAAACAGCCTTCTGATACACAGAAATGTTGAAAAAAGAAAAAAGAAAAGAAAAGGATTATGTTAACACCAGAATTATTAAACCTAAATCAACCAGCTGGGTACACCTGACATATAAAATACCATCATCCTAAATATTGTCAAATATCTCACCCCATCAACGAATACTTTTTAAATTTAATTCTCATAAGAGCTAAAACTGAAATTCAAATATTTCACTACAACCTCAAAAAATTACTTTAACAATGTCAATATGTCCTCCAATTTTTGAATATATACTTTTCAAATTTTATTTCGCAACAAAACTATCACATCAAACTCATCTTTAGCTAACAACCTCCAAAGGAATTTAATATAACCATATTGGAGATATTCTGCTGTCCTGACAACATATCAAGATTTCATTCTTGGAAGAAGGAATATAAGGAAAAAAATACAGAAAATGCCTTTTATATTTATTTATGAACTACACTAGAAAAGTGCTCAAAAATTATCTTAAGGGTTTTAATACATACCAGGCTCCAATTTGATAATTTTTACAGCAGCCAACTCTCCTGTATGAATATTTCTAGCCTAAAATAAAAACAAAAATGTTTTTAAGTTTGTCAATTATATCAAAGTACGTGATACTATATTAACTAGTTGCTTATCAACCATGCTTTTAACAGAACTAAAACTAAAATCTTTATTTCCAATAAAATAAGTATATTCATTTTCCCATTAAAGAAAAATATGGAAAAGACACACACACACACACACACACACACACACACACACACACACACACACACAGAGTTACCTTTAGTCCCACCACTCAAAAGTGGCTATTGTCTTTTCTTTTTTTTAAGTTTTATTTATTTGTTTTAAGAGAGAAAAAGAGCATGTACATGTATGAGCTGGGGAGGGGCTGAGAGAAAGAGAAAGAGACAATCCCAAGTAGGCTCCATGCTGTTAGCGTGGAGTCTGATGTGGAGCTCAAGGTCACGAACCGTGAGATCATGACCTGAGTGGAAACCAAGAGTCGGATGCTTACCTGAATGAGCCACCCAGGTGCCCCCAAAATGGCTACTGTCTTTTCTTTATACTAAGAGGTAACATTTTTCTTAATTAAAAAAATACTCCTGGTTTTTACATATTTTATAACAATAACAGATCATTATGGGAAAATTTAGAAAAATAAATCATCTGTATCTTACTACTCAGAGGAAAAAAATTAACATACAGAGGATGTGTTTCCTTTTTTGCCTGTGTAGGAGCATGTGTATGTGCTGTAGAAGATGATGCCATCACAGTTTTCTATGTGATCTGTAATACTGCATAATTTTCTACGGATGGGATATAGACTGTATTTCACTAATCTCCATCTGAACATGGAGAATTTTAACATTACTCTGTAGTTATAACTAGAGAGATAAATATATCTTAGCTTTGTATCTATCCACAGCCTTGATTATTTCTTTTAGATAAACTGCTAGAAAAGAAACTGTTCACTACTTAACAAAAAGCCATGCCAGACTTATTATAATTAGTGCTGCCATGATTGTAACTGTAAATATTTTAGCACGTATTAGAGTTTATCATTAAGGCAACCTATAGTATAATTGTTAGATCAAAAGGTATGTGGATTTAAATGAATACATTGCTTGTTAAATTGTTAAATATAGTGCTTTTCAACAAAACTGTGTGCATTCATACTCTCAACGTTGGATGTGAAATCTTTATCTGTCAAGTTCTATAGGTACAAATTTTTTTTGTTTTAAAAATATGTACTTTCTCCATGCTATACATAATTTTAAATGGCTACATAAGAGTCCATATAATCATTATCCCTTATTGCTAAACATTAAGAATGCTATAGGTAGACTTTTCATTATTTAAGATTATTTTTTTCAAATGGATTCTGGGGTTTGAAATTAACTAGGTCTAAGGGTATAAATATAAACATTTAAGGTCATCAACACATACTGCCAAAATAGTCCAAAACCACTGTACCATCATGCTGTCACTGTGAAGATGAGTGCTCATTTTCACTACACCCTCTGGCATACCATATGTAAAAATGAACTTTAATAATTTATGAAATCTTTTATTTACTATATTAGATTCAAATGTAAATTTTCATACTTAGCATTAAAAATAAGGGGCATATCATAAAATAGGAACATAAAATTATACCAATTTGCTGATTAAATAAGTCATGTTATAAGAGGAAAGAGGAAAAAGGGGAAAGGAAGAGAAGAATGACTAAGAATGTAGGGAAGACAGCTTTCAAAGGAATATTTTTAGATATGACATACAGAAGATGAGAAAAATAATACAATGGGGGAGAGGGGAACGGAAGGAAAATCACAAACAGAAAGGAAGAAGAAAAAAAGGATTTTCTACAGCAGAAGTATCAAATATTTCATGGTGAGAAATTCATATTTTCCTCATCTATCATGGTAAATAGTGGAAGGAGAGGTTCGGGGAAGAGAGAACAGACATTTTAACTCCATCCATATAATTTATCCCTCCACCCAACACAAACACATTTAGAGAAATGGGAACAGGTCAGTCAAAAGCCTCACAACATAACTACTCTCTCCTCTTTCTTGCCCCTGAACAAAAGTATTGTCTGTTAGCGTCAGGTCTTGTCCCAGTTCCTAAGATCTTTCAGCATTTCAGTCCTCCCATGGGGTACAGAAAATTATGTGCATATAGATTTAGGCTGTCCACTGCTCAACTTCTCACATGCCAGCGAGATTCCAGTATGGAAAACACAGCTAGAAGTTATAAAATAAGTAGTGATAATTGATCTCTTGGGAATCTTGTTCAGTGAGTTATAAAATGTGTATTAGAAGACAAATTCCATGATAATGATGCAAATTATATTTGTAATTGCTTTATGGTTTGGAGGAACTCTCATATTCACTACTTAATTCTATTTATTTAAACACAAAGACACAGCTCAGTAAAGTTAGGAGACTTGCCCAAGGCTATCCTTGCTGGCCAGGGGCAAGAGAAGTAGTTAGGACCCAGTAGCTGTATTGTGATGTCATGGTTTCACTGCTTCTTTCAACAGATGAGAATTATTTTCCTTTTTTAAGTGCAACAGGTACCAGAGGAAAGTATTAATTTCATAATATTTAATAGACTTCGGGGCGACTTTTGTTAAAAATAAATATATGAATCATATTTTACATTATTTCCAATGATAGTTTTCAATAGAAGAAATTAAGAACTCTTACATAAAGTCTTAAATAATTTGAGAGTTGAATTTGATCCAAGGAAAAATATTAGTTATTTTAAATAATCTGGGGGGGAGGGTGGGCGCCTGGGTGGCTCAGTCAGTTAAGTGTCCTATTTCAGCTCAGGTCATGATCTCACAGTTCATGGGTTTGAGCCCCGCGTTGGGCTCTGTGCTGACAGACAGCTCAGAGCCTGAAGACTGTTTCAGATTCTGTGTCTCCCTCTCTCTCTGACCTTCCCCTGCTCATGCTGTCTCTCTCTCTCTCTCTCTCTCTCTCAGGAAAAAAAAAATGAAATAATCTGGAAAAACCCTCCCACAATAGTTAAAAGCCATCTTACAGAATTGGGAAAAATATTAATGGAGAAGACCCAACAAATTCTTCTTTTAAGGCTCCTGTATTATATATAATCTAGCAAACATAATCCAATTTCATCCCTGCATGTTGATACATTTCCTGGTTTTCCCTCTCTTCCCATCTTTCTAAGCGATAATTTTTAAAATTTCACTGGAATCCTATAGAAAACAAAAACAAAAAAATCTACGGACATATAGTGAAAGTTTACATAGTGGAAAAAAAGATTTACGTATAAGAGACATAGATGGCACAAGAAAGTAACATATATGTATACACACAAACATTAACAGTTAAACCATTCAAAGTTCTAAAATTCAGGTAAGGAATGAAATGTTTAACTCATGTGACAGTGATAGATGCTGACACATCTCCAGCAACAAAACACTGTCATGGTATTCATTACTCCAGTTTTCCAAAGAAAACAGGCATTACAGCAATGCCCTCTGCCAGCCACTAGAAACCAAAAGAAAATATGAGCCCATACTTCCCAACTACAGACTATCAAACAAGCGCCAACAGCATGAAGAGATCTAATATGCTTCTCTGAGAGTGTGAAACAATTAATTCTGATTTTAATCAGATTAACCAGTAGCAAATTACTTGGTCTCTGACTTCAAAACACTGTCATCATCCTGGTACATTCTCTTTCTCCTGCACATTTCTCCACATTAGCCTAATTAATTCAGATTTCTCCTTCATCAAGCAATTTAGATATCACCTCCTCTAGGAAGTCTTGCCTGATATCCCAAGGCTAGATGAAGTTATGCTCTCTTCTTAGCTCTGGGAATGATTCTATAAAGAACTGTGCCACAGGCAGATGCTCCATAAATTTGCTGAATGGACAATTATGACTGTAGAAAGATAATTCCTCTCTTTGCTTAAAAAATAAGAATAAAATATTAAAATCCTCCGCAACTAGACAGTGCTAGGAAACTGACAATATACTACTTTAAAAGGCCTACTTTTATTTATGTTGATTCATCTTCAATTTTTATTGTGATGCCTTAAATATTTTGAAGAAAATTTTTATTTGTAAAAAAGTACTCCAAAATAATATTTTGTTTTAAAAAGTCAATTATAAAATGACAGTCCCTCTCCTCCCCATATCATCCCCCGATGTAAACTACTGTTAATAGTTTATAGTATATCCTTCCAGACTTTTAATTAGGTTGATTCTCAAGAACACATATACCGACAGTTTAGTAGTTTCTGACAAAGCTAAACATAGTCTTTACATATGATCCAGCAATCCCCACTTGTGACATTTACTCAATTAAGTTAAATAACTTAACTGAATCCACACAAAAATCTGTACAAAATATTTACAGCAGGTTTTATTCATAATTGCCAAAACTGGAAGCAATTTAGATGTCCTTCAACAGATAATAATAAACAAACTGTGATACATTCATACAGTGGAATATCATTTAGTGATTAAAAAAATGAGCCATCAAGCCATGAAAAGATATGAACCTTAAATGCTAGGTGAAAGAAGCCAGTCTAATATTATATGATTCCAACTACATGACATTCTGGAAAGGATATACTAATAATAAATGGGATCAATGTCAAGATAAAACTATAGAAAGTAAAAAGAACAATGGTTGACAGGGGTCTAAGTAGAGAGTGAGGAACAGGTAAAGGACGGGGGGGTGGGTTTAGGGTGGTGAAACTAGTCTATATGAAACTATAATGATAGATACAGGTCATTATGTATCTGTCAAATCCCATGAAACTACAACACGGCAAGTGAATCTTAATGTGAGGTATGGACTATAATAATAATATATCAACACTGGTTCAATAATTATAATAAGTGTACCACACTGATGTAAGATGTTAATGAAAGAAGAAACTGTGTGGGTATGTGGGCGGCTGGAGGTAGATGAAAGTCTACATATTATCCGCTCAATTATCCTGTAAATCTAAAACTGTACTAAAAATTAAGCCTATTAATCATTTTTAAAAGAATACATATAAAACTATCTTTTTAAGTATAGAGATACTTTCAGACACATTTAGAGTCAATTTTTATGATTGGAATCAACATAAATATGTTGCTTCAATTTAATAAAACCGAAATAAAGACCGAAGGATGAAGGATGCCTTGTTTTGGGTTTTTTGTTTTTTAGAGATTCTGAGGGGCTCAGAAAGAAACAGCTCCTCAGAAGATATGAACAATTACAGAACCAAATAAAATAAAGACGGTATTTTAAAATTCAGCTATACAATGCAGAAGCCAAAATATACGTAGTGACAAAAGTAAAGAGTAAAGAAAAGTATATACTAAACCTCCCACTTATAGAATAAATACTTAAATGTCAGTCTCCACTTTGAAGACATACTTCTGTTCTCTCCAAAGGAAGAACTGATGGGCAAATTTTCGTACTCTGTAATTTTCCGGCTGGATTTTTAAAACCGAGAGCAGTACCAGGCTCTTTTATAATGAAAGGCAAAGAGGCTTTCAGAAAGGGAAAAAAAACAGATCTAAACAGAGACTTTCAGATTGAACTTACTAAAGAGATCTTTCAGAAATTTAACTATATAATTTCACACTGTAATCCAAAAGAGTCATACATAATACTGGTTTTTGAAACCCAACATTTCCTTCCAACAAGTTCAAAAACAAGTTAAATGTGATATTCTCAAGTATTGTTGCTTTCAACTTTAACACACAAGAATGTGAAGATCCTGCAGTATGCTTACAAAAGGAAGTCATGGAAGTACTATAGTACCTCTACAAAAAGGATCTAAATATATTTGATTCCTATTTATTTTAGTAGGTTATTGGTATTTGCTATGTTCAGCCTTAGAAGTATACTAAACACTCAAAGCTCTAATAAAATATTACGATAGCTTATCTATTATGTAACTCTTAATTAGGAACTGCAACTACTGGGTGGGAAAAGGTAAATAATAAATGGGATCAATATCATGATAAAATCCATGAAAGAACCATTCCTGTTAAATTAAGTTTCTATTCTCACTGCCAATGCATTTCCCTTTCACCTCTTAATCAGTATTTCCAAGAGAATTTACCACCAGAGAAGTGTTTTAACGCAAACTCTCCTGTCTTGGATTTTTAAATTTATAGTAAAAATTACCCTGAGATTTCCACTTGAACAAAGGGGGGAAAAAAAAAAGTAAACATGCTGATCTTCCTAATCAAGCCATTTCTATTTCAAAATTGCATGTCACTGCCAGTTTTATCAGCTACGAACTTCTTCATACACTGTGAAATTTTTAGGATGACTAAAAATAATTAAAGGAAAAGTCTTGTGTCTAGACATTTTACATACAAGTTTTCAAGAAAGAATAGGAAGATATGACTTAATAACGAACATTACGTCTCTGTAACCATTAAGTTAGAAGAGAGTTTTTAAAAATTGGGTCAAAAAAATGAAACTGGTAAGTAATGACAGTCATCATAAAGATAAAGCTCCCATATTAAGAGCTTTATGCAACTTTACTGTTTTTCATATTAGGCTCCTCATCCTATCTCCAATTAACTTCCTTCCAGCATATTTTTAGGCCACAAAACTTTACTATAAAGCCAATTTGGGGTACCAGTTTTAAATATGCCCCCTTCCTCCAAAAATATTCTTTAACATAACAACAGAAAATGCAGATATCTCAATATTTAACAAGCTATCTCTAGTGCCCAGTGATTATTCTTCAGAATCAGGATTAAACATCCTAGATTTAAGAATATGAACTATGGGGAGCCTGGGTGGCTCAGTCGGTTGGGCATCTGACTTTGGCTCAGGTCATGATCTCACAGCTCCTGAGTTTCAGCCCCGTGGATGGGCTCTGTGTGGACTGCTCAGAGCTTGCTTTGGATTCTGTCTCCTTCTCTCTCTGCTCCTCCCCTGCTTGTGCATGCACTCTCTCTCCCTCAAACAGAAATAAACATTAAAAAAAAAAAAAAAAACAGGGGCGCCTGGGTGACTCAGTTGGCTGAGCATCCAACTTAAGCTCAGGTCATGATCTCACAGATCAGGGGTTCAAGCCCCACACTGGGATCTGTGCAGACAGCTTGCTCAGAGCCTGGAGCCTACTTTGGATTTGGTGTCTCTTTCTCTCTCTGCCCTTCCCCCACTCATGCACTGTCTCACAAAAATTTATTATTGTGAGACAATTATTTTGAGTGTCTCTCAAAAATAATTAAATGTAAACATTTTTTTAAAAAGAATATGAACTACGATATAAAAGTAGCAACACAGCATCTATAAGGTTTGAAGAATACAAAGTTCTGGTTCATCCACAAAAGTAGTAAACAGTTAATTATGCCATAGGCTATAAAACGTTTATACCTAAATCTTTATGGAACATTGTTTTTGACTGATTCGATTCACTGAATACTACTGAATACTTACCATATGCCAAGTACTATTGTTGATACTGGAGATTTAATGAAACAAAACAGTTCCGGGCACCTGAGTGGCTCAGTGGGTTGAGTGTCCAACTCCTGATCTCACGGTTCATGGAATCAAGACCCACAATAGGCTCCGGCTGACAGCACAGAGCCTGCTTAAGATTCTTTTTCTCTGCCCCTCCCTTGCTTATGCATAGCACATATCCATATGTGTGCATGCTCTCTCTCTCTCAAAATAAATGAGTACACATAAAAAACAATATAACAATTCCTGCCTTCTGAGACTTTTATCAATTGGAGAGAGAAAGAAGTAAAGAGTACCATACAGTGTGAAATATGCTCTCAAAGGTGATACAAGACAGCACAGGAGGGTTCTGAGCCCAGTCGAAGATGGCTGGAGAAAGCTTCCAAAAGAAAATAAATCCAAGCTGAGATCTGATGAGAAACTTTGGGATTAGTGGGGAGCATGGTGATGATGGTGGCGGTGGTGGTCATAAGTGATTATGGAAGAATTCCAGCCAATGGTGTAAAGACAGGCGAAAACATGGGCATCTCAAAGAAGTAAAATTTTCTCGTGTTAAGGGAACTTGAGAGTATAAAGAGGGAATGATGAGACATAAGATTCCTCTGTAGCTCAGGACAGACTGTTTCACCCACTATTCTTTCGTACCTACCATCTTCTACTTTCTTGGTCATCCCTTCTTGTTCATTTAAGATTTTAGAGCCCCTGTGTTGATGCATAGGAGCACATGTACCCCAATGTTCATAGCAGCACTCTCCACAATAGCTAAAACCTGGAAAGAGCCTAAGTGTCCATCAACAGATGAATGGATCAAGAAGATATGGTTTATCTATACCATGGAATACTACATGGCAATGAGAAACAATGAAATCTGGCCATGTGTAGCAACATGGATGGACCTTGAGGGTGTTATGCTGAGCGAAATAAGTCAGGCAGAGAAGGACAAATATCATATGTGTGCACGTATAGGAGGATTAGGAGGAACTTAACAGAGGACCAAGGGGGAGAAGAAGGGCAGGAAATGGTGGGGGAAAGGGGAGAGGCAAACCATGAGAGACTCTTGAATGCTGACAAAAACTGAGGACTGGTGGATGTGGGGGGGAGGAGGGGTGGGCATGGAGGAGGGCACTTGTGGGGATGAGCACTGGGTGTTATGTGGAAACTAATTTGACAATAAACTATTTGTAAAAAAATAAAAATAAAAAATAAATAAAATAAAATAATGGACAAAAAAAAAAAAAAAAAAAGATTTTACAGCCCCTGGTTCACAGTCTTCCTCTCTACCCCCTCTCTTGTCTCCAAGAGAAGTCTTACAGACTTCAGCATCAGATCTATTTCCTGACTTTTCATTGACCTCCTATCTGCATCTTGATTTCAAACACTGTACTTCCTGATGATGACCTATCCTTTTAGCCCACTAGTCCTTCCATTCTTATCAAAACATTCCCCTGTGGCTACTAGGCTACCAATTACATCTCAACTCCCCACACTCTCCCTTAACTATCAGTGTTCCATGGGCCATCATTCCATTTATAGTCACTTTCTTACAAATATCCTTAACTTCTTTCCCATCTTCCCCTCTGTCACAGTAGCTTGGCAAAATCCAGGCATCTAATTAAACCCAATTATCTACTAATTCCATACTGGTATTGAATAGCCAAATGTTGTTGGGGGGAAAAAATCACAAAATCATGTTAGCTGGTCTTGTTTTCAAATCATAACATAAATCTCAAACTACAACTTCTCTAGTAGGTGTGATTTTCCACTCTTCATAAGGACTATTTTACTCCTCTCTCTTCAAACCTTCAATAATACCTCAGCCTCTTTATTATTCCCTCTTCTCTTACCTATCCTGAGTGATGATGGAATTTCACCTTTTCTTTATCTAAATTCTAGTCTATGGCTTTAACAATCATCTCTAAGACAAATCTTTCCTTACTCAGCTCCAGACTCCTAAATCATGGAAATCTGACCAGGATCTCAACCTTAACATGTCTAACAGAGAACACTTGGTTATCCCTTCTCCATAAACTCATTTATCCCCATATCTTCCCAATCTAAATAAAATGAACCGCATCCACTGAATTCCTTAAATCCAAAACCAAGGTCCTTCTTCATTTCTTTCCTTCACATCTGATGTATCAGCAAATCCTGATAACTTAAAAATATAAATCAAATCCATTCACTTCCTTTTACCTCCTCTGTTATACTCTAGTCCAAGCTTGACTCCATTAGAAACTGGTAAATTATTAAATGTGAAATGCAAAGAAATAGCAAGCCTAGGATAACCCCTAGTCTCCGGAATGTATAACTGAGCAGATAGTATGGTCCCATTCACTAAAATGACAAACAGGAAGATGCACACATCTTATGGGGGAGACAGGAAGGCAGTGAAGGGGCATAGATGAAGGCCTCATATTTGAACATATTTAAATTTTAGGTTCCAACAGAAACCTGTCAGCTAGTGATAATCTGTAAGCCACTTAATAGATAGCTCTTGAAGCACAAGAGCTTATCTGGATTCGAGACATATTTGGGCATCACTGACATTACTGAGTCCAAGCAGTTAGATGACATTACTTAGGAAGAATATGGAGAAGAAGAAGAAAATAAAGTCAAGAATAGAATGCTAAAATATTACCCATATTTAAGGGATAATGAAAACAGACAAAATTACAAATAAAACTATTCCAGAGACAATGTTCTATTAGAAGACCAGTTTGGAGAAACTCTTGGAAATCATCTAATTCAACTTCTCTATGAAAAACAATTCTCTTCTACTTAGTCTAAATACAGAGGTAATTTGATCAATCAGATACATTCATTTTTAGGATAACTTTAATTGTATAAAGGCTTTTTTATGATAAGCAAAAGTATATTCCTATAGTTTCTCCTCAATGGTCCCAGTTTTGGTTGGTAAGATATTGATTTAGCATATTCCTCCACTGTGACAAATTTTACACATCTAAATTACTAATTTATTCAGTAAGTATTTATTGAGTCCCTATGGCAGTAAGGGGCTAGGTTCTAATTTTAACCCTCCCCAGAAAAAAGATATAAATAAGCTCTCCTCTAACAGAGAAACAAACATCTAACTCCTTCAAAATGCAACATACAGATTCCCGACCCTTCTCACCATTCCAGATACTATGTACTTTGACTAAGTGCTCAGAGTTTGATGTCCAACAACAAAAAAAAATATTAGCAGTTATAATGTTAGATTCACAGCATTAAAGCATTAGATTCTCAGCATTTTTTTCTATAAAGTTATGATAGTCTTATAATTTAAAAATAAATGTTGAAAATGTTATATTCAAAACATAATGCAATACTTTATCCTTTGACAAGAACAAAGGAAAGTGCTTCATTTTATTTCAGGAGAAAGGGAGGTTATTAATACGAGATATACCACACACTATGTAAGTTTTTATATAAATCTCAAGGAAACTAATTCCAATAGGACTATCAAATTTTTGGGAACAAAATATAATAAGGGTGGAATCACTTATAGCATAAACTCCATATAAAATTGAAAATAAACATTAGTCATTCATTATTTTAATATTTTTTATTGAGGGGTGCCTGGGTGGCTCAGTTGGTTAAGTGTCCGACTTCAGCTCAGGGCATGATCTTGAGGTTCTTGAGTTCAAGCCCTGTATCGGGCTCTGTGCTGACAGCTCAGAGCCTGGAGCCTGCTTCAGATTCTGTGTCTCCCTCTCTCTCTGCCCCTCACCCACTCATGCTCTGTCTCTCTCTCTCTCTCAAAAATAAACATTTAAAAAATTTAATATTTTTTTTCATTGAGCACCTCTTATGCATCAGGTACTTTACATATGCGTTTAATATCACTGGAGAGCAAAGAATTATAAAGATGTACCTACCCTGTTTGAGTTTCAATGGGACAGATTTTAGATAGCACCTGAAAAGGAACTGCTTCTAAACACAGTATGTCCTTACTGTTTAAATAAGTTAAATGACTATTTGTCAAGGACAGGTTATGGGATATAAGCACTGTGTGAGAAGTTTCTGACAAGACACAAACTCCTTAATTTTTGTGGAGTAAGTATTTCCAAGCTGCCTTCCACACAGTTGTTATACAGGTCTAGACAGGTGCTCCTGCTGCCATAGAAAGTGACTGTATTGCCGGGTTTCCCTGCAGACATATTATTGGGCAGACAGATTCAGAGCCCAAGGCCTTCCTGTTAAGGATACTCCAAATCTGGCCACATGACTTATACCTCAGGACACAGTAAAGCCTTAGCATGTCAGGACACTTACTTGTCTGTGAAAAGTGTTTTCCCAACCCTTTCTTAGACTGATTTTATTAAAGGAAAACTTCCGTTCAAAAGATTACCTAAATTGAATTAATTATTTGCAAGTCCTAATGACAAAGAAAAAAAGGGCTTGAGTTACGATTATAAGAGGTAGGGAATCACTGTTGGTGGGTACATCTTTTTTGAGGAATAACTGGTCAAAATTCACTAAAACTTCAAAAAGCTTAGAAAATTTAATTCTAGAAATTTACTTAAATAATTTTCTTTATTTGTGTGTTAAGAATTTGTTCAAGGACATTGATCATAGTACTGCTTATTAATAAAGAAATACCGGAGACAATCTGTTCAACAATAACGAATTAAAAATTGTACAATGATACAAGAAAGTAATATACAAATATAAAATATATAAATTTACTAACATAAAAAGCTGTTTGTGATATATTATTTTTTTAATGTTTATTTTTGAGAGAGAGAGAAAAAGAGGGAGAGCAAGCATATGCGAGGGAGGGGCAGAGAGGGAGATAGAGAATCTGTAGTAGGCTCTGCACTGTCAACATACAGCTGATGTGGGGCTTGCACAAACTGCAAAATCATGACCTGTGCTGAAACCAAGGGTCAGACATTTAACCAACTGAGCCACCTAGGTGCTCCTGTGATATATCGTTAAATGAAAAAAAAACCTGAATTATCATACATATATATACTATATAATATATATTGCATGTGATTATATATGTGTTTTTATATATTATGATTTTTGTATGTACCCTTAATGTTAGCTTTTATTTTTTTATTTTTTTTATTTTATTTTTTTTATTTCTAGGAGAGAGAGAGAGACAGCGTGAGCAGGGGAGGGTCAGAGAGAGAGGGAGTCACAGACTGAAACAGGCTCCAGGCTCTGAGCCGGCAGTCAGCACAGAGCCCGACGCGGCCCGAACCCACCAACCGCGAGATCATGACCTAAGCGAAAGTCGGACGCTTAACCGACTAAGCCACCCAGGCGCCCCTTAATGTTAGCTTTTAAAAGTCTAGAAAAATATCTACAGTAATGTTTATCTTTTGGTAAAGAAGGTATAGGTAATTTTTCATTTCTTCCTATATCATAATTTTCTAAAATGGATGTGTTGCTTAAAATGTATTTTAAAAATAAAAGGTAGGAAAGAAGGCTATTTCTGCCAAGGCAAGGAGGAGCAAGAGGCACAAAAGGAAGGAAGTCAAGTCCTACCCATGGATCTATGCTACCACAGAAATAATAATAGAAAATTATTCCTGGAAAAAAAACTGGAAAGGGCCCAAGTATCTCCATCTCCAAGTTTTTAGTAGCTAAAAAGCTTAAAATGTAAAAGTTGTTAATAGTTTGAGGGGCACCTGGGTGGCTCAGTCAGTTAAGTGGCTGACTCTTGATTTCAGCTCAGGTCATAATCTCATGGTTCAATTTGTTAGTTTGAGCCCCGCGTTGGGTTTTGTGCTGACAGTGCAGGGCCTGCTTGGGATTCTCTCTCTCTCTCCCTCTCTCTGCTCCTCCCCTGCTTGCAGGTGTGCATGTGTGTGTGCACTCTCTCAAAATAAAGAAATAAACTTAAAAAAATAATTTATTGAAAGTTACATCTGTTGGGTGGTTCAGTGGGTTAAGCATCTGACTCCAGCACAGGTCATGATCTCACAGTTGGTGAGTTCAAGCCCCATGTCAGGCTCTGTGCTGACAGCTCAGAGCCTGGAGCCTGCTCTGGATTCTGTATCCATCTCTCTCTGCCCCTCCCCCACTCATGCTCTGTCACTGTCTCTCTCTCGAAAATAAATAAACATTATAAAAAAAGAAAGTAAGTTACGTCTGTTAAAATAATTTAAGTCATGCTGAGAGTGGATTCTCTCTGATACTGGTAAGGATTAAAAAAGAGGGGCAAGAAGGCAAAGGACACCTGAAAAAGGAAGTAACGCACTGGTTCACAGGACAACACTAAAAGTCACGTCCTTCTCAGGCAGTCCTGTTTACCTTAAATTAGAGACACACAGAAGTAACTAGCTAACGCTATCTGCCTGAAATAATTAGTTTTTTATTTTAATTTATAATAGCATTATATAATACCGTCTATGGGACTCTGTTAATCTAGATGACAATAACCATGAGTCTAAAGTTCAGACAAAGTGAGGGCAAGAGAGACACAGTAGGAAGAGTGTCCAACAATTTTTAAAAAAGGCAGATTCTCTTTTTAGTTATTTACATTGTAGGGTGGCTGTGAGTTGAGTCACCTTCATAGTAAAGGCAAATCAACCCTGGGTTCCAATTTGGAAAATATGAGGGTAAGAGTAATGACCAGGAAGGGTAACCAGGAAAACATGCCTCTTAAAATTGGTGCCGAGAACTGAGGCTTGCATGTACATTCAAATCCATCCAAAAAAGCCCTCATCTCTTAGCAGAGGAGTGAGGCCACAAAGTCTCATTTGACCATAATTTGTACAGAGCTTCTTATGTGGTAGGCAATGTGTTAAGGCTGTGTGTGCAGCAATGAATTTAAAGATACAGTGTCAAGGCAGCTTGGTATAGTAGAAAGATTACAAAGATTACAGAGTCAGAAGAGCTAGATTCAAATCCTCATAATGCCACTTACTAACAATAAGATATAGGACAAATAGTAAGTTCTTTCTTGGGTAAACTAGAGATGATAATATACCTGTCCCTACTTCATAGGATTATTTTAAAAAAATAATATACTGATTATGGAAGAGCTAAACAAACATTAGTCACTCTTAGTTACTTTAATCTGATTTCATTTTTATAAAAATGTTGGAAGGTGGAGGCCAGTATGATTCATGGGCCCAAACACCCCCAAGGATAGATCAGGCTATCTGCGTGGCTTCCCAATTCATCTGCTCAAAATCTCAGCCGGAGATGATGACACTTAACAGAAACAGAGATATGTTTGACCTAAATTCATCTTGCCTCTTTACAGAGAGTTTCTACATTAATTTAAACAGTACTTCACATAACTGGAGAGCACTAGCCTTCTAATACTACTCAAATGTACAAATAGTCCAATACAGCCAAGTGAAAGTGCCTGCTCCTATTTATGTGAACTTGGACTAAGTTCTCAAATTGACAACATAGCTCTGAAAATACATGTTTTTACTTGTTAATAAGCTTCATGTTTCTCTTTCTGTGTATTTGGTATGAAACCACAATTAAAAGCTGAGAAGTGAAACGTCTATAAATTTTGAAAGCAAAACTAGAATAAGAAATCTAAGTCAATCTGCAGTCTATCCCATTTCTTTTTAATCAAAAATACTGGAAATGATGGTTAAAGTGAAAACGGTGAACCTATGTAATAAAAATAACAAGAACACTAAAATGTTTTATAAGCCTAAGTGAAGGCTATACCACAAGTCAATTCTGGAACCAGAATTTATAAAACTGCACCAGTGATGGCACTGTTTTATATCTATCTTCACCAAGATGAACGTATTTTAAAGACTTGTTTTATAGTTTCCAAAACATTTCTATGAAGTAGAAAAGAGTTTCTAAATAATTTGCCTTCAGCCATGGTCCAGAGCTTCACATCTACCATCAGGAACCATGTTCTTTTTTTTAGGTAGTCATAAAATAAGCCTACTTCTGCACAGTAAGAAAAACAAATACTAAATAAAAGATTTAACCAGATGATTTACAAAATAGTAAACATCTATAACAGTACACTTCATCTTAATAATACATTTTATTTTCACAGTAATCTTACAAAATATTTAACACATCTAATAAGATACCCATCAGTTTAATAAAAATATAATTTTATTTATTTAATTTTTTTAATGTTTACTTTTGAGAGAGAGAGCAAGCTTGAGCAGGGGAGGGGCAGAGAGAGAGAGAGGGAGACACAGAATCTGAAGTGGGCTCCAGGCTCTGAGCTGCAGCACAAAGCCCAAAATGGGGCTTGAACCCGCAAACCGTGAGTCCATGACCTAAGCCAAAGTTGGGCACTTAACCGGCTGAGCCACCCAGGCACCCCCAAAATTTAATTTTAAATAAGATTTTTGAAGCACAGTCCTTACTGTTTGCTGTTAACCTATTTTTGCAAGCTATTTACTCTCTCTCGCCCCAACACGAAAACCCAATAATCTCGTATACCAGACTATGATGGCACAGAAAGGACAGTATATTCAAACAAATGGTATTACCATCAAAACAGAGGAAGAGAAAGTAGGTGATGTTTTGACATCAAGTGTCAGAGAAATAATAAACAGCATAAACATCCATTTTCTATCACTTCAGATTTGGGGCCATTAGACATGCCTATTTATTAGCATTTAAAGATTAGAGAACACTGATGGAGAGAGACATAGTAGAGGCAGCTACATATTATATGTTTACAAAGTCATGCTTTTATTTTTATTTATTTATTTATTTATTTTTAAACGTTAAGTTTTATTTATTTCTAGGAGAGAGAGAGACAGCATGAGCAGGGGAGGGTCAGAGAGAGAGGGAGTCACAGACTGAAACAGGCTCCAGGCTCTGAGCTGGCAGTCAGCACAGAGCCCGACGCGGGGCTCGAACCCACGATCCACGAGATCATGGCCTAAGCGAAAGTCGGACGCTTAACCGACTAAGCCACCCAGGCGCCCCTACAAAGTCATGCTTTTAAAAAATGACATAGGAATGGGTAACACATCTGACAGCTGAACTTAATTTAATTAAAATCACAATGATCTATACTCTTGCACCAGCCAGTGGCAATGCCATGTCTTAGTTCTGATTCCTGACCCTTAAGCTTACAATTTAGCTGTAGAGATAGGGTCAGTTGATTTAGTAAGGTAGAGACATTTGACTTCCTCTGATTACACAGATATTCACCTGGCTAAGTTCTTATTTGCTTCAAGTCTTTGCTAAAATCTAACCTTTTCAAAGAGGCGGACCCTGACGATCCTCTTAAAATTCCCCAACCTGATCTCCCCACCCCCTGGTAATCCTGATCCACCTTGACCTGTTCATCTTTTCCTTCTTTCCATATCTTTAATCACCTATTAAAATATTACATGATTTTTTAAATGTTTGTTGTCTCTCTCCCCTACTAGAATCTAAGTTCCATGAGAACAAGAATCTTGGTCTACTTTGTTTACAACAGATGTACCCCAAGGCCTCAAAACTGTATCTGGCACAAAAAAGGCTCTCACTAAATACTGGTTAAGCATTAAATACCCCTTTCCACCCTGTCATCACCCTGCTCCATTTCAGCTTTCCATTCATCAATGTGCCTCAGCCTAACCACACTCACAGGGAAACAAATGGAGCTGGGAATCAATGGAGGACCTACTTTAGAGCAAAAGATGGGGAGAGAAAAAAAGAGGGGGGGAAGGAGGCTTTAAAAGTATTCCTTATCTAGGTCCCTAATACTCCATCCTAAGTTTTTGCCTTTAATCTTTCTAAATTTTCAATATCTCTTAAATTCTTTGTCTTGACTTTATTCCCTGTGGAATTCTTTCTCGAAATTCAGCAACACTTGGATGATAAAATAATCTTTAAGAATAATATCTGAAATGGCCAACAGACACATGAAACGATGCTCAGCATCGCTCCTCATCAGGGAAATACAAATCAAAACCACACTGAGATACCACCTCACGCCAGTCAGAGTGGCTAAAATGAGCCAATCGGAGAACTCTAGATGCTGGCGAGGATGTGGAGAAACGGGCACCCTCCTACACTGTTGGTGGGAATGTAAACTGGTACAGCCCCTCTGGAAAACAGTGTGGAGGTTCCTCAGGAAACTAACAATAGAACTCCCCTATGACCCAGCAATAGCACTGCTAGGAATTTACCCAAGGGATACAGAAATGCTGAGGCATAGGAGCACATGTACCCCAATGTTCATAGCAGCACTCTCCACAATAGCTAAAACATGGAAAGAGCCTAAGTGTCCATCAACAGATGAATGGATCAAGAAGATGTAGTTTATCTATACCATGGAATACTACATGGCAATGAGAAACAATGAAATCTGGCCATGTGTAGCAACATGGATGGACCTTGAGGGTGTTATGCTGAGCGAATAAGTCAGGCAGAGAAGGACAAATATCATATGTGTGCACGTATAGGAGGATTAGGAGGAACTTAACAGAGGACCAAGGGGGAGAAGAAGGGCGGAAATGGTGGGGGAAAGGGAGAGAGGCAAACCGTGAGAGACTCTTGAATGCTGACAAAAACTGAGGACTGATGGATGTGGGGGGGAGGAGGGATGGGCATGGAGGAGGACACTTGTGGGGATGAGCACTGGGTGTTATGTGGAAACTAATTTGACAATAAACTATTTGTAAAAAAAAAAAAAGAATAATATCTGAAAAGCTGTAATCAATCTGTCTTAATGGAAGGAATAAAACAGAAGCAGTGGAAGAAATATCTGTCTGTCTCATTTCTTTTTCCTTTCATAGCTAAGCTGCTTCAAGGAGGGGTCTATATTCCCTCAACTTCCTTACTTACCATTCATATCTCAACAATTTTGCTCATTTTTAAGAAATGGATTTAATTTTTCATTCAAATACAGCTGACACAGCATTATATTTAATTTCAGGTGTACAACACAGTGATTCAACAACTCTGTAAGTTATGTTATGCTCACAAATATAGCTACTGTCACCATATATCACTTTACAATACCACCGACTATATTCTTTATGCTGTACCTTTCATTCCTATGACGTATTCATTCCATAACTGGAAGCCTATACCTCCCACTTCCCTTTGCCCATTTTGCCCCTCCCCTTTCCCCACTCCTCCCTCCCCTCTGGCAACCAGTAGTTATTCTCTGTATTTATGGGGCTGTTTCTGCTTTATTTGTTTGTTCATTTGTTTTTTAGGTTCACACCTAAGTGAAATCATATGATATAGGTCTTTCTCTGATTTATTTCACTTAACATAATACCCTCTAAGTCCATCGATGCCATCGCAAATGTTAAGATTTCATCCTTTTTATGGCTGAGTAATATTCCACATTTATGTAGATATGTGTGTATGTGTGTGTATATACATCTATGTGTATATATATAGACTATCACATCATACTTATCTATTTATCTATCAATGGACGTTTGGGATGCTTCTATATCTTGGCTACTGTAAATAATGCTGCAATAAACACAGGTATGTGTATTTTTCTTGCATTAATGTTTTCATTTTCTTTGGGTAAATATCCAGTAGAGGAATTACTGGGTCATATGGCGTTTCTATTTTTAATTTTTTGAGGAACCTCCATACTGTTTTATACAGTGGCTACATTAATTTACATTCTCACCAACAGGTTCCCTTTTCTCCACATCATTGCCAACATTTGTTATTTCTATTCTTTTTTTGATACCAGCCATTCTGACTGGTGTAAGGTGATACCTCATTGTAGTTTTGATGTGCACTTCCCTGATGATTATTGATACTGAATCTTTTGCTCTTAATGAACCCTTTCGACTCCTTACTTCCAACACTGTTGCTCACTCCTTCAAAACACATTTATTGAGCACATACTATCTAGGATGGACTGTGCTAGGCTAGCTGATTCAACAGTAAATATAAGGTCCCTGTTCTCATGCAGTCTGAACAGAGCAGGAAGACCGACAGCAACAATGATACGTGATGAATGATGAGTAGGAGGGTAAGAAATCATTCAGCAGATAGACATGACCTTATTTAAGGGACAGAAAAGGGCTCCCTTAAAATGCAGTGTTTAAAAACAAACCTAAAGAGTAGAAGATAGACAGATGAAAGAGAAGAAGAGGAAAAGTATTCTAAGAAAAGGAAATAATATCTGCAAAAACCTAAAGGACAGAGAGTAGAGTGCATATAAGGAACTGAATGAAATTCAGTAAGGTTAGAATGTCAGAATTGGTAAGGCCTTAAAGTGTATGATACTCTACGGTTTTACCCCATGGACAAAGAGAATAAAGGAGGAATGACACAAACTTCAGATTTATATTTTTTGAAGATCAGTGTATTTTCCTTATTGCGGTCAGAGCAGAGGGAACAAGAATGGATGCAGGAGATGTCAAAGATCTTGATTTCTATGAAACTTTTTTTTCTTAATGTTTATTTTTGAGAGAGATCTGAGAGGGAGGGAGAAAGAGAGAATGAGAAGGAGTGAACATAAGCAAGGGAGTGGCAGACAGAGAGGGATACAGAGGATTCAAAGCAGACTCTGTGCTGAGAGCAGACAGCCTGATGCAGGGCTTGAACTCATGAACTGTGATATCATGACCTAAGCCAAAGTTGGACGCTTAACTGACTGAGCCACCCAGGCACCCCAAAACTCCTGATTTCTATGGAAAGTTCCTCTTTTGTTCTTTGTTTCTTATCAGACACCTTCAATATGTCATTTTCTTCTGCCACCTAAGACTGCAGCATTTCCTCAACTCTCCTAGGTGATCTCACCTATACTTCATTGGTACCACCCCATAAAGTAATGATGACTCTCAAACCTGTATCCCCAGTTCATCTCTCAAGGCCAGAGCTGCATTGTGATACCATCTGTCAGACATATCCACCTAACAATTTCATATTTCCAAAGCCAAACACAAGATTCAGACCCACAAATTTAGTATTTTATAATTCTGTTGATGGGAGCAATACAGTCACCCAAATCAGAATTTTAAATGCCACTGATTACTTGTTCTTCCCCCCATTCATCACCAGGCAATTTTGATCACCTTCTAAACATGACTCAAATCCATCCCTTCCTTTTATCTCCAGTTCCAGTGTCTAAATTTAGGCTTGTATGAACTCTCATTTGGATAATTTAGTAACTGGTCTTTATACTTTCAGTAACGTTATCTATTTTCTACACTGTGAAACATTCCCTTCTATAGCATTTTTTCAATTTATAGGAAGAAGCCAAATTCTTTGATATAGGTCCATCATCTGATCCTTTTCTGCCAGAAAATAGCCTGTGTTCTCCATCTATGATAGCTCTGCCAGATGTGGTCATTCAAATTGGCAGATGCAGATCCCTCAAAATTCATCGTGGCTTCTCAAGATGCCAGGTGTCTGCACACACTATTCTCATAGCCTGAAATATCTTTCTCATCCTGTCCACCTGAAAATCACCCTGCATTCTTGTAAAACCCAAATAATGTCCTCTCTTCTGTTAATCCTCCCTGGTTCACACCATCCTTCTCTTTCCTCTCCTCCTTTTCCCTATCCCCAGTAAAAACAGAGTTGGGTATTTCTTCGACTTCACTTCTACTATTGCACTTACCACATTATAACTGTTTATATGTCTGTCTTCCTGACTAAATTATATGTTCCCTATTTATAGCCTTTCTCTTCTTGTGTTTGGATGCCCATATCCTAACATCCAATTGGCACTCAATAAGTATTTCCAGAATAAAAGAATCTATACAATGGGATCCTGGAATATGTTTCAAAGTGCCTCATGTCATTCCAGAATTGTCTTCTGGCTTAGGGGAGAGAAAATGAGGGTATATATAAAAGAGAGGTTCACCACAGTGGACCCAGTTCACCCAGCACCCAGAAGAACCCATGGAAGTGATAAAACCACATGATAAAGATTTCTACACAAATTATATATTATTTATAATTGCAAAAAAAATTATTTTAATTGAAAACAAAGATGAACCTTAAAATGATTCACTAAATGGGTATTTGTTCAACAGACCCTTTAAATATAGATCCTTGAATGCTGACAAAAACTGAGGACTGATGGATGTGGCGGGGAGGAGGGATGGGCATGGAGGAGGACACTTGTGGGGATGAGCACTGAGTGTTATGTGGAAACTAATTTGACAATAAACTATTTGTAAAAAAAAAAAAAAGAAAGAAAGAAAGAAAAAAAAATAGATCCTGCAAAACTGGTATTTTTGAAGAATATTTAATTACCAGGGAAAATACTAGCCATTCCAATTCAAGTAGGAAAAAAGAGATACACTGCGATCCTAATTTTATAAAAGTCATTTTTAGAAACATCTGGTTTAAAAATATCAGGAAAGAGGTGCCTGGGGGGCTCAATCAGTTAAGCATCCGAGTCTTGGTTTCAGCTCAGGTCATGATCTCAAGGTTATAGAGAGTGAGCCCCACATCAAGTTCTGTGCTAACAGCATGGAGTCGGCTTGGGATTCTTTTTCTCCCTCTCTCTCTCTCTCTGCCCCTCCCTGGCGCGCGCGCGCTCTCTCTCTCTCAAAATAAATAAATAAACTTAAAGAATAAACAAATAAAGACATTAGGGGAAAGGCCTGAAATAAACTATACTGAATTATTAACAGCATTATCTCTGGGTAATTTTCTATAATGCCATTCAACAATTAATTGAGCATCCATCTATCTGTTATTACACAATGATAAATAAGAGACATGTATTCCTGTGCTCCTGTACCTAAACATGTCATACTTTTATAATCAATGAGAAAAAGCAATGCAGGTTTAGGGAAAAAAAATACATGGGGCTCTAAATTTATATCCCACAAAAGGTTAAAAAAAAAAAAAAGATTTCTAGATCTTCTCTGCAGTGAAGATTGGGAACAATTTTGATATAAAAATTTTGATAGAGACCACCCCAACGGCTTGTACTGTTAACTATGAACTGCATCATGATGCCGTAATTGCCTAGATCATTTGACATGTCTAGATCTTCTGTGGACAGAAAACAGTGAACATACCACATCTCCAGGCCTCCTCTTCCTGTTGGCAGATTTAAATATTAACATTAATTACAAATAAAATTCGCCCAGATGAAATTTAATACTTCATCCATCTTCTACCACATTTCCTTTCTCTTTTGTGTTTCTTTCCCCTGCACCATTTCCTGCTCTTGCCCTATTTATCTAAAAGAATTCTTATCCTTTCAACCAGGGAATAGCCAGTTTAAGACTGAGCCTTCCCCTACTGGAGATTCTCAGCAAACACAGGAGCTTCAGAGGAGATCTGTGGTTTTCGAAGAACATATATATAATTCACAAAGATCCTCAAAGGTGTAGTTCTTATACACCTTTGTATAAGAGGAAACTCTTGCTTTGTATAAGAGGAAACTCTTGCTTCCTAGATACCTGCTGGCAAGAATAAAATCCTGTTCCAAATAGTTGCTGTAGTTGTAATATTTATAAATAAAAGTACAGATAATACCTGACTAGGACAGCAACTAACTTACCTTCATTATTCTTCACTGTTATTATTTTACTAGCTTATATCACCAACTGAAAATACTTCCAAAATTTTCAAGGATTTTCAGTTCATCAGAAACACAGTGATAAACAGCAAAATTACTCTGCTCTGAGCTTCAAAATTTCAGCACTACATCCTAAATGTTACTTGTCTTTGGGAATATTAAGGAGTAAATACAAACTGACAAAATACTGTAGGATTTAGAGAGCCGAAAGGGGTATGCTATGAAATAGTTTTCCAGAAATATTGTTCCTAGAGAACTCAAACAACTGAAACTTGTACTAAAAATACATGGCAGAATATTATAGTAGGTATTATAGATAAACAGAGTATTATGTGTTAACTTAATATTGTGATGTTAAAAGAATATGCCCAGACAACTAGGTGATAAGAATTACTGACAGTAACTGATAGATTCATTCAATCTTCAAACTTTTAGAAGCACTTCCTTTATGCCAGACATAAATCCAGGTGCTGTTAGAAATAGAGCAGTGAACAAAACACAAAACTCTCGTCCTCGTGGAGATTAGTGGATTGAAACGATAAAAAACAAGAAAAAATAAGTAAAAGATTATGATACATGATAATGAAGCGCAAAAACATAGGGTAAAAAGATGGAGAGTGTAAAAGCAAGGAGGGAAGGAAGCAAGTTGTGGCTGTCTAAGGAAAATATTCTGAGCAGAGAAAATAGGAAGAACAAAGAAAGACGCAAGGTAGGAAGATACTTACTACGTATGTTTAAGGAAGAGCAAACAGGCCAGTGTGTCTAGGACAGAATGAAGAGGAGAAAGAGTTACAGATGAGGGGGGAAAGATAAGCAGGAAGGGCTGGGGATGCCTAGAGGAGTCTTTGAGTAAGGTTTTCATGGACAGTAAGATAGCAACAGCTGAAAGCAAGGTGGGGGGGGGGGGTGACGGTGGCAGGAGGTGATTCCTGGTAATTAGAACAAAGGGAAACAAAAGACAAGGAACCAGGATTTTGAGCTCATTTAGGAATCAAAGGCTGTCCAAGCATGGAATGTGTATACGCATAAGTGTGAGGGAGCATGAATATGGGGAGGGAAGGAGATAGGGTCGGGGAGGGGGGTAAAGACGATGTAGGATAAGTATTCAGTCACTGATCTCTGTTTAGGAGCTGTGGAAGAGAGACATAGGGCAGGGAGGAACTAGGCTAAAGGACATGCATTAGCTTTCCTTTTAATATAACCCTTTGCTTTTCCTGGCAAGAATAAAATCCTGCTCTAGACAGTGGCTTTAGTTATTATAAAGAAAAAAGGTGGAGATCTTGAGATTTTTGTGGGGCAAACACTTAAAATTTTACTGTAGTAGAGAGAAAATATACAAGAACTGGAATTTAGACTATTTCGTTAATATGAGCTAAATGGAACTGATCTAATACATAGTGAATCATAAGATGAAAATGACTAAAAAGTGGGACTGAGAAGGCAATAATGAATTTCAATTTTTAAAGAGCATTCCACAAAATGGCTAATCCATGGCTAAACAATGAAGAGTCAATGACCTCTAATTCTACATAAAGAAGAGAATTCTGTTATAATTATCCACTTTGAATTCAAAGGTATTCACAGGACAAGACTTGGGACTTTTCCCACAGTTCAATGCCCCATACCTAGAACTGCACCTAACATAGAAAATTCAAATGCCCTTTTAATGAATAAAAAGCCTACCCATCACAGTCTATTTCAGTAAAATGACACGGACCATCTTGAATTGTTATTATTAATAATATATTAAACAAAAGTAGAGCACCAAAAGGAAAAAACCCGATATTTTCTTACCATTTTACCATTCGTGCAAAACAACGACATACGCCAGAGGAATCTACCAGTAAATTACTCATACTACACAGGCTATTTCAGCTACATGCAGAGGTGTTGTTTGGAACAATAGGATAAATATCATGATTATATCCAATAAACAAAGCTGTTACAAAATCAAAGGAAATTTCCCTCAATATATACATGTGAGTTGCATTAACACTCCCTTTTTTAGAAGAGAAAACGAAAAGCATCTAAGAATCTGAAACAATCTCTTTCCCTTTACTCCTTCAAGAACTCCGGTGGATTTAGGGAATTCAGCTTGCTTCTCTATGGCTTTTCTTTAATCCCCAATTAAGAGTAACTTCCCCTCCTATTTGTTTCAAATAATGCAAAAGAGCACAATTAATAAGACAACAGCTCTTATCCCCTCTTGGTCAGGGAATGTTAAAAATCCCTGAGAGAGGAACTGCTAAAACAGAAAAACAACCAAGCAAAAAACATCAACCAAATACAAATGGTGAAACCTCTACCAGGAAAAGCAGAATTCTACATAGGATAATGTTTGTGCACACGTCATTCTGATCCGCATTAGATTGCTTACGGTTAAAACAGACACACCCCGTTTCACAGGACTTTTTAAAATCAAGCTCATCCATTTAAAAGTGTTTTTTTCTTTAAATGCAAATGCCCAATGTCAATATGCTTTCCCATCGACTGTCTTTCAGGAAGCATTTTTCCATACTAAGACTGCATCCTTAAGTGCGACTCTATGAGCAGATTCGAACGCCCCTCAATAACACAAATAAACGAAAAAAGCTTTTATACTACACAAAAGGCTACAACAGTGGTTTTTGCAAAGATGTGGTTAGTTCTGCATGTTGGGAGCAATCAGGGCAAGCTATGCCTAGAGGGTGCTCTGAACTGAGTAAAAAAGGAACCCGGACCCCTTCATCTCCAAGATGCAACAATAAAGGCATCCTCCCTACGCCTCCTACTTCGCTAGAAAGTAGTCCTATTCCCGGGAGCCAGCCGACCGCAGGAAACGAGCCCGCCTCGGGGCCCGGACCGGCGCGTCTCACCTTATAGACATCTCCGTAGGTGCCGCTGCCGACCCTCTGAACGAGCTCGTAGTCCTGCTGAGGGTTCCGCCTCAGGATGTCCGCGGCAGGCCGCAGCGGGGCCTCCATCTTCGCTCCGGGCCCGGGCCCCGCCGGCTCTGCCCGCGGCGCCCCGATCGATTCCCGCTAACAAGGACGAGCGGCGCCGCTTCCCAACATGGAGCCTCTGCCCGCAGCTCCGCCTGCACCAGAGACAAGCAAAGGCTACAACCCGGAGCGGCCCGGCCCCTTCCCTTCCGCCCCGCCGCGGGCCGCGGAGACGCGGGCCTGGAAGGGTCCGCGGCGTCCCGCAGTCCGGTTCTGGCCGCGGCCCTTCCCCCTCCCGGCCACCCGCGACCCGCCGGGCCGGTCTCTTCGCCCGCCGAGGCCCGGGACCGGCCGGGCACCCGAGGGGGCGGCCCCGCTCTTTGTTGAGCGCCGAGCCCGGGACCTACTTCCTCGCTGGCGCCCGCGTCCTGCTTCCCGGCGTCCCTCGGCCGTTCCAGGTCTTGCGCCGCCGCCTCCCGCCGCACCGCACGTCCTCTCGCAGGCGGCGGAGGCGCGTACCGTCGCCGCCGCCGCCGCCGCCGCACCACGTCTCCCACCCGGGGCTGCGTCACCGGGTGAAACGTTCCCGGCCAGCGTGGGTCGGCGCCCAGCGGCCCGCCCGAGCGCTCCGGCCGCGGGACCAGAGTGCCGCCCTGAGGCCTGGTCGGGACACGACACCCTCCGAGCCGGGCCACCGCGCCCCCCCACCCCCACCCCCGGCCGGCCGCGTCCCTTCGGGTCCCCCCGGCTCTTCTACCCACTCTGAGATCAGGAACCCACCCCCACCCCACCCTGAGCATCCGTGAGTCGACGGGCCTCCGCTAAAGCGCCCCCAGATCCGTCAGGTAAACTTGGAGGGTGACGGGTAGAGGGAGAAGGGTGGGCACGAGGGCACCCTTGCCGTTTCGGCACGGAAAAGGTACGCCGAGGGCACTGGGCCAGAAGTTACCTGGCAGTGGGGCGCCCGGGAAGGAGGTGGGGGAGTGCCGGCTTACCGAAGCCGCGGCACACCCGACTGCACCTTCCTGTTTTGCAAACCATTCCCAGTGGTACCAGCTTGAGGCTGCACTACACACCTGCGCAACCTGTCTTCGACTGAGTTTTTCCACATTTCTGAAAGCCCGAATTCCTAGGAAGTCCCGGTGACCTCTATCCCTGTTGGGCACACGCAGTGCCTCACCGCGGGGATTGCTCCTTAAATTGGATCAGGAGTTCTTCAGAAGCTAAAACAAAATCAAGAGACCACAACCTGATTCTGGCTTTACTCCTTCCTCAGTAGGTGATCTGGGACAAGACATCGTAATTGACAGTATCTCAATATAATCATCTGCATCTTGAAGAGGAGAAGGTTTTGCATCTGACACCCAAGAAAGTGCTTATAAGGCATTTTATGGGATTACAAACCGGGTTTTCAAATATAAGAGGTTGTAAAATACTTCACAGTGCACAGAATATGCAACAGGAGTTCAAGGAAGTAATTTGGCTGGTATTTCACAAGCTATTTTGCAGTTCCAGTTCCTGGGTTGTTCAGAAGGTAGAAATAGAGTTGTCAGATTTATGTATACTGGCAAGATATTTCTAGAATCCAGTAGAGGTTTTGAACAGGAAAGCCAGATAACACTCAGCCAATGCATTTAGTAACTGAGAAATGACAAAAGAGCAAGTTGCAGATGTTGGCTTGTGGTTTTGAACACCCAATTCAATTCTGTTCTTGGGCAATATACTTCTTGTTGTTGATCATTGCAATTAATTGTATAATGTAGAAATTAAATTTACACCTTAACAGGACAAGGAATATATGTATTTTCTTGTGCTCCATGCACAAAGGGCACTTATTTAGGGAGTATAAGTAAGCTCAGACTTACATGCTCCATGGACAAAGCCTATGTGTTTGCTGCATTGAAAAAATTGTTGAAGAACAGTTCCTTCTTTCAGAGCTTCTTGGCACTTGTTTTGGTGGGCACATACTTTTGGCTTCAATGACTCAAAATCTTTTCAAATGTTCTATTGGTATCCTAGTACTTGCTTATTGTCATATTCTTTTTTTCCCTCTGACCCTATAAGCGTTGATCCTATCTCTAGTCTGAAATTTATTCTTAATTATTTATACTTGCATTATTCCAGAGAATTTGAGGCAGCATACAGAAAATACATACTATAACACAAGATAAAAATAAGTAAAGGAAGGAATAGGTATGATGTTAAAAAGAAGAAAAATAGCATACCAGAACGATGCAACAACTTGGCCAAAGCAGAGCGTTTTATAGTGTTTTTGAGATCACCATGAAGCACTTGATCAAGCGAGGCACGTCTTGTCCTGATACTAAGACTTTAGACAAGTTTACCTCATGGGCCTTCATAACGTGGAAACTTTGAATTCCCAGTTTGAGACAAGGGTAAATGTCTGATAATCCCTCAAGCATGTTATTCTTGAACACAATGTTTGATATGAATTGGGCAATAAAAAGTTTGAGGTCATAAGCTTCAGCAAGACTCTGGAATGCACATATTTTATGTTGCCAGCAATGGCAGGTCCATATGCTTTGACCATCAACCCAGAGGTACATAGCATGGAAAAAGTTGAAATTCTACGTGGTGGTTAAAAAATGTGTCTGCTATAATCATTACTTGCACCACAGTTGATGCAAAGAGGAAAACATTTGCTTTATTCTAACTCCAAAAGAATCTTAAGGATTTAAAAATAGTGGTTGAGTTCATTTAAACAAGATCAGTGAAAGCATAGCTGGTAGGTTAAATATTACATGATTGGTAGAGAAATTCAGATTCAGTTTCCGTAAAATAAATATATGGTGCATAAATTCAATTCTACATTCTAAAGCACATAGTTTTAGTAATAAAAATAATAATACTAGATAATAACAAATTGTAGCTAACAGGAATTGCTTACAAACTACCCAGCTTTATAACAAGGTATGGAATAAGGAAAAATATAGCTTGATAGGCCCTTCATCCTAGCCTCACTATCATATATTCTTTGTGTCTCCATAATATCTTAAATGTAGATATCTTCCAGATTTTACTTTTATCTACATAATAACCTGTGATGGTTTGCTCTCTGCTTTATAGTGTTTTTCCATTCCTTCAAATTTCTTCAGTAAAATGGTAATTGTAATGTGTGGCTCCTGGTTTCAACTGGACATAAAATTTTTTTAACTTCAACATAGGAAAGGTTCCCAATTACTATCCAAAACAGAAAAGCTAATTAAAACTCTCAAGTATGAACAGAGTGCAAGGACAATTTTTGTCTGTGGACCATATAGGCTTAACCCATATGATCCCCTGATGAACCTTCCAGCGTAAACTAGTTGCAAAATGTCATTGTGTGATTGAGCTTATTGCTCCATAGGTCGTTAGATATAAATTAATTAAATTTTGGAAGACATCTGCCACAGTTATGATTTCGATTTTCAAATAGTTAAACTATTCTTTCTGTTACTTACTAGGGTCAGTTGTCCGCTGAGGCAAAAACCATGTTTTCAAAGCATAGAAGAATTCTATCTTGTTCTGGATAGCAGTAGAACATGGATCTCATTCAGGGTCAGTCTCAGGTCATCATCATGGGAGTTTCCAAAAAGAAGGGTTGGGGGCTCCTGGCTGGCACCGTCGTTGGAGTACGTGACTCTTCATCTTGGGGTTGTAGGTTCAAGCCCCATGATGGGTGTAGAGATTACCTACAATCTTTAAATATGTAAATAAACTTTTTAAAAATCAAAAAAGAAGAGGAAAGCAATGCACATCCCTTTTTAATCCAGCTTGAATTGATCATCTGGTATGTTAAAATGATGTATTTAATTAACTTGATTCCCAGGGTGGATTTTCCGTTTTTATGAGATTTGGTAGTAAGTTTCCTGTCTTTATCTTACAACTTGATCCTTTTTGCAAATCCAATAGTTAGGGAGGAAAAAGTTATAAATTATAAGTTATAAATAATCTTACGTTGTTCTTTATTGATTTCCTTACAATATAATAAGCATAACATTCATAAGGGATGCTTAAAGTTTGGTTGCACCTTATATAAACTAGTGTTCTGAGGGCCCCAAATGTATAGAAGAAACCACAGTGCCTTGCTGTGGCCCTTTCCTACAGCTCTATCACTCTTACAGGATTCTAATAAGCTGTCTTTTTCCTTGCCCCTTTAGGACAAGGATGATAATGGCATTCCACTGTTGCTAGTCTCAGGGTGTTTCACTATCTCTTATTGGTTCCTTTAACCCTGTCCTCATTTTTATAAATAGTCCTTTCATTAAATTCCTTTTTGTGCCACATCTTTCTTTCCAGAACCCTGATTGACAGTTACAGGAATTGGAAGTAGCCTCAGGAAAGAAACCCTTGCTTTGTGGGATGGTATTACTCACATATCTGATGATTACCTGTATAAACTTCTTGGCCATGGAAAATGAAACAGTGGTATCACAATCACCATCAATAGCATCATGGGATGGAGTGCTGATGGAGGCTGTAGCTTTGGAAGACCAATCTCTAGCACTTAGCACCTTTGATAGTGATGATTACTGAAATCATTGTGTCGTTTGCTCTGATTGCCTCTGAGAGAATACATGGGGAAAAAAGGCAAATGGCCTGAATTCCAAACTTAAGGCATGAGTAGAAAATCAAAAAGCTTCTTTGACAGCCTTGAAGAAACCTTATTTTTCATGTAGCTGTAGGGAAAATATGGCTGAGAATCAAACCTGTGGCCTAATAGTAAAGTCTGTAGAGTTGCAGTGTTAATTTAACGTGAGACCTAGATCTGGTATGCTAAGAACCCTGGTAGAGATGTTATTGGGACCCCGCGACATGGAATGGGGGGCATTTGGACAGATATAAATGAGGCTGAGAACTTGAACACGAGTTAGACTTCAAATAGGTGATGGGCATTAAGGAGTACACTGGTTGTCATGAGTACCAGGTGTTGTATGGGAGGTATTGAATCACTGTTTTGTACATCTGAAAGTGATATTACAGTGTATGTTAACTGGAATTTAAATAAAAACTTAAAAAAAAAAACAGATTTCAGCATAGTCCTGGTGGAGAAGGATAAGACCTGTTCTTGGAAAGAAAACTTGTGCACTAAAGGAATTACAAGATTGTGGCAAATACTCACCTCTATTTCAGGTTGACTTGAGCAGCTGGTGGTCTTTCTAAATTGGTTACTTGAAGCTGGTAGTCTATGTGCTGAGGTACCAGAACTTCCAGGGCATACTTTAGAGGAAAAGATCTGAAGATTCAAGGAGAGGGGAATATTAGACTTGCCCTATTATGTGCATCCTGCTTAGTAATGCTCTATCTGTACCATCCCTACAAGGACCCATAAAATTTCCCTTTATCAAGGTATTGAGTAGAGGGTCACAGATACCTTGAAAAATTCTTTGGTGGCTGCCCTAAATAGTTGTAAATGATCATGGAGATGCCACAATGAAATCGGGATCCATAATTTCAGTGGGAATATTGATATCCTGATAGAGGAGGGGTGGGAGATTTTTAAATGTTAAAGACATGTTCAGCACAATTACTGTGATAATCTTCAGGAAGAAGTGATAATCTTCAGGAAGAAGTGATAATCAGGTTGTTTGACAACAAGGGTCTTCAGTGGTGGTGTGTGATCATCAATGTTTAGGAATGAATGAAATTAATAGTCCATTTAAGTGCTACTTGCTGTGTGTAAGCAGAAAAATTCTAGGTCTGATGAGCAGGAATGTAACTGAAGTCACTGGAATGGTGATTCAATACACATCACCCAATTCTTTTTTTTTTAATTTATTTATTTTGAGAGAGAGCAAGTGTGAGTGGGGGAGGGACAGAGAGAGAGAGAGAGAAAGAGAGAGAGAATCCCAAGCAGGCTCCTCACAGTCAGTGTGTAGCCCAACACAGGACTCCAACTCATGAACCATGAGATCATGACCTGAGCTGAGATCAAGAGTAGGATGCTTAGGGGCACCTGGGTGGCTCAGTCAGTTAAGTATCCGACTTTGGCTCAGGTCATGATCTCACGGTTCGTGGGTTCGAGCCCGCGTCAGGCTCTGTGCTGACAGCTCAGAGCCTGGAGCCTGTTTCAGATTCTGTATCCCTCTCTCTCTGACCCTCCCCTGCTCACACCATCTCTCCCTCTCAGAAATAAATAAAACATTAAAAAAAAAAAAGAGTAGGATGCTTAACCTACTGAGCCACCCCAGATTCTCCCATCTCACCCAATTTTTTAAAATATTTTTTTATTTATATCTAGGAGAGAGAGAGACGGCGTGAGCAGGGGAGGGTCAGAGAGAGAGGGAGATACAGACTCTGAAACAAGCTCCAGGCTCTGTGCTGGCAGTCAGCACAGAGCCCAACGCGGGGCTCGAACCCACGAACCGCAAGATCATGACCTAAGCGAAAGTCGGACGCTTAACTGACTAAGCCACCCAGGCGCTCCATCTCACCCAATTTTTAAGTTACATCCAGTTCACAAGCCTGAATGGAGTCCCTTAACTGAGGAAGAAGCCTCATAGTTGTATTTCCACATGTAGAATCTTTCCTTGAGCAAATCAGTATAGCCTTTGGCACCTAGAATGCAGCTATTGACTTGAAACCTAGAATGTGCATTTCAATTTCCTTCAAAAGAAATAATCAGAAGTAGTTTGCCTTCATATGGCTGGGATAGCATTGTCATTGCCTTACTCTTATGTCAGGGCTGTGTAAACATATTAGTTGTAATATGGTAACATTCCAGAGGGACCTTTGTTTCCTTGATATCCATTAGAACATCCTGCTACTCTGTTACCTTGATGACATGGTGCAAACCAAATAGATGAACAGGAAGTGGCAACTGCCCTAGACACCTTAAAAAGACCCTTCTATCAGAGGATAGAAATTCACCCAGTTCAGAGACCTGTGCCATAGTAAAATGTCTAACAGTTCAGTGGCATTATTGTGCTCCACCTCAAAGAACAATGTGCAGTGCTTAGTTGGCCTATTTGGATTTTGGAGCCACCGTGCTGCATGTGCTGCACTCTGACCCATTTATCATGTAATCTGTATGACTGCCAGTTTTTCATATGACTTGGAAAAACAGAATGCCTTGTAGATAGTCCAGGTTATAGCACAAGCTGCATGGATAGGGTTTGGAATGAGAACATGCTCTCATCTCTTGGCAACTATCCTCCATTTAAAAGGTAACTCTTGGCTTGCTGTGAGGCCTTGGCAGAAACTAAACACCTGACTATGGGATACTAAGGAACTGTGTGATGTGAACTGCTCTTTAGGAACCTGGTGCTACCTAACTTACTGAATCATAGATTGAACACGGGCAGCAGAATTCATTTTCAAATGGAAAGGTGTATACACTGGGGTGGCCTGAGCTGATATAGAAGTATAGAAGGCACAAGTAAATGACATGGACAGATTTCCTCTGTTCCTGCACCTACTTTCTTTGCTTTTTTTTTTTTTAGCTTTATCAATGGGCTGGTGGTCATTTAACAGAGGAAGGGAAAACTTGGGCTTAGTTTATTAATGGTATGCATCATATCCAACAGGGAGTATATAGCCTCTGAATTATGCCCCTATCTGTAATGAGATGGTCTTGAAAAATAGGGATGAAGAGAAATTCTTCCTGTGAGCATAACTTTTTTTTTTTGTCATATTTTATTTATTTATTTATTTATTTTTACAAATAGTTTATTGTCAAATTAGTTTCCACATAACACCCAGTGCTCATCCCCACAAGTGCCCTCCTCCATGCCCACCCTCCTCCCACCCACATCCACCAGTCCTCAGTTTTTGTCAGCATTCAAGAGTCTCTCATGGTTTGCCTCTCCCCTTTCCCCCCACCATTTCTGCCCTTCTTCTCCCCCTTGGTCCTCTGTTAAGTTCCTCCTAATCCTCCTATACGTGCACACATATGATATTTGTCTTTCTCTGCCTGACTTATTTCGCTCCATAACGCCCTCAAGGTCCATCCATGTTGCTACACATGGCCAGATTTCATTGTTTCTCATTGCCATGTAGTATTCCATGGTATAGATAAACCACATCTTCTTGATCCATTCATCTGTTGATGGACACTTAGGCTCTTTCCATGTTTTAGCTATTGTGGAGAGTGCTGCTATGAACATTGGGGTACATGTCTGTGAGCATAACTTTAAATAGAATATCTGGTTGCCCTCTTTGTTAGAAAGGAAAGCTGGCCTGAGGTATAGATCTATATTTAAGTACAGCGGCTAGTAGGTGGACCAATAACTTGGAAAGAAGAATATCTGAGATAAGGAAGTCAGTAGGAGACGTCATACAGATGGATTCTCAGAGTGGGCCCAGAATGTGAAAGTATCTGTGAACCACATAACTGCCCACAAGAGGGCATTCATTCCAGTAATCAGGTTTATAAGATCATCTGTCCTATGGGTGTCAGCCTCTACCTGGTCGCCCAGGTGCTAGTTCAGTAATCCTATGTAAAAAAGGAATGAAGGCCAAATGTGGATTCAACAACATGGATGTCTGCTTGCCAAGGATAATACAGTTACTGCCACTTTGGAGCATTTAACCTGCTTATAACAGAGGCCATTGCAGAGACCCCAGTATGGTAGTATTCCCCAGACAGACCTGTCAACCACCTGGTGGCAGTTTATTATACTTGATCCCTTCCATTATAGAGAGAAGAGGAATTCATCCTCATGGAAATAGTACATATTCCAAATACAGGTTTACTTTCCCTGCCTGGAAAGCTTTTTTACTAGTACAATAATCCAAGGATATAGAGGCCTTATTTCATCACTATGTATTACAACATTAAGTTTAAGCAAGAAACTCGTTTTATTTTGAGGGAAGTATGGCAATGAAGTCATGACCACTGATCTTACCTCAAACCCATCACTTAGAAGCAACTAGTTTAAAGGAATAGAGAAAAGGCCTGCTGAAAGATCAAAGATCGGTTGTGATACTGACTGGGAGATAACCCAGTGAGGATATGGGATAGGACTTAACCTAAGAGCCAATATATGTTACCCTCTAACCTACATGCAGAATGTGTGGGCCTAGGAACCAAAGGGTGGAGTTGTGGCTCTTTCTACTACTACTAACAACTCATTTGAAGAATTTATGTTTCTACAACTTTGTCTTTAAAACATTGGGCTCCCAACTTGAGGCTCAAGTGAAGGAGGAAGGAACTTCCAAAAAGTGTGAAAAATTAAATTCTGTGTTTTAATTAAAAAAATAAAATTATTTTTCTATTTAAAAAAATTGGGCTTGGTGGATCTGAAGGCTCTAGTGCCCAAAGGACAGATACTATCCCAAGATAACACAGTCACAATTTCATTAAATAGGAAACTGAAACTAACACCTGGCTGATATGAGGTCTTTGAACCAGGGAGGGAAGGGTTAGAGAAGGGATCATTGTACTGGTTGGAGTGATTGGTCCTCATTACCAAGAGGAGTTGCTTATTGCTCTTCAAAGAGAATAGAAGGACTATGTTTAGGACCCTAGGTGTACACAAAGATACCTCTTAGTATTCACATGTCCAGTATTACTGAACAATGAGAAGCTGCAACAACCCAGTAAAGATAAGGCCACTAAGGATTTGGGCCCATGGAAAGAAGTTTTGGGTCATCCCATCAGAGGAGATACTACTGGAGGGGGAAATGAAAGCTGTCATTATCACCTTGGGCCTTGTGCTCAAAAACTGTCTTCTCATTATATATACTGTAATTTTCTGCAGCAGCCAAAACTATATCCTAATATGTCAATAAGGAAGTTGAGCTGCTGAATTAATCACCACAGAACCAACTTACCTTAAAAACTTATGTGACAGTAAACGTCCTTTTGGTTTAAGCTCTTTTGAGTTACAGCCAAAAGCATTCTAACTGATTTGAATACATTTCCAAGAATGCTAGTTATAGAGGGAAGGAGTGAGCTATGGCATCAACTATTGAGAAACTCCTGATTGAGAGAGCCCTTTTCTTTTTTAAGGAGATTACATTTTATTATTTTTATTGAAGTATAATTAACACACACTGTTATATTAGTTTCAGGTATACAATGTAATGATTGAACAGTTCCATGCATTTTTCAGTGCTCAACAAGATAAAGGTGCTCTTGATCCCCTGTATTTATTTCACTCATTCCCCTCTCCCCTCCCCTCTGGCAACCACCAGTTGTTCTCTGTTTTGGAGTCTTTTTTTTTTTTATATATATTTTTTGTTCATTTGTTTTTTCTTAAATTTCACATCTGAGTGGAGTCATATGGTATTTGTCTTTCTCTACCTGGCTTCTACCTGGCTTATTTCACTTAGCATTATACTCTTTAAGTCCATCCATGTTGTTGCAAATGGCAAGGTTGAGAGAGCTCTCTTTGTAAGATCAGGGGAAATGAGCATGGTGAGGGAACCAGTAGGGGAAAAAAAAAAACATTGAGGATATAGGAGGGAGGGAGTAATTTATGGAGGAACATCCCAGAGGGGCCAGGATGAGAAGAGTTTTATAGTACTAATATACAAATATCTGTTCTTCCTTTTTTCCAATTTGAAAGAAACTTGACCTTGACTTTTTAAAAGCAGCCAAATGATGTGTAATACCATACCACATAATTCACCAATTTAAATTGTATAATTCAGTGATTTTTAGTATATCCGCAGAGTTGTACAAAATTGATTTAAAACATCTTAACACAGGAGGGGCGCCTGGGTGGCTTAGTCGGTTGAGCGTCCGACTTTTGCTTAGGTCATGATTCTCGCGTTCGTGGGTTCGAGCCCCGCGTCGGGCTCTATGCTGACTGCCAGCTCGGAGCCTGGAGCCTATTTCGGAGTCTATGTCTCCCTCTCTCTCTGACCCTCTCTCGCTCACGCTGTCTCTCTCTCTCTCTCTCTCTCCTAGAAATAAATAAAAATATAAAAAAAAATTAAAAAAAAAACATCTTAACACAGGAGAGGGCTGCATAGCTCAGGGGTTAGAGCACTGGTCTTGTAAAACATCTTAACACATTTTAATTGTCCCAAAAAGGAACCTTGTACTCAAATGCAGTCACTCTCCACTTTTTCCTCCTTATTTGTTTATGTATCTTTGCGTCTCTGTGTGTCTGTGGACTCTACTTTTTAAAATGAGATTTACCCAAAAGGAATTATCAGGCTGGAATCTGAGCTGAGAATTAAAATTAAGACATGCAAGAAAAGCATAATACACTTCTTTTTATTCCATGAATTTGGCTTGTAGATACAGGGGTGAGATAATTCCTGTTTTCCTATGTTGTTACATTAGTGTTTGGGAAATGCAACTCTATTGAACACAGTCCCCTTCATTTATTATTTTTTAAGCTTATTTGTTTTGAGAGAGTATTGGGGGGTAGGGAGGGTGCGAGAGAATCCCAAGCATTCAGAGCGCAGCCTGAATTGTGGCTCGATCTCACCAACTGAGATCCTGACCTGAACTGAAATCAAGAGTCAAGTGCTTAATCAATACAGATGCCCCTGTCGTCCCTTTTAAAACTATAATGTAAACTTGGTTTACAGTGTTCATGGCTCTGAGGTCACTGCAACCATTAACTGAAATCTGGAATGCCTAAGATCTGACAGTGGTGGGTGAGATAGTTTGGTTTTTGGCATGTTGATTTTGAAGTGTCAGTAGGAAAACAAAGTGAAGATGACATTGGGCAGTTATAAATTTGGTTCCAATAAGACGATTTTTCTCTCCTTAAGAGAGCATAAGACTAGAAGCACAGATTTTGAAATTATCAGGATGAAGGTCCTGTCTGAAGCCATAATAGCAGATTACATTGAGTGAACATAGAGTGAAGAGTTGTTTATGGTGAAGAGACCAATGATCTGATAATTAAGAGGGTAGCAATAATCTTGTAGATAGAACTGATCTGTAGAGTGTGGGCAACAACCAAATGCAAAAGAAAACTGTAAGGAATGGGTTAATGGTATCTTGAGGATCAAGTAGCATGAAAGGACTTCTTCTAGAATACTGAATGCTGAATTTGTAGGTAGAGAGGAAGAAATCAGTGCCTTTGCCTTTTGCTTTGTTATTCAAAAGTGTCTGCAACCTTTGTGGCTGCCAAGGCTCACCCAGACTATGTAGTATGATTTTACCTAAAATATTTGTCAGTATAACTCTAGAGTTTTAGTCTGCAAATATGATGGGCATTTTTGCCTATTAGACATTTATAGATTATGATTAATTTCCAGCTTTCATTTATCTCAATCTTGATCTAAATTTTGCTATCCTAATTTTAAAAGTCAGGCCTTTTCAGTATACAGGTAAAAAGTGAATGATACCCTCTTTACCAACATGACCTTGTTTTTAAAATAGGGGAAAATGGTGCTTGGTAGATAAGTGCAGATTATTTTAACTTCTTTGGCTATATAAATGTTGCCTACATATTGGTGCTAATTTGTATTTGTTCAAGGAAACGGCTTTTTGAACATCCAGAATAATGCAGTATATTAGTTTGTGTATTTCTATGACTAGCTAATGCTGCTAAATTCTTTGAGAGTGTGTGTGAGGGGGTGCTGTTTATTTGTGTATGTTTTCGGTGGAAAATGTTGCAGTGCATCGTCTGTTCCTGTCTTCGTGCTCTGGGGGTGGGCCGAGGTAGGGAGGGTGTGACGCTGGTATTTGTGTGAACTCGGACTTGTGATGCTGAGCTCGGTTCATCCGCTTTCTCCTCCCTTCTCCTCCCCACTCCTTCCCACCAGCGCCACAGCAACATCCTCAGAGTCTGAGCGAACTGCGCCCAGCACGGGCACGGAGCCTCCCACCGCCAGCAACCTGCGGCCCGAGAGAAGAGCCAGCTCAGTGACAGCGCCTCACCGCCACCAGTCCCCGGACCACCATGGCCAAGAACCGCAGGGACAGAAACAGTTGGGGTGAGTAACATACGGTGACTTCTGCAGCCTGCGCGGGGACTGGCCCTCTGCTTTCTGCTTCTGGGGACGAGAGGGCCAAGGGCTGGGAGACGGGCCACCACCGAGCTGCTCCCTGTAGGGCCGGAGAAACCATGGCCGAGTGGTACCCATGTAAGCGGAATCGTGCTGTGGAGCGAGGGCTGCAGCTTCCCTCAGGCCGGAGCCCCCTGCGTCTCCCCCACCCCCAGTCCTCCTCCTCGCAGCATTTGGACAGCACCCGCCTGTCGCCTCCCCGGGACTCGGTGGTTCCGCTTTAGCGATCTGTTGGCAGGAAGACGATTAAGTAGGCAGGGACTGTTACCAGCCGAGGGGGGCGAGGGGGTTGGGATCCCTAACCCCAGCCCCTTTCCCGGGAGCTTTGAGCCCTTCCGCCTGGCAGGGCGCGGGCTCCCGAGCGGGCGGCAAGCTGGAACAATGAGGCAGAGGCGCGCCGGGCCCGGTGGGAGCGTTGCAGACCTGAGCAACCCAGGAAAAGGGGCGCCCGCTGGGGAGTGCCCCCTCGCCGCAGTACTTGTTTTAATTTGGGGTTTGGTGGAGAATTGGGGAAGAAGGGAAGCAAAGTTGTGGTTTCCAGCCTCTGCTCCACCCCAATCTGCCACCCCATTCAAGCCAGTCCTAAGGGTGGCATTGTTCTTTGATTTTACCTTTTGGAGATATTGGGCTCATGATTCAGCACCAGGCCGAGGGGAGGGGGAAGGAGAGGCTAGGCCCAGTGGGTTCACGCCGCGAGTGGGTGGGCGGCGCTCACGCAGGCGGGGAAGAGAGAACGCAGTGATGCAGGAGAAATCGCGGCCCCGCCCCGCTCTGCTGCTCCTGACTTGGTTCAGAACGGAGAGTGTGGGCAGCTGGGGCGTCTTTTTCTGCCTTCGGCTCCGGTTTGCTTCCAGTCGCAGTGCTAACCTCACTACCATCTAAGGAACTAAAGCCTCTCAGGGCATTTTATTATCTGATCCAGAGCAGATCTCAGGCCGCTGTTCCTTGGTGGGTAGAGAAATATTTTGTTCATTAGCTTTGTTATTTGGAAAGTTTACACACATCCTAAACTCCTAAGTTTGGAGCTCCCAGGGTCTCTAAAGGTGTCTCAGTGAGATCTCTTCTATAACTGTCCATCGGACCAGGAGATATAAATTTAAATTTTAATTGTTTTTTGGGGGTTTGGGGCTTACTATTGTCAAAAGACCGCATTTCTCCTTGCCTGATTGGTCACAGGACCACCTTAACTCCCAGTATGCAAGGTTTGTGGTAGGTGTGGAGAGATGGTGCAGGGAGGCCTGTGTCTCTGGTTGTCTGAATTTAAAAGAAAGCGGTTTCATTTTCTGAGATTACCAAACCTCAGTTTTAGTAAATATGACTATTGCAATAACATTGTTTTCTTTGCTTCTTAGGAAATTATGAGTAAGCTTTTTCACTGTCCCCCTAACTTTTCCTTGGCTTAAAATAGGAATTTTTTTTAAAGTTTATTTATTTTGAGAGACACAGCAGAGAAGGGGCAGAGAGAGGGGGAGAGAGAGAGAATCCCAGGCAGTATCTGAGCTGCCAGTGCAGAGAGCCCCATGTGGGACTCGAACTCACTAACTGTGAGTATGTGACCTGAGCCTCAATCAAGAGTCAGTCTCTCAACTGACTGAGCCACCCAGGCGCCCCTGGACTAGGAATTTCTTGAACAGTCTAGTTAAGGTGTGGATGTTCAAGTCAGTTTTGGTCTTGATCTCTTTGCATTGTTGATTCAACCCTGTTAAGAGACAGGCATGTGAAATTTTATTCTGACGATTAAAATTCTTCTTAGTGAAGCTTAGGATCATTATTCTGCAGTATTTTCTTTGGTTTCAGATTTCTTATATGGTAGAGGTTTTCTCCTGTCTTGGGAGTGTGTTTCTCAAATGGGATTTGCATAAAAATCACATTGGGAAATTATTAGAATGCATATTTTCACATCTTCCAGCCAGAGTTTTTCTCTTTTTTAATTATTTTTTTCTTTAAAAATGTTCAAGTCCAGATAGTTTACAGTGTTATATTCATTTCAGGTGTACAATATAGTGATTCAACACTTTCATACGTCACCGGGTGCTCATCACAAGTGCATGCCTTCATCCCCATCACCTGTTTCACCCATCCCCCTGCCCATCTCCTTCTGGTAATCATCAATCTGTGCTGTAGTTAAGAGTCTGTTTCCTGGTTTGTCTGTCTGTCTGTCTCTCTCTTTTTTCTCATTTGTTTCTTAAATTCCACATGAGTAAAATCATAGGATATTTGGCTTTCTCTAACTGACTTATTTCTCTTAGCATTATACTCTCTAGCTCCATCCATGTCATTGCAAATCAGCCAGAGTTTTTCAATCAATAGCTGAAATGAGGTCTAGGAATCTGCCTTTTAATTAGCATTTCAGGTGATTGGCAAGCACTGGATTATTTATATTTGATGGGAACATGTCCCAGGCAGTTTACCCAGAAGTCATCAAGAGTCTCAACTCCAGTGATGAATTAGGAAAAGAAATACTAAAGTCACTATGTGTTCACTGGAAATTTTCACAGGAAAGAAATATTGAAATTGTGGAGTCTTGATGCGTATGGTAATGCTTTAATAGTCATTTTTCTTTGCCATAAAGTATATATGATGTGTGGCACCTGGGTGGCTCGTCGGTTAAGAATCTGACTCTTGGTTTCGGTTCAGGTCATGATCTCACAGGTTTATGAGTTTGAGCTCCACTTCTGGCTCTGCACTGATGGCATGGAGCCTGCTTGGGATTCTCTCTCCCTCTCCCCCACCAACTTGTGTGCACATGCTCTCTGTCTCTTTCTTTCAAAATAAATAATAAATAAACTTTAAGAAATAAAGTATATATGATGTAAATGACTTAGAAAAATGTTGCAGGGGCACCTGGGTGTTTCAGTCGGTTAAGGGTCTGACTTCAGCTTGGGTCATGATCTTGCAGTTTGTGATTTTGAGCCCCACATCAGGGTCTGTGCTGACAGCTTGGAGCCTGGAGCCTGCTTCCAATTCTGTGTCTTTCTCTCTTCCGCCTTCTCTCTCTCTCTCTCTCTCAAAAATAAATAAACATTAAAAAATTTTAAAAGAAAAGAAAAATGTAGCAATATGGAGTATGAAATAGAGGTTTTTGGCAAAGACATTAGCCATGTCTGTCCTGATTCCATGTTATCACTAGCACCTAGTACAATACCTAACACTGAGTAGGCATTTAGTAATAACATCAACAGCTAATGTCGCTGAGCTAAGATCGTATGAAGTAGGTACTGTAATCCTCATTTTACGTATTAAAGGTAAGTGATGGAGCCAGGATTCCAACTCTGGCAGTTTGACTTCAGATTCTTCTTATCTTCACCAGCACGCCACACTGCCTCGTGGGAGTTGACAATACCTTCTGTATTGTATAGAGCTACAGTTTTTAAGGCACAGTCACCTGCATTATTTTTTTTAATTTTAGTTAGTTAGCATGCAGTGCAGTATTGGTTTCAGGAGTAGCATTCAGTGACTCATTACTTATAGCACCCTGTGCTCATCCTAACAGGTACCTTCTTAATACCCATCACCTGCATTATTGCTTTTGCTCTTGAGCCTCTGAGTTGTAATCCCTCTTTTGCAAAGAACAAAACTGAGTCTCAGGTAGGTTAAAGGACTTGGCAAAAATCATGTATTTAGTAAGTTAGAGGAAAACCTAGAGTTGTCTTCTAATTGATTTTCTATAGCATAATGCTGTAGAATGTTTTATAAAATAATGGGGCATGGTGCGAGGATAGAGAGAAAACAGGCTCATGTGACAGCTTTTAAAGCTCAGCTTTTAAAAACTCAGATGATAGCTTTAGAAAAAAAAAAAAAAAAGACAATGACCTGACCTTATCATCTAGTGAAATATCTTTCAGACAAGTTAGAAAGCAGTAAGTCAAGGCCAAAGGTAGACTCCTCAGAATTGGAAAATACAGTGATTCCAAGAAAAGGGCAAGAGAGAATTTGCAAAATTTGTACAGGATACCTAAAATTGAGAGAAGAACCCTGTAGGACCATATCACAGCTAATCTTTTTCTCCGAGTAGTCAGAGACCTGTTAGGTTCCAATAGGGCCATGGAAGCTACAAAGCAAAAAAGCAGCTCTACTAACCAAGAATTGGGGGTGGTATTTGAGGATCATATCCAGAGCTACAAGTGAGAAGCAGGTCTGTGAGTAGAACTGAGAATCACAACACCTATGCCTAAATCTACACTGAACCAGAAGTTTCAATAAATGTAAGCATTTAAAAGTCCATTCTTCAGAGGTGGATATTGTTATTCTCATTTGAATATCAGAAATCCGAGACTAGGCAGGAGGAATGTGCCAGAGGTCCTATAATTTATAAGTTATAGATCTAAGGTTTAAGTTTAGAGTTGTTTGCTTCCTCACTCTGCGTGATGAAGGCAAGGCACTGTACGAGTATGCCAAAAAGGCGCCACAACAAGCCCATCTAGGCTTAAGCTTGTATAAGAAATCAATGCTCTATAAACTTGATCACTTTGGACTAGAAAAGAAGGCAGAGAATGTAGTAGTGTGGAAAATAGAGGATACAGATGGCTATCAGAGGTAGTAGCCCAGAAAGCAGTCTTTCAATGTTGACCTTAGAGTTTAAATACTACCAGAAACAACAAAAATGCATCCTTTAAAATTTGTTTTTGTTAATTACAGTTGCTTAAAACTTGGGAGCTCACATGGGAATTGGGTTTTTCTACAGTGTAATAGAAACCTTCAGTACACTGTTGCTTTAGAAAAAGAATATTTGCAGTAAGTATAGAGAGTGTCTATTTGTTGAAAAAGCATTAGGTTTCTGTTTTTGTTTTTTGAGGTAAGATTAAAAGTGATCTTGAGTATAGTATAGTTATTTCCTGCTCTTTCTTTTCCATTTGGCTGTATTCTGTTTTTTTGAAATGAGACTGTTTGTCCCTTTTCACTTGCCTCATTCTGTATATATCTACTCCTCCTGAAACAAAATAAAATTTCTAATGAGTCATACATGTACTTCCCGTACAGACTCTCCCATCCCATTTTGCTAATTTAATTTGCCTTCCTTACATCTTTTTTTCAAATAACATTTTTCCAAAGATAGATTTTTTTTATCCTTTGTATCTGCTTACACCTTGTCTGATGCCTCCTGAGTTATATCTTTGCTCTGTTTCAAACTCTGTAGACTTCATTATCTTTAGAACCAGTGACTAGACTCTAAATGGAACCTGTGATCATCAGGAAAATGATCTACTGAGATAATTTTGGTCATAAAAAAAGGTGGGATATTTTTTAATTTAGAGGCTCTTCCTCTTTCACATAGAATTTTATGAAAATATCTGTGTACAAAAGAACATATAAAACATAGATGTTCACTTTTGAAGAAAATGATAGCATGATCATGAGAACCTATAATCCCCTTCCGAACTGAAAAAAATATGACTTTATCAATATTTTTATGCTGCTTATGTGCCCTTCCTTAATAACATCCTCTCCTCCCCTCTCCAAAGATAAACACCTTCATAAATTTGGTGTTTCTCATTTCCTGATCTCTTTCAATATGTATATATCAAATATGCATTTTAAAGAACCTAATGTAAATGGAATCTAGAGTATGCATTTTTCCACAAAATATTTTGTTCACTTCACATCCTCATCCACATTTGGTATCATAATAGATGTGAAATGATCTCATTGTGGTTTTTTACTATGTATAGTAAAGCTTTTTCTCCCTTGTTTCCTGATTACTATCATCTCATGTATTTAGTTAATTTTTTTTGTAGTGTAACTTTTTAAAAGTTTATTATTTATTTTGAGAAAGAGAGAGCACATGTACCTGTGCACCTGTGTGAAGAGTGGGGGAGGGGGAGGGAGGGGGAGAGAGAGAGAGACAGAGAGAGACAGAGAGAGGGAAAGAGAGAATTCCAAGCAGGCTCAGTGCTATCAGTGCAGATCCCAGTGTGGGGCTTGATCTCATGAACTGTGAGATCATGACCTAGTAGAAACCAAGAGTTGGATGCTTAACTGACTGAGCCACCCACATACTCCTGTAGTGTAACATTTTAATTCCCTTATCATTTATGTTTTGTTTATAGCATACACTATGGCTTGAATATTGGTATCCCCCCAAAATTCATGTCGCATGTGATAGTACAGGAAGTGGGGGCAGCGGGGGATGCTTAGACCTTGAGAGTGAAACCCTCTGAGTGAGGTGAATGGGATGTATAGCCCTCTCTTAAAATAGGCCCCACAGAGTTCCCTAGCCCCTTCCACAATGTCAGGATACAGTGAGGAGTCTGTGACTCAGAAGAAGGTCCTCACCTGACCATGCTGGCACTCTGACCTGGTCCTCTAGCATCCAGAACTGAGAACTAAATTTCGTTGTTTATAAACTACCCAGTCTGTGGTATTTTGTTATAGCAGCCTGAACTAAGACATTCTAGAACTATTTTCTTTGTGGTTACCATGAAGATTACATTTAATATCCTGAAGTTATAATAGTCTAATTTGAAATTATATCAGTTTAATTACAATAACCTATAAAAACTCTGCTCCTTTTTAGCTCTATCTGCACTCCTTTTAGTTACTGATGTCCCACAATTACATCTTTATACATTATGTGTGCAAAACATAAACTAATAGTTACTTTTTAAAATGCATTAGCCCCCGAAGAAACACATGGAAGATGCTCAATCACTAATCATTAGGAAATGCAAATCAAAACCACAATGAGATATTACCTTACACTTGTCAGAATGGCTAGAATAAAAAAGACAAGAGATAACAAGTGTTGGCCAAAATGTGGAGAAAAAGGAAGCCTCACAGTTGGTGGGAATGTAAAATGGTACAGCCACTGTAGAATACAGTATGGAGGTTTCTCAAAAAATTAAAAATAGAAATATGACATGATTGGGGCGCCCGGGTGGCTTAGTCGGTTAAGCATCCGACTTTCCCTCAGGTCATGATCTCGCGGTTCGTGGGTTCGAGCCCTGAGTCGGGCTCTGTGCTGACTGCCAGCTCAGAGCCTGGAGCCTGTTTCACAGTCTGTGACTCTCTTGCTGACTCTCCCCTGCTCCCGCTGTCTCTCTCTCTTTCCTAGAAATAAATAAAACATTAAAAAAAACATTAAAAAAAAAAGAAACATGACATGATCCAGTAATTCCAATACAGTCATTCTTTTTTTTTTTTTTTTCCTTTGAATGGATCATATCCTCTTGTTTTTTTGTATGCCTTGTGATTTTTGTTATGGAAGACTGGACATTTGAATCTAATACTGTGATAAGAAATAGGAAAGTTACTGTCAACTTGGTTAGTTTCCTGTCTACTCCCAGAATCCTCCCCTGCCCGACCAGATTGCTGTAGGGACCTAGGGTGCCTGACAGCTAAATTGTTGACATTTCTTTTCTCCCGTGCATCAGTTTTGCACAACTGTCCTTTTTCTTTCAAAACTACAGCATCCCCACAGATGTATGCATTTGGACAAAAATACTAAAAATAAAACAAACAAAAACATGTACTCAGCCCATCTCCTCAGTACCACCTGGAAAAACATTTACATTCTTTTCAATAAATAGCAAGCACTATGAAAAAAAAGAAAAGAAAGTCAAATTCTTTTCCTTCCCCCAGGGTTTTCTAGGTTTGGGATTTTTTTTGTTAGTTTGTTTGCAGCATTATAGGATGTCTTTATGCTGCAGAACAGCCTGAGGTATAAACTTAAGACATTCTTGGGTCTTTTTTGAGCCTGTGCCATTCCCTGGGCATGTGTGGTAAGTTTTTTTATTTTCACTGTATATGCAGTTACTTTTCAATATCCTAATCTTTAATATCTGGCTCCCCAAAGAGGAAAAAGTGAAAATTGAAGAAGTAAAAAAAGGACTGGTCCTTGGGGCACCTGAGTTGCTCAGTCAGCTGAGCATCTGACTCATGTTTTGGCTCAGGTCTTGATCCCAGGGTCATGGGATCAAGCCCCATGTCAGGCTCCGCACTAAGCATGGGGCCTGCTTAATTCTCTCTCTCTCTCTCTCTCTCTCTCTCTCTCTCTCTCTCTCTCCCTCTCCCCTCCTCTCTCCCTCCCTCTCCCTCCCTCTCTCCCTCCTTCCCCCCTCTCTCTATCGGCCTCTCAGACTTACCCCCCCCAGAAAAGGAACTGGCCATTAAATCTCCTGGAAGTTACTTCATCTAGAAGGAAGGGGCAGTCAGCACTGGGAGAGAATACAACTCTGCATCTGCACCTTTGTGAAAGGAAACAGCAATCAGCAGTTGGTACACAAATCGCCAAATTTTGGAGGACAGGGTCCTTACTGACTACCCTGACTTCTGAGAGCTGTGTATAATGTGCATTAACTGCCTGCCATAGGGCTGAGGAGGGAGGATCGGTAGCCACTGCTGAGTTAAGATGTGAAATTGACTAAAATGAACTACAACTTAACCATTCATGCCTTCTGCCAGAAGTTGTAAGCCCTCCAGAGTTCCAGTAGTTCTATCAGTTAGATTCTGTCGTGTAATTGTTGTCCTGCTAGGGAGACAGATTTCTGGTGCTTCCTACTCTGCAGCCTTTCCAACTTCATTTTAAGCTCTAGAACTGTTTGGATTTTATTTTTAGGGGTAGTGGGATATAGAAATCTCTTTGACTTTTTTCCCCATATGGATAACCAAGTGTCCCAGACTCATTATTGAATAATCCACATTTCCCCATTGATCTCCAAACTGTATGGTCAGATATTACTCCTGAATATGTGTGGGTCTGTTCCTGTGCTGCTGCTTGTACTCCAGTGCTATTTGTCTGTCCTTGTGTCAGTAACACAGTTTTAATTGCTATAGTTTCACAGTGTCTTCATGTGGTAGAGCAGATTGGTTTTCATTGTGTTCTTATTTATTGGTGTTTTGAACTATTCTTTATTCTCGGCTTTTGCTTTTGTATAAAAATTTTAGAGTCAGGTTTTCAAGTGCTTTAGAAAGCCCAGTTGGGATCTTTTAAATTAAAAGTATATCCTTTTTGTAGATTCATTAGATAGACTCAAGATTTTTACTGTACTGAATATTTCTATACACATACATAGTATATTCCTTCATTTATTTAGATTTTGTTTCTTCGTGTGTTTCAGTAGTTTAAAAGCTCTCCTTGAAAGGTTGGCCTTTATTTATTATTTTCTTTATATTTTTTGGTTGCTGTGATTTTTCCATTATATTTTTTATTGGCTATTAATAAAAATGCAATTGATTTTTACACATTTATCTTTATCTAGCAACCTTGCAAAACTCTTATTAATATTTGTGTGAGAAAGAGAGTACGTGTGTTAGAGTTGGAAAGGGGCAGAGAGAGAATGCCAAATAGGCTACACACCCAGCACAGAGTCCAACCGGGCTCTCTCCTACAACCATGAGATCATGACCTGAGCCAAAATCAAGAGTTGGATGTTTAACCAAATAAGCCAGCCAGATGCCCCTTATTAGTTTTAATGAACGGTCTTTTGATTCTGTAGAATTTTCTATGTAAGAAAGCATATCATCTACAATAATGGCAGCTTTATTCATTCCTTCTTAGTCTTTATCTTTTAAGTCTTTTTCTGAACTTAGAATAAAAATGTTCTCCTTTTTCCAGTTTTTTTTAAATCATCACTGGATATGGAATTATAATGAATGCATTTTCTGTATTTTTGAAATAATCATATGGGTATTATGCTTTAATTTTAATTTTTTCCCGTATTTAATTAAAGTATCTTCTGTGTTGAAGTGATCCTGCCTTCCTAGAATAAGCCAAGGCTTACTGTATTACCTTTTTAAATACATTGGTAAATTTTCTAATTTCTAAATTAGAAAAAAATTGCTTACAATTAATATTCCCTTTTCATATTTACTTTGACTTTCAATATATCAAGTTTATATTAACTTTATAAAATGAGTGGAAAATGTTTCTTTCTTCTTTCTTTTTTTTTTTCCTCCTGTTTGCTACAAGAGTTTATGTGAGATTAGATTAATCCAGTTCGGGAAAACCTGTTTATTAAACCTGCTGTTTTCTTTATAGTAAAATTTTGAACAATTTTTTAAAATTTTACTTACTTATTTTTATAGAGAGAGACTGGATGAGTAGAGGAGGAACAGAGAGAGAGAGAATGAGAGAGAGAGAGAATCCAGGGCAGTTTCCACACTATCAGTGCAGAGCGTGCCATGGGACTCAAACTCATGAAACCATGAGATTGTGACCTGAGCTGAAACCAAGAGTCAGAAGCTTAACTGAGCCACCCAGGTGTCCCAAGATTTTGAACTATTGATTTAACTTCAGTATGGGTTTTAGAACAATTAAAGCTTTTTATTTCTTCTTGAGTCAGTTTTAGTAATTTATATTTTTCTTGGAATCTGTCCATTTCATCAGCTTAGCATGAGATTGTTCTTAATTACCTGTTATTTTCTCTGCTTAATTTTATTTGTGTTTTCCTTCTTATATCTTTTATTGTTTAACCTCTCCTCTTTTATTTCTTTTATATTTACTTAATTTATGTGCATTTCTATTATTTTTGTACTTTCTTTGATTTCATTTTATATTCTCTTTTTAACTTAAAAAGTTGAATACTGAGCTTATTAATTTTCAGCTTGTCTTCTTGTATCCTATATATGTTGATATGCAGTAGATTAATTTTCATTTATTAATTTTCATTTCATTTAAATGTCTACAATAAATCCTACCTTTATTTATAAATATACAGAAAGCATGGATTTTCAGGGCACCTGGCTGGCTCATTCAGTGGAGCATGCAACTCTTGATCTCAGGGTCATGGGTTCAAGCCTATGCTGGGTGTAAAGATTACTTAAAAATCGAATCTTAAAAAAACAAAGAAAGAAAGTATGGATTTTTCTAAATTTTGTTACTGTGTGATACTTAATTTTACTCTAGTTAATATCATATAGCAGTACTACATTCAATGGTCATAAAAATGTTCTCTATCTATAGTGTCCAGTATGGTAGCCACTAACCATATATATCTTGTAAAGGATTGAAGTATGCCTAGTGAGAATAAGGACCAAATACTGACTTTCATTTAATTTTAAATAATTTAAACAACCTCATGTGATTAGTTTCTACAGTATTGAGTTCATGTTTATACTCATGCTGTGAACTTTGTTGAAACTTGCTTTGTGTCCTAGTATATGTTTAATTTTTATAGATTTCCATGAAAGCCTGGAAAGCAATTTATGTTTTCTAATTTTTGATTAGAAAACATTTTTGACTGTGCTTATATATGTTTGCTAGCAGCTCAAGCTTATTTTCTTAAATAGAGTGAATAATTAATGGGTTTTTTTAAAGACATAAGTTAGTATAAATATTTAAAGGCTGCACTTGCTGTCAGATCACTTTAAAATTTTTTAAATTCCAGTAGAGCTAACATATATAGTGTTATATTAGTTTTGGATGTACATTATAGTGATTCAGTAATTCTATATAGTTCAAGTTTTTTAAATGTATGTTCATTTTTTTCCATACTCTGATTTCTGGACTGTTTGATCTACCAGATATGGATATCTGATAGATACTTTAAAAATATAATACAGATTTTATTTAAAAAAGTTTTTTTAACATTTATTTATTTTTGAGAGACAGATTACAAGTGGGGGAGGGACACAGAGAGAAGGAGACACAATCCATAGCAGGCTCTAGGCTCTGAGCTGTCAGCACAGAGCCAGATGCGAGGCTCAAACTCACAAACTGTGAGATCATGACCTGAGCTGAAGTTGGACACCTAACTCACTGAGCCATCCAGGTGCTCCAAGATTTTAAAAAATGACAGTGGATTTGTCAATTTCCTCTTGGTCTGTCAAGCTTTTATTTTATTTTATTTTTTTTAAATGTTTTATTTATTTCTAGGAGAGAGAGAGAGAGGGAGTCACAGATTGAAACAGGTCCAGGCTCTGAGCCAGCAGTCAGCACAGAGCCCAACGCGGGGCTTGAACCCACGAACCGCGAGATCATGACCTAAGCAAAAGTTGGACACCCAACTGACTAAGCCACCCAGGTGCCCCTGTCAAGCTTTTATTGACATTTGAACTATGTTGTTAGGTGCTCACAAATGTGGACTTCTTATATCTTCCTAATGAATGAAGCCTTTTATTTTCTATGTAGTGATCCTCTTTATCTTGAGGAATGCTTTTTGCCCCAAAGTCTATTTTGTTTGATATTAATATAGATGCTTCATGTTTCTTTTGCTGATTTAGTTTGTGAGCATACTGAGCAGAATTGGTTGGAGTAGGAGGCTGACTGATCTTCACAAAACAAATCATCTTGTCCATTTGATTTTTGAATACCTCCTCTTCAGTGAATGCCGTCTGGTGAGCATTCACGTGGAACTGAATATACTTACACTCCATGTCCATTCCAAAGGTCCAGACACATGCTCCTTTGAAATACCTGACCAGGGCGCCTGGGTGGCGAAGTCGGTTAAGCGTCCGACTTTCGCTTAGGTCATGATCTCGCGGTTCGTGGGTTCGAGCCCCCGCGTCGGGCTCTGTGCTGACTGCCAGCTCAGAGCCTGGAGCCTATTTCAGAGTCTGTATCTCCTCTCTCTCTGACCCTCCCCTGGTCACGCTGTCTCTCTCTCTCTCTCTCTCTCTCTCTCCTAGAAATAAATAAATATTAAAAAAAAAAAAATACCTGACCATCTTCCCAAAATGTTAGCTACTGTCTGTGAATTAGAACAATGCCGTATCTTTGGCATTTACTGCAAGCCTCATGGGCACTGTGTACTCTCATCTCCATGTGTTCTACCTGAAGAGACTATAAGTTTCTTCTTTGCTGTCTCTTCCAGAGGTCATGAGTCAAAAGTTATATGTGGATTTTTGAGCATGTGGGAGGTTGCCACCCCTAATGTTTTTCAAAGGTCAGCTGTTTATATTTTTTAAGTATTGTAAGTTATGACAGCCAAAAAATTTATCTCCTTTAATTAGTATTTTTTGGGGCACCTGGGTGGCTCAGTTGGTTAAGCATCTGACTCTTGATTTTGGTTCAGGTCATGATCTCATGGTCATGGGATTGAACCCTACATCAGGCTCTGAGCTGAGGGTTGAATCTGCTTGAGATTCTCTCTCCCTCTCTGTGCCTCCACTGCTCAGGCACATATGCGTGCTCTCTCTCTCTCTCTCAAAATAAATAAATATTTTTTAAAAATTAGCATTTATTCAGTTACTAGTAAGACTGAACTTTTCCCTCTATGTCTCTCACCCATTAGTATTTCTTCTTAAATGTTTCTTCTTAATGTTTCTTCTTAAATGTTTCTTCTTAATGTTTCTTCTTAAATGTTTATTCATTTCTGAGAGAGAGAGACAGCAGGGGAGGGTCACAGACAGAGAGGGACAGAGTATCTGAAGCTGGCTCTGTGCTGACACCAGAGGATGTGATGCTGGGCTGGAACTCATACACTGTGAGACTGTAATTTGAGCTGAAGTCGGACACTCAACTAACTGAGCCACCCAGGCACCCCAGTATTTTTTCTTTTTATCAGTTACTTATCCTTCTATTTAAGTCTTCTCACACATCTATGAATATATATGACACACACACATACAGTGCCTAAATTGTGATGGCATTGTTCTTCTAGAAGCATCCATTGAATAGTTATGGAATGCTTTTGTATTTAAAGTAAACAGACTATTAAATGATTTACTTATTTCTTCCAAGATTCTGAAGTTGTAGGACCTGCCTTATTATATCCTCTTCCTCAACGGTATTGCTAACAGAACAATCTGAGAGTCTGCATGGTAGTGTTCTGAGGTCTGCTGTGTGTAATCATCTCATTGTAGTTCATATCTCTGGTCTTGCTTAAACATTTTTTAGATACTCATTTTTGTGAGTTAATGTTGTTTTTGTTTCTTTAACTCATTTTGTCCCTTTCTGTATGAACTCCCTTTGTTGTGATTTTGGAAATCATTCTCGGTCACTCAGACAAATGTTTTCAGTCATTTTTCAAGTTTGTTTGTTCAAAAGAGACTTTATGGCGTAAGAAAATATATTTCCTTTTAATTTCAGTTGCTAAGAAATTTTCCTAGGTGTGATGTCTTTTCTCCATAAAGCCTCCAATGTACTCATAGTTTATCATCCTGTGGGGTTTAATTTCTGATGGAAAGATAATAGATTTTTTTCAAAGTTTACAATCAAGAAAATTACAAATACATACCCCTGTCATCTCCAAGATATTAAAATGATTATTCTCCATATTTAAAATTATTGAAGATTCCCTTTCAACATATATAAACCCATAGCTGGGTGGCCAGCTTCCAGTGATTTAGAATACTACATAAAACAGAAAAGTCCCAGAAGCTTTATTGAATATAAAATCCACTATATGAAAAGGTGAAACAAAATATATTTTTTAGTTCTCTCCTCGTGAGCCATACATTTGTATCATCCATAGTAAAATGTTAATTCCCATCTGGTTTGCTTCTATCCTGTTTTCTGCCTCTTCCTCTTTTAAAAATTTGCATAGTGCTCAGGGAATTGAAACTAAGTTTAGTTTAGCAAAACATATTTAAGAGGGTGAAAATCAGGTTCTAAAGAAACTTGGCACTGCATTTTATAGGATTTTTTGATTCTTTATAACAAAGATAATCCTAATTGCTTGGTTAAAATGTAGTTATTTATGAACAATGAATCAAGCATAACATTTATTCTTAATAATACTGTGCATCTCAATATTTTTTCAGAACTATTTTATATTATATTATATTCTGCATTTCTTTTCATTGCTGAATAATATTTCATTGTATGAATATGCCATATTTTGTTTATTTATCAGCTGATGATATCTGGGTTGTAGCCTATCTAAATACTTATTTTATATGTCAATATTTATTAGCATAAATATGTATAGATTGGTGGTTAGGTAAGTTTCAGATAGGAAGCCTCTCTTAATTTTAGATGAGATATAAACTAATTACTATGTATTTATAAATATTCCACAGATGTGTCCTATTTTATTATTCATTTCTACTGCTTAATAAAAAATTATTTCTGTATTTTTAGAAGTTTTGTTACCAAAAAGAAATTTTTAATATAGTTTTTGCCTACATTGTTTTTTTTTTTTAAACTGTTCATTTATTTTGAGGAAGGAGAATGAGAGAGAATCCTAAGCAGGCTCCACACTATCAGCACAGAGCCTGACCTCACAAACTGAGATCATGATCTGAGCGGAAATCACAAGTCAGTCACTTAACCGACGGAGCCATGCAGGAGCCCCTGTTTTGCCTACATAATAATGAGACTTCTTCCCAAAAACCATTTTGTTATTTTATAGTCCTGATTCAGAGATTTCTTTTATTTTGCAGTATATTTACATCACACTTAATATATAATTTCCCTTTTCTTTGTTAAGTCCATACATAGTTCTTCAAAGGCCTTAAGCATATAAACCAAAAGTTCATAGTTCTCTATCTCACTCACACCTAGTACACAAAGGCAGAGTAGGAAAGAATAATCATATACAAACATCTACTGAAGTCTTTTTCTCTCACCCACAATATTTACTCTGTTGCAGATCCTTTCAGTCTGCTTATCTCAGTCTGTTGATGTGGCCCCTTACCACCTTCCCAGCCTGTTTCATCCATACTCTGTTCCTCCAAAATGCCAAACACATTCTCCTACATACTCGTCCCCACAGCGATACCACACTATACACATCGTTTTGTACCTTGAGTTATTCTTCATATTATATATTGGTAACTATTTCAAATGAGCTCCGTTATTCTTTACAACTACCTTATGTTTCACAGGTGGACAAACCATAGTTTATTATTTAGTCTCTTGTTGGTGGGCATTTACATTTCTTCTGATATTTTGCATGTGTATATCTGACGGATGAATTATTTTCTTTACTTTTATTTGTCTACTTATTTTTTGACTTGTAGCAAGCATTACTATTAAACTCCACTCATTGGGCCAGAGACCCTTGTGTTAGTGACAGACTTGTCCTCTCTGTAGCCCACTACCTACACTTGTGAGTTCATCAGGATGAATTCTTTTCAACAGTATTGTGGGGTCAAGGACTATGTTCTTTGTATTTTTGATAATTATTTGCCAAATTGTTGTCTAAAGATGTTATATACATTTTAATTCCCGCCTGCAGTGCCTGAGGATACAAATTTACATCCCAACCAGTGAAAAGATTTATCACACTTCTGATCTTTGTGAATGGGATATATATAAAAAGTATTGATCTATCTTTTAATTGAATTTTAAAAGATTTAAAATTTAAAAGATTAAAATTATTAAAATGTAAATTAAATTTTAATTTGCATGAGACTCAATGTTTTTATATGTGTGGAACCATTTGATAGTGTGGTTTTTATCAACTTCTTATTTGTATCTTTTGTCCACATTTCCTATCTCACATTTAGGTCTAAGATTTGTTTGGAATTGATTTTTATTCATAGAGCAAGGGGTGAGGGTTCATTTTTTTCCTTCATATGAATATCCACCTGTCTTAGCATCATTTTTGGAAAAGATTATCCTTTCTTCATTTATTGCAGTGGCACCATTGTTGTGTCAGATGATAGTATATGTGTGGGGTTTGTTTCTGAAATCTCTAGGCTTTTCTTTTTGTCTACCTGTCTATCCTTGTGACAGTTGCACTCTGTTTTCATTACTTTAGATTTTAAAAATCTGTTGGTATCTGTTAGTATAAATCCCCAAATTTATTCTTCAAGATTGTTTTTGTTATTCTCCGCTCTTGACCTTTCCATTTGAGCTTATTAATCTGTATAAGAAGGATTTTTACAAGAAAGAAACTTGCTAATTTGTAGAAGAAAGATTACTGTCAATTTATTTGGTGTTGTAATCAAATTGTGGATCAGTGGGGAACATGGACATATTTATAATACAGAGTCTTATAATATGAGAACATGTATATACCTCTTTTAGTAATGTTTTAATTTTTTCTGTAGAGGTCTTAAATATCTTCCACTCCATTTCAGTGATACATTGGAGGAGGTCATACTAGTTCCTGAGAGCTGATCAGGTGCATCTCTTCCCAGTTCCACATTCAGTGAGTCTCAATGATAGATTAAAATGGGCCATGGTGGTAGCATTTATTTCACAGAAGCTGGCAAACACTACAAATCAGGTTTTCCCATACCCACACACTGCTAAGAGATGGTTCATAAATATTTACCAGCATATCAGCTAGATTTATTACTAGATCTGCCAGATTTTATAATGGTATATAAATGGTATTTTTATTATTATTTTTAAATGTTTGTTTATTTTTGAGAGAGATCACCAGCTGGATAGAAGCAGGGGAGGGGGAGGGAGAGGAACAAAGGATATGAAGCAGGACTTGAACTCATGAACCATGAAATCATGACCTGAGCCAAAGTCAGATGTTCAACCGATTGAGCCACCCAGGCGTCCCAATGATATTTTTATTTTTAAAAATGAATGTATAATGTATACACAATAAAATTCATGTCCTTATTTTCCACACATATATTTTCCTTAGTGAAGTGTTGGTTTGCCTATTTTTAAATTGGGTTATTATATTATTATTGAAGAGGTTTGGTGTTAATTCTTTAAATGTTTGCTAGAAGCTACCTGGTCCAGGAGTTTTCTGTGAGGGTTTTTTGATTATTGATTCAATCCCTTTACTTACTATTGTTCTGTTTAGTTTTTCTGTTTGTTTCTTTCTGATTCACTCTTGGTAGATTATACATTTTTAGAGATGCATCCATTTCTTCTAGGTTATGTAATTTGTTTATATAAAATTATATAGTAGTCTCTTCTAATTCTATGTATTTCTGTAGTGTCAGTTGTAATGTTTCCTCTTAATTTCTAATTTTCTTTGAGTCTCTTCTCTGTTTTTCTTAGCCTAGCTAATGGTTTGTCCATTTTACCTTTTTGAAGAACCAGCTCTTTGTTTCATTGGTCTTTCTATTGTTTTTCTGGTCTCTATTTCATTTATTCTGCTATGATCTTTAGTATTTCCTTTCTTCTGCTAACTTTGGACTTAATTTATTTTTCATTTTCTAATTCCCTAAGGTGTAAAGTTAGGCTGTTTCTTGAGATCTTTCTGATTTCTTAATATATGCACATACTGCTATAAACTTTCCTCTCAGAACACTTTTACTGTTTCCTACAGTATTTGATATGTTCTATATCCATTTTCATTTATCTTGAGATCATTTTTAATTTCTCTTTTAATTTCTTGTTTGATTCAATATTTTGTTTAGAAGTGTGTTGTTTAGGGGAGCCTGGGGGCTCATTGGGTTCAGCATCCGACTTTGGCTCAGGTCATGATTTCACGGTTTGTGAGTTTGAGCCCCACCTTGGACTCTGCTGTCAGCATGGAACCTGTTTCGGATCCTCTGTTCAACCCTCTCTCTGTCCCTCCCCTACTTGCACTCTGTCTTTCTCAAAATAAATAAATTTATAAAAAGAAAAGAAGTGTGTATTTTCTACACATTTATCAATCTTCCCACTTTCCCCTTGTTGATTTCTAGTTTGATACCATTGTGATCAGAAAAGATAGCTGGCATAATTTCAGTGTTCTTATTTTTTTAAGTTTGTTTATTTTGAAAGAGACAGAGCATGAACAGAGGAGAGGCAGAGAGAGAGAGAGAGAGAGAATCCGACGCAAACTTTGAGCTGTCAGCTCAAACCTGGGCTCTAACTCATGGAACTGGGAGGTCATGACCTGAGCTGAAATCAAGAGGCTGCCGCTTAATTGGCTGAGCCACCCAAGTGTCCCTTTCATTGTTCTTAAACTGGCCAAGATTTATTTTGTAGCCTATCATAAGAGCTATCTTAGAGAATGTACCATGTGCATTTGAAAAGAGTGTATATTTTGCTGCTGTTGGATGAAGCATTCTGTATGTTTATTAAGTCCATTTGTTCTTAAGTATGTTCCATATCAATATCTGCTTATTGTCTGGATAATCTATCCATTGCTGTAAGTGAAGTGTTGAAGCCCCCTTCAGTGATTTTATTGTTAACAGTTTCTCCCTTAAGATCTTTTACTATTTGGGGCACCTGGGTGGCTCAGTCGGTTAAGCGTCCAACTTCAGCTCAGGTCATGATCACACGGTTCGTGAGTTCAAGCCCCGCTTTGGGCTCTGTGCTGACAGCTAGCTCAGAGCCTGGATCCTACTTCAGATTCTGTATCTCCCTCTCTCTCTGACCCTCCCCTGATCATGCTCTCTCTCTCTCTCTCTCTCTCAGAAATAAATAAAACATTTTTTAAAAATTTAAAAAACAAGGGCGCCTGGGTGGCTTAGTCGGTTAAGCGTCCGACTTTCGCTTAGGTCATGATCTCGCGGTTCGTGGGTTCGAGCCCCGCGTCGGGCTCTGTGCTGACTGCCAGCTCAGAGCCTGGAGCCTGTTTCAGTCTGTGACTCCCTCTCTCTCTGACCCTCCCCGGCTCGCGCTGTCTCTCTCTCTCCTAGAAATAAAATAAAAATATATAAAAAAAAAAAAGATATGGAATAAAAATTTAAAAAACAAGAGCAGTTATTATTTGCTTACTATCTTTTGGTGCTTGGCTGTTCGGAGCATATATATTTATGCTCTGATATGCTGACCTGTTTATCATTATATACTGACCTTCTTTTTCTCTTGTACTTTTTGGCTTGAACTCTATTTTGTCTGATGTAAGTATGGCTATTCCCACCTTCTTTTTGTTTCCAATTGTTTGAAATAGCATCTTCCGTTCTTTCCCTTTGATTCTACGTGTGTCTTTAGAGACGAAAGGAGTGTCCTGTAGGCAGCATATAGTTGGGTTTGTTTTTTTTTTTTTAAATTCATCTAGCCATTCTATGCCTTCTGGCTGGTGAGTTTAATTAATTTACATTAGGGTGATTATAGATATGCAGATATTTATACTCCCATTATATCTTTTGCCTTCTGGTTATTTTTCTCTCCACTGTTTCTTTTCCCTTCTGTTTTTGTCTGCCTTTACAAGTTGGTGGTTTTCCATGGTGCTGTGCTCAGTCTCCTATTTTTTTGTGTGTTTCATATCACTGCTTTAGGTTTTGCTTTGTACTTACCATGAGGTTTACATAAAAACATTTCATATATTAAAAAGTCTTTGGTCATAGCAATTTATCTTCATTCACCTATATCAGTTCCATCCTTTTACTCTTCCTCTTTTTTATTTTTGATATCAAATTTTTCCTTTTTATGCTATGATTTTATTACCAAGTTGTAGTAGCTGTAGTTATTTTTAATGCTCTTTTCATGTAACTTTTATAAGAGTTTAATATACTATTGTAAAAAAGAGTTACATATTTCTAATTTTGTTACCTTAATCAGTTTTGTATACTTTCGTCTTTTTGTTTTAGCTTGAAGAATTCCTTTGAACATTTCTTATAAGGCAGGTCCAGTGGTGGTAAAATGAACTCTTTTATTTTTTGCTTGTCTCGGAAAAATATTATTTCTCTTTCATATCTGAAGGATAATTTTTTCAGATAATTTTTCCTTGGCTGGCAGTTTTTATTTTAAATATGTCATTCTACTCTCTCCTGGCCTATAGAGTTTTTGCTGAGAAATCTACTGATTGTCTGATAGGATTCCTTTGTGAGTTACCATCTTTCCTTGGGTACTTAAAAAATTTTTTTTTCGGCTTATTTATTTTGAGAGAGAGTACCTACATGAGCAGGGAAGGGGCAGAGGGAGAAGGAGAAAGAGAGAATCCCAAGCAAGCTGTGTGCTGATGGTACAGAAACCAATGCGGGGCTTAAACTCATGAACTGTGAGATCATGACCTGAGCCAAAATCAAGAGTGTTCAACTGACTGAGGCACCCAGGTGCCCCTTCCCTGGCTACTTTTAAAATTCTTTATTTTCACTGATTTTTGACAGTCTTAATATGTATCTTAGAGAAGTTCTTTCTGTGTAATAGTTATTCTCAACAGAGAATAGATTTCTATATCCAGTTATTTCCCTGGATTTGGAAGGGTCTTGGTTATTATTATTATTTTTTAGATAAACTCAACCGGTTCTCCCTCTCTTCTCATTCTGGTATACCCATTTTCCTTATGTTGACTTTTCTAATGGGTCTGGTAGTTCTCATAGTGTTTTTTTCACTTTTAAAAATCTTAAGTTCTTTCTCCTCCTCCACCTGAGCCTACACTCAATGTGGGCTTGAACTCATGACCCCAAGATCAAGAGTCTCATGCTTTATCAACTGAGACAGCCAGTCACCCCACCTGAGTCACTTCAAGATTCCTATCTTCTACCTTACTCATTCTCTCTTCCATCTGATCTCTATTTCCAATGCATTCTAATACATTCTTCATTTCACTTACTGAGTTCTCCAGCTTCAAAATTTTGTTGTTGTTGCTGTTGTTGTTTTCAAGAATTTCACACTCTTAGGGACACCTAGGTGGCTTAGTTGGTTGAGCATCCGACTTCCTCTCAGGTCACTATGTCACAGTTCATGAGTTCGAGAACCACATTGGGCTTGCTGTTGTCAGCTGTCAGCACAGAGCCTGCTGTCCACACCCCTTCTCTACCCCTCCCCTGCTTACGCTCTCCCCAAAACAAATATTTTTTAAAAAGAATTTCAGTCTTTTTGATAAAGTACTCCTTCTGCTCATTAATTTTATTTCTGAGATCATTGTATTGCCTTTCTGAGTTTTCTTGCAGCTCAGTGAATTTCTTCATAATAGCAATTTTGAATTCTTTTTCAGATCACAGAATTCCATGTCTTTGGATTTGTTTGCTGGAAAATTGTCATTTTCTTTTTATAATGCCATAATACCATGATTTTTTTCATATTGTTTGGTGAAAACTGCCTCTGCTACCACATTTGAAGTTGCAAATACCTTTCTTATTTAGGCAACATTTTGTTTGCTTTGATTCTGACAATTCAATAGATTTGATAATTAAGGGGTCTTCATTTTGTTTCCCAGAAGGTGGCACTAAAGCACATGTTTTTGATTTCCCTTACAAGAGCTGACAGCTGCTAAAGTTAGGAGCTTTTATATATATATATATATGCATATATATATGCAAATATATATGTAATGCTGGCAGAGGGGGGGAAAAGGGTGAGTGGCTTTAGAAGGGGGAAGTGTGTACTTAGTACTTGGGATTTGGGGTGTGCCCATAGCTGGAGGCCAGGCTAGTAGGGACTCCTTGAATGGAGGGGTTTGGGTCCCAGAGGTCCCTGGGTAGTCCTTTTGTCAGAACCCTGGAGAAGACAGCAGGAGACATTTTTCTTCAGTTCTCTTTGTCGGCCTACTTCTTTTTCCTTTCCATCTCCCCATTTACTGCACTCTTACCTCAGCGGGAGCAAAGGTCCCTCCAGCTGCAGAATGCAGAACAAGCCTGACATACCCCCACTGATTGCTTTACCCTGTACATCTTTAAAGGCTTGTGCTTCCTAGCTAATGTACTTGATGCTGGAGGCTCTACAGCCATAGGTTCCATGGCCTCTTCCCTCTCCCTGCAGCCTCTTCTGTGGTCCAGTCCACCCACTTTTTGGTGAACAGATGGATGGATCTCTGGGTGTCTTAGTGTGCTGTGGAGAGGTTCTTTCTTTCTCCATAGATGCCCAATTAGTTGTAAATCAAAGAGGAGAGAAACAACGAAGGATTCATGTCACCATGATGCTGATGTCATTCTCCTCATATTATCTTTCAGATATCTGTAGGATCTGTAGTGATACCTCTGTCATATCTGATACTGTTGATTTGTGATTTTTTCTTTTATTTTCTGTGAATTGTCTTAGATTATAAATTATTCTTGTTGACCTCTATTTCTGGTTCATTGGTTTCCCACATCTTTATTCCTACTTTTTCTTTTCTTTGCATTTAATAAGCAATTCTTTTCCTTAGGATGAATATTAGATTATGCTTTTTCTGGCATCTTTTCTACTAAATGCATTTCAAGGTGTAAATTTCCTCTCAGCAGGTTTCTGATATGTCATATTTTCACTCTTTTTGTATAATTAAGATACTACACTTCAACTTATTGATTCTAATATTTATATGGAAAGAGTCAAAACAGCTGCATTGATAATAATTAGACTATAGAACCAGCTTAGCCTACTATATGTAATGACTTTTCATGAAACTATTTTGATTAAGATAGTGTAATATTGCCGATGAATAGATCACATTCATTAGATTATTTAGTTTACAACATTTTCTAACTTCCATTAAGATATTTTCTTGTATCCAGAGGTTATTTAGAAATTTACTGCCTAATTTCAATGTACTTAGGAATTTCTAAATATGTACTTTTTGATTTCTAGTTTAGTTTCTCTATTGTCAGAGAACATATTTTTTTTACCATATTTTAGTAATTAGAATGTGCTAATCTGATCTGATACATGAAGCATTACATGATCTGTTTGGTAAATATCCCATATGAATTTTAAAAGAATACATACTTCTGCAATTATTAGATGCCAAACTGGTCAGTTGGCTAATGATACTATTTAAATCTTCTACATCTTTACTGACTTTTTCTCTTAAATTTTAGACAATGGAGAAACATTCCTAGAAAGATAAAATGTACCAAAAATTTTCTCAAGAAGAAATGTAATACTTAAGGGGTGCCTGGGTGGCTCAGTCGGTTAAGTGTCTGACTTCGGCTCAGGTCATGATCTCACAGTTCATGGGTTCGAGCCCCATGTTGGGCTCTATGCTGACAGCTAGCTCAGAGCCTGGTGCCTATCTTCAGATTCTGTATCTCCTGCCTGCTCTGTCTCTCAAAAAAAAAAAATTTCTAAAACAATTTGGGGATGAGCACTGGGTGTTATGTGGAAACTAATTTGACAATAAACTATTTGTAAAAAAAAAAAAAAAAAAAAGGAAAGAAAGAAAAAAGTAGCAATACCAGGACTTTTCTTATAATCATTAAAGTACATATTGTCGGGGAAAAAAAAAAAGAAGAAATGTAATACTTTATTAGTACTAATGTAACTATGCATCATAAGTATAATGAAATTGAGGTAACAGTTAAAAATCATCTCACGAAGAAAACAGCAGGCCCAGATAGTTTTATAGGCAAGATTATCAAAATTTTAAAGAACTGTCACTCAATTTTTTTAATGTTTATTTTTGAGAGAGAGAGAGAGAGAGAGAGTGCAGGGGAGAGGCAGAGAATGAGGGAGACACAGAATCTGAATCAGGCTTCAGGCTCTGAGCTATCTATCAGCACAGAGCCTGATGCAGGGCTCGAACCCATGAATCACGAGATCATTACCTGAGCCGAAATCCAGTGCTTAACTACTGAGCCACCTAGGGGCCTCTCTAATTTTTTCTTACAAACTCTTTTTGAAGATAGTAAAGGAAGCTTTTACTAATTCATTTTGTAAAGCTAATGACACATTGAATATTAAACCAGTCAAAGATGAAATGAGAAACGAATATCATAGATTCATTTGTGAATATAGACACACAATTCCCAAACAAGATTTTCACAGTCAGTAGTATATAATAAGATAATGCACCCTGAAAATACTAGGTTTACTATGTACCTGAAATTACTATGTTAGCAGAATAGAGGTGGAAAGCCAGATGATCATCTCAATAGATGCAGAGAAGGTATTTGATAAAATTCATTTTCCATTTATGAGTTTTGAAAACTCATAGTAAACCAGTAGAGAAGTCCCTTAAGGTAAAGTGTGTCTACCTAACCAAACCATAACAAGTATGAACTCAAATATTGGAAGCACTCCCATTAAAATTAGAAAGTTATGCTCACTGAAATCAGAAGTTGTGTCCACCATTACCTCTGCTATTCAGCATTGTATTGAATGTCCAATGATACAAGAAAAAGAAAAGAAATACATAAGCGTTAAAAAAGTAGAAATAAAACTCATTACTTATAAAAATTATTTCTGTTTCTACATTAGTGAAACCCCAAAGTGTCTAAAAATTTTTAGGGAATAGTAGTTTAATAAATGTTTCAATATCAGGCTAATCTATCAGTCAGTTACTCTTTGTGCAAGCAACAACTATAAAACATAATTTAAAACACAATGAAACCAGTTATAGTTAGCAATAAAAACTAATGTATCTAGTAATAAATGTAACAAACCTACTTTCCTCATCACCCCAAATTATAAAAAGTTTGTTGAAGGGGATTAAGAGAAATATCCCATGTATATAGGCTGGAAGACATTATCAAACTGTATTGATTCCTTTCAAATTGATCCATAAATTTAATGTAACTTCAAAAAATTCAACTAACACATTGATTCCAGTATTCATATGGAAAGGGTCAAAATAGCCAAGACAGATAATAATTAGAAGAATATGGCTGGGGTGCTTGGGTGGCTTAAACTTGGTTAAGCATTTGACTCTTGATTTTGATTCACAGTCATGAGATTGAGCCCCATGTCGGGCCCTGTGCTGACAGCGTGGAGCCTGCTTGAAATTCTTTATCTCTCTCTCTCTCTCTGCCCCTCCACCTGTCTTAAAGTAGATAAACATTTTAAAAAAGAAATATGGTCATACTATATATGACTTTTTATAAAGCTTTTTTGATTAAGATAGTGTACTGTTGGTGCTGATGGAGACAAACTGTTGAATGGGTCAGAAGTGAGAGATCAGAAACAGTGTGGGTGTATATGTGTATGTGTATAAATATATACATGTATATGCATATATGTATAATTCTTATTTATAACAAAGATCACATGGCAGGCTGCATGAAGAAAGGAGGCTTTGATAGAGTTCTGAAAATTTTGTTACTCATATAGAAAAAATCAAGTTGGTTTCCTATCTCACATCTTACACAAATAGCAACTCCTTGTGGGTTAAGAACTTAAATATCAAAAGCAAAACTTAAAAACTAGAGGAATGTATGGGTGCCTGGGTGGCTCAGTCAGTTAAGTGTCCAACTTTGGCTCAGGCATGATCTCATGGTTCATGGGTTCAAGCCCTGCTTCAGGCTCTTTGCTGACAGCATGGAGCCTGGAGCCTGCTCAGATTCTGTATCTCCCTCTCTCTCTCTCTCTGCCCCTCCCCTACTTGTGTGTGTATGTGTGTGTGTGTGTCTGTCTTTATCTCAAAAATAAAACAGACATTAAAAAATATATTTAAAAAGTAGGGAAATGTATATGATATTTTCACATTTTGTATAAGGAATAATTTCTTAAACATGACAAAGTGCTAATCATAAAATCAATTATGAATAAAATCTTTTACATTAAGAATTGTTTTTCACCAATAACAGCTTAAGTGGAAAGGCAAGCTCTAAACTAGGAGACTTTTGCCATACATATAGCAAAGGACTAGCATTCAAAATATATAAAGAACCACTGTAAATCAGTGAGAAAAAGACAAACCCAATAGAAAAATGGACAAAAGGCATGTGTTCAACTCATCAGTATTTAGAGAAATGTATATCAAGACCATAATGAGATACCACTCATTCATTTTATACCTATGTAACTGACAAAAATTAAGAAGTCAGACAAAACCAAGTGTTGGAAAGGATATGGATCTATAGGATATCTACAAAGCTATTAAGAGTGGGTAAGGAGCTAAAATGAGCAAATCAGAGAGCTCTAGATGCTGGCGAGGATGTGGCGAAATGGGCACCCTCCTACACTGTCAGTGGGAGTGTAAACTGGTGCAGCCCCTCTGGAAAACAATGTGGAGGTTCCTCAGGAAATTAACAGTAGAACTCCCCTATGACCCAGCAATAACACTGCTAGGAATTTACCCAAGGGATATAGAAATGCTGATGCATAGGAACACATGTACCCCAATGTTCATAGCAGCACTCTCAACAATAGCTAAAACATGGAAAGAGCCTAAGTGTCCATCAACAGATGAATGGATCAAGAAGATGTGGTTTATCTATACCATGGAATACTACATAGCAATGAGAAAGAATGAAATCTGGCCATGTGTAGCAACATGGATGGACCTTGAGGGTGTTATGCTGAGCGAAATAAGTCAGGCAGAGAAGGACAAATATCATATGTTTGCATGTATAGGAGGATTAGGAGGAACTTACCAGAGGACCATGGGGGAGAAGAAGGGGGGAAATGGTGGGGGAAAGGGAGAGAGGCAAACCATGAGAGACTCTTGAATGCTGGGAACAAACTGAGGACGATAGGTGTGGGGGGGAGGGAGGAGATGGGCATGGAGGAGGGCACTTGTGGGGATGAGCACTGGGTGTTATATGGAAACCAACTTGACAATAAACTATTTGTAAAAAAAAAAAAAAAAAAAAAGGAGTGGGTGAGGAGTGAAAAATTGGTACAACCACTTTAAAAGATTGCATCTTTGATGCAATTTGAAAAAATTACAACCCAGAAATTCCATTCAGAGTACCTCTTATATATGTGCAGTTTGATACAATTAATCTTATAGAATTATTTAAGTCTGTAGAAAGTTGTGAGATAGTTTTCATCTCTGAAGATGTTTTTCTATACAAAATATCATTTAGCCAGGGTCCCCAAGTCACATCAGTTGTGTACTCATATCCTAAATATGTGATAGGCAAAGAGCTTCATCCCAGAAAACGTGTATTTGCTATCCTCAAAAAAGGGCCTGTGTTCTGTGGCTGAAATTAGATTGGCAGGTAGTACTGGAATCAAATATGAATAGATAATAATAAATGATAGTATTAGTAGAAGTCACTAGTAACAATAATAGTCCTATTAATAATAGTTTTAGTAGAGGTCATTATTAGGCACATACCATTTGTCTGGCTCTTTGCCTTCATTTAATGAGCATTATTTAATTGTCATTAAAACCTTTCTGATATAAGCACTATTCTTAATCTTGTTTTTCAGATAGCTGATAGTGAGCCATTGGGGGGGTTAAATCATTTCTACCGCTTCATATATGTCTAGTTGTGAAACTGGGATTCACACAAAAACTGACTCAAGCATCTGAGATAAGGCAATATGGAAGCTATCATCCTTTGGATATAAACTCAATTTTTCTTCACTTTGCTGAGAAAACAGCTCTGATTCGTGGCCATAGGCAATGGTCCTGTTGTCTCCGGATGCTGTTTTTCAGAAAGTATTGGTATATGTCTGTCTCCAGTAATGAAACTCTAAAATTATGTGTTAGATTTGTAATACTTCAATAGCTATTTTACAGACGAACAGCGTATTTAAAGAGATACAGTTATCAAGATGGTGCAATTATTTATATACATACATACATGTATGTATATATATACATGTAATCTGAAGACTCATTTGAAATAACACCAAAAGATAAAATTGGCTTGTTTTTCTCTAGTTATAAGACTTCTTATTAAGTATAGGCATGTCTTGTTTTATTGCACTTCATTTTATTGTACTTCACAGATACTGCGTTTGTACAGATTGAAGGTTTGTGGCAACCTTGAGTTGAGGAAGTCTGTAGGCACCATTTTTCCAACAGCATTTGCTCACTTTGCGTCTCTGTGTCATGTTTTGGCAGTTATTGCAATATTTAAAACTTTTGAGTTTGATGACTTTAAGGGGCTCAAGACTTCAGTAGAGGAAGTAACTGCAGAGGTGGTGGAAACAGAAAGAGAACTAGAATTAAAAGTGGAGCCCGAAGATGGATCTGAACTGCTATGATCTCAGGATAAAACTTGAATGGATGAGGAGTTGCTTCTTTTATATAAGCTAAGAAAGTAGTTCTTGAGACGGAATCTATGCCTGGTAGTGATGCTGTGCAGATTGTGGAAATGACAACAGAAGGTTTAGAATATGACAGACTTAGTTGATAAAGCAGCAGCAAAGTTTGAGAGGATTAACTCCAATTTTGAAAGAAGTTCTGTATGGGTAAAAAGCTATTAAACAGCATTGCATCCTACAGAGGAGCCATTCACGAAAGGAAGTCAGTCAATGCAGCCATCTTAATTGTTGTCTTATTTTAAGAAATTGCCACAGTCACCCCAGACTGCAGCAACCTGATCAGTCCTCAGCCATCAGCATGGAGGCAAGGCCCTCCACCAACAAAACAATTACAACCTGCTGAAAGCTCAGATGATGGTTAACATTTTTTAGCAATAGTTTTAAGTTAAGGTATGTACATAGTTTGACTTTTTTAGACCTATTGCTGCCACACACCTTAATAGACTACAGTGTTGTGTAAATACAACTTTTATATGACTTGCTCTGGTGTGGTGTTCTAGAGCTGAATCGGCAATATGTCCAAGGTGTGCCTGCAGACAAAATGGAGGATGTCTTTTAAATATATTTTTAAAGATTTAAAAAAAAAAAAGATTTAAATGAAAGGTCATTTTAAGAGCCCAGTTGGTTTAGAAATAACATTATTGAGGGGTGAGTTGAGGCTAGGTCATATATCTGATCTGAAGAATTAATCGGTGTCTGTTTTGACTTGCTGTTCTTTTGATACAAAGCAAATGAGCCCACGTATGTGGTGTCCAAGAATTATTTGATTTCCACTAAAGAGGCAGAATATTATAGTAGAAAGGCTGGGATGAAAGTTTAGATACCTAGGATCTAATCTTAAGTTGACAGTTACTAATTGTGTGAGCTTGGATCTAGTGCTTACTAATGGGCACTCTCTTGGAAAAGTTACTTAACCCCGTTCTTAATTTCCTCATGTCAGAAGTACAAATAATAATAAATACTGTGCTGGAATGTTAAAAACAAATAAGTAGTAACACTAGAAAGCACCCATGGTAGATTGCCTGATGCAGAAATTCCATATCCTTTTCTTGGGCAAGATTAGTTACATCTTTGGCTTTTGTTTCCTAATTCTATAATGATACTAATAGCATTTGTTATGTACCAGCCACTGTTCTAAGTGTGTTGCATAAATGCATTAATTCACACAACCTTCTGAGGTAGACACAGAGAGATTAGACAACTTGCTTAAGGCTACTCAACAATGGGGAAGCCTTTATTCAAATCTCTGCACTCTGGTTCCAGAGCCTGTATTTTTAACCACTACACTGTACTGCCTTTCTAAAGGAAGGGGTTGTAGGCTGTATCAATAGTTTATTGCCTGTTGTGGTGCATAATAAACAACCACAAAGCCTCAGGGGCACAGAACAGTAAGCATTTATTGATCACACATGTTGAAATGGTTGTTAGGCAACTGTTGATCTTGGCTTGAGCGCTCCCATATGACTTGGGTTGGTTTGCCATGGGGTTTGGCTGGGACTGGGCAGTTTGCCTCTGCTCCAAGGGTCTCTCATTCTGCCGCAGACTAGTCTGAGAATATTCCCACGGTGAATGGCAGAAGTAAAAGAGCAAAATGGAAAAATACAAGTGGTTTTCCAAGCCTCTGCTGTGTCATGTCTGCTAAAGCACATCACATGGCTGACCCAGAGTCAAAGTGGGGAGATGCTGCAATTACATTACAAAGGCAGTGGATGTAAGAATGTGTCACTTGACACACTGAAGCTGTTTTGTAATATACCACAAATAACGCAGTCTAGAGTTCTGAAATTCTTGCATATCAAGGATTAATTCTAAAAGCTGACCTCTGTCAAAACTGACGCTTCTGAAAATTAAAAAAACTTTTTTTCCATCTTACATATGAAAAAACTCAGCACTAGAGTTTCATAAAGACTTGAGAAGAGAACGAGATTTCTTTGGCTATATTTTTGTTTTTACCCTTTGACCCTCTTCACCCATTTCTCCCACCCTCAACCCCTGATTTCTGGAAACCACCAATTTGTTCTCTGTACCTATAAGCTTGTTTGTTTTTAATTCCACACATAAGAGAGACCATACAATATTTGTCTTTCTGTGTCTGACTTATTTCACCTAGCGCAGTACCCTTGAGGTCCATCTATGTTGTCACAGATACCAAGATTTTATTCTTTTTTATGCTTGCGTAATAGTCCATTGTGTATGTGTGTGTGAGCATGTATGTATATACACACATACCTACATTTACCAACACACATGGTAGAATTTCCTTATCCCTTCATTCATCATTGGACACTTAAGTTATTCTTAAGTTGTTGCCATATTTTGCCTATTGTAAATAATGCTGTAATGAATGCGTATCCTTTTGAATAAGTCTTGTCATTATCTTCAGATGGATACCCAGCAGTGGAATTGCTGGATCATATGGTAGTTTTATTTTTAATTTTTTCCATACTTTTTTCTATAGTAGTTTCACCGATTTACATTCTCACCAAAAGTGCACATGGATTCCCTTTTCTCTGTGTCCTAGCCAGCACTTGTTTCTTATCTTTTTGAAAATATCCATTCTAATAGGTGTGAGGTGATATCTATTTGGTTTAATTTTCATTTTTTTGATGATTAATGATGTTGAGCATCTTTTCATGTGTCTGTTGGCCATTTTCCATGTCTTCCGTAGAAAAAGGTCTGTTCGGATTCTCTACCTATTTTTTAATTGGATTAGGTGGGTTTTGTTTTGTTTTGTTTTTTGCTATTGAGTTGTATCAGTTCTTTATATAATTATCAGATAAATAAAAACTCTGAAAACACACACACACATACACACACACACACACACACGCACGCACACTTCTGGAAAATAGGCAGAAACTCCTTCCAGGGATACTTAGTTTGGTCTATAACACCAAGATAATCGTGGGGATGATGATGATGATGATAGCTAACCTTTAGAGTTTATTATGTGCCAAGCACTGTTCTTAGCACTTTATTTATAGTAGTTCCCTTAGTCTTTACAATAACCCTATTTATGGGTACTATTAGTAATTTATGTTTTGCAGATGAAGAACTGAGAAGTTTAGTAATTTCCCAGGGTCACACAGCTTATATATAAGATTGCCACACCAAATAAACCTCAAAATTTCTTTTTTTTTTTAATGTTTTATTTATTTCTAGGAGAGAGAGAGAGACAGCATGAGCAGGGGAGGGTCAGAGAGAGAGGGAGTCACAGACTGAAACAGGCTCCAGGCTCCGAGCTGGCAGTCAGCACAGAGCCCGACGCGGGGCTCGAACCCACGAACCGCGAGATCATGACCTAAGCGAAAGTCGGACGCTTAACCGACTAAGCCACCCAGGCGCCCCACTTTTTTTTTTTTTTAAATTGAATTGTGTCTGGGCCTCTTTGCTATGGATTTGAAGATGGTCGTACTCCATTGCTATGAAGTATAATTTTAGACATTTAAGAATATAGTATTTTGTGGATGGCATGTATGTATTGAAGGGAGCTGAACTAGGTGCTTTCAAACTTTATTCCAATTTGAAAAATATGTGATTCCAAGTCCCTGTATGCATTTCCCCTTATGTATGTTCAACCTTATAAAAAGTGTCACAAGGATATTTATGTGAATAACTAAACCTATTTCTAGGGGATGAAGAAGCTAAGTTAAACTAAGTCCTTTTATTCCTGTACTCCAAAAGTAGAATGCTTTGAATTTCTTTCTCACTCTGCACACAGAGATCTCTGTCCTAACTTAGAGCTTTCTTGAGAGTAAAATTCTGTTTGATTTAGTCACATGATCAGCAAGACCAGATATGTCTTTCTGAAACATGATGTGAATGACATTAATGTATGTCATTAAAATGAGCGTTTCTAATTCCACTATGCCCCTGTTTCAGATATTTGAGAATTGAGACATACCCTACATTTCTTGGTATTTTGAGAAGATTAGATGAATAAATTGCTGTTTTATTCAACAGGTGGGTTTTCAGAAAAGACATATGAATGGAGCTCAGAAGAGGAGGAGCCAGTGAAAAAGGCAGGACCAGTCCAAGTCCTCGTTGTCAAAGATGACCATTCCTTTGAGTTAGATGAAGCTGCACTTAATCGGATCCTTCTCTCGGAGGCTGTCAGGGACAAGGAGGTGGTTGCGGTGTCTGTAGCTGGAGCATTTAGGAAAGGAAAATCATTCCTGATGGACTTCATGTTGAGATACATGTACAACCAGGTACGTTACATGTTGTAAGGAGCTCCTGGGTGGCTCAGTCGGGTAAGTGTCCGACTCTTGATTTCAGTGCAGGTCATGATTTAACAGTTTATGGGATCAAGCCCCATGTCAGGCTCTGCACTGACCACGTGGAGTCTGCTTGGGATTATCTCTCTCTCTTTCTCTCTCTCTCTCTCTCTGTCCCACCCCCACGTGTGCACACACTTGCACACTCTGTCTCTCAAAATAAACTAAAACAAAAAAGTGTTTTAAAACGTTTTCATGTTTCTGCGCTTTTGTCACTTTGTGTTTTTATTTAGTAGTGTTAAGTATTTCCACGTCCATTATCATATTCCCTAATATGAACTAGTTTGAAAGTGCTGTGGTATAACCATTCTGACTTCCATAGGCCACTTTTGTCTGAAGCCACTTTGCAACATTTCCCTGAGAACATACTTATTTTCTTTATTCTTTTAGAAAGAGATACAGCATAGTAATAGGATAATAAACTTTACCCTTTAGAGTGTTTAAAGTGTGTCAAATAACTTTTATCATAAGTTTTATATTAAAATCATATTCCCCCAACATTTATTATGACATTTTTCAAGCAGGCAACAAAGTTAAAAGAATTTCATGGTGAACATCTATGTATCAACTACCTAGATTTTATCATTAATATTCTTGCTTCATCACATATGACTCCAGCTATTCTTCCTTCTTTACATCTGTCACTGCATCTTATTATTTTATTCATTTCAAAGTAAATTACTGACATTGTTACACTTCCTCATAAATATTTCAGTATACATCATCATCATATATTTCAGTAGTTTTTATCTTTTGTTGTAAAATTAAATACACTTACATGCACAGCTTGTAGGTGTACATTTGGTTTTTTTTGAAAATGCATATGTGTGAAATGGCCCCAAATCCTATCAGGTATATCTTGCTGTTATCCCAGAATGTTCTCTCTTATCTTACCCCATCCCCAGAGACAACGAACAGCTTTCAATGTTCGTTGTCAACAATGTTGACAATTGTTGACAATGTTGACAATGTTCTTGTCAACATTTGAGACAAGAGTGTGGCACAGAAATGAGACTTTAAGGGACCTAGGATAAACCAAAAGCAGAGTCAGGGGACTGAGGGTTGGGAATGGAGAATGTACGAGTAGTTTTTTCTACTCTTTTGCCCACAGCCATTTCTGCTGTAAATACGGATATTAAGGCATAATACATACTACCCAAAAAACTTTATGTCATGTATTTATACCATAATTATTCATTTTGGATTGATCTTTTATAGTTAGGGTATTTTTGAGTAATTTTGTAAAGTTAACTTTAACTTTAATTTTTTTTAACGTTTATTTATAATTGAGAGACATGAGTATGGGAGGGAAAGAGAGAAGGGGAGACACAGAATCCGAAGCACGGTCCAGGCTCTGAGCTGTCGGCACAGAGCCCAATGTGGGGCTCAAACTCACAGACCGCGACATCACTAAATTGACTGAGCCACCCAGGTGCCCCTATAAAGTTAACTTTAATACTTCTATTTCTAGCTTCAGTGCAAACAAATCAAGAATAGAACTACCAAAGTACTTCAGGCTTTGAAACTGAACAGAACCCTCTGTTTCTATCATATCACCATTAATACGCTACTTAACACAGCTGGGAAAATTAAGTGAACAAAATTAGTATTTGTATTAGTTTCCATAGTGGGGGATTTTACAGTTTTAGGCATATTCATAGTTTTAACTGTGCAATAAACATTAAAACTAAATGCTCAGTAACACTTGCCATGTTCCTTGTGTTAAATGGCACTTGCCAGATTATAAAGTGTAAGAGATTTGTTGTGTTTTTGTTTTTCTGCGTCTCCTACTAGGTGCCTCTCCTTTGCTATTCACTCCCTCCTCCTCCAATGCTAAAGCATTTATACGTATTATTATTGTGTATATCCTAGCGTAATATGCTCTCCCCTGTCTTTATTTCTTTGCTTCTAGAATGCCCTCCCCAAGTTTGCTCACCTGGGAAATTCCCAAATCCTTCAGTTTTTAGCACAAGCACCACCTCTCCTATTAAGTCTTACCCGACCAAGAGTTAGTTAGTTCTTTTCCTGTGCTTCTGTCTTTGCCCAATATGCACATCCATTTTGGCATGCATATATTGCATCATAATGGTTTGTTAGGTCTGTCTTTCTATTAGGCTATAAGCTTCTCCTGATCTGGAATGATATCTTCGTATTCCCAGGACCTAGAATAAAATGTAGCACATGGTTGCTCCTCTGTTACAATGTTTTAGATAACAAAGAAAGTAATTGTATCAGTACAGTAGATGTGGATATGGTGTTTCCTTTTGACCTTAGTTGCAGAGAGATACATGCCAGAATGAATGCAGAGAACAAAGTATACCACCAAGTATACCACGTCCACTTCCATATCACAGACCTTTTTAATTTACAGGAATCAGTCGATTGGGTTGGAGATTACAATGAACCATTGACTGGTTTCTCATGGAGAGGTGGATCTGAACGAGAGACCACAGGAATCCAGATATGGAGTGAAGTCTTCCTCATCAATAAACCTGACGGCAAGAAGGTAAGATGCAAACTTTGTAAAGAAAATTGAGTTTTCAATTGGCAGTAGTTACCACTATTCAGGATCTTTGAAACTGATCTTTTGAAAACTAATTTTGGCTGTTGGACATGAAGACCGAAAGGGATTCCTTGTTTCCTTTTCTGTTGATCAAGCTGATAAAATCATAGGGACGATAGAACAGCAGATGAGCAAGCTAACAGATATCTTTTGTTTCAGCGCTGTTTCTGTTAAGTTGGATTACCAGTGAAAATTAATCATTATAGTATTCAGCTAAGTAATATTTTCATTTTCTATGGCATTAATGGCATACATAAACAATTACCTATTAAGTATCCATTGATAATGGTTTGCCATAGTTCTCATAGTGTTAACTTTGTAGGAACCCTAATCCTGCACATGTTCTATAAAATACCAGTGATCACTCTGTTTGCCTGTAGGTTGCAGTGCTATTGATGGACACTCAGGGAACCTTTGATAGTCAGTCAACTCTGAGAGATTCGGCCACGGTGTTTGCGCTTAGCACAATGATCAGCTCAATACAGGTACAGAATAAAATAAATCCATTTCAATAGCTGTTACTTTAATTATTATGGATATGTGTATTCCTACATACATGTGGTAGTGAGACCAATAACAGAAATGGTAACTATGTTATTTGGCTCAATTAGCATCCCAGTTCTTACGATTTCTATAGGAGTAGAATTGGTTTGGTTACTGTAATCTTATATCTGATCAGTTTTGAAACTGCTGATAGCCAGGAAAGTATGTGTTATTTCACTGATAATTTTTTCTGTTTAAAGCCTACAGTAAACTTAATAACATTAAGTCTTATAATGTATGCAGATAGATATATTGGAACTACCTATTATAAGTTACATTTACTGAAACAAGATTTATAAATGGGATTTTTTTTTTACATAGCCTGTAGAAACATTGCTTAGTATAAAAGGATTTATATGCCTTCCCAGGTTTTAAAGACACTTAATAAAACATTTAGGAAAATAAATTTCTTACAAAAAGTTTTAATCTTTCTTTCCTTTTTTCTTTGTCTCTTGTTAAGTATTGTTTTTGAGGTTAGTGTAACTTGTAAAAATTGTCCTGGTAAGTCTCTGAGAGCTTTACTATAACCACAGAACACATAGCATAAAAGGTTTTAAGACAATTTTTAGATATTTTCTATTTATTAGAAAGAACAAGAAGAAATAATGGCCAAGAAACAGTTAAAAGACGGGTAAGAGAGTTTAAAAAGGTACGAAGGCAAACAAAGTGGTTGGGATGAACAAGTCAAGGCTGATATATAAGTGAGCAGAGAATTAGGCTCATGAGCCATGTGTATCATGTGTGGTTAGCACAGTGAGAGGGCGGATACAAGAAGACTGAATATTTTTTACAAAAAGGTTTAAAATGAGAGTCATGATTATAACCTGTGATTGATTAGCTTTTAAAAATAGACTTCTTGGGGCACCTGGCTGGCTCAGTCTTCGTTAAGCGTCCGACTTTGGCTCAGGTCATGATCTCACAGTTCATGGGTTCGAGCCCCTCGTTGGGCTTTGTACTGACAGCTAGCTCAGAGCCTGGAGCCTGTTTCAGATTCTGTGTCCCCCTCTCTCTCTGACCCTCCTCTGCTCACGCTGTCCCCTCTCTCTCTCTCTCAGAAATAAATTTTTTAAAAAACATTAAAAAAATTAAAAATTGACTTCTTGAATGAGCCTGTAAAATATGAACTTAATATCTAATTTCTTCATAATCAGCAGTATAAAACCACTTGTGAAAGCCAATTAAAACACAGTTATTTAAATGATTGGGACCTCATCAAGATAGAAAGCTTCTGCACAGCCAAGGAAACAACTCAGAAAACTAATAGACAACCAACAGAATGGGAAAAGATAGCTGCAAATGACATATCAGATAAAGGGTTAATATCCAGAATCTATAAAGAACTCACCAAACTACACGCCCAAAAAACAAACATCCCAGTGAAGAAATGGGCAGAAGATATGAACAGACACTTCTCCAAAGAGGACATCCAGATGGCCAACAGACACATGAAACGATGCTCAGCTTCCCTCCTCATCAGGGAAATACAAATCAAAACCACACTGAGATACCACCTCACGCCAGTCAGAGTGGCTAAAATGAGCCAATCAGAGAACTCTAGATGCTGGCGAGGATGTGGAGAAACAGGCACCCTCTTACACTGTTGTTGGGAATGTAAACTGGTGCAGCCCCTCTGGAAAACAATGTGGAGGTTCCTAAGGAAACTAACAATAGAACTCCCCTATGACCCAGCAATAGCACTGCTAGGAATTTACCCAAGGGATACAGAAATGCTGATGCATAGGAGCACATGTACCCCAATGTTCATAGCAGCACTCTCCACAATAGCTAAAACATGGAAAAAGCCTAAGTGTCCATCAACAGATAAATGAATCAAGAAGATGTGGTTTATCTATACCATGGAATACTACATGGCAATGAGAAACAATGAAATCTGGCCATGTGTAGCAACATGGATGGACCTTGAGGGTGTTATGCTGAGCGAAATAAGTCAGTAGAGAAGGACAAATATCATATGTTTGCACGTATAGGAGGATTAGGAGGAGCTTGACGGAGGAACAAGGGGGAGAGGCAAACCATGAGAGACTCTTGAATGCTGACAAAAGCTGAGGACTGATGGATGTGGGGGGGAGGGGGTGATGGGCATGGAGGAGGACACTTGTGGGGATAAGCACTGAGTGTTATGTAGAAACTAATTTGACAATAAACTATTTGTAAAAAAAAATAAAAAAGCACAGTTATTTATTATCTATATTTCTATTTTACCTGAAGACATTTAATATTTTCACTGAAAAATCTTAAGTCCTTAGTAATGACCTTTTTATTATTTGAAAAACAGTCTGTGACTTAAGTAAGTGCACAATGTATACTCTTTGTGTCAGTACACAAACATAGAGGTCTCCTTCATTGTTTTTTGAAATTACTCCTTAAAAAACCCCCAAAAAAACAAGAAGAATGTCATTTTAGGACTGTGGCCTGTTCGTGAAGTGGTTATGTACATGTATAAGGATATGAGCCTGATACTCAGAATCTAACTTCAATGTAATAGGACTTTCCACAGACTTAACTAAGTTAATCAGCTGTGAGAAAGTCAACATAATTTTTCAAGATAAAATTCCGTGTATGGCTTATTCAGATCTAGACTGCTTTTATTTTGGTATGCTTGTAAGAATGATTATTTTATTGACTAATCATTAAATTAGTTTCATAAGTAATTTTAATATTCTGTCTCCATAGCAGGTGGCTGTTGTATTTCTGGGACAATTTTATGATCATTGTACATTGTTTATGATTTCTCAATCTTTCTTTACTCCTCTCTCAAGGTCTTATAAATACCATTATATAAGAGTACATGTAGGGGCTCCTGGCTGGCTCAGTTGGTTAAGGATCCAACTTTGGCTCAAGTCATGATTTCTCTGCTCATGAGTTTCTCTGCTCATCAGGCTCTGAGCTGACAGTGTAGATCCTGTTTGGGATTCTCTCCTCCACCCCCACTGCTCCCCAACTTGTGCTTGCTCTCCCTCAAGATAAACACACTTAAGAAAAGAGAATACCTATAAGAAAGTTTGATTTTGTGAAAATTGGTATTTATAAAAATGACAAAGTAAGTACTTCGAAGGATGCCAATTATTTTTTCATTTTGACTTTATTTCTTGATCAAGGTGTATAACTTATCCCAGAATGTCCAGGAGGATGATCTTCAGCACCTCCAGGTAACAACATGTACACTCTTTTCTTTTGATTTATCTGGTAATCTTTTGAAGATGCATGGGTTTTGTTTTTTTCTACCTGGAAAACTAAACAATTCAGAAGATATTTAGAAACACAATCAAATGGAGATTGTCTTATTTCCAGTTTCTTGTTTCTGCCCTGTATGGTCATGTTCTCTCTAATTCAGTTTTCAAAGTTCTTTGTTACTGTAAAGCTATTTGCTGTTGGCCCTGTCTATTTGAAAATGTATGGTGAATTAGAGTAGGGAAAGAATCTTTGGCTTAAAAATGACCCTAAATGTGATGTTGATCCTGTTATAATATAAATAACTTACAGAGCTGAAGAGTGCACCATAGGGAATACAGTCATTAATATCATAAGCACGTTGTCTGGTGACAGACGGTGACTGCTTACCGTGGTGAACGTAGCATGGGGTCTGGAGCTATCAGATTGCTGTGTTGTACACCTGAGACTAATATAACATTGTACATCAACTATACTTTAATAGTTCGTTATAAAAACCTTTCTGTTCTATATGCTGCTCTCAGGGTATTGTTACAGCAAAAATGCAGAAGAAAAAAAGTGAAGTTGAAGTCTTATGGTCAGAGATTTAATAATTGCTAGTATGATATCAGTTGCATGCCATATTTTTATTTCCCGTGGACCGCTTTATACCCAAGAATTATGAGGGGCTACCTGATGACAATTCATAAAACTCTATTTTAGATATGATAGACTTCAGTGACACCTAATTGACCCTTCATATTTTATAGATGTGGTAAATTTGGGTGAAAGTAGTAAATGACTTGCCCAAACTCATGTGGCTAATTAGTGGTAGAGAGTAGGCACAGAGATCTGGGCACCTCCGGGGCTCATGTCTTCTTCCATGCTTCAAGCAGCATTTACACGTCAGATAAGTAAAAGATTAGAAATTTCGTAAAGATAGTTCACACCTCTGTAACAGTTTCTGCTCTCTTTCAATTCGTGTTATTTTTGTTACACAGCAAAACCTATTGTTTCTCTGATAGTTTCCCTCTGCATAGTTGTACCTTCAATGTATACTCTATCTCGACAATAAGAGCCATGTACAGGTTTAACAGACAACAGAGGATGATAGAGCAGGTGACCTGCGATGCTGGCAGTATCATTTGGAGTTCACACTCGACATTATTGCCAAATACATTTCTAGTACGTCACACTGAGCATTTGTGACAAATAGGTAATACACCGAATAACTGTTAGATGTTTCTTGTAATAAGTACAATTTGCTTCTTCAGGCACGTGTCATAACCTAGCCAGTTATTTTCCAAGTTAATGGCATGGCACTTTTCAATACCAGCTTAGGGATTTCTTAAAGAAGGGCTGATATTGGACTTTGATATTGAGTAAGTAATCGTTTTCTGAGACCATTTAAAAATGTTCCTGTAAATGACAAAACTTCCATACTCCTCAAAAAAGATTGTGAGTTCAGACTCTGTTGGTAGGTGATTCTAATGAAAGTGCCTAATCCCAGGAGAAGCTGTGATATTCCAGAAACGATATTCCAGACTTTTCATTTAATCACTCTAATCAGATGCCTACAATTACTCTGGGCTTCCTCGATCCTCCTGCAGGAGAGGCGGGTGGTGCTGTGGGAGCTCTCTGAGAGTGGCAAAGAAGTGCACTTCCTCTGTAGCACTTGCAGCCCAGCTCTGAGTGGCTGCTGTGGCTTGTTAGTCTTGTGGATGAAGTGGCATTTCCTGTATACAGACGGGGGAAACCCATTCCACTGATGACATGCTCATCAGAGGCCTAATCACAGTCACCCCCTAGGGCCTTTGTTCTTTGACCCCTTCCTTACATTTCTAACAACACAAAAACTGAGAGGGTGCCTCTCAATTGGGAGCAATTAAAAACAGAAGAAGGCAATGTATTTGGTTGTATTTTTAAGCCAGATGCTTCTATGCCTTTGTAATAATTCACCCCATTGCACCATTAAATTTCCTCAGGCAACAACTTCTGTTAAATATGTCCAACGTAGTTCATGGCTCTCTGGTCTCATCTGTGCAAGTTCTGCTTTGAAAGATTTTTTAACATGTTCTTTCTCCCCCAATTCCCTACAAAAAACTGCCCTACATTCTTGATATAAAGGTGTTAGCTTTGAAGTAGAAAGTTTATTTTTAACATAAACTTTATGTTCTTAATTTTTAAATATCCAATTACTATTATTCTGCTTTATGTAATACTTAATTTCTTAAAATGATTATTATAACCTTAATATAGTATTTTGTTATAGTGAGGGGGAAAATGAATGGAAGAAACCACAGAAGTAAAACTTTGCAGATACTGAAGTTTTTCTGTGTGTTTGTGTGTATGTGATTTCTCTTAATAGCTTTTCACTGAATATGGCAGACTGGCGATGGAAGAAATATTCCTGAAGCCATTTCAGGTGAGTGAAGCATAAAATGGTGGTATATTCTTACTAAATTTTTCTGAAGAGTATGACAGGTACATTAATTAATTGAGAGAGTCACATTTCTTTCTTTTTTTCTTTATTTCATTCAAGAAGCCCTTTGAATACCTTGTTAGTGCTATTTGATGCAAATAGGAGATTAAATGGGAAACTGAAAATTTAACAAATTATATTTTTAAAGAAATGGGAAAAACATTTCTTGGGGAAAAACAAAAAATAAATAAAAGAACTGGGAAAAGGAAAAGATGAATTAGATATTTTGATTCCTACAAGAATATCTTCTTTCCTCTTGTTCAACTCTAGAGATGTCACAGAAACCTAAAGAAAACTGATGAATTTGTCAAACATAAAAGCTAAAAGCAAACAAGATTCCTGGGACAATAGAAAAGCTGGCTAAGAACCAGAGACAGGGTATTGATTGGGTGGGTGCAGGTTTTTTGGAGGTACTTTCTCTTCCTTACACAGTGACCCTTGTGAACCATCACTTGCCTCATTGCTCTAAGTATCAGAATAGCAACCAACTCAGCCTCTTGGAATAGCAGGACATCAGGACAATATATGTGCTTGTATTGGATATAAGCAGACTATTGGGCCCTTTAATGCTCCCTTCTCTCCCAGCCCTCTTTAAATATCAAGAACCAGGAGAGTATAATTAAGTTAAAAAGCCCTTGAAAGCTTGAAAAAGGTACAGATTTGAACACCCAAGACTGCTTACCTGAAGCATAACAGCCTCAGCATTGGCTTCTCACGGGGCCTCAGGCTAAGTCCTAGAATTCAGCCCCTCCCTGGTACATATCACCAGTCAAGATGGATAATACCATGAGGGGTATGTGAGCATACAAGGAAACTGAATAAATGGCCAAAGTCCAGAGCACTAACAATACCAAATGAGGACATAGAGCAGTAGGAACCCCCCTACATTTCTGGTGGGTATGCAAAGTGGTACAGCCACTTTGGAAGATAGTTTGGTGGGTTGTTTTTTTTTAATATAAAATTAAACATATTCCTACCAGATGATCCAGCAATTGTACTCCTTGGTATTTACCCAAAGAAATTAAAAACTTATGTCCATACAAACATCTGCACACAGATGTTTGTAGGAGCTTTATTAATAATTGCTCAAACTTGAAAAAAAACAAAATAGGAGAATGGATAAAATGACTGTGGTACATCCAGACAATGGAATATTATTCAGAGCTGAAAGAAATGAACCATCAGGCCATGAAAAGACACAGAGAAACCTTAAATGGATATTATGAAACAAAAGAAGCCAATCTTAAAAGGCTATATACTGTAAAATTACAACTAAAATTTGTAAAACCTTGGTTTGTGAGCATCATTCATTCCGGAAACACACTTGTAATCCAAAGCACCTGTATATCAACGTGAATTTCCTTGTAAGAAATAGTGGAAACTCAGATGATTGATTTCACAACCCTCTTATTTCAGCTATTTAGGGACCCAAAAGACTGAAATTTTCCTGAGGTCTGTATATGTTTCCTGTGATTGATCTTTATTTTGTTTACAATTTTGAATCTTTGACCAATTAACTAAGAGAATGTCTTCTGAAATGGTCTTATGTTTTATCTGTTTTTCTTGCCCCCCTAAGGCTATTCAAATGTTTTAATTTATTATTACTATTATTGTTGTTATTCTTATTTTGCAGAACTGGTTTGTTTAGATGTTCTTCTGGTCTTTCTTACCCTACTAGTTTTAACCATTTTTTCCCATCCAAGGGACTAACAATTAAGTGAACTAGTTGGAACAGAACTGATAGTTTGGGTCAGTAAGTATCTAACAAAATCCTGAATTATGCAGCAAATTTCTGTCTTCATGGGTTAAAAAAAAATTCCTTTAAACTCAGCTCTCAACCTGGGTTTAAATTTGGCTTCTATAGAACAGCCTTCTCTTCTAGCAGTTTGAAGTTGTTGGGGTCAATGTGGCTAGTCCTTTTCTAGGAAATCAGTTAGGAGGTCAGGGGAGGGAGCAGAAGGAATTGAAGGGGTACAGTGAATGGTGAAGATAAAACTGAAAAAGATACAAGGAGGGTAAGTTTCAGAAGGTATAAGAGTCAAGTCGAGAGCCACTGTTTTGGATTCAGTATTTTGAAGTCTCAGTTTACTAATTAAAGAAGCTAATTAATGAGTTATTAAGAGATGTTTTATCTCTTAATTTTAAAGAACTCCTCTTAATTTATTTGGACATGTACAAAGATCACTATAATGACCTCTGTTATTCTGAAAATTTTTTAAAGGTCATTTATAAGTGTAACAATTAGGATTATAGGCAGTACAAATAGAAAGCAGATGTTTTTCCAGGAGGAGGGTCCAGCTTTGATATATGCAAGCCTGTAACAGGTTGGTCAAAAGTGTGTGCTATGAAAAGCAGCTTGCTTCCTCAAGCAAGCAGAAGTCAGTACAGTGCTGTACGATCGATCAGTCATCTGATAGCCACTGGTCCTGTATTATGGACTAAGAATAGCGACTCACAAATTGACAAGATTGAGAGTGTCCTCTTAAAAGTTTTGTAGAGCTCCCAAGGCCAAGTTTGAGTAATTACTTTTGTATAAATTAGTTGCCAGTTTAATAGACCTGCAACCATTAGTCCTTGGGGCATCTTGATTGGTTTGGAAACTTATGAAGTCTGGGCCTCTGTATGTTCTTTCTGGAGCACTTCCCTATACATTCAGCAACACAAGACAGTTCAAGCAAAAATACACAATACAAGGACTTTGTATGGATTGTCAAGCAAGAAGGCAGAGCAAGCAGCAAAAGCATAGAGATTAATAACAAAAATATTTACTAAATGGTATGCCTCAAAACCAAAAGTTCTAATAACCTTATATAAAAATTAGGTCTAATTATCAAATGAGTTCACCTCCAAAACTAAAGGTTGAATTACCCTACACAAAGGCTTAGAACTGATGACCTTATATGAAGACCTATTGGGTCTTTATAACAAAAACCCTAGAATAACAAATTAATCAGCAACAAGAAGCTCCGTGAAACAAATCAGAACTCAAATAAGATCATTGTTGAGACACATTCACCTGGCAGTAAATTTGAAGGGCAAATGGAATTTTGGAACAAGGGACAAGGAGAATGCACCTATTACTCTCAGGGTCTCAGAGACTGCTGCCAAGTGAGGGTATTCACAATTATCTCAGTGGGACGTCAAGAACTGTCAAAGGATGAGACCATCACTCAAATCTGATACAAAAGCCAAAGCTGAATTTATTACTTTATCAAGTAAAAGAGCTATGCTGGTGAGGCTTAGTCTCACTGAACAAAGTAAACTAATAATTATACATAGGGTTTAGGAGTTTTGGAGTTATGTGGTTTACAGAGGCAAGAACAAGTTTTCAGTTTTAGAATATTTGTTGTTGAAAAGAGAAGCATGTTTCATGTTGGATATGGAGGTGTTAAATGGATTGAGATCAGTCTCAGTGAATTTTCTGGAATGATTCTTCTGTTAAGTATGAAGCTGTCACTGATTGGTTGGCTTTCAGTGGGCTGTTGATTGAAGTGACTTGCTAGATGGGTTTAAAACAAGTTCTAAACCTTGTTTCATTGTTCACTAAAACTGGAACTGAAATTTATTGATTAAATGTTTAAAAACCAGTTCAAGTATTTACTGACTACATGGCTCTAGAAAAGCTAGTCTTTTCCTGGGGATGGGGCCAGTGGGTATGATATAGCTGGCTTATACCAATTCATGAGAACTAATTTAGTAAATATGCAGGAATGATATAAGCCAATTATTAAATGCTGATAGCTTAAAATCAGCCATGTTGGGCAGATTTACACCACAGAAATGGTCAAATACAGAATGACTCCATAGAATCAAGTCATTTGGAGAGCCACTTTACCAGCACATCACTGAATGGGAGCATTAGGAATGGAACTTGGGAATTTAATACTGCAGATAGAGAAATAGAATATAGATTCCTGATTTGAGAAAATAAGACTTCATATTTGATCCTATTCTACACATGATCCTCGTTATATTGACTTAGGGAGATAGCCAGTGAAAAAGACCAACAAATAAAACTAAAATTTTCCCAGAAAAATGCAAAATATAGCCAAATCCACATACTTGGCTTCATTTATCCTTGTTCATGAACCTCTGTTTTGTAAAAGTTGCTTCCTAGCCAACCTCTGTTTTCAAAATACATGTTTAGGTAGAAATATTCTGAATACAAATTACTGTATTTCATTTTGACAAAAATGGGCATCTATTACAGATGGTGGACTGTTTGAGATCATGGAGAGGGGTATTCTAATTTAGTTTTTTAAAATTTTATTTTATTTTAGAGAGAGATCAGGTATAAGGAAAGAGGGGCAAAGGAAGAGAGGGAGAGAGAGAATGAATCTCAAGCAGGCTCCAAGCCTAATGCAGGGCTCAATCCCATGACCCTGGGATCACAACCTGAGTGGAAATCAAGAGTTAGATGCTCAACTGACTGAGCCACCCCAGCGACCCATTAAAAGACTTTATTTTTAAGTAATGTCTATACCCAAAGTGGGTCTGAACTCACAACTCCAAAATCAAGAGTCACATGCTCTACTGACTGAGCCAGCCAGGGTCCCCAGAAGTATTTTTAACTTTTCCTCTCCACAAGAATCTCTCCTCTCCCCACAAGAATCCCCAAAATGAAGAAAAGAGAGGAGAGTTTCCACTTTGTGAAACAAGAATATCCATAATGCAAACTGAGAGGTGTCCCTGCTGTCAGGACAGAAGATGTGAGCCAAGGATTTTATATCCAGCAAAATTGACTTTCAAATAGAAAATCACAACTGTTATAACGGATCACAAACTTATCCACATGTAAGAATGCAAAGGATATTGTTGTCCTGAGCCCTTAATGAGAAAGCTACTGAAGAATAAACTTCAGATAAGCAAAGATGACATAATTTCACCAAAAGAGAGATAATCATAAACTATGTGCCTCTTTCACTCTGCCAAAGAAATAAAACCTGAGATCACAGCTTTGTTTGCAGCTGCCAATTTGCAGAAATCCAGAGGACAAAAGAACATGTTGAACTGCCTGTGATAATGCAGGGTCCAGGTTGTGGGAAACTCTACATGGTTATATAGAATTTATGGTTAAATTTAGGTTCTTTAACAGATAAAGTAAGAGAAAAGAGGGGATGATGGGAGGGAGAATCCATATATTAAAACAGAATTAAGAGGTAAACAAATTTTAACAAGCTAGGCTAAAAGATTCAGTTAAAAACTCAGAAGTTTTAAACTTGTAGAAAGAGCATTTAAAGATAACTAATTTCATAAAAATTATTTTTTCTCAATTTCCTACATTATTCAGAAACTAAAATTCGAAGTATCTTTTTTTTGTTTGTTTATTTGAGAGAGAGCACAAGTGAGGAAGGAACAGAAAGAGAGAGAGGGAGAGAGAGAGAGAGAGAATCTCAGGCAAGCTATGCAGTGTCAGCACAGAGCTAATGTGGGGTTTGAACTCAAAACCCTGAGATCATGATCTGAGATGAAATCAAGAGTTAGACGCTTAACCAACTGAGCCTACCCAGGTGTCCCAAAGCAGCTCTTAATCTAACTTTAAAAAGTTAGGTCTTTTATCAGACCTCAGATTGCAAACTACAGAACATATTTTAAACTTACTGTTGAGGCAGTGCAACAAGGTTTTGAAGTAACCCAAGTTTAAATGCTAGCTGTTCTATCTCTGTGTGCCTTTGGCCAAGTCACTTAATGTTAGGTGGAGGTGATTTTTATGTATCTCTTCTGAAAAGAATCATAAATTATAACCTATCTCTTGGCTGTTGCAGGAATGCATGAAATATGTGCATAATTCCTGATACTGTGGTTGGCATATGATAGGCATTTAAATGAAAGCTACTATTACTTTCGTTCCAAGATGTCTGGGGAGGGGCCCAAGAATTCTGTACTTTTAAAAGCCTCTCAAATGATTCTAATGACTGTCCTAATTTTGGGAACACACTTCCCTGCTGGATATGAACAAATACTCAGCTTCAAGGATATTTATCAATGCATTTCCTGGTAGGAAAACTGGAAAACATCTAGGAGACTAGAAAAACTGGTAAACTATGGTCTATCCGTTTCCTAAAATATGTGCCCATTAAAATAAAAATCAAATAGCTAATACAGCATTGTTCCAATGCCTAATACATATCTTGTTTAGTCCTACGAGATGGATTCCATTATTATTCTTATTTGACAGATGAGGAAACTAAAAATGCACACGCCATTACAAGTAAGTTGTCAGGCAGAGACATTTCTAAACTACCAATACGAATTTTTATAATAAAAAATGTGGTCTTATTAGAGGATAGACTGAGTTAGATTTTTAACAAAAATGATTTCAAAAATCATTGTATGATGAAGCAATCCAATCATTTGCAGCCAAAAACAGTAGGAAAAGAATATTACCAAGGTATGTTAATTATTTTTCAGGATTTGTATGTGTGTATGCTTGTGTTTTTGTCAGCTTGATGTATTTATAATTTGTAATTTTTCTCTAAATACATTTTCACTATCAAGCCCAATTATGTATTTTTCCTATTGAGCCCTCCTCCCCCCAACAGATTGTGTAAGCTTTAGGCCCGACAAAGGCTGGATTCCCACCCATCTGCATACCCTGTATGTAAACTGAGAGCCCCTGAAGAAGAGAATGGGACAGAAGTTGTAGAGGAAAAATATTTAAAGAGATAAAAGTTTCCTTAAATAAAACTTGAGTCTTCGTAACTAACTGTCCCCAAATTGCCAAGGAGAATGTGCCCCCCACAAGAGATGAGAGACAGAGGTGCCCTCAGACTGGCTGACTGGCTGTATGTCACCATAGTCACTTTGGGGGCAGCTTTCTGTTTACACTTAATGGGAACAGGAAAGGTGATCTCTGGGGGAGAGATTGCTCAGAAACTTTCAAAGGTTTTATGTTTGCTGTTGTAATTCCATAGTGTGGTGTAGAACAATAAAGACAACAGTAGCACTTCATTGATTTGCATATAAAGCATAGGGAGGCAATTTAAAGTCTCCTTATCAATCCTTTCTTCTTCTTCTTTCTCAGAGTCTGATATTTCTTGTTCGGGATTGGAGTTTCCCATACGAATTTTCATACGGAGCTGAAGGTGGCTCTAAATTCTTGGAAAAACGCCTCAAGGTTTGTTAGATATTTAGGTGAATAAAACTTCGCCAGTAGTAATTGAGAATTATTTCTGTTGAATGATTTGCAGGATGGATACTTATTAGATACAGTCTTCTAGTGTCTCTACTAACAAACTAAGATTGATATTTAATACAAAGCTTTCAGAATTACAGTTTTCAATATTATCAATAATAATATTGAATTTCTTTTGTAGATATCTATAAATCAATGACTTATTCCTAAAGATAAATCTTTTTAATTTGAATAATTAAATCAGTCCAAAGCTGACAGTACAAATATCTGGATTCATGTTTTCATTGAGGTTTAAAAGTCAGTCTAACAAAAATATAAAATTTTGAAATCCCCAAAGTCAGTCTTAGAACATTTTGCCAATAGTTCACAGAAAGTGAAATTAGAGGATTCTCCATTTTCTGTATCAGGATAGTGCAATATTGAATTAACTGTTTATATTGAACATAGATGACAACAGATACATACGGTAAAAAATTTTAAAGTCATTTTTGGCTTATAACTACTTTTAGGGTAGTTGTACTATTAACTGTCAAATATATTTGAAAAAACGGGCAATTTAGCTTATAAATACGCAACTATTCAGAGGCCTTTCTAGAATTTTAATGTATACCTACCAGGTGACAAGAGGCTGTCTTGAGTATCTTCTGAAATGAAGGTAGGAATATCTTATGAGCTATTCATGTCTCCTGTGAGTACTTTGAATTAAATTGGAACTTATAAGAACGAGCTAGAACAAATTTATAGTCGTCACTATTTTATAGTGACCCACTAATTTATAGTAAAAACTGGGAAGGCCTATCTGAGTTAGCCTAAGAGTAAGTGTTTGTTAATTATAATAATAATGACATATATACGTAATAATAATGACATATTATTAGATATGGCTGTTTACCCAAGACTTTATTCTTTCTTTATCAGCCCTGCCATGTCATTTTTATTATTGTGGGACCAGACAGGCATAGCAAATATCAGATGCCACAGAATTCTTTTGGAGTTCAATTTATGTTGAAAGTAGTTTAAACTTTAGAATGATTTACCGCAGGTCTCAGGGAACCAGCATGAAGAACTACAGAATGTTCGAAAACACATCCATTCCTGTTTCACCAAAATCTCCTGTTTTCTGCTACCTCATCCTGGCTTAAAAGTAGCTACCAATCCAAACTTTGACGGAAAACTGAAAGGTATGTTTTTTTAATGACTATAGTTACACTACTTAGTCTGGTTGTAACATTGTCATGTTATCTACTGGGCTTACGGCTCCACTTGTGTGAGGCTGATGACTAAAAGCTGTCAGGAGAACTGGGAATGCTGGGCTGGTGCCTGAGCACCTCCTTGGTGAGTCATAGGATTCCATGGGTACTGAATACGTAACATGGAGAAAATAGGCCAAGTCTTGCGTTCACCTGGGAGGCAGAGACTCTGCCCTTTTCACAGAGCTTCCTACTTCTGTCTGTACCTTGAGAAATGCTCCTTAATGTCTTCCTGTTTAACTTGCCTTATTTGCATTAGAGGAGAAAAACAGATGTCTATATTATTGGAATGCTGCATGATAAGTTACAGAATTACTATGGTAAGTTATAGAATTAAAGATTGAAAGAAACATTGCATAGTTCTGAACTCAAGCTCTTTAAAAGTGCTACCAAAGAATTTAATTATAAATTATTAAAACCTTCGCTAAAATGAAATCCTCTTCTGGATGAGGACCAGTTTCTGAAAAACCCAGAAGCAACAGAGTGTTTCTGAAATAGTGTATTCTAATAGTGTGTAATTGTCCGTCAAACAGAGAGGCATTCCTAACATTTTAAGATTCCAAAGAATCTCAACTTGTTAGAAAAAGGGGTGGAGGGTAGGGGGTCTGAAGAAATACAAGTTAATAGTTCCTAATAGATAATCAGCAGGTCTTTAGATATTTGTTTTATAATTCAAAGTAGTACAAAAACATTTCTGACTTTTAATTGTAAGGCTAGCACTGGGTACACACACCAGTGAGTTCAGATATTTGCTTCATTTCCTGTAGCCTTTCTGCATCGTGCCAGGGGTGGTGACACAGTGACATAACAAGCTTTTCAGCACAGCTGTTCTCAAAGGGCTTCAAAGTTAATCTTAAAAAGGGACAACATAACGTGTATTCACTTTTACGGAATTGGCAGATTTGAAAACAAACCTATATTTTCCCCCTGTATCCATGGCATTTATCGTCAGATACCTTATATTTAACTATGCCAGTATCATGAATAAAATCTCAAATTTCATCAGCAGTATTTCTATACATGTTTTAAATAAACTTTATATAACAGAACAGATAGCACTAGGTACATATTCATGGAGGAATTCCAGAATCCTATCATTTCACTGTCACTTCGGAATTCCAACCCACTAATGAGCACACAGACCTCTTGATACTGTGCAATTACCTAATGCCGTCAATGTGTTTTGAATAAATTGCATAAAGAGAGGGCTTCCACAGGCCCCTCTTTCTTCTCTGGAGTCGAGGAGTTGTAAACAGGCAGGGGAGGGGCAGGCCTTCACCAACAGTCCTTTATTGGGACACGAAAGTACTCTGGCTTATTCCATTCATGCAGTGTACAGCCACAGTTCTTAAATTAACTGATACATTTTTCAATGAGAGAGCTCAGGGAGAGGGTTGAAGACAAACCACGCAAGTATAGTACCCCACTTTTTAAAAGTTTATTTATTTTCAGAGACACAGAGCCAGCATGAGCAGGGCAGGGACATAGAGAGAGGCAGAAAGAGAGGGAATCCCAACCAGGCTCCACGTTGCCAGCACAGAGTCCAGTGTGGGGCTTGAACTCCTGAACTGTGAAGTCATGACCTAAGCCAAAATCAAAAGTGTAATGCTTAGCCAACTGAGCCACCCAGGTGCCCCAAGAACCCCATTTTTTTTACGCAGATTTGTTTCTCATCAAATTTTACTTATGTGTCTAAATATACATTAACCTACACAGTTGTTTTGCAGGTACCCCAAAATTATGAGTTTACCAGAGTGGCTAGCCTGAGAGAAAAAGAAATGAAAAGCAGCTTCAGGTGCCCATTAAAATTGCATTTTGATGAGGCTTTCTAGGACACCTGCTAAATCTGTCTGTTGTCATAATGTTCTTCTTAGGCTCAGTTTCTCCTTGCGCAGTTTTGAAAGTCAGCTATTACATTGCTTTTCCATCCCGTCCTGAGTCTTGTAATTGGATGCAAGTTCCATCCGGGATGTCTTACACACTGGCTGTGCTGCTGGCTAGAAGGCTGGCATCTGAATAGCCACTTTCTTCCTCCATGGAATTAGTATTTGTGCAAAAATTGTTCTTTTTTTGTTTTGTTCTGTTTGTGGGCACATGAGAGTGCCCACATACTTTCACACACTTAAAGAAATACTTTCTAGTTCACTATCTGCAGTAAGAATTGGTATAATTACTATTTATTCGTGGTCCCTCGCTATTGAAAATGCTATCTTACCATTTCCAGTGTTCTATGAAATTTATAACAGTATGATCAAATTTAGCTGCTATCAATTTAGTGGCTTCCCACATAGGAAACCAAAAGGATCAGGTTCATTCATACTGCATTCAACCAGTTTCTTCCAAGTGCCCACTAAATACCTCTCCTGATGTAGTCAGTCTAACCTTTTAATGAATAAGGAGTTACCTTTTTTTTTTTTTTTGAGGTTGCCCTATGTTAGGGGACCCCATAAGACAACCACATCATAAATTGTGGAGATGTGTCCTCAGCAGCTTCAGTTAGAGTTCAGGCAGCATAGCCAAACACTGCCGCAAAGGAATGATTTTTTAAGAAGGTGTTTCTAATGAATTGTCAGACAATCCTGAGAAGATCTCTTCCTTGGTTGATGTGCACAGCAGTGCTACAACAGTGCATCTGCCCTGCAGCATTCATACAGAGCAGGTCACCATGTCCCCAGTCGTGACAGGTACCACTTTGGCCTAGCCCCTGAATTCCTAGCAGAATTTTACTCTGGTGGCAAAGATAATGAAGGAATGTTGAAAACAGAACAGCATCCCCGGTAATGATCTCCCCACACATGTTTATTTGAATAGTTGCAGTGGGCCAGAGCTAATTAGCACACCTCTGTAAATTGCTTTGAACTGGCCTGTGGATGTTCTGGGTCATGTGTGTACTGTGTTGAACTGATGGCATTAGCAAGAGCTCACCACTTGTGTATGTTGTGAATCTTTGGTTTGTGTTATCTGAATCCAGAATTGGGGTATCTGGCATTGGTCTCAGTGAGAATAAAGGCTATGGCTAATGCCATCTTCAGAACACATTTTTAATCCAAATATGTGGTTATATGCTGGCTCCTTTAATGATGATTACCACACCTGCTGGTGCATGAGATAAAGGTGTATCTTATTCCGTTCCAATTTTATAAGGGAGTGGGTGGGGAATGGAATTTAAGTACATGTGTTAGAAGTTGTTTTAAAGTCATTTTATAATGAGAAAGGTTGTTGTTTTATACAGAAATTCAGGAAGAATTCATACATTCAAGATACATAGGAATATTTTACAAATGCTGAAAAAAAAAACCCCAAGGTGATATGGCAAAAAAAGAAAGCCTACTGGTATCAGTGAATACAGATGCAAATGGTAACATAATACAGACACCAGTATTGTTAGTGAATATTGGTAACTGAAAAGCAAACCGCAATAATAACTTTGATAAATATATTTGAATAAATCTATATATTAATACAAAGCACAATTATCAGTAAGAATTGATACAATGCAAACAGCAAAATACATTTGAATAAACTCCTTTGTAAGTACTCATCAAAGATTGGGCACTAAAATTTCAAAGGCATACAAAACATGAAATAAAAGAAGCCTGAAAGGTTTCCAACATTATGCTCATGCATCTCATAAAAGCAGCAAGCAAGAGAAGAAAAACATGAATTCTTATGTAAACTAGTATTTCCATGTATAGTGGGGTTGTAATAACACGCAAGGAGAATGCAAACACAACCACATGGTTTGAAACTTATTTCTTGAGACCTCAGAAATCACTTCTCCCAAAGCCCGAAAACTCAGTGACTCTGCTGAAATTCAGAGTTTTAAAAATTACAGGCAGTTACTACATTTATATAGATATGAAATCTCTGGACATATCTTGCTTTTTATGTAGGTGTATTTTTCTATATCTTTTGAAATGATTTAGAAATTATCACTGTGTTCAAAAGACTTCTCTGAATTTGTATTTTCTGTTACTTTGCTAAATACGTTATGTTAAACTTGAACCTAACACTGTAACATGGGTTGTGTGTGATCAGTTGTCCTAAACATGATAGGTAGATAGCTCAGACACCCTGATGTGCCTCTGTGGCCTTTTCTTGCCATGATATTTTGTATGGGTGAATTTCATCACCAGGGTTCACATTACTATCACCATCTTTCTGAACTTGAATCCTAGTTAACACACCTTATTCAGTTCTGTTCACTTTTCATAAGGTGGAAACACTAAAAATAGAGCATTTTTTGCATACATTTTCTGGCAGGAATACATCTTATAAACCAGTATCTGGCCTTTTCCCCATTTATGAGCCTATATATATAAAACTACCAACAAACTCCTCAGAATACATGAAAAGGTTATACGAATGGGGTGTAAAATATTTGCTTAGTGCTTAATATCAAGAAAGTTACTTTATAGGTGGAAGAGAAGATAAACATGTAGGTGAAGTAAAGACCAGCAGAAGTTTACGCAAGGAGGACCATCCAAGAAAAGTGGGTTTCAGGAATTGCTTAGATGACGGGAAAGTGAGTGATGGCTTTGTCACTGGGGAGGAGGTGAAGGAAATCAAGGATGTTTTATCTATTGTATGCTTGTGAGGACTGGATTGGATTTTTAAAATAATGATGAATGTGCTTTTACTTGTAGAAATAGATGATGAATTCATCAAAAACTTGAAAATACTCATTCCTTGGCTACTTAGTCCCGAGAGCCTAGATATTAAAGAGATCAATGGGAACAAAATCACCTGCCGAGGTCTGGTGGAGTACTTCAAGGTATCACTCTCATTTCTAGAACATTGTGAAAAGTATAGACTCTGTAATATAGGGGCAAAGTTATGAGGAATCTATAAATATAAGAAAGTGATTGGACTCCCAAGAGTAGCTTGCCTTTTGAAATTAAAATTTTAAAGAAAACTCTTAGTATTAACTTTATCCTGAGAGAAATATATTTTGAAGTATAAATATATCTGAGAGATAGTAAAGTCTGGTTTTTTGTTGTTGTTGGGGGAGGAGGTATTTCTCAATGTCCATAACATGTAGTCCTCAGTCATGACCCATACTGAATTTTACCTTCATTCTGAGGATTTTCCCAAAGGGGCTGTCCTTTACCTTCCTACTAGAGGAAATTCTTCCACATTTCCTCTCTCTGCACCACAGACTGATGTGAAGTGGAATTACTTTAAGTTTGCATTTATTTTTTGCTCAGGAGCACGAATACTACACTTTTGTGTTTTTTTTTTTAATCAACCCACATATATATTGGGGAGTGTCAGTAACGCATCTCATTTGTGGAGAGATGTTCCAAGGACTAACCCATCAATTTTTAAAATTCACATTTTCTAAAATGTGAATTTTTACTGTGCATAATACTGTGGAAGAGCTTAGAACTCAGTAGGAGATTAAGGACTCTTACAGAAATCAGGTATTCTATAACGCTGAGGGCAGCAGGTCCAAATTCCTGTGAGTAAATGTACAAGAAAGGTTACTCCTAGCGAGGGATCTGAGAAGGTTTTAGAGACGGGGCAGCGACATAAGCCTTTAAGAGGGGTAGGATTGGCAAACGGAGTAGGGTGAAAGGGCAACTTCAGGATACGGGAACAGAGACTAAGAAAGGGGGGATTAACACGTGACAAAGATAATAGTTCCCAAAACTGTCAAGACTTTAGACCTTTGAATACAATTTAACAGAGTTAGAGAAATAGTGAATGGAATTACTTGAACATGAGTCTCTTTCTTTTCTTTATTTTTAAGGCTTATATAAAGATCTATCAAGGTGAAGAATTACCACATCCCAAATCCATGTTACAGGTATTTTATTCATCAGGAGGCATGACATTTTTAAAAATACTTGTCACCAAAGCTAAGCTTTCCTTAGCTTTATGCTATGCGGAGCTAAAGATATGCTCCAGTCTGGCCGTTGGAAATTGCCAAATAAAAATAGCGGAATGATTTATTGGAAGATTATTTTTTCGTTAACTACTGATTGTGTGTTCAGTTAAACAGTGTCATATACACATAGAGGAGCTTCACTTGTGTTGGCATACAAACGCTTTTTTTTTTTTTTAAGTTTATTTATTTTGAGAGCGCAAGTTGGGGTGGGAGGCAGAGAGAGGGAGAGCAAGAGAATCCACACTGCCAGTGTCGAGCCTGAGTGGGGCTCCCACTCATGAAACTGTGAGATGATGACCTGAGGCAAAACCAAGAGTCAGATGCTTAACTGACTGAGCCACCCAGGCGCCCCAACATACACTTTATACCGAAGAGTTTTCATTCTCTTTGTATAAAATTGGCTTGGAAAACAGACTCATACTGTGGTTTAGATTCACACATGCAACAAGTAGAAAAGCAGGTCCAGGTTTTTAAACAAGTGGTCTCTATAAATAAACATTTAAGAAAGGAAAAATTAGCTTTTTCTGTATTAAAAAATTTAAGTTCCTTATTGTCAGTGATACATTGTTCTATCAGTATCAGTCCTTAAACCTAAGACATATATATATATATATGTACAGATAAAATGTTCTATATATTATTTCCCATGTGTTTGAGTTTATTAATTTTCCCCCATTTGGTGAGAGGGTTAAAATATTTTTTAAGAAGAAAAATCTTCCAAATGAAAATTGATTTTTAGAACTATGACTTACTGAGTAAATTTCTATGTTTTATGTATTTTGACATTTTAATTTTACCAATTTGTTAAAATGTAGTGGAAATACTTCAATACTTTCAAATTATTTCATGGCCTTGTGTTCTCATACATTTCTTGCACATGATACTCAGAAATGAGAATTGCCTGTGAAAGTTCAATAAATATGAATTCCATTTTACATCATATTTTGTATTTTGTCCAAAGGCTACAGCGGAAGCTAATAATTTAGCAGCCGTAGCAACTGCCAAGGATACGTACAACAAAAAGATGGAAGAGGTAAGAATTAAGTAATATTTTAAATTGGGTTTTAAATAAAATCAGTATTTCTTCCATGAGATCATTCTTTTTTTCTTCTAAGTTATGCTGTCTACACATGCAAAGAAGTGGTTTTGAATTCTTTCTCAGCCTATGTTTATCACATTCCTATTTATTGTATTCCTAAAGTATTTTTTAGGAAAGGAACATTATACATAGTGTTAAAACATTTTTTTATAAAACATAGTAGTAAAACAATTTAAATGTGTTCCCTCTATATTAGAGACACTTTTTTTATTCTTTTGTGGGGTTTTTTGGCCATTTCTTCCCACTCTAAGTTCTAGTGACAAATATAATGTGCTACCATCTCGACTACACCTCCCTTCATGCAACAATTCCAGTACTTCTATCTTAACTATAGAAACCTGTTAGGAAAAAAGAAACCTCAAGGGCCAATATTTCTACATACTCTGTTTCCTCTTTTTAACATTCCAAATTTGGTTGCATCTAATAATTACTATGTATACCTACTAATCGGATAGATTTTTCCCCCTGAAAATGTTATATGGAGTCTTCAGAGTCCAGGGAAATACGTATCTGGAATGGCATTTACAATATACTAAAAACGGTACTTAGAATGAGAGTATGCTTCATATAGTTAAATCTCAAATAACCAAAGTGAAAAGTATGGGTAACTGAGATTTCTCTTGTAACTTTTGAAAAAACTGTAAATGTGGTCCAAGAACATTTGATATGTTTCCATTTGGTCTCTTGAAGAAAATACTGAAAGGGCTCCATTCAAACAAAATCAGTAAAACTGCCAAAGAACATGTTTTTCATAATTTTTTAGATTTTTAGAGGTTTATGGCACTGCTTATTGTTTTAAGTTAAACCTCATTGGTTAAATTTCCTAGAGGAACTGGTATGTAAGTAGTTTATTTGAATTTGAATTCATCCTGTGAATGAACTCCATTTGCAGTTCACTTTGAATCATGCCTTTTCATCTTGAGGAACCTGGATTAAGTCTTGGATATTTTTTCCCAGGTAAAAAGAATAAAAATTAAGAATGGCTTTATATAAGTCACCTATAAAGTATCGGTCCCCCTTATAGTGATGCCTGATATGGAGGGTGCAAATATGGGCTGACAAAATACAATTTGTGTTCTAACAAATTCAACTACCTAAGTGGAAGATTTTGACACAGTTGCGAATTTTACTCTGCGTTGCATAAATGGCACTTCTCTATCTGATACAGATTTGTGGTGGTGACAAACCATTTCTGGCACCTAATGACCTACAGACCAAACATTTGGAGCTTAAGGAAGAATCTGTGAAGCTGTTCCGAGGGGTGAAGAAGATGGGTGGGGAGGAATTTAGCCGGCGTTACCTGCAACAGTTGGAAAGTGAAATAGATGAACTTTACATCCAGTATATCAAGCACAATGATAGCAAAAATATCTTCCATGCAGCTCGTACCCCAGCCACACTGTTTGTCGTCATCTTTATCACTTATGTGATTGCCGGTGTGACTGGATTCATTGGCTTGGACATCATAGCTAGCCTATGCAATATGATAATGGGACTGACTCTTATCACTCTGTGCACCTGGGCATACATCCGGTACTCTGGAGAATACCGAGAGTTGGGGGCTGTAATAGACCAGGTGGCTGCAGCCTTGTGGGACCAGGTAGGAATACGTTTCATCCTTTCCAACTAATTTCAGCACACATTTGAATGCCATCTATGTCCCAGACACAATGTAAGATGTTGGATAAACAGGTGAAAATGACTTGGGTCCCAGTCTTCATGAACTTAAGAATCTGTCAGGATGGCCAGATACAAACTCTAATACAACATGTGCCACATGACTGTTTCCCAGTTAACATTTCAGTATTTTCAAATATCCATGGATTGGGCAGTGGTTTTTTTATATCCTAAAAGTTAAAGATGTTAAAAGAAGTGTGAGAAACCACAGCTGAATTTTTCTGCGCTGATTATGACTTGTTTATGTGTTAAGATTCCTTCATACTTAGAACCCATCATTTGGCTAGAGTTGGCTTGGTTAGTTAGGGGTGTATGTGAGCCACTATGCTGAGTTGTTGTACCACTGTCTCTTTTAGTATAACCTCCTAAAAGCAAGATCTGATTACTTCAGATTGTCTCTGTTTGAACTAGACATTTGTACCTGGCCACAGGAGTCTAGGTCAAACTCTGAGTCAGCTGCTCATGGGTTGGTTGTCCTTTATGTTTCAATTAACCATAACCTTGAGAGTCAGGGTCACTGTGGTCCGTTGTTCAAATAATTGGTTATGTGTCAAGACAATTATAGACATACCTAGAACAATATAATGAACTTACTTTGTCATCCTGGAAGTGTCTTCAGTACCTCATGAAAATTTAGGGACATTTAGTGAAGCTAAAAATAGAGATTCTTCATAGAATTCTGGAGTTAAGACTTTGGAATGTTCATGTTCTGCAGGTAGTAATAGCTACAATTCTCCCAGCATTTGTACTTATATATACTCTTTGAAATAGAATTGTTAATAAATTTACCATGTGCCTTTGACGAATCTAGCTAAAATAAACTAATGGTAGCATGGTGGGTAAAGAATGAATTAAAAACTGGATCCTCTGACCCATAGTCTCAAATAGCTCCTCAACCTCGTAAGACTTAAGAGGGGCTTTTTGAGGTCAACTCCAAGACCCTCCTAGAATATGAGGCTGAGCCCTATGAGGAATATAGAATTGGGTTCTTCAAAAGATTCAGAGAAAGTATGTAATCTGAACTGAAAATATTTTTAGGAGTATTTGTTCTTAAATGCTCATAAATACTGTAAACAAAGTTGAATTATCATAATGCTATTAATGAAGCAGGATATATACTTTTCTTTTTTCCCTTTTAAACTGCCTTTGCCACAGGGAAGTACAAATGAGGTAAGTTGACTTTTTTAAAATTAAGACCTATATATTTATAAAAATTATGATTTTCTTACTTTATAAACTGACTAGCCATTAATGGATATCTCAATATAGATTAGAAAACCTTTGGTGACAACTGCTGCTGTGTTCTTCTAAGATTCACAATGTTAACTGTGAATTTTAAACATGGTTTTAAAAACTATATTCCAGACATCTTAAGTGATTTGGTCTGCATATGAAAGAGAGTTGATGATCAAGAATATCATGTGTTATGTTTTGTTTCCTGGATGTATAGAAAACTTCAAAGGAATTTTTAAAATTTTATTAGCATGTGCACACACATGCATGAGGAAGTGAAGAAGGGTAGAGAGGGAGGGAGTGAGAATCCCAAGCAGGCTCCATGCTGTCAGTGCAGAGCCTGACACTATGGGGCTCCATCTCATGAATTGTGAGATCATGACCTGAACTAAAATCAAGGGTTGGGTGCTCAACCAATTGAGCCACCCAGGTGCCCCCAAAATTTCCAAATTCCAACATTGTATATTTAGTTCTATGGCGTGAAACAAAAATACAGCTCTGAATCTTGAGGAAAATTAACTAGTAATGTTTAAATGGAGCAACATCCTTTAGAAGTTGTTTTTAATTTTGGCTTTTGAGTGACCGTTACCTTTACTACTGTAAGCAAGTTCTTGGCCAGTGTGCAGTGTAACTTTCTTAGCATTTCTGCAGACGGGACCTGTAAATTGTTGTTCATTTCCCCTGCTTATGGGCAAAACTGTGTCTGAAGAAAGAATCTGAGCTTGCAGGAATCATTTGTTACATAAGAAAAAGATCTCTGTAGAGTTATTCTGGTCATTATCTTCAGGAAGCAAAACTGATCTTAAACAACTAGGGATAGCACATAATTCTTTCCTCAGTTTCTGCTGTTACATATAACTAGAGTATGTCCTAGTTATATAATCACTAAGGTAATAAAAAGAATTAACATATAAAATTCAGTGAAACAAATTCATTAAAAAAGTAAAAACAATCTAAGCTTTTAAGAGAACAGGGATTAAATTGAATGTTAGAATCATAATATAATAGAACTAGGGCAATACCATGTTATACCAATAGGCATTCTTAGAACTGATGGTATTATTTAGACTTAAAACAGCCATAGAGACTTTAAAAAGATAAAAATTAATGGGATTTCCTGGGCATTGGTTACAATTAAAGGATATTAAGCTTTTAAAAATATTCAGACTCAAGGGGTGCCTGGGTGGCTCATTCAGTTAAGCATCCGACTTCGGCTCAGGTCACGATCTTATGGTTTCTGAGTTTGAACCCTGTGTTGGGCTCTGTGCTGACAGCTCAGAGCCTGGACCCTGCTTCAGATTCTGTGTCTCCCTCTCTCTATCTCTGCCTCTCCCCTCCCCACTCTCTCTCAAATATTTTTAAAAAATGTTTAAAAAATATTCAGATCCTTTACAGACTCCAGAATTACATCAGATAAATTGGTTTAACTGGGTGTTCAATATGTGGAAGTCAGAGGGGGGAATGAATCTTAGACATTTGCTGAGGGGGAAAAAGGCCAAAAATATTTATGGACACTTATGTAAAGCAGCATGTAAAAATTCCTATGATTCAAACACTGTTGACACAAAAACAATCCCAGTTTTAATGAGAAAAGGCTTTCTGAGGTAATGCTTCCAAAAAATGTTTTGTAAGATGGGAACCAAGTAACGGAAGCAAGGCAAGAGAGCATGTTTAACTGAAGGATCCTAGCGTGGCAGGGGGAAGGGCAACATGTGCTTATTTCCTTGACCATATGAGGAAATAATGGAAAATAAAAATGGCTTCATTCTGAAAAACCTGTAAGGAAGCTCGGACAGCAAGTGGCCCAGCGATGTATAATAAAGTAGCTATTGGCAGTCAGAAGTTAGGAGCTGAGTTCCCAACACGTATCTCAACTGGAGCACAGTGTTTAGGAAGCTCTGCTCCAAAAGGTGTGCAAGGTAAATGGAAATGCAGTCTGAGAATAAAACATTTACCACAAAGATCAGTCCACAAAAGCAAAATCATATACATATTGGAGAGATGAAAATACTCTGGAGTTCTAAGATTATTCGTTATTATCTTAGATTAATGATATAAAGATTCCATATTTAGCATGCTAAATTTTATATAGTACCATAAACTAATTACACTAAAAAGGAAAAATTTTACATCTGTTTATAATCTTGATTCTTGTATTTCTAGGCTTTATACAAGCTTTACAGTGCAGCAGCAACCCACAGACATCTGTATCATCAAGCTTTTCCTGCGCCAAAGTCAGAATCTACTGAACAATCAGAAAAGAAGAAAATTTAATCCAAATTTTTAGAAATACAGGTGCATGACCAACTGTCAAATATTCAGTTTTCTGTCTCCATGCAAACATTCAAAGCTCAAAGTCTTATTCAGGACAGAGTAAAATACCAAGCTCCTCTGAAAACTTCGAAATGGTTTAGTTCTTTTACTGCAGTGTTTAATAAGCAGATGTATGTATGCATGGTTATATTATTTTAACATGTACAGTTTCCTGATTTTGTCTTCAAATATGCTGTTATAATTTAAAGTATTTGTCTATTTATGATGACAGTACATGTGTTCTGCTTGAATTTACTAAATTCTACTACTGGGTTATAATTAAACCATGTAGTAATATTACTCCATGTTTGGATATGCTCATTTAATTTCTACAGAACAATTTTAAAAATTATTTCCCAGTCATCCATTTAAGCACAGCATCATAACTCAGCAGGCTTGATTCAATCTATGTCATCTTCTATATACCATGAGCTTTTATTTTTAAAGACATTTAAGAGAGCTTTTCAGTTGCTTTATCAACAACTAAATACTGCTTCTTTTATATTATGATTTAACATAAAATATAAACTTCTGGATCAAAATGCACAAAAAAATCACTTTGTATATGTAGTTGAGTTTCACTGCATTGTATATTTTTTCATTTGGTACACAAAGAAATGTATTCTTCATAGGTTTATTCTTTTAACATGTGAACTATTATTAAAGTTTACTCTGGTTCCTAAGATTAAAAACAAATGTTTACTGAATTTGGAAATGTTTGGGAGGTGTTAGTATAGAATGATAAAGGTTTAGCTCTCTTTTAAAAATTAAAATTCCTTTTCTTCAGTGTTGACACCATTCCAAGTGCATGTTTCCACTTAAGAAACATACACTAATCCCTTTTACAGTACCTTTCAGTTCTTTTAAACCAGTGATTCTATAATTTGGGAGCTCTAAAAGAGTAATTTCTAACTTTCTTAGAAATGGTTAAGTTTAATTAAATAGTAAAACAATGTAAGTAGTAACAGCAAAGAATAATTAAGATAGAAGACTGTGAGAGTTCATAAGATTTTGAAAAGTTTGATTACATGCTCTGAAAAATAACTTTTCCAACTGCTAAAGTTCCACTAGTGTATTTTCATTTTTCAATATCCCTTTCATTACACCGCTTCCTTTGCCTTTGGGCCTTCTGAATGGAAAAATCAAATATTTACAGCACTATGTAAAAGACGTGGATTCAAACATGACACATTCGACTTCCACAAAAATATATTTAATAAGCTTGTTATATAAAATCAAACATTTAACATTTTCAACATTTTATCAGTTCAAACTCACTGATAACCGGGAGTGCTTTGTATTTTGGAAGATTACCTAAACTAAACATATTTACATATTTACAACACATGTAAATATAACAAGAGCTACTTCAACTTATGTTGAAATTCACAGAATTCTAGGGATTTATAGGCTAAAAGTGCCATAAATTTATCTGTAGTCAAATGTACTGCACTAATTATGAACAATAACTATTAAAAGGGAAAAAAAAACTGGGAGGGACATGGGTCTTAAGTTCCATGACAACTCTTAGAAGATAAAAAATATGTGAAATCAATTTGATGACCAAGATTTCTTAATGAATCCCTGATTGTCATTTTTGGCAGCTCAATGCAGTCCCTTGGGATGGCAGTGTGCTATATGCTGTCTGGAACCCTGCCCGGTCTCCTCAGAGCCATGCTACTAAATGCGCTAAGGGCCCTGACCAAAAGTAAGGAAATGATAGCAACTCTGAGTGATGTATACACCTTTCCCATACAGGCTAAGGCCTTGTGCCTAAATTTATCACTCAGAGATTACAGGCCCTTTACCCTTTCATGCCAAAAAAAATACGTTCTCAATAGATTTTAAAAGGGTTCTTTACATTTTGTGAGGAGGTGAACCCTATGCATTATATATAGAAATGTATCACAATTAAGGTCCCAAATCCTCTTTGTGTTTTGAACTACACAATGATAGTATTTAAACCATCTGATTTCAGACAATATTCCACATTATAAAGCAGTACACATCTGTTTTCAAATACTGCATAGGTTCTGTCTTTTAAAGAAAGGTACTGCTCCTTTAAGAATGTACCAAGTGATTATTTCCTATTTAATATCTGGTTATAATGACATTTCTTGCTGCATTTATCTCCACTGAGAATATTCAAAGCAGTTTCTAATATACAGCATTTAAGAAGTGTTTGCTGTGTTGGCTCTTAAAATGATAAACATTTTTTTGCTCAAAATAATATTTTTAATAACAAAATACATGTAAAATTAGAATTTTATCATTTCCAAAAAGCTGCCTTTATTAACCAAAGTTCTTGTTTGCAGTGTTTTTTTTTGTGAAAATATTTTAAAGCCCTTACAAAAACCTAAATTTTATTTTTAAAAAATTAACTTAAAAATTCTTGCCATGTTGCTGAGCATACCACTGCTGTCTTTGCTTGCGGTTTTCCAATTCTGTGAGCAGAGCCTGTCTGTAGGCTTCATACATTTTAACAATCTGTTCCAGTTCTTTCATGAAAAGCAACTTTAGCATTCCCTGGTATGTGTCCAGGTCAGCCAGCTGGAAGAGTTCCCACTTCAGAATGTGGTCATATCTGTTTTAAAACAAAATCATGCATATGTTCACAACACATACATAAATAGGTATTTATAGCAACCAAATAATTCATAAAGATTATATCTAACAAACCATAAGCTTTAATTAAAAATAACTGAGTTGTTAACTTATTTAAATATACTATTTCTTTAGGGAGAGGAGAAAACTGCTGATACTACTTCAATTTAAGTTAAAAATACCCACTTCTTTATCGATTATTCTAAAGGTAACATTAGTCAACAATTAACACAGATTTCAAACCACTGTGGTTCTATAATTTCAGAAAAACACACATGTTATTCATAAGTTCACCTAAAGTTAATTATCAGCAACTTAATGCTTTAGACCACATTATGCTTGAAAATAATATGTAAAAATGGCAAAGTCACTGAGTCATTAGTGTTGACAGAGCTTTCTGAAGAATGCTGTTCACTATAGGAAACGAGGAACTAAAAGGAGAATGAAGAGGAACCATCATTCAAGGGCTTTTATCCTGAGGTGAGTATACACTATTAAAACAGAAAAACTCAAGAAGAAAGGGCAGAATAACTTCTTTTCAAAATGAGAGTGAGTATAGTGTAGAAGTGTGTGGAGAAAGACTCATGTAAGATTGTATTTACATATATCTTAGAAGGCTTTTTAGTCCTTCTGTGGTAAGTTGGTCCCAGTACTGAAAGGGAAGTAATAGGCAATAAAAAGCAGTAATTTACCCTCTGAATTTTAAGACCTGAAGACATCACCTAATTTTCCCATTTTACAGATGAAAATACTGAAACCTAAAGAGGCTATATCTCTCTTGCAAAACTGTTTAGTGACTAAAAAAATTAGAAAGACAGAAAGAGTTTTTAATGTTAAGTTTAGACAAAGAGCTTGAACTACAGCAAGTCATATACTTATGTGATACTTAAGTTCTACTTCTCAAATCATACTGGAAAACAGATACAATAGGAAGCTTTGTAAATTCTAGTAAATTTATTTTTAATAGTTATTTATATTTCCTACCCAATGATTCTTTGGTAATTGATTTACCATTTTATTCCAAAGTATCATCTAATATGTTTTTAAAAGGGGAAACTGTAAACAAATAATAAGCAGTCAGTAAAAGCCGCATACTGTGTTTGGCACGCTGACATATTTCCGCACAACTTGGGTACAAGGATCAGAAACACCAAGAACACAAAATGCAGAACCACAAGGTAAATAGATCTTGGGAATCCTAAATTTACCCATTTAATTACTTGAGTGCTGCAAATCTACTAACAGATATACTTGGTAGAAAGATTTAAGAGAGATACTACAAGAAATATTTAAGGAGCCTCTATGAAATAACAGTTACAAGGTATTTCCTAGAACCTCTGCCATGCATGTAGCTTAAGATCTTTCTTATTTGTTTGAAACAAATTCATGATTCCTAGCAAAAAAAAACCTTTAAGTCAGAATTCCATAGCTAACAGGCATTTCAGCAATGTCTATTGATTCAAGATGCTTAAATGTGTGACAGTTGAACTGTAAGAACATTAAAGCTCATTTATCATCTGTGTACCTTCTAGTAAGGAAAAAGGGAGAAGATAAATTACTAAATATCACATTGTTTTAAGATAGGAATATCACTCTATAAGCATTCAAATTTTGAAAAAAGGAAAAAGAAATAGCTTCAGACAATTTTCTGACTTCCCTATCGCAGCAATAAGCATCAAGAATAGGATGAAGGGTAGAAGCAACAAAATGAGAATAATTACAGAAAATCCTTTGGAAAGAAGAAAAAGCACTCTAGAACAGCAGAGATGAGAAAAGTATGCAATTTGCCAATTTCCAGTCCAAAGTCCCGCCCCCTATTTCTATGGGGTTACTCCCCTTCTCATATAAAACTTCCCAATATGCATGTTTTGTTTTTGTTTCTTAGGAAAAGTAAATATTTCCCATTCTTTCCTTCTTAACTAGCCAAATTATCAGATTCACCAGGCTTAATTTTTAGTCACTTATATAATATACAGGTAAATCATTCAGAAAACAGGCTGAAAACTATAGATAGTAAAAACTATCTTTTTGCTGTTTTTCCTAGGGCAGTATTTTATTAAAATATTTCTTATAAATAACCTATGCAAACATCAACTGCTATAATCCTACCAAAAAAACTGTGTTCATACTCCAGTGGATGCTGTGTTTAAGGAGCCAAAAGTCCTACTATTTACAGCTCCAGGGACATGCAGCCTATGTCCCTTCATTGTGCCTGTCCTGCTTGTAACATCCTACCCACACCCAGCGCTGGGGCAAGACAACACTGCAGGCCCACCAAGCCATGAGGAATAACATGTACACACAACAGTGTTGTTGGAACTGGTGTTGGGGTATACGTGTATGAGGAATAATGGAAAGTAAATATGTTCCTGATGGTCTTTTCCCTGTTATATATTAAACCTTATGATTTATTCTATAGTTCAGCTTGATTACAGTCATATGATGCATTACAGACTTCTGAGTAGCCTTAGAAATACAACTTTACTAAAATTCATCAAAAATTTAGAACATTATCTGTTTCTAAGTCAAATTCTGGAAGTATGTGCAAAATTGTTTTGGTAAATTACTGCTAGAGACAGAATTTTTTAAATTTCAGGAAGTTAGATTGGCAACTGTTAACAAAAGAAACAAAGATGGTAGTTTTTTGGCTAAAACCTCTCCTTTGATAGATAAATGATTCTTCATTATCTACTTCATAGAGAACTCATTGTTGACAGAACAGTATCAACTATTTCCATCCTCTTTAGAGACAAAAATTATGGGCCAACTAAAAAGCAACAGGTTCCTAAAACTCTTGTTTTAAGTTTTTAAGCCATAAAGAATACTTGCTCTCGTTTCAGACTGGCCCATTCTGAGAGTTCTGACCTATTTGGGAAAAAAAAAGAAAAAAAAAAAAACCTAAGTTGCTCATTTCCCAAAGTTTTATAGCTAGCTCACAGAACTAGAGTTGAAAGGGCTATCATCTCTGGGAGTCTGTTCCTTTTCATAAGAAGCAAGGAATTCCATTGACATACTCTCTTTTTCCCCCAAAAGGAAAGCTTTTTTTTGTTATTCCCAAGGATGACTATAAAGTAGAAAAACATGAAGTAGGAAGAACAACCCTCCTCAATCTTATCAACTCCCAGAAATAACAAAATTTAACAGCTGGGCACATATTCCTCCAGTGATAGGTCAACTGGTACCAAGAGTGAAAAAAGAGGAATAAAGGGAAGAAGAGTCCATCTGCCAAGATTCCTTATTCCATTTCTATACTATATAGATTACGATCAAATAAAGAGGCTTCAGTAGGCTGGCCCTGACACTAAACCAAACTAAATGTCTATGGATAATTATATACCTAACTTCAGATAAATTAAAACCAAACTTTTGAAAAGTATTGTTTATATCATGCAAACTAAGATCTATAATTAAAACCTTTTAAAAAATAACATTGTCAAGGCTTAAATTTTACTTAGGGGGGAAAAACAAAGACCCTCCAGGATTGTTTTATCTCCACATCAGACTACAGAATAACAGCTGTGAATTTACAGACTGAGAACAATGTTTACGTTGGCCAAAAATTAATAAAAATTCATAATAAAAGACCAATAACTTTATGAGAATGTTAATGTGGTCTAAATGAGCAGAATCATAATCAAATAATTATGAGACAGATCCTTGAGGTAACCTACCAACTATTCAGATGAAAAGCCTGAATAGAAGCTAATAAAAACAAATGGCTCTAACCAAGGAAAACGTCTAAAATCTCTAGGCTAAAGGCATACACATATGCATGATTGAGCACACGTGCACACACACGGTTGGTAAATACATAACATGGCAAAATTTTAAATCAGAGTTGGCTTAACCTTCTGCAAACTTTATTTCAGTGATCATCCTTTAAAAGTATGGAGAAGAGTTACTATTTCTAAAAATATCTATGAAAGGTTTTACATTCCTAGCAAAGTAACAAGAATTTATTAGCTGCTCAGTATATAATAATTTATTAAGAGCATTATTAATGACAAAAATTAAGAGCATGATCTTTGCAACTAGAGATAAAGGTCTGAAATCTACCACTTAATAGTTGTATAATCTTAGCAAAGATAAAGCCTCCATTTTTAAATTTTTTAAAAAACATTTAACCTGTAAAATGGTTTTAGAAAGATTATATGAGATAACATAGGTAAAAGCTAGCACCATTAGATACATGGGAAGCACTGGATAATCAATAACTATTTACTTTCAAATGCCCCCTTTTCTGAAATCACAGCACTTCTAAATGTTACCTTAACAGAGTTGTTAAAAGTACATGCAATTATTATGTGTGAAATGCCTAGCAAAGTAACAAGAATTTATTAGCTGCTCAGTATATAATAATTTATTAAGAGCATTATTAATGACAAAAATTAAGAGCATGATCTTTGCAACTAGAGATAAAGGTCTGAAATCTACCACTTAATAGTTGTATAATCTTAGCAAAGATAAAGCCTCCATTTTTAAATTTTTTAAAAAACATTTAACCTGTAAAATGGTTTTAGAAAGATTATATGAGATAACATAGGTAAAAGCTAGCACCATTAGATACATGGGAAGCACCGGATAATCAATAACTATTTACTTTCAAATGCCCCCTTTTCTGAAATCACAGCACTTTGTATATACCAATGTTACTAAACTTATCACATTGGGTATTGACCTGAGTACCTACTTTCGTTTTCCCAGATGAGAAAGGCCTGGCAAATTCACAGCCATCTTTAAAAACTGGCCCAAGTATTTTCTTCCATGCAGCTTTTCTAGCTCCAGTAGTTATAAGAAACCACATTAAGTGCTTACACAAGGCAGCCACCATGCCACGTGCTTTAAAATGTGTGACCACTTATGGGAAAAAAAAAAAGTGTGACCATTTTCCCTTCATAGTTCAGTAGAGGAAAAACAATTCTAATTTCAGGAACTTTCCCAAGGTCACTCAGTAATAAGTACAAGATGGAGCCAGAAATCGGACTCAGCTTCCTTCCTGAGCGATCTTGACTACTTTTCTATACCTCTGTCCCCAATCATAATCATCATCATCATCATCTTTACTAGGTTCTCAATGTACAAGGCACTGTGATTAAAAAATACTTCAGATGCACTATTTTACTGAAATCTTAATAACCTTAAGAACAGGTACTATTACTATCCTCAATTTACAGAAGATAAAACTAAGTTAAGGACTCTGCATAGGGTTACATACCTAGAAAGTATCAGGAAACTCAATCTCATCTCAGAACTTACAGCCACTACATACATTATTTCTTCAACATCCTTGTATCCTGCTATTTCTTCCTTGTACCAGGACTGACTTGGGTCCTTATTTTTATTACAAGGTATGTATCACTTATATACAAGTTAATCTCCTCTTATGAGAACATTAAGCTCCTCACTGTATCCCTAATATAGCACAGGTCTACTCACAAAGATTCAATAAATGTTTGCAGAACTTATATTTCTAGTAAATGATCTTCAGACTTTATAACCTGTGACAGCTGTTCTTCAAGTAAAATATTTAAAAGCCCAATATTATTAAAAGAAAAAACATGGTACTATGTGGGTTAAGTAGCTCAAAGATTCCATTCAGGCTCCACTCACCCCTCAACAAAACTCTGTGCTATAAATTCACTTACTTCACAGGAGCTCGAGCATAAACCTGAAGCCAGTCAGGAATTTCTGCAGTATGGTACGGATTTGCAGGTACCAGCAGGGACTGATTTCTTTCAGTCTGCTGTGGCTGATATGTGACAGGAGGGGGCTGATCATACCGAGGTACGCTAAGAAAAAAAAAAAAATCAACATTCATCAGAATAAAGGCTCTAAATCTAAGCAAGAAATTATAAAGAACAAATAATATTTAAATGTTTTTCAGTGTGCCTCTTGCCTAAACTGAACTCCTTGTACCACATAAAAAACACAGAGATGAGGCTTTTTGTTTTTGACTATACCAAAAGATAAGTAAAATCTACCTTCTCCTGGAAACTAATAGGTGATTAGTGATGGATATAAACCTAAGCTAAATCTTTACATATTTTAAAGAGATTTCTTCTGTCTTGTATTTAGTCTTTTCAAGGAAGCTTTTCAAGGAAGCTATAAAAAATGTGGAGATAAATTATAACCTTTATACAGAAGCTTAAAACTAGAATTATAATGTTCAGTACTAACTAGTAATTACCTATACATTTAGATTGGAAACGTTGGTAGTTTGTCTCAAAATGAGAATGGATATTTTCTTCCTCCTTCAGGCTGAAAAGAAGATCTGGAATATGTAGTACAGCAGGAGTGAGGACTGGACTTGAAACATCTACATTAACTACAGTATTTCCTTTCTGTATTTATAAACTTATGGAAGTTGGAATTGATTAGAACTCATTTTATATCACAGAGACTTAAAAAAAAAAAAGACCATCCTTTTAATTAGTTCTGATGTTGTAACTGGTGGGACAGAGAGAACAGCAAGGTGGGGAGAGAGCTGTTATATGGGAAAATGCTAAGGAAAAAGCATTGAATCAACTGAAGGCTAAAGACTGAAATCTGGAAGGCCAAAATGATCTATTTCAGAATTGGAGACAAAACTAGAAGAGCCTGCTCCAAACATAAATATTTATGTATATACCAGAAAAGGTCACTACAATACTAAACTAAACTAGGATTAAAATAAATGTTAGACTGTGATTAACTATTTATTTTTTAAATATTAGTGCTTATTTACTGTTGAGGGAGACAGAGACAGAGTGCAAGCTGGAGAGGAGGAGAGAGAGAGAGGGAGACACAGAATCCAAAGCAGGCTCCAGACTCCAAGCCGGCAGCACAGAGCCTGACGCGGGGCTCGAACTCACGAACCATCAGATCATGACCTGAGCCAAAGTCAGACACCGAACCTACTGAGCCACCCAGGCACCCTTGTGATTAACAATTTAAAGATCAATATCCACTGAGTTCTATTCCTGAAACCAATACTACATTGTATGTTAACTAACTTGAATTTTAAAAAAAAACATTAGTAATAAAAAACAAAGATCAATATCCAAATGGTATTGAATTTTATCCTTATCTCTTTTTTCTTAAGTAAGTACAAAGTAAAATATCCCTTGATAGTGCAACTGAGAGGTGGAAAAGAACTGCGGCTCTCAAGTCAAATATGCTTTGGGGTGGGTGCCTCAGTTTGGCCACCTTCCAAGTTATGTGAATATAGGCAAAACTGCTTCACTTCTCTAACCTTCAGCCTCCTTATTTGTAACATTGCAATAAATTCATACCAAAGACGGTTGTTCTCAACAGTAAATGAGCTAATGTAAGTCAAGGGTTCTGTATAAACATTAGCATAACAGAGACAAACAACTATTTTGTTTTTTAATTTTTTTTAATGTTTTATTTATTTCTAGGAGAGAGAGAGAGAGACAGTGTAAGCAGGGGAGGGTCAGAGAGAGAGGGAGTCACAGACTGAAACAGGCTCCAGGCTCCGAGCTGGCAGTCAGCACAGAGCCCGACGCGGGGCTCGAACCCACGAACCACGAGATCATGACCTAAGCGAAAGTCGGACACTTAACCAACTAAGCCACCCAGGCGCCCCAAGAGACAAACAACTATTAACATGATCTATGTGAGCTTCAGAAAGGTGTTTATTCCCTCCTGTTTAATGTCTACGGACTTGCTAAGAGAAACCAATTGTGAAAATGCTTTGTAAACTGTAACAATTCCATAATAAAGGTTACTGATGATAAACAGAAAATTCAACTCAAGGGATGCGGGGGTGGGGCGGCTTGGTAGATTAAGCATCTGCCTCTTGATTTTGGCTCAGGTCATGTTCTCAAATTTGAGGTGGAGCCCCATGTGGGCCTCAGCACAGAGCGTGCTTAGGATTCTCTCTCTGCCCCTCCCCCACTTGTGCATACATGTGCGTTTACTCTCTCGTAACATAAACAAACTTAAAAAAAACACTCAGCTCAATATACTCTCAAATCTGGTTGTCGGGACTACAAAGTCATCATGATAGCAATCTGTCATCACATTTGGTTTTCTGTTTTGTTTTGTTTTGCATTTTTCCATCATTATTCATCAGTAAAAATCACCGAGCTCCCACTATGTGCCTGTCTCTGTGTAGGATGCTGGGGGGACACAGCAGGAATAAGTGGAACTCATTCCTGCCCGTGGGTGGGAATCGTGATCAGGTAGAAGGGGAAGGACTCAAAGTTACTCCAATGTCAAAGGCCTGAAAATGGAGTCCAGGGAAGACAGCAGCTTGCCTGAAATGGTATAGAGAGTAGGTGAAGGGACTGAGCCCAAAACAGGTAGAGTGGCCAGTTTGGCTCTTTTGAAGGGATTACAATTTCAATTGTTCAATAAACAATGATTGAGTACCACTAAATAAAATCTCTAAGGAAAAAAACTTCTCAAAGTTGAATTAATAAATCCAAAAATGTAAAATGATTAAAACTACACAATAATGATAAAGCTTATTAGTTTTTTAGGTGATAATATTAAAATCTATTTTCACAACAATTTTGATGGCTCTAAAAAATTGAAAGTTATAACCAAAGATCTGTATTATGCTACATGATACTAAGGAACATCTATCAACATGCTGATGATATTCTACCCATTTTTAATCTTACGTCTCAGAGACAGTTAACAGGAAATATTTTCATTAGTAAACTAATACTAGCTTTTTATATACTTTGAAATCCAGTGTGTATTTTACATTTACATACAACACACCTCAATTTGCATTAATACCATTTCAAGTGCTCAAGAGCCACATGTGACAACTGGCTACAGCAGTCACAGGACTAGAAGTGTGGCCATAAATGAGATCTATAGGATAAGCCCAAAGGATCACTTGCTACATTTATTTATTTTTATTTAAAAAAAATTTTTAATGTTTATTTTGAGAGAGACAGAGACATGAGAAAAGACAGCGGGGGAGGGGGGGTGGGAGGGGTGGAGAGGGAGAGAGAGAATCCTAAGCAGGTTCTGTACTCTCAGTGCAGAGCGAGACATGAGGCTCCAACCCACAAACTGTGAGATCATGAACTGAGCCAATATCGAGAGTCAGATGGCCACCCAGGCACCTCTCACTGACTACATTTATTAAACAGATCTGGGATGTTTTGTACAGTTCCAGTTTTACTTTCTTGCCTCGCAACAGTAAAAAACAGAACATAAATGTCAGAAACTGAGTAAAAGAGTAAGATGTTATAATTCAGAAGAATATTTTGACACATTAGGAGGGAGGTCTCTATTACTTATAGAAATTGAAATGTAAATAGATGTTTTATTTATTTCAATTTCTGGATATCTACAATCAAAACACTCTGGCATACTAAAGCAGAATCTAATCATAAGAATACTGATCATGTTTCTGAGTTTGTCTAAAAAGTTTATATATATATATGAAGCTTATTTTAGGGGGGAGAGAGAGACTGCGTGAGCAAGCAAGAGAGCATGGGGGAGGGGCAGAGAGAAGAAAGCAAGAATTCCAAGCAGGCTCTGCCCTGTCAGCACAGAGCCTGATGTGTGGCTTGAAGTCACTAACTGAGATCGTGGCCTGAGCCGAAATCAAGAGTCAGGCACTGAAGTGACTGAGCCACCCAGGCATCCATTCTTTTTTGTTTTTAAAGATTTTATTTGAAAGTAATCTTTACACCCAACATGGGCCTCAAACTCACAACCCCCAGATCAAGAGTTGCACGCCCTACTGAGCGAGCTGGGAGGCCATAAAAAAGTTGGTTTTTTTTTTTAGTTATTAAAACCATTACTAAATCTAAGTCCAAAGAAAAATGTCATAAACTTTGAAAAATAAAGCTTTCAAGTATCAGACTGCAGGATGCCTTGCTCTTTGATGAAAATAGGAGTTCAAAGTCTAACATTAGATAAACAACCTCAATACAAAAAGTTAAAAATAGAAGAGATACTATACCTAGGAGCACAAGGATGCCTATACTGGGCCTTCTTATTTGTGTGATCCACATAATAGGTTCCAAATTCTGATGACTCAACTCGCTCCCATCCTGGAGGAAGTCCTTCTCGCTCAAGAGGATGGCTCCAATGAGTTGTATTTGTGTTGTGATCTATATAATATTTTCTCCCTCTCATTGTCCAGTCCACAGACCAGCCAGGAGGAAGAGGTAAATCTTCAGAACCATGGTTAGTTAAATTTCCTAAAGATGTAGCAGCAACTCTCCCAATACCTGAGGATAAAGAGAGAAAAAGAATAGAACAATTATTCAAAGCTAAAAGTATGCCATCTGAGAAACAGTTACAAAATTAACTATCCTGGTTAAACTCTTTGGTCAAAGTCCATAATTTCATAATTATAAATAAAAATTTTCACCCTCTCTCTTAACTTCCCGTGCTCACGCTGTCTCTCTCTCAGAAATAAAAAAACATTAAAAAATTTAAAAAAGGGGGGGGGCGCCTGGGTGGCTCAGTCAGTTAAGTGGCCGACTTCAGCTCAGGTCACAATCTCACAATTCATGGGTTCGAGCCCCGCATCGGGCTCTGTGCTGACAGCTAGCTCAGAGCCTGGAGCCTGTTTTAAATTCTGTGTCTCCCTCTCTCTCTGACCCTCCCCTGCTCATGCTGTCTCTCTCTCTCAGAAATAAATAAAAAACATTAAAAAAATTTTTTCAATTTTCATAAAACTAGTATTACTAATATTTAATTACCCAAAAAAAGGGAGGAAACTAGACTTCCTCTTTGAAATTGGTTTTTTTTGGTTGATGCCTCCATCCCCAGGCTATAGAAACATTTAACTATTAAGCAAAGCCACTTAAGTATGTATGCTGCTAAAGTAAAAGTAAGGAAAATAAAATTTCACCCCACTCAAGATTTAAGATTTAACATTTCACCTAAAACAGCAAAAATAAATTTGTAAAATGATTTCTGGTTTATGAGTTCTTAAATATAATTTAGCTGTGCCCTAGAACTATTAAGTAAATTTATCAAGGTAGCATCATATGAGGTTAACATACAAAAATCAATTAAATATCTGTATACTAACAACTGGAAATAAATTATACCACTTATTACAGCTCCAAAAAATCAAATATTTACATATAAATAAAACAAAATACAGACAATAAATTACATGGAGAATCTGTATGCTGAAAACTACAAAACATGATGAAAAGAACTGAAAGATGACCTATCATGTTAATGGACTAGAAGACTCAATACAAGTAAGATGCCAATTCTTCCTGAAATGACCTTTAAGATAATTCCAACGAAAATTGCAGCAGTTTTGTGGATACAGACAGAAATAGGCAGACTCTAAAATGTATACGGAAAAACAAAAGAACCAGAGAAGCCAAGACAAAATTTTATTTTAATTTTTTTAATGTTTATTTGTTTTTGAAAAAGAAAGAGAGAGGATGAAGCAGGAAAGGGGCAGAGAGGGGGAGACAGAATCCAAAAGCAGGCTCAAGGCTCTGAGCTGTGAGCACAGAGCCCGACATGGGGCTCGAACTCAAAAACCAGGAAATCGGGACCTGAGCTGAAGTCAGACACTCAACCAACTGAGCCACTCAGGTGCCCCGAGAAGCCAAAAAATTTTTTTAAATAAGAATAAGGTTGGAGGCTTCAAGCTACCTTTTTGTTTGTTTTTTAATAATCTCTATGCCCATAGTGGGGCTCAAACTTATGACCTTAAGATCAAGAGTCATATGCTCTACCGACTGGGCCAGCCAGGCTCCCCTCATAATACCTGATTTTAAGACTTACTATAAAGATACAGTAATCAAGACAGTGTGGTATTAGCAAAGGACAAACAGATCAATGGAACAAAGAATCCTAAAATATACCTACACATGCACGATCAACTGATTTTTAACAAAGATGAAAAAGCGATTTGATAAAGGATAGTTTTTTCAACAAATGGTGTCGGAACTGGACAGCTACATGCAAAAACATTAATCTATACATCCTACCTTCTATAAAAATAAACTTAAGATGGATCATATACCTAACCATGAAACATAAAACTATAAGCCTTTAAAAACAAAAAAAGGATACACTTTTGTGACATTACCTTAGGCAGAGTTCTTATATGCTGAAAGTGTAACCCATAAAAGAAGCTGTATACAAATGTTCACAGCAGCTTTATTCATAATAAGCAAAAACTGGAAACAGCCCAGATTCTTTAACAAGTGAATAGGTTAAACGAACTGATAGATATATACCCCAGAATACTAGTCAGTAATAGAAAAAGAGGAACTATAATACATATAACAATTTCTAGCAATCTCTAAGGAATTATGCTGAGTGAAAAATGACAATTTATCTCAAAAGGTTAATAGCTGTATAATTCTATCTATGTAACATTTTTGAAATGATAAAATATTAGAAATGGAGACCAGATTAGGATTATTTGCCAAGGCTGGAAAGAGAGGTGAATGTGGTTATAAAAGGGCAAACATAAAAGATCCCTGTGGTGACAGAACTGTTCAGTGTTTTGTTTTGTTTTTTCTGTGAGAGAGAGAGAGACAGAGAGACAGACGGCATGAGGAGGGGAGGGTCAGAGAGAGAGAGGGAGATACAGAATCTGAAACAGTCTCCAGGCTCTGAGCTAGCTGTCAGCACAGAGCCAGACGCGGGGCTCAAACTCATGACCTGAGCCGAAGTTGGACACTTTACCGACTGAGCCACCCAGGTGCCCCTTCAGTGTCTTTACTACGGGGTACTGGTTCAATACAAAATCTATATGTGATAAACTGTAAAACTACACACAAATGAGTTCAAGTAAAACTAGGGAAAACATGAACATGATGAATCATCTGTTGCAAGGTCAACATCTTAGCTATATTATACTATAGTTTTGCAAAGTGTTAGCAATGGGGGAAGTGTACAGAGGATCTAAGTTATTTCTTACAACATTATAATTACAAGTGAATTTACAATTATCTTGACAAAAACTTTAAAAAACGGAAAGAGATATACCCTTTAGATTCAATATATATGTAATATCTGCCAAACACATCTGAGACAGAATAAGAACAGTAAAGAAAGTAGTGGAGATAAGAACAGAGCATAATGCTAAATTAGCCAAAACACTATCCTGGTATTTTCTCCTTTTCCCTCCACAACCTTCCACCCTCTCTAGCAATCTTAGGAGGAGATTTCAAACAACTGGCAAAGGAAAACTCAATTTATTCAACATGTATTATAAGAAGAGCACAACTTCAATTTTTTTTAAAAAAAATATTTTATTTATTTCTAGGAGAGAGAGAGACAGCATGAGCAGGGGAGGGTCAGAGAGAGAGGGAGTGACAGACTTTGAAACAGGCTCCAGGCTCTGAGCTGGCAGTCAGCACAGAGCCCGACGCGGGGCCCGAACCCACGAACCGCGAGATCATGACCTGAGCGAAAGTCGGACGCTTAACTGACTAAGCCACCCGGGCGCCCCACAACTTCAATTCTTAAGAAAAATTAAAGAGTTTTGCAAAACGGTACAAATTTATTAAAATGAACATTCAGAAAAATGTCCCAAAGCAGAGAAAAAAAAATGCAACTAAATATTCTCCCATTAATTCAAAGAAAAAAAAGAAGAAGCAATCAACTCTCTGAAGGAAAGCCACCAAGAAAAGCAAGAACCCCAAAGATAAGATGGGAAGACAACAAAGATAAAAGATGTGCTCAGGAAAAGATGAAGACAAAACTGGAAGAACAAGCCCACAGTGCTGGTTATTTGTTACAATGGAGAAAACCTGGCAAATCTTAACCAAGTACAAACGTTGGTATCACCAGTAATATCATATCATATCACGTACCTCCCTATATTTGACATGAAGAGGATACTCCACATCTGTGGTATTCTTACCAAAAACTAAAATCCCACTCTATTCATGAGAAAAACAGGAGACAAATCTAAATTGAAAGATGGTCCACAAAATATCTGACTAGTATTCCTCACAACCATCGAGGTCATGAAAAACAAGAAAGGACTAAGCAACTGTCATAGACCAAAGAACACTAGAAGACATGACAACTAAATGCAACAATTTGATAAGAGAGCCAAGATGTCCACAAAGTTCCAAAATGGCTCATCAACTTTACCAATGCCATAATGATTCCTAACCTTTTCATGACACACCCACCTATACTTCCTGAAAGTACCACGTGCACAAATTTTTTTTCAAACTATTTGGGATAATTTTATAAAACTTACTGAGAGAAGAATGTACAGTACAAAAGGACTAAGAGCCACAGATTTAAAACAAAACATTCCTAGTAATAAAATAGTTGTAGCAGACAGGGGGGAAGAAGCTGTATCAAGCTTTTACACATGAGACCTCTGTTCACCCAGAAAGTTGAAACTTCAATAACCAAACAGGCCAACTCTGGAAAAAGCATAGAAGAGAACATAAGACATAACACTCTTACAAAGGGCAGGACACTAACAATTATTGGTGTCTCCTCTGTCCCTGGTCTTTTCCAAATGTAGTATTTTATATTCAAAATAACTCTACAGGTAGCAGTATCTTACCAGTTTACAGATGAGGAAACAAAGGTTCAAGTAACATTTTACCAAAACCATAGAGTTGGTATATGGTCAAATGACAAATTACTAACAAAGTAGTCACATAAAAAATCCACTGTTAATTCTTCAAAGAAAAAATATGACTACCATTAATAAAAGAAAAAGCCAGCCACCAATTTTGAACTCAGTGGAAAAATAAGAACTTGTTTCTGAGATACAAGGAAAAAAAAACCTAGTTTTCCATTATTTCAATTAGTCTCAGAAAAGAATCAGTGGCATTCATAATCCTCAAAATAATTTCTATTTCATATAAACATCTTCCATTTATATATAAAAGTAAAACATTCATAAGCTAAGTACATTATTTCCCAAACACAAGGATAAAGGGTAACACAAGGATATAATTTTGTTTCTCCATCAAGACTTACTAGGTACGTTGCCAAAGAATTTAATCTCACACAACCAGGAAAGGATCTGTGAAATCTGCCCTTACAGACAAAGCTCAAAAATTCTGGTTTGCTAATTTTGTAGGGGCTACAGAGAATAAAATGGAATCTGGAACTCTAAGGAAGGTCCATAGGCTGCAGGATAATAAATACTAAACATCATAGCCTATGTTATAATCAAGATGTTGATAAAGAGATTGAAACATTGAACCAAGCCAACTACTTTTTCTCCTTCTCTGCAAAATAATTACAAAGTTGTGTCCCTAAAGATTATTTACATCTCCTTAAAGATGATTCTGAGCTCACTAAATATTTATGCATTTCCTGGAGTAAACATAACTTCAGTGTTTTTTTTGTAAACACGGACACTTTTCATTCAAGTTTGGTAACTGAGTTCATTAGTTAGAGCCTTGGATCAGGTTCTCTGCTGTTAGCACATAGCCTGCTTGGGATCCTTTGTCCCCCTCTTTTTCTGCCCCTCCCCCACTCATGTGTGAGCTCTGTCTCAAAAATAAACACTGAGGCACCTGGGTGACTCAGTCAGTTAAGTGTCCAACTGTGTCTCAGGTCATGATCTCACAGTTTGTGAGTTTGAGCCCCACTATTTGGGCTCTATACTGACAGCTCAGAGCCTGGAGCCTGCTTTGGATTCTGTGTCTCCCTCTTTCGTTGCCCCTCCCCACTTTCACCCCCCTCCTCAAAAATAAACATTTTAAAATAAATAAATAAATAATAAAAGTTTTCAGGCACCTGAGTGGCTCAGTCAATTAAGTATCCAACTCTTGATTTTGGCTCAGGTCATGATCCCAGGGTCATGGGATAAAGCCCTGCATCAGGCTCTGCAGGGAGTACAGAGCCTGCTTTAAAGTCTCTCTCTCTACCTCTGCCCCTCTCCCTATGTGCATGCTCTCTCTTTCCCAATCAATCAATCGCTTTAAAAGTCTTTTATTTAAACCTATATAGAACTAAATTATTTAAATGCAAAACAAAGGAATTCATTCTGCCATTAGTACTCCAACTAAAGACTTCCCGTTCACAGTAGAATTCTTTCCTTTGGCACAAAGATTAGGTGCCTGACCAGTACAGTGGCCAAAACGTTAAAGGTCAAATTTCACAGCTAAACCTAGAACTTGCTAGGCCCTAAAACCCTCTAAAATCTTTATACAACCTGTTTCTGGCTTCTGCCAAAAACAGTAAGATTTAAACCCTTGAGATTAGGTGTTTCCGGAAAGTCTAAGTAACTGGCAGGATATACTACTTCATTAAGTCGTTACAAAACTCTTTTCGTCCACATCTTTTTAATGTTTACTACATTAGGAAGAGCAATCAAAATTTAAAAGGGTTGTGGGAATAAATCTGTCTACAGAACATCTTTATCCTCCCACAAACTTGCTTTCTCCTTTCCATTCCCCTCAAATTCCTTGACCTACTGTCAGCATAAATCTTGAAAATATAATTAAATTTCAAGTCTTTTCAGGATAAATACAAGAAACTCCCAGCTATTTCTTCATATTCAGTTTTTTTTCCTTCTGAAAAACACAACTGTTAGGCTTTACTGCTTGGTTAATAATTGATTTTTAGTCCTTCCCTGACACTTAAGAGACTCCTTCAAAGAAGAACTGTTTTTTTCCTAAAGGTAAAACATTAAATCTTATTGCCCTGATAGAAAATGTTAGTAAGTGAAATTTCTCAAGTATATGATCACTGCTCCAATAAATACAAGTCTTTTTTTAAAATGACATTCTTGGGGCGCCTGGGTGGCTCAGTCAGTTAAGTGTCCGACTCCAGATCAGGTCACGATCTCAGTTTGGTTCTAGGGTTTGGTCCCACATCAGGCTCTGTGCTGACAGCTCAGAGCCTGGAGCCTGCTTCAGAATCTGTATCTCCCTCTCTCTGCCCCTCCCCCACTCGTACTCTGTCTCTATCTGTCTCAAAAACGAATGTTAAAAAAGAATTTTTTAAAAAAAATAACATTCTTTAAGGGTACTTGGGTGGCTCAGTTGGTTAAGCATCAGACTCTTGGTTTTGGCTCAGGTCATGATATCATGGTTTTGTGAATTTGAGCTGTATATCAGAGTCTGCACTGACAGTGTGGAGCCTGTTTGGGATTCTCTCTCTCCCTCTCTGTCAAAACAAATAAATAAACTTAAAAAAAAATTAAGTTTAAACTTACAAAAACTACGTCAGACTGCCACTAAGAGAGGATCACTAGAAATTCAGTTCTTGCAGTATTTACTCAATGATATTTTGTGATTCAGAATTTTAACACAGTATTGTAATTTGGTGGCATTATTAATTCATAATACTTATATTTAGACAGAAAAATGTTAGGAGTTCTATTATTCCTACTACCCCTCACCTGACCAAAACTGTCTTAAGTCTCCAGATATGAAATCCTGGACTCATTCATTTAGTCAACCATTTATATTTGGAGGACCTCCTATGCAGCCAAGGGCTATGCTAATCCTACCTGACATTTCTGTTTCCCTCATCTCTCATCTCCCATTTGTGGCCAAGTCCCATCAATGCAGATGGGTCCCACCTCTCCCCTTCCTAAATGCTTGCAGCTGAGGTCAGGTCCTCATTGACATTTAAAATAATCTCCAAACATGCACCAAGTGGAAGATTATGGATTTGATTATGGAGTCACCGAAACTACTCATAAATAGTGTATAATATTAAGAAACTTATTCAAGTAGGGGCGCGAGGATGGCTCAGTCCATTATGCATCTGAAAGAAACTTATTCAAGCAGGGGCGCGAGGATGGCTCAGTCCATTATGCATCTGACTCTGGCTCAGGTTGTGGTCTCCTGGTTTGTGGTTCAGGCCCTCTATTGGGCTCTATGCTGAGAGCTTAGAGCCTGGAGCCTCCTTCAGATTCTGTATCGCTCTCTCTCTGCCCCTCCCCTGCTCATGTCTCTCTCTCTCTGTCTCTCAAAAGTGAATGTTAAAAAATAAAAACTTTTTTTTAAAGAAAAAAAAGAAACTCATTCAAGTAAATAGCAGAGGTATGAAACTATAAGAATGTAAGCACAACGTGAAAAAAAAAAGAATGCCATAAAAAAAAGATGAAGGAAATTAACTAAAATACTATGAATCTCTGGCCTGATGGGCACTTTCCCTTAATTTTTCTGTTTTGCAAACTTTCTACAGCAAGCAGCTATCACTCTAAAAAATAAATGAGTTTATTTTTCAAAACTTACTATTTGGGTTGGATAAATTATTCCTGAGGTTTAAAACTACTCAATATTAGAAACAGCCAAAATAAACATCAAAGTATGCAACTGTCTAATCCTTTGACCTAGATGCTCTTTGAAAACAAAAAGACACTGGGGCACCTGGCTGTCTGAGTCAGTGGAGCATGCGACTCAATCTCAGGCTTGTGAGTTCGAGCACCACGTTGAGAGTAGAGATTACTTAAAAAAAAAAAAAAAAATCTTATAAACAAAGCATTCATCCATGCTCATTTCTACATGCCTAGGAGAGCTCTGCTCTTTGTGGTCCCAATGAGATTCCAAAGTCAGCTTTCACAAAATAAGCTTTTACCAAGTATTTTCCATTATTCCTCAATTTTTAAAACTTCAGTGATTTACTTTCTTCTAAAACCAGAATTCTCATTTTTCCTTCAAAAGCATCACAGATTTGCCCTTTTCTCTCCCATGCCACTGGTACCTGCAATTAACTTTTTTCTAGTCATCTATCCTTAGTCCAACTAATAATCTTTACACACTGCTCTTGTAAAATGACTTTTTTGGGGTGTCTGGGTGGCTCAGTTGGTTAAATGTCCAACTCCAGCTCAGGTAATGATCTCACAGTTTGTGGTTTTGAGCCCCACATTAGGCTCTGTGATGACAGCTCAGAGCCTGGAGCCTGATTCAGATTCTGTGTCTGCATCTCTCTGCCCCTGCTCTGCTCAACTCTCTCTCTCTCAAAAATAAACATTACAAAAGTTTTTTTTAGGGGCACCTGGGTGGCTCAGTCAGTTAAGCATCTGACTTCAGCTCAGGTCATGATCTCATGGTTCGTGGGTTCGAGCCCCGCCTTGGGCTCTGTGCTGACAAGCTTGGAGCCTAGAGCCTGTTTCAGATTCTCTATCTCCCTCTCTCTCTGCTCCTCCCCTGCTCATGCTCTGTCTCTCTCGGAGTCTCTCAAAAAGAAATAAACATTAAATGACTTGTCTTTTTGAAATCTTTGATGGCTTTGTTTGACTCATGTTTAAATCCTTCAGCCTGTTATTGATCCACAAATCTCCCCATTCCATCTCACATATTTCTTTCTTCAAACCAGAACTACATCATTCTTTGGATTTACATATCTACTATGTTTTCACCAGTAGATTCCCAATTTTCCACCTACAATGACCTTCCTCTGCCCCTGTTTAAAGTCCAAGATAAAAGCACAGTTTCAAGTCCTACCTCTTCAATGAATCATTCTTTTAGATATCCCAGCCCGGGGCACCTAGGTGGCTCAGTTGGTTAAACATTCGGCTCAGGTCATGATCTCACAGGTTCCTGAGTTCAAGCCCCACAATGGGCTCTCTGCTGTCCCTTCAGAGCTGGCTTCAGATGCTCTGTCCCCCGCCCTCTCTCTCTGCCCCTCCCCGGCTCATGTATGGGCACAGGAACTCTCTCTCAAAAAAAAAAAAAAAATTCTAGCCTACCCTATCTCTTCTGACTCCCTATTGTACTTAGTACCACAAAGTTTAACAACTGTTAAGTGATTACTGTGCATATGTTGGTTTTGTTTCCCAAATAAGATACCATAAGGTACAGACTGCAGATACCACGAAGGTCAGAGAAAATGCCAGACACATAAATGATTTTTTTTAATGTTTTTTTTTTATTTCTAGGAGAGAGAGAGAGAGAGAGAGAGAGAGAGAGACAGTGTGAGCAGGGGAGGGTCAGAGAGAAAGGGAGTCACATACTGAAACAGGCTCCAGGCTCTGAGCTGGCTGTCAGCACAGAGCCCGATGCGGGGCTCGAACCCATGAACTGCGAGATCATGACCTAAGTGAAAGTCAGACGCTTAACCGACTAAGCCACCCAGGTGCCCCCACATAAATGATTAATACTAAATTAATAAAATGTTTTCTACACTCGTGCTCCAAACTATCTTTAAGTCACCTTGTTTGAAGTTCCCTGAGTTAAAAAGTAAATGTCTTATGTATTTATTTTTATCCTGTCAAGATTAAAGGCCTACAAGTATCAAGAAAAAACCAATCAGATAAAAAAGTTTAATTTTCAGCTTGCTTCAGTTTATCTAGTGTAATCCAGTACTTTAGGAAAAAAGTAGAATTGTGCATTTCTCCTATCTCTTCTGTTCCTTGTACAAATATCCCCAAGTTAGCAAATATGGAAAGCATATTTTAAAAAAATTATATGGCTAATATATTTGTTCATTCCAAAAACAACAACGACAGGCTTAACAAAAAAAAAAAAAAAAAAGGGGGCACCTGGGTGGCTTCACTAGGTCACGACCTCGCAGTTCGTGGGTTTGAGCCCGCGTCGGGTTCTGTGCTGACTGCCAGCTCAGAGCCTGGAGCCTGTTTCAGTCTGTGACTCCCTCTCTCTGACCCTCCCTGCTCACGCTGTCTCTCTCTCTCTCTCTCTCTCTCCCCTAGAAATAAATAAAACATTAAAAAAAAAAAAGACAGGCTTAACACACAACCATTTGACAGAAGTCTTTCTGACCAACCTGGGAAATAATTATCGAATTATGAAAGCAGTTTTGTTAAAAGAAAAAATGTAGGTTCTACCCCTTACCATGCTCAATTCTTCCCATCCACCTTTTCTCTCTCAAGTTTAAGTCCACTTACTTTGAAACACTAACATTCCCATTCTACTAAACCTAAACTTACATTTAGCCCAATTGTAGACATTAAATTCCCTGGGTTTTCAAGGTTCTTAGTGTTAACAGTCTAGAAAGGATTCAGTTAAGTGCCAAGTTTTTATAAAATGAGTTAAGAGACACAAAATTCTTTCACTCAGCATACATTAATACTTATTTGCAAGCTAGTTTAACAAAACTTTCAAAATGGAAAAGTATTTTTCTGGGAGTGTCTGTTGGCTTCCCAAAACAATCCAGAAAAGAGCATCTTTTTAATTGTTAGTAAATCTAATGTAGGATTTATAATTTTAGGTTACCTGAGGCATGCCTCCCCTGATTCTGTGGCATTCTTTGGAAGAGATCGTGGTTGTATTCATAATATCTATAGTCTTCATGTCCACGATCTCCAAGTGGGCGCCTTCTCTGACCATCAAAATAATTATCTGAATAATAATATCGGGAACCAGAGTCTCCATTTTCAACAGCAAAATTAATTTCTGTTAAAAATGACTGAGAAGATCCATATTCCCTAGGGACATCTGCTAGACTTCTGGCAAGATAAGAAGGTGCAGACAATCTGTTGCTTTCTCTTCTCATTATTTCATGAGGTGTTCTTTGAATTGGAGTTCTAAGAAAACTCTGGTTTCTTGAAACTATTCCATCTCCAGAAGCTGAAAAGGCATTAGGGCTTGAATCTGGCAAACAGATATCAGTTCGTCTTGGAATTGTTGGACCATGCCGAATAAATGAAGGCATGAGATCTACAATAAAACAGAGTAAAATGACCACTTCATTAAGAAATACTTTTCAAACGTTGTTCATTTACGCCTATTACCCCAAAATGCAAAATTTCAATGGACTCAAGCACACATCATTTAAATTTCTGACTGAAGAAGATAGTACTTGGGTATTTTAAAATTAAGGCTAACTAATATTTTCCCACTCAAATGAAATTCTAACTTGGATGAATGGGGTTATGTGTAAACTTTGAATCAAATGTATTCTACATACCACCACACAAAACATGATGAAATGCCAGTAAGCTTAATTATGGTTACTGAAGTACTCATGAATAAATGTGTAAAAATAGGAAACAATTTAACAAATCAACAGTTAACAAGTATAATTTAAGATTATTCTTTGTTTTGTTGATTTCAGTTCATTTTCAAAATTCCCAAAAATCCTTTTTCAAGCAAACACAATTTCAAAAATAAAACAAAACATATGCTATTCCCAAATATGTAGATTCCTTTAAAAAAAACTTTAGGGGGCTCCTGGGTGGCTCGGTCAGTCGAGCGTCCAACTTCAGCCTCGCTCATGAACTCACCATTTCCAAGTTTGAGCCCTGCATTGAGCTCTGTGCTGACAGCTCAGTCTGGAGCCTGTTTCAGATTCTGTGTCTCCCTCCCTCTCTCTCTCTGCCCTTCCCCCACCTGCGCTGTCTCTTACAGAAATTTAAAAAATAAACATTCAGAAATTTTTCTTAAGTAAAAAAAAAAAAAAAACCTTTAAAATAATTAACTGTTTTCCTCTCAGAAGTACCAGTACACTAGTACACCAATAGCTGGAAAGCCAAAAATTCGGCTATGAAAATTAAAAAATAAAAAGATCTCATTTCAAAGAGGCACACAAATGTTAATCAGTTCAAAAATGCCAAGCCTCAAACTATGGCTCCCTTAAGAACAAGTAATTATAATTCAAAACAAAAGATAACACTAGAACAATGGCCTTCAGGATATAGTACTTCTGAATATAGAACTTAAATAGCTTAGACGCACCAGGTTAGAAAGCAAATACTTTATAACAATAAGAAAACTAGATTTGAACATTTTTATTAGTTAAGTAAACAATTAGCACCGATATTAATAAACTTCAGAAGCTAACTCTAGAAAATTAATATTCAAACAAGTCTCAAAACTCGAAACTAAAAAATAAAATAGTACACCATTATTTGCTTTAAAGTACAGCAGACTTATTTCATGATTTTAAGTCATGTTTAATAAAGTTTATTTGCAGCAAACTGCAAGCTGCAACTAAAAACCTAAGAGCATATGTAACTGAAAAATAAACTGCTAAAAAAAGGTTTAAAAATCCATTTTCAAGGGCACCTAGCTGGCTCAGCAGGAAGAGCAATCAGCTCCTGATTTTGGGGTCATCATTTCCAGCCCCACATTGGGGGTAGAGATTACTTAAGTAAACTTAAAAAATAAATATATAAAAATCCATTTTCAGGTTACTGATACACCCATCTGATGTACTTTGATGTTCTACTAAGAAAGACTGCAAATACAAGAATAACTCTCAAGCTGATGATGTGGTTATTATTTTTAAAAAAAAAATGCTCCACACCTGGTGGCTCTGTTGGTTAAGCGTCTTGTCCAACTCTTCATTTGGGCTCAGGTTATGATCTCACAGTTATGTGAGTTGAGTCCCGCATCAGCCTCTGTGCTGTCAGTATGGAGCCTGCTTGTGATTCTCTGTCTCTCTCTCTCTGCCACTCCCCCACTTTCACTGTCTCTGTCTCTCTCAAAACAAATAACTAAACTTAAAAAAAAATGCTGTCCACACCTTTCTGTGTGATCCTGGATAAACACTAGGAACCTCTATGAACAGCTTTCCGAATTACAGTATGAGGTAATTAATGGTTAAGTCACAAGGTTATTACGATCTTCCAAGAAGGACACTTAACACCAAGTGCCCAGAATGCAGTATGAACATCAAAATATTAGTTCCTCACATCACAAATGTTCTGAACACACGAACAAAAATTTAAAAGATTCAGTTGAAAAATCAGAGTCAAATACTTAAATTGAAGAGTGATGGGGAGATGAAGAGAAATACAAACTATTAAAAAAGAACTTTCTGCCAATTTCTCCTAAAATACTATAGAAATCATTTTGAGTACCTCGCCTTTTTTGGAGTCAGGGGGAGGGTGTTATTTGAAGCAATTCACATGATTTTGGCTCTCTAAGATCTAAGATTGATGAGGCTTTGGGCAGCGGCTACAATAGCGACGGTCAACTGTCACCTCTTCACCTCTGCATCCAGCAAAAGGGCTAAAGAATTCTACCCGAGTTTGCACAACTTCCAGCAAGTACGAGTGACACCCGAAAAGTATGCAAACACAAGACATATCTCGAAGTATCGAGAAGAGGAAAAACTATGCCCCAGTCTAATCACTTTCACCCTTACAGCATCAGGCAATCAACAACCGAAGTGTTTCCGAAAGAACCTCTTGCTTCCAGTAATCAAAATGAAACAACACTCTGCCACGAGAGGACAGGAAAGTTTGTTGTTTTAGGGAGGCCCACGGGGGAGGGACTAATCTGTTTCTTAACTTTATCGGCTTTCAAATGATGACCACCACGTCGGGCACACAAAAAATTCAAGAGCAGTATTTCACAGAGCCCAACAGCAAAGAAAAGCCGCGGGGAGCCGCATCTGGCGCCCCGCCGGGCTCCCCGCAGCCGCTCGGGCCAGGTATGGGTGCGCCCCGCCCGACACTCACTCCGCAGCAGAGGCGACGTCTCCTTCTTCACGTACTTCCCCTGCACCTCGGCGGGCTTGGACACTTCGTTTTTGGTCTTCTTTCGGGACAGCATCCTTGTCAACGAGGCCCCAGGCCGCGCCAAGCAGCCTCTTTAAGGCTCCGCGCAGGGCGCCGGCCGTCCCCGCCACCACCTCCGCCGGCGCCGCCGCCTCCTTCCCTCCCGAGCCGCCGCCGCCGCCGCCGCCGCCTCTCCGCAGCCCGGGGTCGCCCTCAGGGACTGCCGCATGTTCGGGGCGCTAAGCGCGCCGGCCACAGCTTAGTCGCTGTCAGTTCCCTCCCGGAAATCTGCCCACTCCGCGACGCTGCTCTAGAACTCCGTGAGCAGAGGCCAGAAACGCCCGGCCAGGGCCATGGTCCGCCGCGGGCCGCCTAGTAACCGCTACCGCCGCCGCCACCACCGCCTACGTCCCGTAAACTTTCCCCGCGGCCGCTGGGAATTCTGGGAAACTCTACGCTGCGCGAGCGCCGCCGCCGCCCTTCCCCCACCCCAGGTCCGGGGCGCGGCTCGGGCTGCGGGACGCCGGGAGGCGCTGTCAGCTAACGCGCCGGCCCCACCGTCTCCTCCTCGGAGAAGCTGGTCCTGCGGACCGCAGAGAACGGAAGACCAAGTCCGCCAGACTGAGCGCGGAGGCCGTCGCACGCTGTTGGTGTGGAACTCCTTCTACACCACAGATTTCCCCCCCGGGACCTTGAGGGAGCGGGCGACGCCCCCCGACGCGTTCCCGTCGTCATCCTTGAGTGAGGACGTCCCTCTTGGAGTTTCTTGGGCTGGTAAATTCAGGTCCCTGCTAACCCCGAATGCGAATAGAGTTGAAAAACCACAACCCTCCAGCTAGTGCGGTGACAAAGAATTCAAGATGCCCCTTCTAATTGAGAACATTAATCTGTCCAGTACTAATTTAAAGCTATCATGTCCTGTAGGCCAGTGTACGTCTTTCTGATAAAGCAAAAACGGAGGAAAGAAGCAAAATGGGAGTTTACACTACTTCTTCTGTAAAATTGATGTTAGCATAGTGTATTACCATCAATCTCATTGTTACATTTAATTACCACATAATTTCTCTTGGAATTAAATATTACAATCTTAGGATTTTTTTTTTTTAGTATTTTAAGCACTAAAGGTCAAGATCTGAAATTTTTAATTGAAAACAGAACTTAGTTTCTTCTGTGTAACTTAGAGGCGCTCCCAAATGTAGGCAATGTTATTTGTAAAATAAGGGGATCCATAATAAGGCTTGGATGATGGAGAATGCTTTCCCTGAGATTGAAAGCATGTTAGATGTAAAACAATTAAAAAGCAAGGAATTTTTTACTTAAGATTAGGAAGATGGTCAAATTTTGTTTTGCCACCAACAAGCAAATAAGGTGTTTTATCTAGGGCCTTTCTCCGTTTTTGCGTGCTGTCATGCTCCCTTGGTACAGAGATTCTCACAATTAATAACCAACAAATAATTATTGAGCGTCCACTACGTGAGGCACTGTTCTGGATGCTTCGAATATAGCAATAGACAAAACAGACAAAAATCCCAACTCTCATGGGGAAGAGAGACAATAGAGAAAAATAAGTAAAACATACTCTGTTATTACATAGTAGTAAGTGTGGAGGTGAAAATAAAACAAAAAGAGGGTTTATGAATGTAGGCAGTGTGATGGAGTACACAGAAGGCTCGTGAGAAAGAGATGCTGGAGTTAATTGGCAAATTGGAGGACTGGTAAATCCATGTAGGAGTAGAGGAGGAGCATAGTGGGAATTAAGTTAGAGAATGGCTGAGGCATAGAGGGCCTTGTAGGTCCTTGCAAAGAATTTCACTTTGAGCAGAGGAGTGACATCGATCTAACTTAATGTTTTAATACCGCTTTGGATGCTATGTTGAGAATGAATTGAAAGGGAACAAAGGAAAAGTAAAAAGATCCGGCAGAAGCTATTGCTGGCTTGGACTAGGGTAACAGCAGTAGAAATGATGAGAAGCACTCACGTTTTGAACATATCTTGAAGATAGAGCCAAGGGGCACCTGGGTGGCTTACTCAGTTGAGCATCCGACTCTTGATTTCAGCTCAGGTCATGATCCCAGGGTTGTGGGATCGAGCCCCACTCTGGGCTCTGCTGAGCGTTGAGCCTGCTGAAGTCTTTCTCTCTCTCTCTCCCTCCCCCCTCCCTCTCCCCTTCATATGCACTCATGTGTGTTTGCTCACTTGCTTCGCTTTCTCAAAAAGGACCGAGCCAACAGGATTTGTTGGCAGAATGAATGTGAAGTGTGAGACAAAGAAATAAAGGGTCACTCCTGGATGTATGTAAATCTTAAATGACAGAACAGAACTCCATAAACAGCAGAGTAGACACTGAGAAGAACACGAGAAAAGCCGTGACTTGTTCCTGTGGTTCAGGTAATAAGGCCCAGTACAAAAAAGTGTTGGTCTTGTGGATGGAGAAGGAGTGATGAAGCAAATGAGACACTTGGGTTTTGTTATAGATCAGGGATGAACATGGGAGATGAAACAGGGACAGGGCGCTCAAAGCGCCAGGTTTCTCCTCCTACTGAGGAGAAAATGCCCAGGCCTTACCTCAGAAGAAGAGAACAAAAGGATATTAGGACCTTGTGAATAACGCCAGCTCTTCTACACCTGGAGTTTTCTCAAAGACGGAAATACAGGCAACCTTTTACATCCATGGGAGAAGGAGTCAGAATTTTATAGTTGGAAAAGAATTCTGAGATCAGCTGGGCTAACCTCATGTGGAAACAAAACTAGAAAAATTAAGTGTTTGGCCTCAGATTATATTCCTAGTTAGTGACAGACAGTCTCAGAACTGGTTTTTCTGTTTCCATGTTGCGCCTCTTTCTGCTGTGGCACAACAAGAATGCCACTAAGTGAATCCGGGCTGTTTCTAACACACTTGTTTTGAAAGTCATCCACATTCCCTACTAGGCACTCCCCTTTTCAATGCTATTTCAATTCTTTGAATTACAGCACAAAGAAAGTCTCAATTAGGTGCTCTTTTTAAGGGTTATTATTTGCGTTTTTATCAAGGAGAGTAAATTCCAGAATTAACAATCTGCAGATAGTCTCAGCAGTTGCAATGCATAGCAGTATGTGAACTTTGAATACAAATCCTTAAATCCAGAGGCTTTGAATTCACATCTGTTTTCTAGAAATTCCTGGACTTCTGGGAGTTTTTATTGAAGAATCCAGACTTTGCAGCTATAGTTCTCCAGACATTGCTTTTGATAAGGCTAATACTGTATTCTAGAATAGAGATATTATCTCCCTTGCAGTTGCTTTCTCCGTGGAGAAAATGGACAATTAGGAAGTTACCCATGTCTTACCTTTTTTATTAATTTAGCATCAACATTTCTTTTAAAGGAAGTGATAAGGTAGGACTCTCACCTAACCTCATAGCTCTCTGGATCTTAGTTTCCTCATCTGAAAATGAAGAAATTGTACGAGTTCCCAAAGTATCTTTCATCCCTACAGTTTTGTGTCACATCCACAGAAGATATACAAGAATTAAAACAGTTGTCCTAGTAGGATAATAGGCAGATAGGTAATTTCTCATCTTCAAAAATCTTTATCTTTTTTTTTTTAATGTTTTATTTATTTCTAGGAGAGAGAGAGAGACAGCGTGAGCAGGGGAGGGTCAGATAGAGAGGGAGTCACAGACTGAAACAGGCTCCAGGCTCTGAGCCGGCAGTCAGCACAGAGCCCGACGCGGGGCTCGAACCCACGAACCGCGAGATCATGACCTAAGCGAAAGTCGGACGCTTAACCGACTAAGCCACCCAGGTGCCCCTAAAAATCTTTATCTTTATTATTGTTTTCACTAAAACAAAAGTTAAGGAAAGTAAAAGTTACCATATTGGCATTATATAAAATTATTATTAGCATAAAAGTAAGCTTCCATGCCTGATTGCTACTTTCAAAGAGAGCCAAGGTTCTTAGGCTGTTTCTGTTTTCTCTTGCTAGAAATGTGTAAAATCAGAAAAGGTGAACTACCTAATAAAGGATCGTTCAAGTAGGGACCAAACGGAAGTAAGCCCTAAGTATGCAGCTTTCTCACAGACTGTGAGTCTGGAGTTCTCTCGTTCAGCAAGAGAGCGAATGCAGAATTGAATATGACAGAGGCTATTCCGGAGACATCACTTTCTTCTCTGTGCTTAATGTGCAGTCAAGGTCTTAAACACGTGGTGATCGTGAAGAAAGCAATATCTTACACATGTGAATCTGGAGAAAACAATCAGATAGTAATCATTAACTTGTGTGTGTAAGAAGCAAAGGGTCTAGGGGGCAAATGGAGTTTGTGATCCAAGTATATATTAGCATCAGATGGAAAGTAATTTCCTGCAGATGATATAACAAGTTACTTGTGATTCCATTATAATATTTTAATAGCTAACTTTGGGTGTTTTCACCCCATGATGGCAGCCTTCTGCCCTAAGCTCTTTTCTAACCCATTTATGAAGTAGAACCTATTTCCTCCACAGAGCTTCTTCACAAAAATAAAAGAAGAAGGGAGAGGGCTGTCTACTCTGATTCACTCTTCTTCATCATACAATAAGAGAAACTAAATCTGAATCAGGAGGGAATAATAACTATGCTAGAGTCTAGAGCTCTTCAGGCCTCCGAAGTTTTATTCTAAAAATCTGGAGGGTAAGTCCCTGAGTACCTTTTTAGGTAGAAGATTCATTTGTTCCCTATGAAGGGTGAGGATGTGTGATGTTTTACATGGTTCTGAAAATATAAACACTTAATATTAGCAACGAAGTTGGGTTCCCAAACTCCTAGTGTCTGATGAGTCCCTTCCCCCACCAAAATAATGTAGAGAATTACTATCAGAAGTCTGATCAAAAAGCGTTAAGCTGTGTCTAAGTTTACCTCTTATTCCTGTATACTGTTATTGACTAGATTTAGAGGTCCTCTGAAACCTTGACAGGTAGGCAGAATGAGTCTTGTAGCTTGGCTATGCTAGCCTTTGACTTCAGTTGTCTGTCCTTGTAGGTCTTTCTGTATCTTCGCCTCTCTAGCCTTAGAAACTTTTTTCTTTCAAAATTGGGTCTTACCTCCAGCCACTTTCAGTTTTTATTTTTTTTTATAAAGAAATGAGAATCAGACTAGTATCATATTTTTCATTGTCGTCAAAGACTATAAAACAATGGAACAATGCCTTCAAATAAATGAGGAAAAATCAGTATTAGTTTAAAATTCTGTATCCACTCAAAGTGTCAATCAAAAACGAAAGCAGCATAAAGACATTTTGGGGCATGAGAGAACTCAAAAAATGTACTTCCCATATATCCTATCCTACTAAGTTACTGGAAGGTAAATTCTAACAAAATGAGAGAAAAAACTCACACACACAGAAAGAACAAAACAAAAAAAGAAAAATAAGGATTAAAGAAGTAGTCAATCTAACCCAGAAGAGTAATGACTTTAAGTATCACAGCTGGACAACTGGAACTCAATCCAGATTGGAATTAAGAGAACTCTGGGATGAAGTACCTAGGAATAAAAGGGACCAAAGAAATCTGTACAAATTAAGATGATAAAACCTGGAACAAATTAAGATGATAAAGGCTGAAGTTTCAGGAAAAAAAGAAAAGCAATGAAACATGAAAAACTTGGGGGAATACAGCACCACTGGCCCTTCTGAAAAGGATGTACTTGAGGATGAAATCCAACAAACCAAAAGATTTGTCAAAATTTAAAATCAGGATTGGAGAAGCAGTTGATAATGGATTGATGGTAAGCATTAAATACAATTTAATATAGAAAAGCCTAAACAATTTTGGGAATTAAGATTTTTAAAAAATCAGACTTTGTCTTGCATTTTGTTCTATCAATACTTCTTTAAAACTTTTTGCTTTAAAGAGCTTAGTACCTTTAAAAACTTAATGTAGATCTTGCATTTCGTCAATACAGGCCTAAACAAGACAGTAAATATCAGGATCCTTTGCCTTTGGCTGGTGATGCTGTTTACTTTATGCGGATCAGGATTGAGGAACTAGAAACACAATGTAGACAAAGAGCAGATTCAGTGGAATGAGGAAACTGGAGTGCATGAACAGGAGGCTGTGGTCAGAGGGGAATTTTATGAGTTTTAAATGACAAGTTACCAGTTGTGAAACGTTAGCCAGTAGGTTAGAGTAAGGTGGATGTGATAGAATTGAGAAAGGTAAAGAATATGAAAGCAGCATGTCAGAAGACATGCAATCTGATAAAAATAAACTATGAATCATTGACCAAGGGTGAAGGGAATGCCTAGGAAATCAGTAGAAGAGGAAGAGGAAAGGATAGTGTAAATAAAGGGCATAAAAATACCACATTTCTTCCTATGATTAATGTATTACATCAAGGCCTCTGAATTCCAGTAATTTCTATTGAGAAGTTATATTTGGAATTTCTATTCCAAATCACTCAGTAATAGTATTCAAATACTGTATTTCTCTGATGTATTTCACTGTTAAATTCACAGTCCTCTACACAAATTGATGTTTGGAATTTCCATAATAAGTAGTCTCCAAATTTAGAGCATCATCCTTCACATAAAAACTGCTCCCATCTAAATCCCAAACCTTAATGGGTTCTAATAGTATTGATAACTAATATTTGAACTGCTGGCACTACTGAGTGCAAAATAAGGATCCATGATGGACAATCCAAATAAAGGACAAGGATTTTAGCTTTTGTTAAGGATATGGAGAAATTCTTCCACATTCAAGTCAGTGATTGTCTCTTATGTGAACATCTTTGTAGTTGAATCCCTGTACACCTTTTCTTTGGATTAAACTTTTAGAAGTAGAATCTCTAGGTCAGAGTGTGGTAGTTTAGATGATGGCACCCCATAGATACCACATCCTAATCCCCGGAACCTGTGAATATGTTAACATGACAAAAAGGACTTTGCAGATGTAATTAAGTTAAGGAGCTCCAGATGGGGAAAGTAGCTTGGATTTTCCAGGTGAACTCAATGTAATCACAAGCGTCCGCATAAGAGTAGAAGGCAGTGTAATGATGGAAGCAAGAGGTTGAAGTAAGGTGAGGAAAGAGCATGACCTAAGGAAAAGGGATGTCGGTAGCATCCATAGCCTATAGGCTGAAAAAGCCAAGGAAATTAAATCTCCCCTGTGGGCTTCCAGAAGGAAACAGCCCTGCTGACATTTGGACTTTAGCCAGATTTGGAACTTCTAACTGTGAGTGATAAATTCATTTTATTTGCCAGAGAGACATATTTTGAATTTCTAACTGTGAGTGATAAATTCATTTTGTTTGCTGCCACTAAGTTTGTGGTGATTTGTCCATAGGAAACTAATACAAATAATTTGCAAATAGTCTCGCAGTTTTGACCACTGAATTTCCTATCAGCATTGAGTGGGAGTGTTTCTCTTTAATCTCTACTTTTTTATGTTCATGTCTTTTTTCATATAAGTAAGCTGTAAACTTTTCTAGGGCATAGAATATGTCCTCTGCCTCTCTTTTCATCTCACACAAGTCTCCTGAAACTGATAGATCCACAAAAGTATATATTCACAGTGTTGATGAATTTCAGTAGAGTAAGAAGGTAGTGAAGAAAAATTTGAGCTGAACTTTTTTTAAAAGAAATGCATAAGTTTCACTCTGAGCCTTCTGAAATTAGGTTAAGTATCATATCATGTGTTTTAGGGTTAAGGGGAGAAAAGGAAAGCAAGTAGTAGGAGTAAATGTATCCAGAATCCCTAATATCTCATGCTGAAAGGACAAACTTAGCAGACCCATTTTATACTATTTTGTTACCAACATGAGAGAAGCAATAGGAAAAAATTAAAGGAAATTGAAATATCACACTATGCAGATTAATAATGCAGACACCTGAACGTAAATCATGATTAATTTTCATCTCATTCTTTTTCTACCTGTTGTAAAACACATTTCTATTGTTGCTCCTTTATTTTTTTTCTCAGTGACTTTGAGGTATAAATGACATACCTTGAAATGTATGTATTTAAAGTATACAATTTGGTAAGTTTTGACATAAGTATGAAACCTGAGAAACCATAACCATAATCAAAATAATGAAGATAGCCATCACCCCCAAACATTTCCTTGTCACCTTTTGTATTCCCCCTTTCTGCTCTTCACACAACCTCCCATCTGATCTGCTTTATGTCACTATAGATCCAACCATAGGGACTTGAGATTTGTATAAATGAAGTTATACGGTATGTACGTCTTTTACTCAAATATTTTGAGACTTCTCTATGCCATTGTGTTTACAATAATTGATTTCTCTTCATTGGATTAGTGGTTCATGGTTTGGACATGACCACAATTTGTTTATCCATTTATCTATTGATGGATTTTTGAGTTTTCAGGTATCGGCCATTAGAAGTAAAGCTGCTGTGAACATTCATGTACATGCCTTTATATGAACATGTGTTTTCATTTCTTTTGGTTAAATACGTAGGAATGCGGTGTCTGGGTAATGGGATACATCTACTTCTAACTTTGTAAGAAACTGCTAAACTGTTTTCCAAAGTGGTTGTACCATTTTACAGTTTCACCATCAGTGTTTGTGAAAGTTCCAGCTAGTCCACATCCTTACTCACACTTGTTCTGTTCATTTTCAGTTAGCCATTCTAATAGGTATGTAGTGGTATCTCACGGTGATTTTAATTAGTCTTTCTCTAATAACTTAAGATGTTGACTTTTTTCATTTTTATATTTCATTTTTATTGGGTTTACTTGTTGAGCTTTGAGGGTTTATTATTCTTAGTAAAAGTCCTTTAAAAGAGTTTACTTCGTATGACTTGCATCTGTTTAAATGTATTGAGACTTGTTTTACAGCCCAAAACATGGTTTGTTTGGGTAAATGTTTCATGTGCTCTTGAAAAACATGTGTATTCTGCTGTCAGATGGAATGTTCTATAAATGTCAACTCGGGGCACCTGGGTGCCTCAGTTAGTTAAGCGTCCGAGTTTGGCTCGGGTCATGATCACACGGTTTGTGGGTTCGAGCCCCATGTTGGGCTCTGTGCCGATGGCTAGCTCAGAGCCTGGAGCCTGCTTCAGAATCTGTATCTCCCTCTCTCTCTGACCCTCTGCTGCTCATGCTGTCTTTCTCTTTCTCTCTCTCTCTCTCTCTCTCTCTCTCTCAGAAATAAATTAAAAATATTAAAAAAAAATTTTTTTAATGTCAACTCAGGTTTGCTGATAGTACTTAAGTCTTCTACATCTATGGTAAGCAAATTAATAGAACCCCAAAGGTATCTATATCCTAATCCTCATAATTTGGGACTAATTAACTTTACATGGCAGAAGGGACTCTGCTGACACGACTAGGTCAAAATATTGAGATGTGGAGAGTATCCTGGATGGTTCGGGTGGGTCCAGTTTTATCATACGGGCTCTTAATAGCAGAGGACTTCCCCAATCTATAATCAGAGAATCTGCGACTTGGGGAAAAGAGAGAATTTCAACATTGCTTGCATTGAAGATGAAGAGGGCCGTGAGCCAAAACAACAACAACAACAACAAAAATGTAGGTGATCTCTAGAAGCTAAAAATGGTAAAGAAATCACTTTTCCTAGATAATGCAGAAAATAGCACAGCCCTGATGATACCTCAATTTTAGCTCAGTGGGACCTTGTTAACATTTCTGACTTACAAAGCTGTAAGATAAATTTGTATTGTTTAAACCCCCAGATTTGTGGTAATTTGTTACAACAACAAGAGAGAAATAATATGTTGGCCCATGTATACAGTTAGTATTTCTCGTGCTCTTCTTTTTGTTGTTGTTACTGTTTAGATCCAGATTTCTAATTGGTACCATTATTTTACTGATATAAAACATTTCCTTTAATACCCCTAATAGTGTAGGTCTACTGTTGATATAATACCACTTGTTTATGTCTAGAAATGTCCTTTCACATTTTTGAACAATTTTTTGTTCACTGGGTAGAGAATTCTACATTAGAATTTTTATCTTCTTTTGGTACTTTATAAATATTATTCCAATACATAGCTTGCCTTTTTTTCTGATGAAAAATTTGTTGTCATCTTTTTGTTTCTCTTTATATAATGTCTTTTTCTTTGGCTTTGGAAATGAGTTGGATATGGATTTATAAATGATGGTTTATAACAGAAATATGTATTCTTTGAGAAATCAGATAACACCAAGGTTGACAAAATTCTATTTGTAGGCTAACTATAAGTAACATACAGTAATGGTTCTCAAACTTTATGGTCTCTAGACTATTTTTCACTCTTAAAAATTATTGAAGACCTTAAAAGAGATTTTGCTTATTTGGGCTGTATCTATCAATATTAATGACTATGTTAGAATTAAAATTGAGAAAAATTGTAAAGTATTATAAGGCCATATTTTAACACCAATAAATTTTTTTTGAAATGACCATATTTTTTAAAAAAAAGATTTGGTTAGAAGAGTTATAAAGAAATCTCTTTAGGAGCACCTGGGTGATTCAGACAGTTGAGTCTTGGTTTTGGCTTAGGTCATGATCCCAGGGTCATGGAATTGAGCTCCTTGTCAGGCTCGGTGCTGAATGTGGAGCCTGCTTGGGATTCTCTCTCTCTCTCTCTCTCTCTTTCTCTCTCTCTCTCTCTGTCATTCCCCCCCCCCCGCCTCCCTCATCTCATCTGTTGTTTTTTTTTTTTAAGTTTTATTTGTTTTGAGAGAGAGTGAGCAAAAGAGAGTGCGCAAGTGAGCATGAGTGAGGGTGGGGCAGAGAGAGAGAGGGATACACAATCCTTCGCGGGCTCCACACTGTCAGCATAGAGCCTGATAAAGGGCTTCAATCCAGGAAACCATGAAGTCATGACCTGAGCTGAAACCAAGAGCCAGATACTTAACTAACAGAGCTACCCAGACACCCCTTTAATCTGTTTTTGCACTTAATCTGTTACATGTATGCATTGTTTTGGTTGAAGTTATGTGAAGAAAGCCTGGCTTTACATATTAAGTTGAAGGGGGGAGAGGAATATTTTAATAATCCTTTTCAGATAATTGTGGATATTAGTCTCTGATTAGAATTAGCCTAATTCAGCAAATAGTGGTTTCTCAAAAGTAGGTTGTAATGTGGAATCTTAAACCATACTATTGAACTTTTTGGACTCTGCTACATCAATATCTACTGTCTGTTCTAGACTTTGGATCTTTTATCTTGGCAAGATTTTATAACTTCATGCGTTGGTCAAATATTGGTTACTAAGTTGTGCGCATCTTCTAATTCTTTAGATAATATCTTAAAATCACATTCATAAAGCTCACCACTGATCTAATAGTCTCTAAGTAGCAGGAAGCTATTAAAATCACCATGGCAGGTACAATTTTTCAAAATTCTAACACTCTTGAAAGCTTAAATTTGGCCATTGACAACAAATATGATCAGTTGTTGTTCTTGAACTTGTAGGGTCACTTCCCACATTTTCAAGGAACTGTCCAGATATCAAAGTCTGAATAACTAGTTTGTCTGCCTATCATTCTTTTCCCCCCAGTTTTATTGAGGTATAACTGACATGTAACCCTGAGGTGCAAAACTTGATGATATATGTATATATTTTGAAATGATGAACATCATAAATTATCACACCTGTCACATTGTGTAGTTACGGTGCATTTGTGTGTGTGTGTATGTGTATGTATGTAGTGAGAACTCTTAAGACTTTCTCACTTAGTGATTTTCAAATATACAGTCTAGAATTGTTAACTATAGTTACCGTGCTGGCCATTATATCCCCAAAATGTGTTCATCTTCTAACAGGAAATCTGTACCTTTTGACCACCTTCACCCATTTCCTCCACCCCCACCATACCTCTGGCAACCACCAATCTATTTCCGTGAGTTTAGCTTTTTTGTTTTGTTTCCGATTCCACATATAAATGAGCCCATATGGTGTGTGTATTGATCTAATTTATTTCACTTAGCATAGTGCCCTCAACATGCATCCATGTTGTCACAAATGGCAAGATTTTCTTCTGTGTTTTTTTTTGTTTGTTTTAGTTTTTGTTTTCTGGCTGAACAATTCGTGATACATACACACCACATTTTGTTTATCCATTCATCCCTTGATGGACACTAGGTTGCTTCATGCCTTGGCTATTATTAAATAATGTTGCAGTGCACAGGAGGGTGCAGATACATTTTTGACCTAGTGTTTTCATTTTCTTCAGATAAACACCGGGAAGTGGAATTGCCAGATAATATGGTAGTTATACTTTCAGTTCTAATTCTAGTGTAATTAACATTCAGTGTTATATGAATTTCATGTGTACAATATAGTGATTCAGCAATTCTATACATTACTCAGTGTTCATCATGAGAAGTGTAGTCTTAACCTTCTTCAACTATTTCACCCATCTCCCCTCTGGTAACCATCAGTATGGTCTCCATATTTAAGAGTCTGTGTTTTGTTTTGGTTTGGTTTGTCTCTTTTTTAATTTGTTTGTTTTGTTTCTTAAATTCCACACATGAATGAGATTATATGGTTTTTGTCTTTAACTTATTGACATTGCATTTTACCTTCTAGATCCATCATGTTGTTGCAAACAGCAAGATTTCATTCTTTTTTTTAAAAATGTATTTATTTAAATTCAAGTTAGTTAACATACAATGTAGTATTGGGTTCAGGATTAGAACCCAGTGATTCATCACTTAGATATAACACCCACTGTTCATCCTGAGAAGTGCCCTCCTTAATGCCCATCACCCATTTAATCCATTCCTTGACTCCCTGCTTCAGTAACTCTGTTTACTCTCTGTATTTGACTCTATTATTATGGTTTGCCTTCCTCTCTCTCCTATTTTTACTTCCCTTCCCATATGTTCATCAGTTGAGTTTCTCAAATTTATCATACGAATGAAATCATGATACCCATCTTTCTGTGACTGACTTATTTTGCTTAACATAATACCCTCCGGTTCTACCATGCTGTTGGAAATGCAAGATTTCATTCTTTTTCATTGCCGAGTAGTATTCCATTGCATAAATATACCACATCTTCTTTATCCATTCATCAGTTGACAGACATTGGGGCTCTTTCCATAATTTGGCTATTGATAGCACTGTTATAAACATTGGGGTGCCTGCACCCCTTTGAATCAGCATTTTTGTATCCTTTGGATAAATACCTAGTAGTACAGTTGCTGGGTCATAGGGTAGTTCCACTTTTAACTTTTTGAGGAACCTCCATACTGTTTTGTAGAGTGGCTGCACCAGTTTGCATTCCCACTAGCAGTGCAGAAGAGATCCTCTTTCTCCACATCCTTGCCAACATCTGTTGCTTGCTGAGTTATTAATTTTAGCTATTCTGACAGGTGTGAGGTGGTAGCACATTATGATTTTGATTTGTATTTCTCTGATGCTGAGTGATGTTGAGCATCTTTCCAATATGTCATTTGCTAATATCTTCTCCCATTCCTTCTTGTTTTGTTGATTGTTTCCTTTGCTGTGCAGAAGCATTTTATCTTGATGAGGTCCCAATAGTTCATTTTTGCTTTTATTTCCCTTGCCTCCAGAGACCTGTCTAGTAAGAAGTTGCTGCAGCAGAAGTCAAAGAGGTAGCTGCCTGTTTCCTCCTCTAGGATTTCGATTATTTTGATTTATAGTTAGGTCTTTCATCCATTTTGAGTTTATTTTTGTGTATGGGATAAGAAGGTTTCATTCTTCTACATGTCGCTGTTCAGTTTTCCAGCACCATTGGCTGAAGAAAATGTCTTTTTTCCATTGAATAGTTTTTCCTGCTTTGTCAAAAATTAGTTGGCCATACATTTGTGGGTCCATTTCTGGTTCTTCTGTTCTGTTGATCTGTGTGTCTGTTTTTGTGCCAGTATCCTACTGTCTTGATTCTTACAGTTGTGTAATACATTCTCAAGTCTGGGATTGTGATGCCTCCAGCTTTGGTTTTCTTTTTCAGGATTGCTTTGGCTATTCGGGGTTTTTCTGGTTCCATACATATTTTAGGATTGTTTGTTCTAGTTGGTGGTGTTTTGATAGGGATTGCATTGAATGTGCAGATTGCTTTGGGTAATATAGACATTTTAGCAGTATTTGTCCTTCCAGTCCATGAGCACGGAATATTTTTCCATTTCTTTGAGTCGTCTTCAGTTTCTTTCATAAGCTTTTTATAGTTTTCAACATACAGATCTTTTACCTTTTTGATTAGGTTTATTCCTACATATCTTATAGTTTTTGGTGCAGTTGTAAATGGGATCGATTCCTTGATTTTTTTTTTTTTTCTTTCTGCTGCTTTGCTATTGGTATATAGAAATGGAAACAGTTTCTATATGTTGATTTTTGTATCCTGCAACTTAACTGATTTTTGTCTATCAGTTCTATTGGTTTTTTGGTGGAGTCTTTGGGGTTTTTAAAGTAAAGTATCATGTCATCTGTGAAGAGGTGAAAGTTTGACTTCTCTGCCAATATGCATGCCTTTTATTTCTTTTTGGTGTCCCATTCCCGAGGCTAGGAATTCCAGTGCTATGTAACAACACTTGTGAGAGTGGACATACCTATCATGTTCCTAATATCATGGGGAGAGCTGTTTTTCCCCATGGAGGATGATACTAGCTGTGGGCCTTTCATATACGGCCTTTATGATGTTGAGGTATATTCTTTCTATCCCTACTTTCTTGAGAATTTTTATCAAGAAGGGATGCTATGTTTTGTCAAATACTTTTACTGTATCTATTGAAAGGATCATATAGTTGTCATCTTTTCTTTTATTAATGTGGTGTGTCACATCTGATTTGCGAATATTGAAGCAGCCTGGCATCTCAGGAATAAATCCCACTTGATCACCGTGAAAAATTCTTTAAGGTCCTGTTGAATTTGATACGCTCTTTTTGAGAATTTTTGCATCCAGGTTTATCAGGGATATTGGCTTACAATTCTCCTTTGTAGTGGGATCTTTGTCTAGTTTTGGAATCAAGACAATGCTGGCTTTATAGAATGAGTTTGGAAGATTTCCTTTCATTTCTATTTTTGGAACATTTGATAACAATAGGTGTTAACTTTGCTTTAAATATCTGGTAGAATACCCCTGGGAAGCCATCTGGCCCAGGACTCTTATTTGTTGGGAGATTTTTGATTACTTATTCAATTTCTTTGCTGATTATGGGTCTGTTCAAATTTTCTACTTTTTCTTGTTTCAGTTTTGGTAAGTTACTGAGCTTGTAGAATTTGTTCATTTCTTGTGGATTGCCCAATTTTTTGGCACATAATTTTTCATAGTAGTCTCTTATAATTGTTAGTATTTCTGTGGTGTTGTCTACTCCAGCTTTCTTTTGATGTACATTAGCATGATAGATGGTTCCTCATCCCCTCACTTTTAATCTGTGGGTGTCTTTAGGTTTAAAATGAGTCTCCTGTGAGCAGCATATAGATCAATCTAGTTTTTGGATCCATTCTGCTATCCTGCATCTTTTGATTGGAGCATTTAGTCTATTTACATTCAGAGTGATTATTGAAAGATAGGAATTCAGTGCATTTTATTACCTTTACAGATTCTGTTTTAAAGTCCATTTTGTCTGATGTCACTATTGCTACCCCACCTTACTTTTCACTTCCATTTGCATGATAAATATTTTTCCATTTCTTCACACTCAATCTGCATGTGTCTTTAGATATAAAGTATATCTCTTGTAGGGAACATAAAGTTAGGTCTTTTTAAATTGTTCTATCACCCTGTGTCTTTTGATTGGAATATTTAGTCCACTTATATTAAAAAATAATTATAGATAGGTATGTACTCCATTTTATTACTTGTTTTATTTTGTTTTTATAGTTTTTCTCTTTTTCTTTCTTGCTCTTTTTTCTTGTGGCTTGTATCTTTTTAGTGATCTACTTGGATTCCTTTCTCTTTATTTTTTATATATCTATTACAAATTTTTGTGGTTATCATTAGGTTTATATATAATACCTTATGCATATAGCAGTTTATATTAAGTTAATGGTTGCTTCAGTTTAAACCCATTCTAAAAGCATTATTTATTTATTTTTTTACTCTCTCCTCCCTTCATGTTTTAGGTATATAGTATCATACTTTACATCCTTTTATTTTCTGAATCCCTTGAGTGATTTTCATAGATACAGTTGATTTTACTGCATTTGTGCTTCTTACCTTTCTAACTTTCCTTTTTATGGTTTTTCCTTTCCATATACTTGTAATTTTTTGAGGATCCTCTATACCGTTTTTCAGAGTGAGTGCACCAATTTATATTCCTACCAGAAGTGCACAAGGTTCCCTATTCTCCATATATTCACAAACCTTTACTCTTGTCTTTTTGATGATAGCCGTTGTAACAGGTGTGAGGTGATACCTCATGGTGTTTTAAAACATTTTAAAAATTAAACTTATTTAAGCTAACACAAGAAGAAAAACAGAAACCACTCATTTCTCTGACCTTCAGCCCTTGCCTCTTGTAACCACCAATCTGTTTTCAGTATATGAGCTTTCTTTCTTTCTTTCTTTCTTTTTTAAAGATTTCATGTGCAAGAGAGATAATACAGTATTTATCTTTCTCTGTCTGACTTCACTTAGCACAATGCCATCAAGGTCTATCCACGTCATCACAGATGGCAACATTTCATTCTTTATTGTGGCTGAAGAATATTCCAGTTTGTGAGTGTGTGTGTGTGTGTGTGTGTGTGTGTGTGTGTGTGTGTATTCTAACAAAGTGTGAGGTGATGTAGTGATTTTGACTTGCATTCCCCTTATGACTAATGATATGAGCATCACTTTTTCATGTGCCTGTTGTCGATCGAATGTCTTCTTTGGAAAAATGTTTGGATTTTTTGCGATTTATAAATAATTTTTAAAATTTTATTAGAGTACAAGTGGGGAGGAGCAGAGTGGGGGGAGAAAGAGAGAGAGAGAGAGAGAGAGAGAGAATCTTAAGCTGGCTCCATACTCAGAAGCCTGATACAGGGCTGAATCCCTTATCCTGGGATCATGACCTAAGCTGAAATGAAGAGAAAGACCCTCAACTGACTGGGCCACCCAGGTGCCCTAAATCTTTTGTCATTTTTTAAATTGGAACTTTTGGTTTTTGCTATTGAGTTACATCCTTTATATATTTTGGAGATTAGCCCCTTATCAGATAAATCATTTGCAATTTATTTTTCTCCCATTTATTAGGTTGCCTTTTCATTTTGTTGATTACTGTGCAGAAGATTTTTAGTTTGATGTAGTCATGCTAATTTGTTTTTGCTTTTCTTTTGCTGTTGGTATCATATTTAAAAAATCATCATGAAGAGGCACATGGATGGCTCTGTCGGATAAGTGTCTGACTTTGGCTCAGGTCATGATCTCTGGTTTGTGAGTTCAAGCCCGGTGTCAGGCTCGGTGTCTGTCAGACATCTCAGAGCTTTGGAGTCTGCTTTGGATTCTGTGTCTCCTTCTCTCTCTCTCTCTCTCTCTCTCTCTCTCTCTCCCCTGCTTGTGCTCTGTCTCCCTCTCTCTCTCAAAAATGAATAAACATTAAATTTTTTTTAATAAAAAAAATCATGAACACTGATGTCAAGGAGCTTACCACCCATTTTCCTCTAGGAATTTTATGATCTTGAAGTTTTTAATCTATTTTGAGTTGGGGGTGTGTGTGTGTGTGTGTGTGTGTGTGTGGTGTAAAGTAGTGGTCCCGTTTCATTCTTTTGCATGTGGCTCTCCAATTTTTCTGGTACCGTTTGTTGAAGAGACAGTATCCTCATTGTATATTTTTGGCTCCTTTATTATAAATTAATTGACCATCTATGTGTGGGTTTATTTCTGTTCTCTTTCTGTCCCATTGATCTATGTATCTGTTTTTATGTCAATAAATGTAAACTTGTAAATGTAAAACATTAACAAATTACTTTTGTTAATGTGGTGTATTATGTTGATTGATTTGCAGATATTGAACCTTATCTATATCCCTGTTATAAACCCCACTTGATCATGGTAAATGATCTTTAAAAGATTTTTTTTATTCACTTTTGAGAAAGAGAGAAAGAGCATGAGCGGGGGTGGGGGTGGGGGGCAGAAAGAAAGGGAATCCGAAGCAGGCTCCAGGCTCCACGCTGTCAGCACAGAACCCAATGTGGGGCTCGAACTCCCGAACCACAAGATCATGCCCTGAGCCAAAGTCAGACACTCAACCAAGTGAGCCACCCAGGTGCCCCCGAATCTCTCTTTTTTTTTTTTTTTCCCTGTGTCTGGCTAAAGGTTTACCAATTTGGTTTATTTTTTCAAACAACTTGCACCTGGTTTCATTGCTGTTTTCTATTGTATTTATTTATTCTTATGTAATTCCTCTCAGATCTTTATTATTTCCTTCTTTCTACTAACTTCCGACTTTGTTCTTCTTTTCTAGTTCCTTTAGTTGTAAAGAAATTTGAGATTTTTCTTGTTTCCCTAGGTAGGCCTATTTTCCTAGACATTTCCCTCCTAGAACTGCTTTTACTGCATTCTGCAATTTTTGGACTATTGTGTTCCCACTAGTTATTTTTGATAGACTTTGTATTCTTAGAAAATACAAAAAAACTTAAGTGATCTTTCAAAAGGAATCTTTAAAGATGTTCTCTTAATGTATTCTCTTCATTTCTCTTAATAGGCTCCTCTTCATTTTAGATCCTCATTGTGAGTGACTATTCCTAGGTAGGTGAGAAAATCTTTTAAAAGCTACTGTGTCTGTGTCCTGATAATACTGTTATCTGCAGGAGGTGGGGCGGGGGAACTTCATGGCTTCACTTCTAAAGACCCTAACTTCATGTGTTTACTGCAAGTGTTCTAGCAGGAGTGCCAGAAGGCTACCCCCGATACCATATGTATGATTACCTAGTTCTGCTTGTTGTTTAACAAGACTAAGAATAATCTTATTTTAGGGTCCGAGTGCAGCCAGGTTCATACTACTTGAAAAGCAGAATCTAGAGCTGTCACGTTGGATGTCCATGTAAAAAAAAACTGCTGCAACTAATTAGGTTCCAACACTACACCCTGCTGCTTCTCTCTCTCTCTCTTGATTCCACTTTGGTCCTGTCCTAGTAGATAGATCCTCTTTAAAATAAAATTTACCCTGTTCTTTCTAGAAAGCCAGCTAATAGAACTAAATTCTATCTTTATTGGTCTTCTCCATCTTTCCCAGAATGACCTTCTCAGGGTTCAAGTTAGAAGGTTGAAACCACTCTCTCATCCCAATATCCAGCTACCTCCTGGTTTCCATTAGGATTAGATTTGGCTACATGTGACCATAAAATCTAAATTAACAATGATTTGGGGCGCCTGGGTGGCTTAGTCGGTTAAGCGTCCGACTTTCGCTTAGGTCATGATCTCGCGGTTCATGGGTTCGGCCCCGTGTCAGGCTCTGTGCTGACTGCCAGCTTAGAGCCTGGAGCCTATTTCAGAGTCTGTATCTCCCTCTCTCTCTGCCCCTTCCCTGCTCATGCTGTCTCTCTCTCTCTCTCTCTCTCTCTCTCCTAGAAATAAATTAAAAATATTAAAAAAAAATTAAAAATTGGTTAAACAAATTAAAAGTTATTCCTTTTATGCAAAGATGTCCAGAGGGATTTCTTACACATTTCTCAATCTTAATTTCCAATATGTTTAATATGAATCAGTATAAGCCATATAAACTTTTTGGAATCTTCAATAACTTTTTAAATAAAGTAAAAGTGACATAACATTATATTAGTTTCAGGTGTATAACCTAATAGTTCATTATTTGTATACATTTCAAATGATCTCCATTATAAGTCCAGTTAATGTCCAACACCGTTCATAGTTACAAACTTTGCTTTTTGTGATGAGAAGTTTTAGGATCTACTCTATTAGCAAATTTCAAATATATAATGTTGTATTTATAACTACAGTCACCATGCTGTAATTAGATTTCCAAGTGTTACATATTTTATGACTGGAAGTTTGTACTTTTGACTCCCCCCCCATCTCTTTTACCCATTTCATACTCCTCCCTAACCCCTGCTCTGGATACCACGAATCTGTTCTCTGTATTTATAGGCTTTGTTTTGTTTTTTAGATTCCACATATAAAGTAAATCATACAGTATTTGTCTTTCTCTGTCAGACTTACTTCAGTTAGCATAATGCCCTCGAAGTCAATCCATACTGCTATAAATGGCAAGATTTTCTTCTTTTTTATGGGTGAATAACACTGCAGATGGATTTAATTCAGGCCTCATTTAACAACTACATGAATTTGTCGGAAAGATCAGCGCTTTCCATCCTACAACCCTTCAGTCTGTAGGATGAGACCCTCACCTTTGTGGTCCAAAATAGCTGCAATCTCCAGTCATCATCTTTACTCCAGATATTAGGAACAAAGATGGCACACACAAAAAAAGGTGTATCTCATCCCTGTAAGACCTCTTCCCAGACTTCTCACATATCAGTGGCCAAAACTTAGACCTATGGTCACACCGAGCTACAGAAGCAGCTAAGGAATGTAGTCTTAAATTTGGGTAATACCGTCCATGGTTTAATGTCAACATACTTATTTTCAGGATGATGTGACAAAGGGCTAATTCAAGGCAACTATTTGTTCTGCCTTTCCCTCCCTACTCAGGATATAGAAACAGCATAGCAAAAGACTGCCTTGCCCTCTGGGAATTTGACCAAAGTTGTTTAGTATGACTGAACTGTTGTGGGGCAGGGAGGCAGTGAGCGAGAGTGGGAAGTTAGGTTCTGATCATGTAGGTCTTGTATGTAAACCATCTTAAAGAATGGAAACTTGAGCTTGAGATTATGGAAAGACACTGAAAGACTTTAAACAAGAATGATGTTCAATTTTGTTTTAGTGTGGCCTACAGGTTTGTTTCAGAAGGACTTCTTATAGATGCTGTGTGGAATACAGGTTGGAATGGGTAACTTTAAGAGGTTCCTAGAGGCCTTGGCAAGTACTGTAGTTTTGGTGAAATGGTGGGGACAGACACCTGACAGGAAAGCAATCCCATATCTTAACCTTCCACATCCTTGATCTCTTCATTTCTTCTGATTTTTTTCCCCCTCCACACTTTATAAACCTTATGTATATTACCTCAGGAATTCTTTTAACATCCCACTCTTTGACCATCCTTTTTTACCTATCTACTCCTCTCTTGTAGCACCCTCCCTTCAAAAAGTCTTTACTCCCAGAGAGGGAGGGAGGCAAACCATAAGAGACTCCTAAATACATAGAAGAAACTGAGGGTTGATGGGGAGGAAGGCAGGGGAGAGGGGGAAATGGGTGATGGGCATTGAGGAGGGCACTTGTTGGGATGAACACTGGGTGTTGAATCACGGGAGTCTACCCCCAAAACCAAGAGCACAGTGTATATACTGTATGTGAGCCAACTTGACAATAAATTATATTAAAAATGATTTAAATAGTATAATAGCACAGGATCTGTAATGGAAAAAGTTTAGTTATACATGGAATTTTCCTTTGTGTAGTTTGATAAGGTTTAATTAACAGTAAAAAAGTCTTTACTCCAAAACACTAACTCTACTACTTTTCAGCATATGGCAATCACTTACCCACATCTATCTGTCTCCATTGCCCTCTTCAGCTAGCTTAGATTCTGTGCTCCTTCCCTAAATCTCTACCTTCAACATACCTTCAATCCCCTTGCCTTTTTGTCCCTTTATCATGACCATTTTATGTTATTTTCTCCTTTTTTTACTTCAACTCTTATGATCTCCATTAGACTCAAGTTTGATACTTAAGTGTTTCCTATCTTAAAAACCAGTCTCTGTGCATCATGCCTATCTCCTACTCTCCTCCCTTTCACAGCTCAGCTTCTCAAAAGAATTGCTGTCTAAACTCTACCTCCGTTGGACTCTGTTTCATTTATACGGAAATTGAAATAATCAGGAATAATGATAGGAATAGTTGTCAAGAAGATAATAATCCAAGTGTTAAACTCCATAAAAAATGGGAGTAAAGGAAGGTAGCAGCTTAATGGTTACTACCTGGGACTCTTGTACAGTCTTAAAAAGGAGGAGAAGCATCTAGTTATGACAAGTCACTGACACCAGAGTGAGGAACTTGAAGTTAGACTTACACTAGTTAAGGAAAATAATGTGACATTTGTTATATATATATATATTTATTTATTTATTTATTTATTTATTTTTAATATAGTTTATTGTCAAGTTGGTTTCCATATAACACCCAGTGCTCATCCCAACAAGTGCCCTTCCCCATGCCAACAGCCCCCTTCCCCTCCCCCCCATCAGTCCTCAGTTTGTTCTCAGTATTCAAGAGTCTCTCATAGTTTGCCTCCCTCCCTCTCCCCCAACTGTTTTTCCCCCTTCCCCTCCCCTATGGTCCTGTTAAGTTTCTCCAGTTCCACATGAGTGAAAACATATGGTATCTTTCTCTGCCTGACATATTTCACTTAGGATAATACCCTTGAGTTCCATCCACGTTGCTACAAATGGCAGATTTCATTCTTTTTCATTGCCATGTAGTATTCCATTGTATATATAAACTGCATTTTCTTGATCCATTCATCAGTTGGACACTTAGGCTCTTTCCATATTTGGCTATTAGCACATTCTTATCGATGTTTGTGATTGTCTTATGTATTTGGGTGTTTCTGAATTCAGTGCATAGACATTTATACCTGTTAGCTCTTCCTGATGGATAGACCCTGAAATTATTATATAATGCCCTTCTTCATCTCTTGTTACTGCCTTTATTTTTTATTTTAAAGTCCAGTTTGTCTGATATAAATATGGCTACCCCAGCTTTCTTTTTGATGTCCAGTAGCATGATAGATGTTTTCCCATCTCCTCACTTTCAATCTGAATGTGTCCTCAGGTCTAAAATGGGTCTCTTGTAAACAGCAAATAGATGGATCTCATTTTTTTAATCCATTCTGCTACTCTGTCTTTTGATTGGAGCATTTAGTCCATTTACGTTCAGTATTATTATTGAAAAATATGGGTTTAGAGTTATTGTGTTCTCTGTTAGATTCATGCTTGTAGTGGTATCTCTGGGACTTTGTGTTCCTTGCAACATTTCCCTCATAGGATCTCTTGTAGGGCTGGTTTAGTGATGATGAATTCCTCCATTTTTTGTTGGGGTAAACCTTGATCTCTCCTTCAATTCTGAATGATAGGCTTGCTGGATAAAGGCTTCTTGGCTGTATATTTTTCCTGTTCATCACACTGAAGATTTCCTGCCATTCCTTTCTGGCCTTCCAAGTGTCAGTAGATAAGTCTGCTACTACCCTGATATGTCTCCCTTTGTATGTTGGGGCCCTTTTATCCCTAACTGCTTTCAGAATTCTTTGTCCTTGTATTTTGCCAGTTTCACTATATGTCGTGCAGATTGATTCAGTTTACGTCTGTGGGGAGTTCTCTGTGCCTCTTGGATTTCAATATCTGTTTCCTTTCCCAGGTTGGGGAAGTTCTCAGGTATTATTTGTTCAAGTACACCTTCTGCTCCTTTCTCTCTCTCTTCTTATGGAATTCCTATGATATGGATATTCTTCTGTTTGATTGTATCACTCAGCTTTCAAACTCTCCTTTCATGTTCCTGGACCAATTTCTCTCTCTTTTTCTCGGCTTCCTCTTTCTCTATAATTGTATCTTCTAATTCACGTATTTTTTCTGCCTTTTCAATCCTTGCAGTAGCCAACGCCTCCATTTTATTTTGTGTTGCATTTTTTAGTTCATCAGTATTTGCAACAATAATGGCTCGGATGTCATCCAAGCCCTTTTGAAGCCCAATGAGTAATTTTATGAGTATTATTCTAAATTCTTGTTCAGTTATGTTGCTTAGATCTGTTTTGAGCAGTTCTCTAGCTGTTATTTCTCCCTCGAATTTCTTTAGAGGAGAGTTCTTCCGTTTCGTCATTTTGGCTAGCTTTCTTTCTCGTTACTTTTAAAAGCTTGTGATGTGTTCTGCCCCTGTGAGTGCTGCTATATTAATATTAAAGGAGGCTCATACACTGTCCAGGGCCTGGCCATTCAGGAAGTCTTCTTTGAAGGGTGTCCCTTGGTCTCTATTGTGACTTTGGTTTTATTTTATTTCTCTACTTGTAGTGATGTTTTGAACTCTCCACCATGTGCACTTTAGGTTTGTTCCTTGAAGTAGCCTGTGCCACAGGCGCAGAGTAGGCGGGCCGTCTCCCATGCCTCACGCCCAGCCGTGTTCCAAGCTCTCACTCCGTGCGTTGTTGCCACCCAACTTGCAATCCCAAAGCCAAGGCACTTCAGGGCAGGGGACTGGTTCCTCCTGATGCCGACCGCGTCCCTGGGGTACCACCTAACCCGGAGGGAACTTCCACTGTCCAGTGCCAGACCGAGGCCACCAGTCCAAGGAAAGCCCCACAGTTAGAGGTGGGATGTCTCTCCGAAAGCCCTGCCTCTCTGGAGCACAGACGGGAAAGGCCGCGGACTCTGACGTTTGTTATATATGAGAATTATGGAGCAAGCCACACGTGTATGTATGTATGTTACACATGTATGCGTATGGTGTCATTTACATAAAATTGTGTAATTGTGAATATGTGCATATGTGTACATATGTAAACACAAAATTATGCCTGAAAGAGTTCACCAAAAAATTTAGTTTTATTTAAGTTCATGTTAGTTAACCTATTGTGTACTATTGGTTTCAGAGTTGAATTGAGTGATTCATCATTTACATAAAACACCCAGTGTTCATCCCAACAAGTGCCCTCTTCTTAATGCCCATCACCAATTTAGCCCATTCAGCCCATTCTCCCACCCAACACCCTTCTAGTTCTCTATATTAAGAGTCTCTTATTTGTTTCCCTCCCTGGTTTTTTTTATGTTTATTTTTGAGAGACAGACAGCATGAGTGGGGGAGGGGCAGAGATAGAGGGAAACAGAATCTGAAACAGACTCCAGGCTTTGAGCTGTCAGCACAGAGCCTGATGCAGGGGCTTGAACTCATGAACCACAAGATCATGACCTGAGCCGAAGTCGGATGCCCAACCAACTGATCCACCCAGGCGCCCCTCTCTGTTTTTATCTTATTTTTCCTCCCCTTCACCTATGTTCATCTGTTTTTGTTTCTTAAATTCCACATATGAGAGAGTTCACCAATATATTAATAATAGCTTCTAATGGGTGTTAGGATTGGGGGTAATGTTTACTCTGTATTTAAAAAAAATTTTGGGGAATATTCTTTAAAAATGTGCATAATCTTTTAAGAAGACACAAAGTTATTTTTCAATTTTGGGAGAAAATTTTAATGAATTGTTTTGAAGTAGCCTAGGTTCTTACTTCCCTTGATTTTAAAGTACGTGTCTAATGAGCAGAAGAATAGAAATAAAAGATTGGATGAGAAGAGAATGTCTTCTTGTATCATGAGATTGCTAGGTTCAAACAGATGAATGACAGTTTATTGTAGGAAGACATTTAAATCACATCCAGGCAGGGGCACCTGAGTGGCTCAGTTGGTTGGGGGTCGGACTTCAGCTCAGGTCATGATCTCCCGGTTCGTGGGTTCTAGCCCTACATCGGGCTCTGTGCTGACAGCTAGCTCAGAGCCTGGAGCCTGCTTTGGATCATGTGTCTCCCTCTCTCTCTCTCTCTCTGATCCTCCGCTGCTCATGCTAAAAAAAATTATTTTTAATTAAAAAAAATAAATCACATCCAGGCAGAAACCCTGAGGCAGAGGCTGACCCCATTGCATGCAATCAGAAAAGAAACCAACTTGTCAGGCCTCCTTTCACCAGAAAAATAAGAATGTTGCAGTACATTGAATAGCAAAGATTAAATAATTATAACATTATATGTGATAATTTAATCATAGCATCTCTATAAAAAATTCACTAGAAATTTGTCTTTTTTTTTTTTAAGAAGGAGTGGTATTTAACTTGTTATAGACTATTAATGTTAAGTCAATGTCATGAGTTTCTGTATTTTTGTCAGAATTATTAGACTGTGGTTTATGTACTTGGACAAGAAGTATGTTCTTTTAACTGCTGGAATATAGCACTTCATTTTATCATGCTGCAAGATGATTTTTCCTTAAGTTACCTGGAAAATTTTTGACAATTTCTTAGTATTATATTTAAAAATTTTTGGTTCTTAAACATTTTTTAAATGTTTATTTAATTTTAATGGAGACATTTTGGTCCTGTAATAAATAATAAAGAGAAGACTGAGAAGAGTACCATAAATCTTATACATAAAACAGTAAACATAAATGATCTCCTATGAGTGCAGTGCCATTACAGAATGACAAACTGAAAAATAAAATCATAAAATGAATAGCTGGGCTTGAATAAAGGATAAAGGACATCAAAGAAACTATGGCTACAAACAACATGGAGCATAAAAATAGGCATGAAGAATTTAAAAATGTGATAAATGAGATACATAATAAATTGGAGGCGTCCAATGCATGGATTGAAGAGGCAGAAAGGAGAATAAGTGATTTAGAAGACACAATTATAGAAAAAGAAGAAACTGAGAAAAGAGACAAACTGATCCAGGAACATGAAAGAAGAGTTCGAGAGCTCAGCGATACAGTCAAATGCAACAATATCCATATCATATGAATCCCAGAAGAGGAAGAGAGAGGGAAAGGTGCTGAAGGAGTCCTGGAACAAATTATAGCAGAGAACTTCCTCAACCTGGAGAAGGAAGTAAACGTTGAAATACAGGAGACACAGAGGACTCCCCTCAGATGTAATTTGAATCGATCTTCCGCATGACATAGTGAAACTGGCAAAATATAAGGAGAAAGAGAGAATTTTGAAAGCACCTAGGGAGAAAAGGGCCCTAACATACAAAAGGAAACCTATCAGAGTGGTGACAGACCTATCTACTGAAACGTGGCAGGTCACAAAGGAATGGCAGGAGATGTTCAATGTGATGAACAGTAAAAATATGCAGCCAAGAATCCTTTATCCAGCAAGCCTGTCATTCAAAACAGAAGGAGAGATAAAAACCTTTCCAAATAAACAGAAATTGAAAGAATTTGTCACCACTAAGCCATTCCTACAAGAAATCCTGAGGGGGACGCTCTGAGGGAAGTGTTGCAAGGAATGAAGATACCAGAGACACCATCACAAGCATGAACCTCACAACGGACACAAAGACTCTAAACCCATATATTTCAATAATAACACTGAATGTAAATGGGCTGAATGCTCCAATCAAAAGACATAGGGTAGCAGAATGGACAAAAAAACAAAATCCATCTATTTGCTGTCTACAAGAAATGCATTTTAGATTGGAAGATACCTTCAGATTAAAAGTAAGGGGATGGAGAAATATCTATCATGCTATGGTAAGTCAAAAGAAAGCTGGAGTAGCTATACTTATATCGGACAAACTGGACTTTAAAGACAATAACAAGGGATGAAGGAGGGCATTATATAATAATTACAGGGCCCATCCCTCAGGAAGAACTATCATAAATGTCTACGTACCGAATATGGGAGCACCTAAATATTTAAAACAATCACAAACAGAAACAATGTTATAGATAAGAATGTGCTAATATCAGGGGACTTTAATACTCCGCTTACAGCAATGGGTAGATCAACCAGACAGAAAAATCACTAAAGAAACAATGGAATTGAATGACACAATGGACCAGATGGATCTGACAGGCATTTAGAATCCTGCATCCTGAGGCCAAGGAATTCACTTTCTTCTCAAGTGCGCGTGGCACATTCTCCAAGATAGATCACATACTGGGACATAAAGCAGCCCTCAATAAATATAAAAGAACTGAGATCATACCATGCACACTTTCAGATCATAATGCTTTGAAACTTGAAATCAATCACAGGAGGAAGTCTGGAAAACCTCCAAAAACATGGAGGTTAAAGAATACGCTACTAAAGAATGAATGGGCCAATCAGGCAATTAGAGAAGAAATTTAAAAATATATGGAAACAAATGAAAATGAAAATACAACAATCCAAACTCTATGGGATGTGGCAAAGGCAGTCCTAAGAGGAAAGTACATTGCACTCCAGGCCTATTTCAAGAAATTAGAGAAAGCGCAAGTGCAAAATCTAACAACTCGCCTAAAGGAACTAGAGGCAGAGCAACAAGAGCACCCCAAAGCCAGTAGAAGACAAATAGTAAAAATCAGAGCAGAAATAAACAACATAGAGACCAAAGAAACAATTGAACAGATCAATGAAACCAAGATTTGGTTTTTGGAAAAAGTAAACAAAATTAACAAACCTCTAGCCAGGCTTCTTAAGAAGAAAAGAGCGAGCACCCAAATAGACAAAATCATGAATGAAAATGGACTTATTACAACCAACCCCTCAGAAATACAAGCAATTATCAGGGAGTACTATGAAAAATTATATGCCAACAAATTGGACAACGTAGAAGAAATGGACAAATTCCTAAACACACACTCACTACCAAAATTCACACAGGAAGACCTAGAAAATCTGAACAGACCATAACTAGTGAAGAAATTGAATCAGTAATCAAAAATATCCCAACAAATAAAAGCCCTGGACCTGATGGCTTCCCAGGGGAGTTTTACCAGACATTTAAAACGGAATTAATACCAATTCTTCTCAAGCTATTCCAAAAAAATAGAAATTGAAGGAAAACTTCCAGACTCATGAAGCCAGCATCACTCTGATTCCCAAGCCAGATAGAGATCCAGCAAAAAGAAAAAAAAGAGAACTACAGGCCAATATCCTTGATGAATATGGATGCAAAAATCCTTAACAGGACACTTGCAAATCGAATCCAACAGCACATAAAAAGAATTATCCACCAAGATCAAGTAGGATTCATTCCTGGGTTACAGGGCTGGCTCAATATGCACAAATCAATTAATGTGATACATCACATCAACAAAAGAAAAGATAAAAACCATATGATCCTGTCCATAGATGCAGAAAAAGCATTTGACAAAATACAGCATCTTCTTAATAAAGACCCTCGAGAAAGTTGGGATAGAAGGAACTTCCTTAAACATCATCAAAGCCATCTATGAGAACCCTCAGCTAACATCATCCTCAACGGGGAAAAACTGAGAGCATTCCCCCTGAGATCAGGAACACGACAGGGATGCCCACTCTCACCACTGCTGTTTAACATAGTGCTGGAAGTCCTAGCATCAGCTATCAGACACCAAAAGGAAATCAAAGGCATCAGAATTAGCAAAGAGGAAGTCAAACTTTCACTCTTCGCAGATGACATGATACTCTACAGAGAAAACCCGACAGTTCCACCAGAAGCCTACTAGAACTGATCCAAGAATTCAGCCAAGTTGCAGGGTACAAAATCAACGTACAGAAATCAGTTGCATTTTTATACACCAACAATGAAGCAACAGAAAGAAATCAAGAAACTGATCCCATTCAGAATTGCACAAAAAACCTTAAAATACCTAGGAATAAATCTAACCAAGGATATAAGAGTTCTGTATGATGAAAACTATAGAAAACTTATGAAGGAAATTGAAGAAGACACAAAGAAATGGAAGAACATTCCATGCTCCTGGATTGGAAGAATAAATATAGTTAAAATGTCATTACTACCCAAAGCACTCTACACATTCAATGCAATCCCAATCAAAATTGCACCAGCATACTTCTCAAAACTAGAACAAACTATCGTAAAATTTGTATGGAACCACGAAAGACCCCGAATAGCCAAAGTAATACTAAAGAATAAAACCAAAATGAAGGTATCACCATCCTAGACTTTAGCCTCTACTACAAAGCTGTCATCATCAAGACAGTATGGTATTGGCACAAAAACAGACACATTGACCAATGGAACAGAATTGAGAAGTCGGAAGTGGATCCAAAAGTATACAGCCAACTAATCTTTGACAAAGCAGGAAAGAGTATCCAATGAAAAAAATGACTGTCTCTTTAACAGATGGTGCTGGGAGATCTGGGCAGCAACATGCAGAAGAATGAAACTAAATCATTTTCTCACACCATACACAAAAAGAAACTCAAAATGGATAAAGGACCTGAACGTGGGACGGGAAACCATCAACACCCTAGAGGCAAAAGCAGGAAACAACCTCCTTGACCTCCACCGCAGCAATTTCTTACTTGACACATCCCCAAAAGCAAAAGAGGTCCCAACAGTTTATTTTTGCTCTTGACTCATCAAGATTAAAATCTTCTGCACGGCAAAGGAAACAATCCATAAAACTAATAGGCAGCCAACGGAATGGGAAGATAGTTGCAAATGACATATCAGATAAAGGGTTACTATCCAAAATCTACAAGGAAGTCACCAAACTCCACACCTGAAAAACAAACTACCCAGTGAAGAAATGGGCAGAAAATATGAACAGACACTTCTCCAAAGAGGACATCCAGATGGCCAACAGACACATGAAACGATGCTCAGCATCCCTCATCAGGGAAATACAAATCAAAACCACACTGAGATACCACCTCACGCCAGTCAGAGTGGCTAAAATGAGCTAATCAGAGAACTCTAGATGCTGGCGAGGATGTGGAGAAATGGGCACCCTCCTACGCTGTTGGTGGGAATGTAAACTGGTACAGCCCCTCTGGAAAACAGTGTGGAGGTTCCTCAAAACATTAATAATAGAACTCCCCTAGGACCCAGCAATAGCACTGCTAGGAATTTACCCAGGGGATAATGGAATGCTGATGCATAGGAGCACATGTACCCCAATGTTCATAGCAGCACTCTCAACAGTAGCCAAAACACGGAAAGAGCCTAAGTGTCCATCAACAGACGAATGGATCAAGAAGAGGTGGTTTATATGATGGAATGTTATATGGCAATGAGAAAGAGTGAAATCTGGCCATGTGTAGCAACATGGATGGACCTTGACGGTGTTATGCTGAGCGAAATAAGTCAGGCAGAGAAGGACAAGTATCATATGTTTGCACGTATAGGAGGATTGGGAGGAACTTAACATAGGACTGCGGAGGAGAAGAAAGGGGGAAATAGTGGGGGAGGGGGAGCGAGGCTCCCTTGAGAGAGACCCTTGAATGCTGAGAACAAACTGAGGACTGATGGGTGTTGGGGGGGAGGGGAGATGGGCATGGAGGAGGGCAGTTGTGGGGATGAGCACTGGGTGTTACATGGAAACCAACTTGACAATAAAGTATTTGTAAATATATATATATATATATATATATATATATATATATATATATATATATATATATGTATACACTTCTCCACCCATATAATGAACATTAATTAAGCACCACTTTTTTTTTTCAGGCATTGAGTTGGGCATTGGGAATACCATGGTAAATAAGGCATCAGTTCTTATCTTAAAAGATCTGAGTACCTGGGAATGTGGAGTATGTTTATATGAGCACATAGGAGGGGCTCCTACACCAGTCTTTGAGACTAAGAGAAAATATTTAGAAAAACTTCCATAAAATTTCTTAATGCACGGTCTTTTTTTTTTTTTAATGCTTTATTTCTGAGAGAGAGAGAGAGACAGTGTGAAGAGGGGAGGGTCAGAGAGAGAGGGAGACACAGAATGTGAAGCAGGCTCCAGGCTCTGAGCTAGCTATCAGCACAGAGCCCGACGCGGGGCTCGAACCCACGAACCATGAGATCATGACCTGAGCCGAAGTCAGACGCTTAACCCACTGAGCCACTCAGGAGCCCCTATGCACGGTCTTAATACAAAATTTAAACCTCCTTCTATGTCTATAATATATATCTATATCTATGTATACATAATGTCCCCTTTATATATATAAAGGTTTCAGTTTTTGTTTGAGAGCGAGAGTTGGGAACGGACAAAAAGAGAGGGAGAACGAGACAGGATCTGTGCTGTGAGCACAGAGCCCAATGCAGGGCTAAGTGGTGTTGGCCTTGATCTCACAACCGTGAGATAATGACCTGAGCTGAAACCAAGCATCAAATGCTGACTGAGCCACCCACACGCCCCTGTTCTTTATACTTTTTAAAAGACCTTTAACTTTTGCCTTCCCTGTCAATATTTTAAATAAGTTGTTACACGATTATACTGTTTAAGTAGGTTATGGTGTTTATTATACCCACTGTGACTTGAATGGACACTCTGATTAACTTTATATGTGATATCTGGAAAAAATGTATGAATCAGGACAAAGGAGTGGGGGCAGGGAACAAGGACAAAAGGTCGGAATAACATGAACAATAGTGAGCAACTACATTTGTCACCAGGTGGCATTTAAAATGGTACTTACTGGAGGACTTGGTTAGGCTCAATTGGTTAAGCATCCAACTCTTCCTTTCGGCCCAGGTCATGATCTCATAGTGAGTCAAACCCCATGTGGAGTTTTGCCCTGACAACCTGCTTGGGATTCTCAATCTCCATCTCTCTGCCCCTCCCTTGCTTGTTCTTTCCTCTCTCTCAAAAAAAAAAAAAAAAAATTGGCACTTACCTTTCAATAGGCTTCTATAAAAATGGGAGTAAACAAGAAAGTCTGTCTTTGAAATCCTACCTTTACATTTTTTAAGTAGTCTCTACACCCAACACAGGGCTTAAACTCACAACCCCAAGATCAAGAGTTGCATGCTCCACTGACTAAGCCAGCCAGGCACCCCTGAAATTCTACCTTTTAAAGCTGTTTCTGTATACTCTGTACATATCGTTAGCCTAATTTCCTTCACTGTCCACTGTAACCCTTTATCTATGAGCATATTCTGTCTCTTGTGATAGCCTCTGCAGCTTGTACCATACCCCAAAACCCTGACTCTTGCTATCCATAGTTGATTGACCAGGCAAGTGTCTTTCCAAAAATCAAATTCTTCTATAACTGGGAATTGTGACTTGAAGGTAATCATTAGATGCCACTTGGCATTTGAACAAGGATGTGATAGAAGGCAGGAAAACAGTGCTGTTGCCCCACCACCACCACCAAACTTTTACAGGGAGAGAAGCAAAAATGAGAGACCATGTGATGAGAGATAGGGATAGTGATGGAGGTGGGTGACAGGGGAGAGTACCAAAGGCCTTTTTTTAAAAACAGTTTATTCTCAAGATGGTTCCCCTATAACACCCAGTGCTCATCCCAACAAGTGCCCTCCTCCATGCCCAATACCCCCTTCCCTTCTCCCCCACCCCCATCAGCCCTCAGTTTGTTCTTCGTATTCAAGAGGCTTTCATGGTTTGCCTCCTTCCCTCTCCCCAATTATTTTCTCCCCTCCTCCTCCCCCATGGTCCTCTATTAAGTTTCTCCTGTTCCACCTATAAGTGAAAACATATGGTACCTGTTCTTCTCTGTTTGACTGACTTACCTCAGCATAACACCCCCAAGATCCATCCACGTTGCTACAAATGGCCAGATTTCATTCTTTCTCATTGCCATGTAGTATTCCATTGTATACATAAACCACATATGATCCGTTCATCAGTTGATGGACACTTAGCCTCTTTCCATGATTTGACTATTGTTGAAAGTTGCTGCTATAAACACTGGGGTACATGGGCCCCTATGCATCAGCACTCCTGTATTCCTTGGGGAAATTCCTAACAGTGCTATTGCTGGGTCTTAGGGGAGTTCTATTGTTAGTTTCCTGAGGAACCTCCACGCTTTTTTCCAGAAGACTGCACCAGTTAAATTCCCACCAACCATGTAGGAGGGTGCCCGTTTCTCCACATCCTCGCCAGCATCTAGAGTCTCCTGATGCATCTACAGTCACCTCCTGCATGAGGTGGTATCCCAGTGTGGTTTTTATTTGTATTTCTCTGATGATGAGGGACGCTGAGCATCGTTTCATGTGTCTGTTGGCCATCTGGATGTCCTCTTTGGAGAAGTGTCTGTTCATGTCTTCTGCTCATTTATTTACTGGATTATTTGTTTTTCGGGTGTGGAGTTTGGTGAGTTCCTTGTAGATTTTGGATACTAGCCCTTTATTCTGATATGTCATTTGCAACTACCTTTTCCCATTCCGTTGGTTGCCTATTGGTTTTGTGGGTTGTTTCCTTTGCCGATTGTTTCCTTTGCCGTGCAGAAGCTTTTTATCTTGAGGAGGTCCCAGTAGTTCATTTTTGCTCTTGATTCTCTTGCCTTCAGGGATGTGTCAAATAAGAAATTGCTGTGGTTGAGGTCAAGGAGGTTGTTTCCTGCTTTCTCCCCTAGTGTTTTGATAGTTTCCTGTTGCACATTCAGGTCCTTCATCCATTTTGAATTTATTTTTGTGTATGGTGTGAGACAGTGATCCACTTTCATTCTTCTGCATGTTACTGTCCATTTCTCCCAGCACCATCTGTTAAAGAGGCTGTCTTTTTTCCATTGGATGCCTTTCCCGCTTTGTCAAAGATTAATTGACCATACATTTGTGGGTCCAATTCTGGGTTCTCTATTCTATTCCATTGGTCTATGTGTCTGTTTTTCAAAAAACCAACTCTTTGTTTCATTGATCTGTTCAACTGTTTTTTTGGGGGATTCTATGTTGTTTATTTCTGCCCTGATCTTTATTATTTCTCTTCTGCTGGGTTTGGGGTATTCTGGCTGCTCTGCTTCTAGTTCCTTTAGGTGTGCTGATAGATTTTTGTATTTGCACTTTTTCTAGTTTCTTGAAATAGGCCTGTAGAGCAATGTACTTCCCTCTTAGAACTGCCTTTGCTGCATCCCAAAGAGTTTGGATTGTTTTTTCATTTTCATTTGTTTCCATCTATTTTTTAATTTCTTCTCTAATTGCCTGATTGGCCCATTCATTCTTTAGTAGGGTGTTCTTTAACCTCCATGTTTTTAGAGGTTTTCCAGACTTCTTCCTGGATTGATTTCGAGTTTCATAGCATTGTGATAGAAAGTGTGCATGGTATGATCTCATTGTTTTAAATATTTATTGAGGGCTGCTTTATGTCCCAATATGTGATCTATCTTGGAGAATATGGCATGTGCACTTGAGAAGAAAGTGAATCCATAGCCTCACGATATAGGGTTCTAAATATATCTGTCAAAGTGAATCCATAGCCTCACGATGTAGGGTTCTAAATATATCTGTCAAATCCATTGGTTCAATGTGTCATTCAAGTCTATTGTTTCTTTAGTGATTTTCCGTCCGGTTGATCTATCCATTGCTGTAAGTGGAGTATTAAAGTCCCCTTCTATTAGCACATTCTTATCAATAATTGTTTTTGTTTGTGATTTATGTGTTTGGGTGCTCCCATATTCGGTGCGTAGACATTTATAAATGTTACCTCTTCCTGATGGATAGACCCTGTAATTATTTATAATGCCCTTCTTCATCCCTTGTTACTGTCTTTACTTTAAAGTCCAGTTTGTTTGATATAAGTATGGCTACTCCAGCTTTCTTTGGACTTCCAGTAGCATGATAGATATTTCTCCATCCCGTTTCTTTCAATCTGAAGATGTCCTCAGGCCTAAGTTGAATCTCTGGTAAACATCAGATAGATGGATTTTTTTTTTTTATCCATTCTGATGCCCTATTTCTTTTGATTGGAGCATTCTGTCGATTTACATTCAGCGAATAACACATTCAGTGTTATTATTGACAAATATGGGCTTAGAGTTATTGTGTTCTCTGCAGGATTCACACTGTAGTGGTGTGTCTGGTACCTTTTGTTCCTTGCAACATTTCCCTCATAGAGTCCCCCTCAGGATTTCTTGTAGGGCTGGTTTAATGGTGATGAATTCTTTCAATTCTTGTTTATTTGGGAACACCTTTAAATCTCCTTCTATTCTGAATGACAGTTTTGGTGCATAGAGGATTATTCCCTGCATATTTTTTCTATTCATCACATTGAAGATTTCCTGCCATTGCTTTCTGGCCTGCTAAGTTCCAGCAGATAGATCTGCCACTACTCTGATAGGTCTCCCTTTGTATGTTAGGGCCCTTTTCTCCTCTCTGCCTCTTCAGTCCGTGCATTGGCTAGCTCCATTTTATTATGCACCTCATTTATAGCGTTTTTAAATTCATCACAACTATTTTTTTTTCTAGGAGAGAGAGAGAGACAGCATGAACAGGGGAGGGTCAGAGAGAGAGGGAGACACAGACTCTGAAATAGGCTCCAGGCTCTGAACTGGCAGTCAGCACAGAGCCTGACGCGGGGCTCGAACCCACAAACTGCGAGATCATGACCTAAGCGAAAGTCGGACGCTTAACCAACTAAGCCACCCAGGCGCCCCTCATCACAACTATTCTTAAGCTCCATAGTCTTTGTAGCAATAGATTCTCTGATGTCTTCCATGCTTTTTTCAAGCCCAGCAATTAATTTTGTGACTGTTGTTCTAAATTCTTGTTCAGTTATGTTGCTTGTATCTGTTTTGAGCAATTCTTTAGCGGTTACTTCTTCCTGGAATTCCTTTTTATTTTTTAAATGTTTATATTTTGAGAGACAGAGAGTGAGTGGGTGAGGTGCAGAAAGAGAGGGAGACAGAATCTGAAACAGGCACCAGGCTCTGAGCTGTCAGCACAGAGTCCAATGTGGGGCTCGAACCCATGGACTGTGAGATCATGACCTGAGCTAAAGTCGGACACTTAACCAACTGAGCCATCCAGGCACCCCATTCCTAGACTTTCTTTAGAAGAGAGTTCTTCTGTTTCATCATTTTGGCTAGCTTTCTGTCTCTCATCAGTTTTTAAAGCTTGTTATGTGCTCTGCACCTGTGAGTACTGTTATTTTTTCTGTTCATCACATTGAATATTTCCTGCCATGTTTTGGCAGGAAAAGAGGCTTATCAACTGTCCAGGGCATGTCCGTTCAGGTAGTGTTCTTTTAATGGTGTCTCTTGGTCTCTCTTGTTGAGACTTTGGTTATTTTATTTCCCTACTCTTAGTGTTATTTGGGACTCTCCACCCTGTGTACTTTGGCTTGTTTCTTGAGGTAGCCCTGGAAAGGAAAACAGACAAACAAGGAGCAAAAGCATGTACACACACAAACAAATCAAACCAGCAGACTGAAAGGAAAAAAACCAAAAACCACCCCCCCACAAAAAAAAAACCCAAAAGAGAAAGGACAGTCTAAAAGCATATAAAGAGTAATGTGCTGATGGAGGAGCATATACAAAGAGAGAAATAACGGGGGCAGGGAGAAAGAGAAGTTGAACATTGACCAGGCAGAGAGACTAAAAGTCTCAATTCAGATAAAGAGAAAGGAGAATACAGCAGGAGAATAGAAAAGAAAGAAAAGAAGAAGAAGAAGAAGAAGAAGAAGAAAACGAAGATAGTGTTACCCAGAGAAACTATGTAGTCTATTTCATAGAGAAAGGAAGGTTACAATGGAGATAGAACATGCATCAAGCGAATGGGTTATGTATGCCTGTTTAAGGGAACCTAGAACCAGAAAACCGGGTCCAGAGGAGAGGAGAGATAAGGATGTGATAAGGGAGAATGTCTGTCTGAATAGCCAGAATTGATCTAGAGTCAGTCACTGCAATGCGTCAATGTTGATCTTGGCAGAGGGGCTATTTCTATGTTCGGAATACAGCCTCCAGTAACCAAGCAACTAGCAAGGCAAATGGGCGTGGTTTGGTGTAGGGTCACCTCCAATATGGGTTGCTGGGGCCCCACCTCATTGTTTGGGGGTAGAAAGATGGTGATCCTAGGTCACCTCTCAAACCAGGCATTGCAAAGCACTCTTTTGGGTCCAGTATCCCTGCCCCCCAGATGCAGCCAAGGAAGGCTGTATTATATGTCCCTTGCCCAGCCTCCTTTCCAGTTCTTATTCTGTTTGCAATAATACCACCTGGAGTGTAATCCCGGAAGCCCAGGTGCTTCCTACTGGGGATCCAGGATAGGGTGATCAAGTATGATGGGACTGTCTCCTCTTGAATCCCACTGTGACTGCTCTCTCCTCGCACCTGCCGGAAGAAATCTTCGAGGCTAGAGGTGAGATTTTTCTCCAAAAGCCCTGCAGCTAGAGATGGCACCTTACAATTCCTCTCTGTCCCGGCTATGCTTTTCTCCTCCCTTCCAGGAACTGTTCTAAGATTCCCAAAGGTCTTTAGTGAAGTCTGTCTATATTTTCTGCCTATTTGTTCCATAAAACAAATTTGATTCCTTATAGTAAATCTCCTTTGTTAAACTAGCTGCCACAAGTTTGTTTCTTTGAGTCACATTCTTCCTAGGGTAGCAGGAGAGTACAAGCATTTGTAGACATGGATAAAGTGTGTTTTCTACCTTGGGGAAAAATAAATACTTGTGTGCTAACAAGTGAAGAAATAGAAGAGGGTGCACTGTTTGTCCTGAGCCCCTACTGACCTTTATGTCTTACTTCATGACTTTTTGACTGTCCTTATGTTCGTGGAGGGGGATTCATTTCCTGAACAGCTTCTCCTGTAACTTTTAGAACCCACCATTGCTTGTTTTTAGCTTTTACCTCTTCTGCCAAATGCCTCAGTCTCCCTTTGTTTTCCCATTTTCTCTATTTCCAGGAAAATAGGAAAAATATCTGATTTTGCTGAACTTTACATGATAGACCATAGGTACATGGATAGGCCGCCATAAATGGTTTCTAGTCAGTTTCCTTTTCTCTACCATTTTGATGCCATCTATTGTTCAGAGTTGCTGTGAGGTTAAGTTTAAGTGCCTACTGCCACATTTAGATTTCTCTTTTTTTAATATATTTTTTTCAATGTATATTTTTCAGAGAGAGAGAGAGAGAGTAGGAGCAGGGGAGGGTCGGAGAGAGAAAGGGTGACACAGAATCTGAAGCAGGCTCCAGGCTCTGTCAGTACAGAGCCTGATGCAGGGCTCACACTCGTGGACCCCAAGACCATGACCTGAGCCTAGGTTGACACATAACCTATTAAGCCACCCAGGTGCACTCACATTTAGTAAATTTCTATCTATATGTTATAGATGGAAACATTTTATTTGGAAATAATTGCAAGCCCAAAGTTGCAAGAATATTACAAATACTTGCATAGCTTTCCCCATTTTTAAAAAAACACTGTGCTTTGTTACTTGGGGTGTGTGTGTGTGTGTGTGTGTGTGTGTGTGTGTGTGTGTGTGTGTGTGTAATTTTTGTGTTTCTGAATCATTTGTGAATAAGTTGCATACATTATGGTTCTTTATCCCCAGAAAAACTTCAGCATATATTTCCTTAGAATAGTCTTACATAAACACATTATCAATGTCATTAAATTTTTAACATTGATACAATACTATATTCTACATACCATCCATATTCCCACTTTTTTCCCTTTGTTTCTCCAGTATAGAATAATAACCTAAGAGTAGGTACTGCACTTAGTTGTCATGTGTATCTGGTCTCCTTTAATTTAGAACATTCTTTTTTTTATCTTTTTATAACATGGACATTTTTCTAGAATAACCCCTATTGTCCATAGCATTGCAATACTGGATAACATCTTAGTGCCTGGGACTGGGTTGGTGCTTGCTTGAGATCTTGAAGACAGATAAAATTCCAAACAGTAAAGAAAAATGGTTGGTAAATGCTCATCTAGGCTATAAAGGCTGTTCAGATTTTTACTTTGCTTTAACTTGTAAAGGATATCTCCTGCATGAGGGTATCCAGCTTTATTTTACATGGTTGCCTACTTTTTTTTTCCCCCTTAAGTAAGCTTTACACCCAATGAGGGGTTGGAACTCATGACCCAGAGATGATGTCAAGTGCTCTATTGACTGAGCCAGCCAAGCACCTTAGTTGCCTACTTTTGTTTTTGTTTTCTTTTTTTTAAATTTTTAACATTTATTCATTTTTGAGAGACCAAGCATGAGTGGGGGAGGAGGCAGAGAAAGAGGGAGACACAGAATCTGAAGCAGGCTCCAGGCTCTGAGATGTCAGCACAGAGCCCCATGTGGGGCTTGAACCCATGAACCATGAAATCATGACCTGAGCTGAAGTTGGATGTTCAACCGACCAAGCCACCCAGGCACTTCCCAGTTGTCTTCTCATTAGTTGATGTTTTACTGTTCTGGTTTTACAGCTGCCTTTGTGGAGTTTTATTATTTTTTTGTAAGGATGTTCACTTGTTTAGTCATTTCCCCTGATTTATAAATGAGGCAAAGCCACACAGTAAATAAAAACCACTTGTGTGACTTATGACATTTCATCTAAATTTAACTTTTTAATCAACATATTATAGATAACATATAATTTAGGTTAAAATTCTGATCCTTTGAATAAAAATCTAACCATTTTATTGGACATCAAGTAAATATCAGAGAAAATAGGACTTTTTGAATTCATGATGAATATGAGACTGCAAACAGGTTACACTAATCTGAATGAAGAACATACACAATTACATTTAATACAATAGGTGAAGAATCTTCCTCATTCAACGTTAAAATACCTGAAGATGCCAACCTTCCTTAATCTAGTGCCCACAGCACTTCAACAAAATGTAACCATCTTCTATATGGATACATTTTTTTTTCTAACTTCTTTTTTGTGCATAAATACTACTATATCCCAATCAGATCATGCAGCAAACTAGGAATGATTTCGATTTTCCTTTAGAGTATGTGTGATAGGTATTCAGTCAGCACTGATTAAATATTGTTTGGTGGAAGAAGAAATTGATACAACTATTGCAACATATTAATATAGACAAATCTGGGTGTTAAGTCCTGAGTGTCCTATTTAGCTGGCTGTGTGGCTTTGAGTAAATCACGATCTTGCTAAGTTTCAGTTTACTTATCTGTAAAGTGGTAATAATAAAAGCTCTTGCCTCCTAAAGGCAGTGTGTGGCCGATCTAAAAGCTTCGAGGGGCATCTGCATGATTCGGCTGGTTAAGCATCCAACTCTTGATTTCAGCCCAGGTTGTGATCTCACCATTGTGATATCAAGCCCCACATTGGGCTCTGCACTGGGCGTGGAGCCTGCTTGTGATTCTCTCTCCCTCTCTCTGTCTTCTCCCCAGCATGCTCTCTCTCTCTCAAAATAAATATTTAAAAAAAAATAAGTAAAAGCTTTGAACATAAATAAAACAAGGCCTATGAGATGGGTCTGGTTTGACCACCATTTTGCTTCTACATTTCAATATTCAGATAGTGACTTAATATTCTTCCAGGTTAACTTTTATGACTCTTGCATATATCTCACCACTCACAAGCAGCTCAATTAAGAAAGCTTGAGCCACCTCTGAAGCACCCACAATCTCAGGTAGGGCCTCGCGTGAGATTAAGTCAGGATTCTAGAAGTAAATTATGAACCACACTACAGGGTACAGAGAACTCAAACTGGCTGGTCCAGAAGTCCTCAATTCGATGACAGAAATGGAGTCTCAGTGCTCAGATCTTCTTAAAATGTACAATATGGAGAATATGATCTGTTAGGTCTGGAGTGGGTGCTGAGATCCTGCATTTGTAGAATGTGTTTATAGCAGTATTTTGATGCTTTTACTCTAAAGATCAATGGCAAACACACACTGTTTATAAAAGTTCAGGATGTATAGAAAACAAGAGCCATGTTTGCAAAATTATTTATTTACATATTAAGCTCACATTAAGACCTTTCTAAGATAGAATGGCTAAGATGAAATATACAAAGTTGATATCAACACATTTTTATTTCAAAAAATTATCCTGCAGATGGCTTTTGATGAACTCTGCTTTTGTTTTTTTTTTCCTCAACAAAACCAGTATTCCCTTAAATCATGTGAAAATGTCTTCCCATAAGAATAAAGTTAAGTCATCTTAAAAAGCTGAGAAATAAAGAGCTAGCTTTTATTTACTATTAAACAGCTATCCATATGCCATAAGATAGTTTTCTATTTTAGAGTAATGAGATGTTCAAATAAGCCCAAACATGATAAGTTTTAAATATGGAATGCTTTGGTTATTAGGCTTTGAGCTGGCTTTTGGCAGAAACTGTCATTCCAATGAGTCATTATAGGTAATCCATTCAAAACAAGACTTGCTCAATACTCTTACAAAGCACTTAGTCTCGCCTGGATTGGGAATACCTTTAAGATGAAGACAAAAACAGCACATTTCTTTTTTTTCTTCACTCAAGAAAAAAAAATCACAAAAATAAATTCATTCCCACATGTCAAAGTTCACCATGAAGTGGACTTCTTATTCTTAAAAAAAAAAAAAAAAAAAAAAAAAGGTTCATCATAATACCTGACCTGGGTGTTTTTCAACAACCCATTGAATTACAATGGGTGTAATTCAATACATTATTGAATTATTGAAACACTAAACCTGTTAGAGCTCCATTGCTATTCTGAAAGCTTATGATTTTGTGATCTATTTATGTGAAAGGCTTGAGATTAAGTATATAAGCAATGCATTTGAAGCTTCTGGGAAAGATTCACATTTAAAATAGTTTTTAAAATCTGGGTTTTAAGAGTTTTAGAAAAATAAATAAAACACTGTGATTGGTTCTACCCCTCCCCCTCTACTTTTCTCCTTTTACAATTTGAGCTTAAGAGTTCAGGCTCTAAAAAGCAGAAGAAGCAAAAATAGAACAATGTAAGCTTTGTTATCCACCTTTTTTTTTTGTCCTAGTTCACATATCACCAAAGCAAACTTAATTCTCTTTCCTTGAAATGAAGATCCCATCTTCTAAAACTAATATAAATAACTGTTAAGGAATCCAAAGAAAATTTAACCAGTGCTTTTAATAAACACGTAAATGCCTATAAAATAATGACTTGTGATTTCAATGAATGCTATTATAAAGTCTGAAAGCAAAACCTAAACATTTAAGTTCAAATTTAGTCTCTTTAAAAGATCTTTTAAAAGCTATAAGTGCTATTATAAATTGCCAGTTAAATTCCCACTCTAGTTTACAAAAATAAACTGCACAAATGTGTAAATTTAAGGTAACTATTTCGCATGTTGGTCTTCCAATTTTATAAGTGCAGTAAAGCAAGAAATTAATAAGTACCTAGATGTTGATTCGGTTAATTTTCATTTGAGCAGCATTTTGATTTTGGATAAAAGATTCTAAATGTTGTCTAAAACTTTCAGGAAAGTCATATTTACATTCATTGTACAGCATTTTTATACACGTAAACAGATTTATAAGAAGTTAATGTATGCTTTCCATAATGTAAAAAATAAATACATGTGATTACATGCTAAAGCCAGTAATTTGAGAAATATGCTTGGCGTTGTTCTGAGAGCAATAACCTTGAATAACTAGAAGCATATTACATAAATACACTACAGATGCATAGTTTACTTATGTCCTTAGTAGCCTAGGTCTAGCCACAGTTTTAAGTGAAAAAGATTCTCTGTTAAAGCCTATGCCATACATGTCGTTGGGCTTACTAGTAATGTTTGCACTGGGGAAGAAGGATTGAGGAAGGCGTGATAGCGACGTCAAATGTTTTGAAGGGTAATTCTAGAGAGGAATTAAAATTATTTTTCCAAGGGGAAGTCATGACTTTCTGATAGTAAGAGCTTTGCAGACATGAAAAGGTCTGCCTCATGAATGTGAATTCCAGTCCCATAAATGGCTGTGTCTTGTCAGAGCTCAGGTAGGGAGGACTCCTGTGCTGGCAGTAGGTTGTCAGGTGGGGCTAACAGATGGTTAGGCCATGAGGAGGCCTAAAGTTGCTTGATGCAAATTATTTTGTTAAAAAAAAAAAAATTGATGTTTATGAGAGAGACAGAAAGCACACATGTGCGTGCATAGGTGGGGGAGGGGCAGAGAGACAGGGGAAGAATCCCAAGTAGGCTCCATGCCATCAGCACAAAGCCCCACAAGGAGCTCGATCCCATGAAATGTGAGATCATTATCTGAGCCCAAATCAAGATTCAGATGCTTAACTGAATGAGCCACCTAGGTGCCCAAAGATTTTTTTGTAACACTTAATGATCTCTTAGGCAGTTGGCTTGCATGTTTTGTTGCTGCCCATAGAGCAGTATGTGACTTTGCTATTACTTTCTTTTAAATTGATGGGCTTGGCCTTCCAGGAATACATCAGAGTGAATTTTTTCATCTAATTGCTGTCCGACAAAAACAAATAGCTAACTAGGATGAGCTTTGTTAGTGTCCTAAACCTAGTAAGTCCTCCACCAATGCCTGACTAGCTGAAGTGGGTAAGAAGCAAAGATTTTACTTGGGGGAAAATAAGTTACCATTCTAAAATGTTGACTGTTCTAGAAAGTTCTGGTCTTGGTACTGAATGCAAAATCCTATTTGGCACTCCGTTACCTCAGAATGCATGCCAGTGCTTACCAGAGGAAGAAATTCTTATGGTCAGATTTGAGGTGTTAGAGGAATAGGAAGTATGAAAATTTTAACTTATGTTAAATAATAACTCTTCCAGAAGTTAGGTTTTTAACTCTAAAATCAAGGCTTTTTTGTTCCCCCCCAAAAGAGTAAATTCACTAAAAGTGTAAAACAAAAAATCATACCATGGCTCTAAGTGTAAGATAAATAAGGTCACATGGCTTATGTATTTCAAATTCTTAAAGAGGCCCTACAGTGTTTTTAGGAAGACCATTTAAAATATTGTTCCCTGAGTTCTTGAAGCAACCCTAACTGTAAGTTCATGAACTCTAAGATTTTAGAGGGAGAGAACCCCAAAACATGGTTTGCTTATGTATCTTCTAAGTAACTGTTTAAAGTGACTTGTTCAGTGCTTTCCCTATAGCTCAAAGGCTGTAAGAACGTGGCTTTATTCATTTCTTAAAAGAGAAGCTCCCAAAATGAAACTTCTAAGAAGGAAAAAAAATGCTTAAAAAAAGTTTTTTTTTAAATCAAGTAAAGTTTTATCCTTAGTTAACAGTGCAGTTGAGTAAATCAGTTTTTAGTATGTCTAATTGATCAGGAGTGGTAATACTGCCATAGGTGTTAGAAGGTCAAGTAAACAGGCTCTGGCTCTTGCGCCCTCTGTGGTTATTGAGCTCAGGGTCGGCTACCAAAGAGCCAAAATTACTAGAAACAGAATGACTTTTCCATATTAAACTGTAAGAAGACAGTTTTCAAATAAAGATCAAAACGATTTCATCAGATCTCAAACTTAAAATATCTGGAATTTACACAGATTTGTACATGATATTGATTAAAAAAACTGACAACTGGGGGTTTTAAGATTCTTGCATTGTGTTCATATATCCACCTTTTGGGTGGCTATTAGGACATGTTTTGAATTTTAAAAACTGGGGAATAATTTAAACAGTTAGATATGTGAATATCTATTTGCAGCTCCATGAGAGTCTCTTTAGAAAAAGTAATTACAGTGAATGGAGAGTCCAGTTTTGTTGCAGGCAGTTTTAGGTTATGCTAAACTTTAAACCAGTAAAGGTTTAAAAAAAAAGTTGAGAGAATGTACTGAAACGTTCCATCCATTTCAGTAAAGTGCACAAATAGGAGTGTATCCTTTGGCTTGGCTATGACCTCAAGGGAGGTGTAGAAGTCAGTGGTGCTGGTGCCAGATTCCTGACTATAGTACTGAGGCTGGCAATCTTCTCTTCTAGGAGGTAATTTTTCTTCTCTGCTGTTTTTTGTCGCTGTTCAGTCATTTCCAGAGCTTTCAACAACTGGGCATTTTCAACATACAGATCCTTCACCATCGCATCTGCTTTAGTATTCTTGCAAAGCTAGAAACAGAAACCAGAAAAATTTTGACTCCATTTCTGTGACTGTTTTTAATTTAAGGTCTGACATTAGGACAGTTGTTCATAAAGGCAGATGACTTCTATCAATTATATTCTTTTATTTTATGACACAGGTTTAACATCAGATGTGGCATCAGGGATCCAAGCAGAGCACACTCACTTTTTCAAGCTGTTTCTTTGCATAATGTTTGTGCAAAGAAATATGTTCACTAATAAAAGAACAGATTGATATTTGGAGGCTCAAAAATGGTTTTTTCCCCCACCTAAATAGTTATTGCCTTTTCATTCTCTAAAATTAGCAAAATACTTTTATAACTTCTGAGGGTTAGGGTGTGAACTTTAACTCTGTTCTTAACAGATGCTTGAGTTTCCCATTCATAGCCATAACCTACTGATTATTTTAAAATCTGGCTCATGTATTACAATTATAGAGGTAAGATCTGGGCAGCTCCTTTTCCTTAACTCTTCCTCTTTTATATAGAACTTGTCTAGAAGATAGATTTTAATTTTTATGGTTAGAATATGTAGTCAAGGGATGGGAAAATTGGTCAGCAGCCTTGGGATAATTTTGGTTCTTATTATATGTATTCCAGCCCTCTTCCCTTGTTACACCTCATTTTACACCTAGTTTTAAGCAGGGCATCTAAAAGTATAGAGGTTTCAGGGAGTCAAGAACAAGGAAGAGTGGCCAACTTATTAGCATTGCAAAGGACAATGATAAAGACTCTAACACTCTTAAGCCTGGAATCTAGATGACTGGCAAGTGTGACATATTAACCTACTCTATTGAACTGTTCTAAGGAATCATTTCACCCCTCCTCCTCTCCCTTCCTTCCTGCCATTTACACTCTGAATGCTCTCCACAATGGAATTGCACTCTACAGAATGGAATTCAAACTCCCAGTTCAGCAACACAGGCCCCTCTACTGCCCGCTCCTCCTCATTTCTCTAGTTTCTTCTCCTGCTCCTTCCAGGACAGTATGAACTATTACTGTCAAAATGTTTGTAGAATCCACACTCCGAACATTGTCATAACTGTATGATGTTCCTGTAGCCTAGAATGCCCTTCTCACGTTTCCTCACCTGTTCAGATCCTACTCAGCTGTCAATACTCAGTTAGAGGCCTTCAAGAAACTTTCTTTAAACCATGGAGTTGGATCACCTATTCTTCCCTGTGTTTCCCTCTGCTGAAAACAGAGTGGATCATATTTTCTTTATTTTTAAAATTACCACCTTGCCAAATGCTCGATACCTTGTACGTGAACTACACTCCACGTTGGCAGGATTTTGTTCTGTTCACTGCTGAATCTTCTGCACTTAGAAAAGGACTTGGCACGTAGTAACCATGTTTTGAATAAATGAATGATTTAAAGGTTGAACAAAGGATTATGTAAGACTTTCCTTTCTTTCCATTTTGTGATTAAGATACTGGTTGGGTAAAGGAAAGTTCTGGTCTGCCTCTGCATTAAGACCTTCTCTTGGTATTATTCTTCGTATGTTTTATGAGTCTACAAAGCCAGGTTGGGCAATTTCTCTACCCACCTCCACCTGAGGTCTTAAATCTCCGTTTCCAAGGTAGCTGTAAATCTTCCCTATAGAGTGGTCCTTTTTTGCAGGTCTCTGCAGTGGTTTAAATAATATTTTCTAAATCCAGGCCACACCTGCCACCAGCAGGTCAGGGTCCCTATTCTAATTCAGAGCACAGCCTTTTGGGGTTTGGATACAGCCATGAGACTTTTTGAAGTTGTCATAGCCATCTCAAACAGGAAAGCTGAAGTTCCATTTATTATCCTCCCATTTTTTACCTACAAAAATTTTCTGGTGATTTAAGTAGAATATTTACTGTCTGGGGCAAATAAAAAAAATCTAAAAAATTAAATGAGCCACTCAACTTCATTAGGAATGTGTTAGGTCCAAATGAGTCTCTGTTACAAATGTACATTTTTTAAATTGTAGACAAACATCCCTTGGGCGCTGGAAAAATAATGCAGACTACAGAATTCACACTTTTGGAGTGGTGTGGCAGAGAGTGAGCCCTAAATTCTGCTATACATCTGTGGTAGAATTTGCCTTTATTTGACAACAAAAGTGAACGAGTTAATGGCAATAAAGGAATGTAAAACTGGAGTTAAAAGTGGAATGTGGGGTGGATGGTGGGTGGAGAGGACCTGGGAGGCTCACTTGTTCTTTGAGCTGATTCACTTTCTCCTGAAGAAGCCTTTTCACCAGTTTCAATTTCTGTTCAACTTCCATCATTCGTTCTTCCATGACAGTTACCAATTGTTCCTGGTTTCCCTGAAGGGAAGAAAAAATGTGTTCTCATTTGAAAATCATGCCATACTGAAAAGAAAGCACTAGTAATTTATTTTTCCCACAAGATGCCTAGAGAAAGGACAGTAACTGCCTTCGTAAGTGGAGGGGTGGATTTCTGATGAAATGGGGGCTCTGAACACCACATGGCTTGCACGCTAGAAAGGTAACCCTAATCAGGGAAAGAATCAAAGATTAAAAAGAAACATCTTACCTGTGTTACTATCTTCCCCTGAGATAAAGCAAAATTCTTAAAACCCATAATTTAGTACCTGTGGGCACTTCTTCTAGTAAAATAGTTTTTCCAAAGTAAATTAAAATATGGTTATGGTTATCAACCCTGCATCTATGACTTGGGCCTTGGGTCTCCCAAGAACAAAACAAAACTGAGTTTATTCAGGATCACTTAACGTTTCCAATCAGCTTGCAATTTGCATGTCCAGTGTTTCTGTGTGAAATGGCTGCTTACAGTGAGGGTATTAGTGTTCCTTTCTTCATAATAATCGGCTTCTTCCTGCCAGTTATTGTTGTCATCTGTTTCCCAATTTGACTTGTCAATGTGAAGTAAACATCTGGATTGGAGGATGGGTTTATCATAAAAGATTTAAAATTAAATCTCCCCACAAACAACTCCTAGATAAAAGAGGAGGACAGAAGAAGAGCCCTGGCTTCTCTTCCTCGCCTGACGCAACAGTGATGGCTGCAGGAGTTCCGTGCACTGTGGAGAGAAGGACCCAGAGAGACTTAGAGTGCAACCGGCTGCCCTCCCTGCAGGCCACTGAAATGTCCACATAAGGAATTTCAGATTTTAAAAGGTTCTTCAAGCATTTATGCAAAACTCAGACGTTAATGGCTGATGGTATAACTCCTTTTAAAAGTGTTCAGAATGACCAAACATGGGTTGAAAGCCAACATTTGTTTGGATAAAATGACAGCATTTATTCAAATGTAAACAACTAAACCATGTGACTAGTTTGAAGACAATTGTAGTGATAAAAGAAAATGCAGGGAGTAAATTTCAGGAAATTAGGCTTTGAGAATATTTAGCTTTAAAAAATACTAGATTTTAAAAGATAGAATGGCTTTTTAAAGGTCAAATGTAAACAGAAGATGCCTGATTTCTACTTGGCTTAAAAAAAAAAATTACAGATAACTCAAAGAACATGGAGCATGGCCCAAGAGTGAGGAAAGAGGAAAAACAAAGGCAGTCATATATTTAAAATTTATTTTATTTCATCAATTTTCCTTTTTCCTGTCAAAAAACCATTATACATCTTATACAAAACAGTATAAATAACCCAAATTTTCTTCAGATTCCATATATAAAAGTAGTACCTCTTATTAAAAATAGTTACAGCATATGGAATGAGAAAATAAATAGAATACATCCTTCCAAGAATCTCAAGTCCACACTCTTTAAATGGTATAAATAAAATGATTCGCAACCAGCTGAAATTTGTGAATTTGATTCACAAACTGTCATTTCTACATTAATAAATAAGAGACATAATACTGCAAAGGCATAATAATAATAATAATAATAATAATAATAATAATAATTTGAAAGAGCACTTGATTCCAAAATGTTTTCCAGCTTATGTCTCTGGGGGGGTGGGGGGGAAGCAGGGGTGTGTGTGTGCATCTGAGTAGCTGCCAGGGTAAGAAATGTCATCAATAGCAGCCCAGTTTTCACAGGTGCCCAATCCTTCTGTAGGAATCTGCATGCACTGCTCGCTGCTCCGGTAGCAAGGCCTAGAGAAAGAAGGCAAGTGGTACACTTCACCCTGATGTCAAGATCATGTTTTGGGAGGACTCTAAATTCACACATTTATAACACAAAGGATTTTTAAAAGCACACACATTAACACTACAATGCAAGCAAAGCAACACAGAGGTGGAAAAAATCACATCACTCCACACAAAGAGGCAACGTGCAGATTCTAATGATGCTCTGCAATTTTAAAATTAGTGTCAGCTCAGAGGCCAGAAATATGAGAGCCTGCTGTGGTATTCTAGCAAAAGCAGTCTACTCTGCCATGTGGCTGAAGAAAAAAAATTTATTTTTTTCAGTATAGAAACCTTAACAGTTTTTGTGGCGCCTGGGTAGCTTAGTCAATTAAGCATCCAACTTCCGCTCATGATCACCTAGTCTATGAGTTCAAGCCCCATATCAGGCTCTGTGCTGACAGCTCAGAGCCTGGAGCCTGCTTCAGATTCTGTGTCTCCCTCTCTCTCTCTCAAAAATAAACATAAAAAAAAAAAACAAAAAAAAACAAAAAAAACCTTAACAGCTTTTGCCTATCTAATCCTGAAGTAAATGGAGTAAAAGTGTATTTTTTTATTTTTAAACATGGGTGGGTGGGTTGGAAGAACATGCTTTGAAAACAGCATGAATGAGAAAGAAATGGATAAAATCTTAGCCTAATCATTTGGTTAAAATGTCTGTTAAAAACTGAGGTCAAGGTTTTATAACTCAGTTCTGTAATGAGTTACTGAAGCATCTATTTGACACCCCACCCACAGAATTTTGATTTTTGGAAACTGAAGCAGCATAGAGGAAGCTTCCAAAAACGTGGATTAAAGCACAAAAGACAAGAGGCGCCTGGGTGGCTCATTCGGTTGAGTGTCCAACTTGGCTCAGGTCATAATCTCCCGGTTTGTGGGTTCAAGCCCCGGGTTGAGCTCTGTGCTGACAGCTTGGAGCCCCTGCATCAGATTCTGTGTCTCCCCTTTTCTCTGACCCTCCCATGCTTATGGTCTGTCTCTTAATAATAAATAAATGTTAAAAAAAAATTAAGCACAAAAGACAAATAATTGTGAGGTTCTGTTTGAAAGGACAGATGACCGGATATAATGACAAAGCCTCGATATATACTATTAGCAGAGGAAGACAGAACTGCTCCACTGTATTACTGTAAACTTGACTTTGCAAAGCCACTTTGAGATAATTAGGGAAAAGGAGTTGGGGAAATTCCTTATTAAATGTCCATGAAGAGACAACAGAAAAAGAGCATCCAAACTAGAAAGAATGCATTTAAAATTATAAAAAATAAGGAGTAATTTTAATTTTATTCCTAGTTTTCAATAAACAAAACAGGCAAGCAAAGCTGGACTATGAATGAAGCACTCAAGAGAACTATTTGAAAATCCAGCTTGTATCATACTGTGTTGTAGGGAGCTAGGATGATGCTAACTCAAAGGGAAGGGGAAGAGTTTTTCAAACTAGATCATTTTAAAAAATGTAGGTGATGTTTTTCATTTAACTTAAGTCACTGACTCCACAAAGTTCTCACTTGTGAATTCTATGGAACCCAGCAGGCTCTACCCCTCTGGTACAGGAAATCCCAGGGTGCTGTGTTAGTACTGCGTATCCTAGAGGTACACTTGAATTCTGTAGTACTTTTGATATTTGTCCGATGCCAAGTCAAAAAATGTTAGGTCAGCTGTACACTGTGTCTAGTGACCCTGATCCTTCGTCATCAATTACGAATGTGCAAAGGAGACCCAGAACACTGCATCTCCCAGCTTCAAAGCTGAGAGCTCAAAAGCATCACTGCAAAAAACCAAACCCAAACGACGCTGCAGTTCCGTGGATCTGTAACACAGGTGAGGTGGAAACTCTTCGGCAGACATTTAAGTTCTTCATCCCCACCTCTGAACGGGTCTAACTTCCCAATAAACAGTTCAAATTAGGTGATCTGAGTTTACTATGAGGGAAAACAGAGCCTTGTACCTGTGGTGTGTTGGTGTCAGAGGTCCTGTTTTCAAGTTCCTCCTGCAGGCACTGGTTCATCCTTTCTGCCTGCAGCAGCTGCTGTTGAAACTGCAGAAACTGCTCCCTGGGCACCGTCGGACAGGCTTGCTGCTGGCGCAGCTGGAGATCCCACGCATGAGGGGCTGGGCTAAGCATCACAGTGGACCTCAGGTGCTGCATCTGGAGGACAGAGGCAGAGCCCTGGTCAGCCACGGTGCCCTCAAGCACAGAGCTGCCCTTGAAAATGTCAAGCAGAGGGAGTGAAGCTGATGAATTCACGAATGGCCTCTCTGACCCACTGATAACATGAACACAGGACAGTACATGACTTGAGCAAGAAGTAAGTAATGGGAAGGGTCATTTTCCTTAGGAGAGGATATAGTTATTGAAGAAGTAGGCCTTCTTAAAAGTTTTAGACTTAAAAAATTGTACTTCCTCACTCTCGACAGAGTTACACGATATACATAATGTGTCTGAATTCTACTTCCCTGTTTTCCGACACTAGTATCTTTACTTATGCCTGTTTCAAAAACAAACACAGACAGGGTTGAGGTAAGCAAAGGGGAGAATGTGGTTTTGCTTTACAGTTTTGCCACTTACCATTCGTAAAGATTCTTAAGAGCAAATGTTCAATGACTACATGTTTTCCACATTAGCAATTTATTCAAAGAATCTCATATCTAAAATTATTTTAACCTATTTAGTTTACCAATGTTTAGCTCTTAGATAGCACTATAAGATAAGCAATTCGGGGATAGAGGGTGATATTCTCGAACACCTGGGAACTGACGTATTTGTTCAAGACAATGACAGAATGATGCGCGTATCACATGCCAAAGTTGGGGAGAGGAAAAAGGAGAATGCACACTGCATGTGGCCGGTGAAGCATGCCACTCCACATCTGTCACTACACTCAGCAGACCGAGGACTCAACAGAAGGCATGCAACGAACACAACCACGTACCAAACTCAAGAAGAAGCACCTCCAGGCTTGTGAGAGGGGAAGGAGGCCCTCTAAGACAGGACTATAAGTAAACGTGACCATGAAACTTCAGAGCCACTATCCATTTTCTCAAATCTAAATTTCTGAGGTGGGAGATTACCTATTTTGAAATCTTTCTAGTTACAGATTTAGAAAACCCACCATTTTATTTTCAGGAATAAAGAACATGGAGAGTTACAATCCCATGATTTTATGTCAGCAGGATGATTTTCTTCACATAGATCTTTGACTACTAAGGAAAATCTTGGTATAAATGTAAACAGATGTATTCCACAGTTAAAGCAAACTAAAAATGAATACTGGCTCTTACCTGAGGTATGTATAAACTGTTACAGTCAGTAGAAATGATTACATGAACAAGGAGTCTAATGAGGTCTCCATGCTAGGAAATTCATTGAAAGAGAATGTTCTACCTTCACACACTATCTCAGGCAGAGAACTGCACCCTTCTCTGCTAGTTCCAACCACAGAGTTCTAGGTACAGGTTAGCCACAGACAAAACAAAAACAAAAGAAAATTACAGGAGTCATAAAGAGAGGAAGAAAAGTAGGAGTTATAAAAAGAACAGTTAAAACTGGGTATATTATATACTTGAATAGATGTGCTCTAGTCAGAAAGAACTTACAAACGACCAACATTTACATTTCTCTGTATACAAACTTGATAGATACTAAATGTCTTATGGCTCTGATCCTGCACCTGCAGTCTGAGTTTGGGAACTTACCACCTTTTCCTCCACCGACCCCAATATAGTTAGTCCAGGTCCAGCATGGGGGATCTCATGTTGAATACTTGGTTTTACAGTTTACATTCTGCATCTTCAAATGGCAATTTTCTCGTTCAAGTGTTTGAAAACTGTTGGCTACCAGAGGTACACAGTGGACGTGAGAACTGCTGGTATGGACTGTAACCCCTTTTTTGAATGTTCAAAATGAACCGTTTATAGAACACTGCCTCGTGAAGTTCAAAGAGCCCCGGAATGGGACTTAAATTCTTCTATTTCCTACTCTAGTGATTTGGGATCTATAATTGCCCTGGGGTAGGACCATGTATTATACCAGATCAGTGACTTTTAAACTGGCATAGAAGGATGAGGAGAGACTCCTTCCCTCAAGGGAGTGCCTACATCAGATTAGAAAGCTTTTGTTAAGTTCCTTGATCCCAAAGATCCTGATGTAGGAACCTCTCCCTGCCTGCCCCCAGCCCCTGCAGAGTGACAGGAATGTACCTATCCCTCAGGTGAGGTGGACACACACACACACACACACACAAAATGGTGTGAAAACCACTGTACACCCCCCAAAGTGGCCTACTCTATAGATATCTGAATATAAGTAAAAATCCAGTGTGTAGGGCTGGTGGGATAAGCGGAGTTCCTGCCCAATGGTTAGAGTCTTTGGCATAATGCAGAAGTTTTGGAAGAACTGATGGTTGGAGAACACTGTGTAATTAATGCCAGTGAATTGTATACTTACAGCTTCACATGGCAAATTCTGTTATGCAAATATTTCCATAATATAAAAGGATACCAAAAGTCACTGAATCATACACTTTAAATAGGTAAACTGTATATAGTATGTGAAGTATATTTTTAAAAAGCGGATAATCCAATTTGTATAGGTCTGTACAGAGTTAATAGCTGTCTTCTATCCTCAAGAAAATTTCATTAGAGTAGTGTAGGAGATAGTCTTCAGTGTTTCAATGGAAAATTCATGCTTTTACCTTAGTTATTCAGCTCTAGTGCCGTGAACCCTCGATTTACCTCATCCATTAGCAAATCTTTACTACTCGATCAAGGAGAAAAATAATGAAGGGAAATTGCTTATGATTGCTAATCATGTAAAGCGGGGTTAGGAAGAGATGGAGGTTTCTGAGGACAGCTCGAGCAGGTGGGAGAAGAATTGGCCTGCGGGCAGAACATTTGGAGAGGCTCTGCCAGTGATTAAGTACACCCTGTTACTTATTAATTTGGGACTAGAGCTGTGGAGCTTAGCTTCAGATACCTTATTCATCACAGTATATAATTATTTCATCAGAAAGCATGTATATCTAAACACAGCCTGCAGCTTGAGCTATTGAACACATTTATTATATGCTGTCAGAGAAAGAAAAAATGGTTTAGATTTCACTATTTATAGTTTAATCTCCCTATTAGTGGATAAATCGGAGAACTTAAAGTTGGCAGAAACCTCAGTGGACATGCAAATTTTGAGTGTGACATGTTTGACCATATTTCACATTTAAAAACCATCCATTTAAAATTACTTGGGCATGTCCAATTTCTTAAAATATTTAAATCTTTCTCCAGATAATTCTGGTTTTAAGAAATTTTATACATAGTAGTTTTTAAGAGCACAAAAACACATTTTCTACCTATGCCTCTCTACCTGACATAACTTTTACAGCTCACTCCATGGTATTTTCATTTACCCAAAGCCAAACGTCTCAGTGAAGTTTTTACTTATTAAGGAGGATTTGTACAGATATTAACATCCTACAATTGTACTTAGTAATCAGAAAGCAGTCTGGTAGACTGGACACTCCGTGTCCAAGCTGACAAGTTTTACACCTCCATTTTTATGTTTAACAGATGTACCTCTCCTGAGGCAGTGCTGAATTACAAATGTTGTAATAAACAATGACAGCACTTGACCATTAAACTTCTAAATGCTAATGTTCCCAAATTCCTAACCTAAGAGGCTGCTAGCAACCTGCACTACATACGATACAGGAGGTATTGGGAAACTGTTATAACCAGAGCAGTGGTGGGGAGCTCTGGGCCAGTATCAGACAGAGTCCCTGCCCCTGAATTTGTTGCGGTACGGGTACTTGCATTTTAGGTTTACCTGCATTTTTCCTTCCTCTGTGAAGCAGTGTGAATTCCTGTGACTATGTAATGAGCAAAAATGTCTGTCAAACTTGGTAAGACAGACCAAAGAATTCAGCTTGGCAGCACACTTTTCCAGTTTTTTTCATAGCGGGAATTCAGTGCTATGCTAGTCTCTCTCAACAATGGCACATTCATGGGTTAAAATATTCTCCAGAGCTGAGGCCCTTTGCTTAAAAACTTACCTCCATTAGCTGCTCATCCAGTTTTACTTGTTTCTTTTTCAGGCCTTCATTTTCCAAATGAATTGTTTCTAATTCTCTTTCAAGGGAATTCATCTGACTGACCTGCTGAAAAACAAAAATACCAGATTTCCTTTAAAAACAAACACACACACACTTGAGTTGCTCTACTTTATTTTGACACACGTCAGTCCAACGTCTCAACCCTTGGAAGAAAGCAGAGATCATTCATCAAAGAAAAATGACAATATGATTCAGTGCATCAATTACATTTAAGGAGTGTGGTTTTTGATCATCACTGCTTACTTGCACAGAACAGATTCCATAAGGCACCTGGCTTGCACACTTCAGTGTCACTCACTGTAAGAAGCACATCCAGGACATAAAGCCACACCCATATGTACATACATATGCATAATCAGTTATAAGTACAAATCACTGAAAGAAAACTTTCATGAAATGATATTTATCCTTACCATGAGCCATGTACTCTGATATTTTCTAGCACATTTTATTAATAAAAAAGGTAGATGTTTTCACTAAATCACTTTCATGATCCTCTACTATGGATCTGCGGTGGGAAAAAGTCTTAAGGCAAAGTTTAAATAAGGTTCAAAACAGAGTACATAAAACCTGATTTATATATGGGGCGCCTGGGTGGCTTAGTCGGTTAAACGTCCGACTTTCGCTTAGGTCATGATCTCGCGGTTCGTGGGTTCGAGCCCCACGTCGGGCTCTGTGCTGACTGCCAGCTCAGAGCCTGGAGCCTGTTTCAGTCTGTGACTCCCTCTCTCTCTGACCCTCCCCTGTTCACTGTCTCTCTCTCTCTCCTAGAAATAAATAAAACATAAAAAAAAAAAAACACACATTAAAAAAAAACACCTGATTTATATAACTCCTATCTCAATTTTAAAGACGAAATCTAAAGATTTTATGAGCATCCGATATTTTTTGGAATTCTCTATTGCAAGAAGAATCTCATGAGCTACCTGACCAGGAATTCGGGATATTGCTAAGTAGAAAATATAGGATACTTCTCAAGGATGCAGATTTTGGTTTCTATCAAAAAGAGCTGAGGAGAGTGGCAAGAGTTTTTAAACAGAAGTGTAATCTTTTCAAGTTAAAACCTATCATTAGACTTTCCCCTCAGTGAGCAGCTGGATGCAACCCTTTATCTTTCTGAAAAGTGTACTTGAATGTACCTAAAATTAAATGGCATTTTGGCTTTAGAGCACAAACTGGGCTTCTTACCGCCTATGGTCATAGCTTTCACAAACTTAAAATTTTCATACAATCTTTACAACAGAAATGAATGATTATTCATCATTCTGCCCCCATTTTTGCATAAACTGTAATTTTCAGAAGAGGAAGGTAACAGTGACCACTCTGAGTTTTAGTTGAGAAGAAGGAAGAAAGAAAAACAAGTAATGACAAGGACTCCCAGGGTAGCACTGGTCTTAGATCTCTTACTTCATGGAACAAACTATAGAAAGTTGTGCTAGAGGTTTAACCATGTGGTAGCCACCCTCCAACATGGTCCCTAATGATGTCCACCCATGGTGTTCACACCCTTGGTCTGTGTGACCAACTGAAGACCACAGAAATGATAATGTGTCACTTCCAAGGATTCACTTATAAAAGGCACTACAGCTTCTGTCATGATCTTTTGGAATTCTCTCTCTCTCCTATCTCTTGCTACCACGTCCTGAGAAAAGGCCCTGGTGGGGAAGAACTGAGGCTTCTGGTAAAGAGCCAGCAAGAAACAGAGCCTCTTCCTAACAGTTATATTACTGAACTGAGAAGTGGATGGTCTAGTTCAGTGAAGCCTTCAGATAAATGTAGTCCCAGCTGATATCTGGACGGCAACCTCATGAGAGAGCTCAAGCCCAAACCTCTCAGCTAAGCTGCTTCTGAATTCCTGGCCCACAGAAACTGAGACAACAAATGTTTGTTGTTTTAATTTGTTACACAGCAAGAGATAACTAATACAGACCATATAGTAAGATGTTCATAATATTCAACATATATATATATATTTAAAAATATATCTATTTTACTAACTTAAAAGGGCTGTGGGGCACCTGGGTGGCTCAGTCAGTTGAGTGACTTTGGCTCAGTTTATGATCTCACAGTTCATGAGCTGGAGCCCTGTGTAGGCTCTGTGCTGACAGCTCAGAGCCTGAAGCCTGCTTCAGATTCTGTGTCTCCATCTCCCTCACCCTCCCCCACTCTGTCTCTCTCGTGCACTCTCTCTAAGGTAAATAAACATTTTTTAAAAAAATGAAAAGGGCTGTAATACTGTTGAAGATGATTAAGCATCTTCATTATAAATGCTTAAAGTTAACTGCTCCTTTGCAACCATCACTCAATCAGAAAGAACTATGATACGATTTGACCAGATTACAAAAACATAGATATAAGAACCAAAATATACCGTTGTGATCACTTCCTTGGAAGCATGCAGGGAAAAAAACATACACTTAGGGACACATCATAGTAAGGATACTGACACGTAGTATAACCTCTCAAAACTCACCTTCCTATTAGTAGGCGATCGTTCCTTTTGAAACTGTTCACACTCTCTCTTTAAGCTCAATTTCTCTTGCTCTGTAGGCTTCACAGTACCTGATGAGTTTAGATGTTTTTGGTGCTTGGGGGGAAGAAGGTTGGATTCCAGCTGACGGACCTAAGAGTAACATATGTATGAGGAACAAATGTTAAGATGCTCATCCAGTGAGAAAAAAACACAAAAAGAACATAAGTTTTGTTATATTAAAAACACTTTCCAGTCAAGTCTGCCAATTCTTTTAATTTTTTGATGTTTGTTAATTTTTTGATGTTTTTGAGAGTGCGTGTCTATGAGTGAGTGGGGGAGGGGCAGAGAGAGGGAAACAGAATCTGAAGTGGGCTCTGAGTTGTCAGCACAGAGCCCAACGTGGAGCTTGAACTCACAAACTGTGAGATCATGACCTGAACCAAAGTCGGACACTTAATCAACTGAGCCACTCAGGCACCCGAGTCTGCCAGTTCTCAAAGTCTGCCTTTTTGGATTGCAAAAGATCCTTCTAGGTAAATCTATTTTTAGTCTGGTTGGGTCTAAAAACCCCACACTGTAAGGATCTGAGAATAGAGGATCTCTGGATCTACCAAATTGTTGGGCGTCCACAGTGTGACAGGGCTGTCAGGAAAACAGACATGGTCCTAGGCGCCCGCTCTCTGACGTGAGCATAACTTTTAGGAGTCAGTGAGGTGACCGTTCCATCAATTTCACATTGGACTGTTGACACGTGAAACAACATATCTACATCAAGTTCCGTGAAGACAGCGACCATGTCTGTCTGGCTCAACACTGTAACTTCCGCAATAGCAGAGTTTCCGGCACAGAGCAGGTGTTCTAAATCACTATCTGTGACTCTTCAGAGAGCTCTTCCTCAAGGGAGATGTTTAAGCAGCGTTGGTCAACTACTCAGCAAAAGTAAAGACTATAAACATCAATTGAGTGTTTGGAAACGATCATCTTCAGAGACCATTCTAACCTCGAAATGCTGAGTCTTTAAAAAGGGGTACTTTTTCTCTTGCAAGGAGTTAGCCCAGCAAGATGGGAGTCCAATTTTGCCATTTTTGTACTGCCAGTCTTGGTGGCTGGTCTACTTGAATGAAGAATAAATACATGGTTACCATCATTCCTATGAGTCTATTTTGGAAGTGACGACTAAAATCATTGATTTTTAATATAGAAACGATTACACAAAATGCAAAACAAAATATTTTATGATCATACCAGGATAAAGTTATTTGCAAGTAAATGATAAATCAGACCTTGTGAAAGTAAGTCTGCCATAGCAGAATCCTTAAATCCATACCCTGGAACCATTTCAGTCCTATCAAACATTCATCTATATACCACACTATTTTCAAACGTATGCCACCGTGTGCTGCTTTTTGTCACCTTGTCCCGCGAGTGCGTGAGTTCCGCTTTGGTGTTCCGCACCGCAGTCTGCAGTCTCTCGTTCTCCTGCCTACACAGCTGTTGTTCCTCCTTCATCAGATGATCCATCTTGTCCCAAGATGGCCTTTGCTGCTGGTTATGGAATCCTGATGGATGGGTGGCTATTTCTGGGGCCCAGTTCTGAAAAGCAAATTGCAGAGTTAAGCCTTAAACATAAGCTGATTGTTGTTTTGAATCTACTCAGTGACAATAATCATTCTTCATGTCTTCTAATAGGGATGAGTGTATGTTGTCTATATACATATAAAAAAAATACTTGGGAGGTTTGATTTAAAAGAGGTTTGGAAAATTCTTTGTTTAAAATAATCTTTGGCAAAATAGCCCCATCAAGTCTAACAGTAAAGATGTTAGGGCAAGTCGAGTCCATATGGAACCCAATTGCATAGAGGTTGGTGGCCTTAAAAATAGCTTCATTCTTATGAAGTTAATGCTTTGAACCCAGATCACTATTCTTTTCATTTAACAGAGAACACAAAGGGGACTTCAAGATGCACTGCTAACCTGAAAGCTTTCACAAGCTAAACTCTTTCATTTTTTCCCATGTGCAATCATATCCTTTCTTAGAATCCAAAGCACATACTGTCCATGTAACTGAGACCTGAACTCAGGATATGCTTTTAGCTACCAAAGGGATTTTTTGGATCTTGGAAAATGCTTTAAAAAAGGTAACAGGTAGGTAAACCTTTTGCATTTTAAGCCAATACATGAAAAAGAAAAAAAGTTACAATCCCATTTCTGAGAGAAATGTCAGCCCAGAAGTAATTTTTAAAACTGGAAAGAACTATTTTCCTTTGTAAAAAAATAAAAAAGAGGTCTCTGCTGGCTCTGTTGGTAGAGCACGCGACTCTTCTTCTTGGGGTCATGAGTTTGAGCCCCATGTTGGGTGTGGAGCCTACTTAAAAATATATGTATGTATATATATATATAAAATAAAAAGTATCACCAAGATATAACTGTATTAAAATAACTGTCCTACTTTTATGGTAGGACAAAATCTTAGTATCTCCACAAGGCTGACATCTGTAATACCACTTTTAATTTATATAAACACACAAAGTAGCATTTTGATATATTAAAACGAGATACACTTTATACAATATCAAAATGTTTTTGTTACCATAAAATAACTCAGCATGGCCTCCTGACTTGCATAATACAAAACAATCTTGTCACTCTCCATTTATAAACTCCATTTATATGAAGTTCAGAAACAGGCATCCCTAACCTATGGTGGCAGAGGGTGGAGAAGTGGGTCCCCTGTGGTTACTGACTGGAGGGGAGATGTGAGAGCCTGCTGGGTGCTGGCAGTGTTCTGTAGTTTGAGATAGGAGGTGTTTACACAAGTATAAACATATGCACATACATCGGTGTGGCAAATATACACAAAGACTCGTGAACAACACAGGTTTGAACTGCACGGGTCCATTAACATGGAGATTTTTTTTGAGACTATACAGTATTGTATTTTTTCTAGCTTTATTATAAGAATATAGTATACAGTATGTATAATATACAAAATATGTGTTACTTGCTTATATTATTGGTAAAGCCTCCAGTAAACAGTAGACTTAACTATTAGTAGTTAAGTTTTGGGGGAGTCAGAAGTTATATGTGGATGTTTGACTGCACAGGGAGTTAGGGCCCCAAACCTCTGCGTTGTTCAAGGATCAACTACATATTTATGTAAACACACATACATCTATAAAAATACTCAAATTACAGTCTTCAACTCTGTGTGCTTAACTGTATAAAGTTATACCTCAATAAAAAAGAAATTACCTTGTCACCAGCATTCTGAAGTTGCTTATATAAAGACAACACTTCTTGTTTTAAAGCCTCCTTTTCCTGCTGAGTCACTCGGAGGTCAGATTTAATCAGGGACATTTGCAGGTTTACATCCTGTAGGGTGTCTTCTAAACTCTGAACCTGCATCATGAGAAAAATCTTACACTGTGACACAGATCCTCATGGTCTCATCTATAGCATGTCTAGGAATGAATGAGCTGGGATAAGAGAATTCCAAGGTCCCTCCTATTTACTATATCCAGCTCTTTTTAGTAGCCTAGTGGAAACCCCAGTTATTATGTTTATTTACCGGATATTACATTCAGATCAATTGATGAGCTATGCCCTGGAGCAAGGTGTTGCTGACATAGTCATCTGGTATATGATCAAGTGATATCTTACAGAACCAGTGAGTACCAGCTGGCATGACAAAACCTAGCTCAATCCCATGAACCGTGAGATCACAACCTGAGCTGAAATCAAGAGTTGGATGCTTAACCAAATGAGCCATCCACGCGCTCTGGTATCTATTTAATTAAAATTAATCTAGATTTGTAAATGCAATCTTGATAGATATATTAACAAGGCATGAACCTGCCTTAGAAATCCTTTTTCTAAATCAGAAACAAGCAGCCATTTCTACACAGTAATCTCAAGGTTTCAAAAGTAATCTCATAATGATGAGGTAATCTCATAATAATGAACTCTGGAGAAACTGTTGTTGAATTTCATCACACTATAAGCATATGACAAATATTAGTCAAAATGAATCATTATGAGCCAATTCTATCTGGAATATTCTTTCTACTAGAAATTCTGCTGAAATACATAGGAAAATATTAACTGTGCAGGTGAAACAAGAGTTATCCACATACCTTTTCCTGTGAAGCCACTAGTTGCGACTTTAAGGTCTCACTCTGGTGTTCCCACGACTTCTGTTCTTGCTTCATCATAGCAATTCTGTGCTCTAAAATGCTTGATTTTGCCAACTGTTTCAGGACAAGGAAAGAGATAGTAGGCATGTCTGCAAACACATCTAGCCTCGATTTACCTATCTCCACATAGGCTGAAAAGATCAAACGCCATGGGGGAGCAGGGCAAAGTAAAAGAAAGACATTTTCCTGACTCCCTTTTCTACCTTTAATTTTGAGGAGTCTCTTCTCTTTGGGAGTTTCCATTTTTCTCTCTCATTGCCCTCATTGTGGGTGAAAAATGGTAGACTGAAAGGCAATTAGAACTCTCAAGAGAGTACCATAATAGGAAAATACAGAATAGGAAAATATGGAATGCCTATTAAGGCAGGTGGGACGAAAGCAATGTTATAGGACTTGCTAGGGAAAATACAATAGAAAACAAAGTGTGTGTCTACGTAATAGATCTCAGAGTATTAAATGCAACACTATATTATTAACAGTGACATACATAAATAATATACATTAAGTAGCATGGTTATATATTAAAATGAGGAAAACTATGTATTACTATGTTTAATAATGTAATTATTAAACAACTAATTTAGACTCCTTTTAAAATCCTGACCTCAGAAATTCTGAGGTCGCATAAGGCCCGATGAAATGCTATTCCAGGAGACCATGGAACACTTTGGCTAAAACGGGAGAGCCAAGTGCCACTGGACACAGAAATGCTCACTGTGGAATACACTGTAGAGTGAGGGTAAAAAGTCTTCTGTTTACTACCTTATCCACACAGCTCTTTAGTTCCTCACTGAGAGTTTCCTTTTCTTTCAGCAGTTTTTCATTGTAGCTAAGAACACTAGAGAGTTTCTGCTGGAAGTCAGAGAGATCAGGACATCTGTGCAGCTGTAAGAGATAAACAATTCCATCGCGTCTCATGGCTGTATTTATAAACAGGGCATTTTCATGGCTGCTATTTCCCTATCTACATAGATATTTCACAGGACATATAAACCCTAAGGAACTATAAAATATAAAAAAATGTTCCCTGCTAGAGTCTCTCCATTCTCTAATTGACTGCCAAAATGTCTGCTCAGATGGATACACACAGACACTGTTATATAATGGTCCTAGCCTCTGTTTCACCTTCAGGGGAAAATAAGTAACATGATGCCATTCTGTCATCAATTTAACTTGTGCACGTATATAGCACCAGATATTTTCCTCATCCTTTTTTAACTAGAAAAAGATCTTTTTCAGCTATCTCGGTCAAGACTATAGACTTGGCATGAACCAAGTACAGTGAATCAATACAAGGACAAGTTTAAAGATAAAACGGTCAGTGTTTTTCAGTGTATTTCATGGGTTCCCTTTGGAAGGGGCCCAAACTGCCTTGCTTAGTAAAATGTTAATGTGAACACACTGGCTTCCTCCTCTCCACTGGAATCAAGACAAACCAAAGGCTGTTTCTGTTCCATTTAAGTATCAGCTTTACTAGGACTGATGTTGTGGACCAGATAATTCTTTGTTGTGGGGGAGCTGTCCTGTGCACTGGAGAATGGTTAGCAGCATCTCTGGCTTTTAGATGCCCATAGCACCCCTGTCCCCACACACCAGTTGTGAAAACCAAAAATGGCCCTAGACATTGCTAAATGTCCCAGGGTGTGGGAGTGATTCCTTCCTCCCTGCAATGACTGCTTTAAAGACATCGATTGTTTCTTCCCATCGTCCATATACTTTTATTTCCCTCTGTTTCACTTGACTTTTTTTTTTTTAATGTTTTTTATTTATTTCTAGGAGAGAGAGAGACAGCGTGAGCAGGGGAGGGTCAGAGAGAGAGGGAGTCACAGACTGAAACAGGCTCCAGGCTCTGAGCTGGCAGTCAGCACAGAGCCCAACGCGGGGCTGAACCCACGAACCGTGAGATTATGACCCAAGCGAAAGTCGGACGCTTAACCGACTAAGCCACCCAGGCGCCCCTCACTTGACTTTTATATTTTCAGTTCTTTATCATGATTTTATGGCCATCTTTCTACTTCATATCTTGTTTCACACATTTAGCTTCAGGAATAATATGACAACATAGACTTTAAGGGTTGAATCTTGTCTTCAACTGAGAATACATCACACCTTACAAATCTAAAATCAGGACACAGGACAATGCAGTTTAAAGTACCTAGGCACTGCTTTGCTAAAGGACCTTTCTCCTTTGCTCACTACCTTCCTTCCTCATCCCCAGAACCTCACAAAGCCTGGTACCATTTTGGGTGTGCCGGCTGGCATGTGACTTCTGCTGATGCTACTCGTGTTTTTCGTCTGTGCAACAGAAATTCTCACTCATAATTTACTTATATTTTGCCCTACAGAGCAAGCACATACTTCCTAGGTCCACACAGTATGGCAGCAACAATGGGCTGATACTATCCTATTGTCGTGATCCAAAAGAGCCCAGGTGCCACAGAATAACTTCCTGCCTAAGACAGACAAGGCTCACCATTTTTCTACTTCACTATTTATCCCACCATGTCTGTAAAATCTATCAATAAAAATGTGCCAAACGATGTCCTCATCATGCTATTTTACTCCCAGTTACACTCCTTTCCTTCTGATCTCTAGCTCAGTGAAGTCACAAAACACACATTTCCCATGCTATGGATTTGGAGCCCATCATTATCATCTTAAAGACCAAACAACAGATTTTCAAAAGGTAAAGGAGAAAAGGATGCCCACGGTAATTAGGATGCACTTGGTAATAACAGCACTGGAAAACTTAGGTGCCACAGAAAGGCCCTATGAGCTTTAACTTCTGCAGTGTTTACAATGGCAGACAGCTTCTGTTAGGGCAGAGCAGATCTACTCTGCATGGCAGCCTCTGACTTACAGAGCTCCTACCAGGTACCACGATTAGGCATTAGGAGAGGCACAAATGCCCTGGAAGTATTACAATCCTATTAGGAAATCAAGACTTGCAGGCGTCAATTAGAGATCAACACAAACATAAACTCAGTGGTAGAGACTCAAAACTTCGGCATTCATAGGACACCTTTATGCTCATAGGCTGAACAGATACAAAACAGAGAATTTTATAATCTAAAGATGTCTTAATATCAAAGTAAACCTTTAGTGAAGCAAATTTAAAAAAATAGGACGAGGGGCACTGGGTGGCTCAGTCGGTTGAGTGTCCAACTTCGGCTCAGGTCATATCTCACAGCTCCTGAGTTTGAGCCCCACATGGGGCTCCCTGCTTTCAGCCTGTCAGCACGGAGCCTGCTTCAGATCCTATCGCCCCCTCTCCGTCCCTCCCTGCTTGCACTCCCCCCCAAAAAGAACTAAGTTCTCCGATCTATAAATAAGGATTAATCAAATCCTGTGCTCATTAAAAAGTGCAGAATAAAGAATAAAATAGGACAAAGTTCAGGATATAACTTTAGGTGAACTGTCTTTTATCCTTAAAAATCAAGTCTTTGTTTCAAACTTTGAAATAGGCTTCTTAAAGCCAAATTCATAACTGAGACTGCATCCCTGATAATGTTCTAGAATTTATTCTTTAGCCCAAGACAGATGACTCACACTTGCCATAAGAAAAAAGGGAAAGTGGGCGGGGCGCCTGGGTGGCTCAGTCGGTTAAGCGTCCGACTTTCGCTCAGGTCATGATCTCACGGTTCGTGGGTTCAAGCCCCACGTCGGGCTCTGTGCTGACAGCCAGCTCAGAGCCCAGAGCCTGTTTCAGATTCTGTATCTCCCTCTCTCTCTGACCCTCCCCTGCTCATACTGACTGTCTCTCCCTCAGAAAAAAATAAAACATTCAAAAAAAAAGAAAGAAAGAAAACATTAAAAAATATAACAAAAAAAGAAAAGAAAAAAGGTAAAGTGGGACCTTTTTGTGTGTTGCACCAATCTGGAATAGTTATTAAAGTTATGAGCAATAAAGTCACTTTCATTTTAGACAAATGTATTGTTACTTTTCACTGGGCTGGAGGAAAACAGAGCAACAAATTTCTTAAACTGAAGTGGCTGTGACTGATTTATAGAATTTCAGTCTACAGCATGTCAGTTACATACCTCGAACAGCATGTAGAGAACTAGCAATAGGAGCCCTTATACATGGACTTGTACACAACAAGCTAGTTGACAGGACAGCGCATAAAGGATGTCCGGTGGCTGGCAAAGCCAGACCGCCAGGTCCGCAGTGTTCTATGAGCCTCCCCGCTGCACCCACTCCACACAGCACGCCGTCTTACTTGTTTCATTTTCTCCAGTTCATCTTTGAGACGGAGGTTCTGCTGTTCCACAATATGAGTCTGTATTTTCACTTCAGAAAGTTCTGCCTCCAGAGAAGACACTAAAGTGGAGGACTAAGAAGAAAAATTAAAAAGTCAAATAGAGGACATACTCATTTAGCCAGGGGAGACTTCCTGTGTTCACACACAGCAGCATTAAGGAAACCCTAGCCCCAGATTCAATGACACACTCTTTTATGACCATGACATTCAGTGGAATGAACCAAAACTATCTTTTTTTTTTAAGTTTATTTTTACTTTGAGAGCGAGCGAGCGAGCACGAGTTGGGTCGGGGTGGAAAGAGAGGGAGAGAGAGACAGTAGCAGGCTCTGCACTGTCAGTACAGAGCCCGATGCGAGGCTTGAACCCACAAACCGTGAAATCACAACCTGAGCTGAAACACAGAGTTGGATGCTCAACTGATTGAGCCTCCCAGGTGCCCCCTGAAACTATCTCCTGAAAGACTGTCCACCCCAACATCACAAACATGATTTCTCAGATAGTTTTTGCAGGTTTCTCCACTGCAAAGCTACTTTCTCTGGGGGGAGATAGTTTGAGGCTATGAAAATCATGTTTCTCCTTAAACTTTTGTTTATTAATTTTAGTTTCTATCAGTGGATTTTGTCTACAGTAGGTGCTACTCTCATGTTTGCCTAATGATGACTTTCTATTTCCTTCTTTCACTCTACATTTATTAATCAGAATTCTACTATAAGGGAGAGCTGTTAATTCTTCTCCATTTAATCAATTTTTAATATCAGTCTGTACCCATACCTACTTATTCTATATTTATTTTATGATTAATTATGATTATTTTGTTGGTCAAACTATTCCAGCTTTGGCCATGAGCTATTTTGTTGGTCAAACTATTCCAGCTTTGGCCATGAGCAGTTCTTTAGGTGGGAGTCTGTATCCTTTAAATATGCCCCATCTATTTTCTTTAAGCACTTTTTTCTTTCTGGCACCATGAGGTGTTCCAGACTTATCTTGAATTTTCCCTGCCCCAGCCCTAGAATCAATCATTTTTTCCAAAGAGCCCTAGTTTCTTTTATAAGAGAATGATATTTAGAAACCAAGATCTGGGCACTCTATGCATATACATACATCTATGTCTCTGTATCAGTCTATACATATATTAAGAAACGTGGGTTTATACTAATGCCTCAAGTTTGAGTCCAACACCACAGGGTTCATTTTAGCCTTCCGCTACTTCCTCCTTGCAGTTTCCTTCTCCAACAGTGAGAACCTCAGTTCTGTTGTCTATAATCTATTTACTATTTGCTCAATTCTAATATACACAAAGTGGGTTCAGAATTACTGACTTATCCCCCATGAGAAACACATTCACTGGCTGGAGCATTTTAGCATTTGTGTATACTTCTTTCTTTCTTAAGCCCTACAGTATAGTCAAGATAATCATTTCCAATTTACTTCATTCTTTTCTTCCCCATCGTAGTTACGTTATCCATTTGTGATATAGTTAGGTTCATTTCTTAGTGTTTGTGTTCCAGGCTGGTGTCTCTCGCCATCCTGATTGGTTTTAACTGTGTGTTTATTTGTGGGTATGCGAAGAGTATGTAAAACACTGCTATGCTTCCAAGAGTCAGAGCCTGAAAAGATTTACTCAAGGAAGTGGTACTCCCATCCCTCATCCCTTCTACATTGTTCCCATTCCTCTTTTCCATCCCTTTCCCACCCACCCCCTATGGGTAACCATCTCTTTAGTTTCTGGTTTTCATTTTTGTATGTCTTTCACACAAATGAGCAAGTATAGGAGCATGTTTATTTTATACCATCCCTTTCTGTCTTACATGGACAGAGTCATCCTCTACTCTTTTGTGCTTCTCTTTTTCACTTACGAGTATGTCCTGGAAAGAATTTCATATCGGTAGACATCCTTCCCTTCTTCCCTTCCTTCATTCTCTTCCTTTTTCCCTCTCTTTTTCCTCACTTTTCTTTCTCTCTTTCTTTCTTTCCTTTTTTTATGGCTGCACAGTACTATCCCAAGGTGTGACCGTACCCACATTTATCCAGCCACTCTCCTATATATGAACATTTAGATTGTCTCCAATATTTTACAGTTACAAACAATGCTATAATGAATAACTCTGTGTATATGAGTATTCACACTGTTGGAGGTGTACCTTTAGGATAAATCCCTAGAAATGGGATTGCTGGGCCAAGTGGTAAGCACATAGGTAATTTTGTTAAGTATTAGCAAATTTCCCTCCAGAAAGATGATATCAGTTTACACCCCCAGCAACATACAAAAGTGCCTGCTTTCCCCAGAGTCTTGTCAACAGAAAGTCATATTTTAAAATCGTTTCCAATCTCATAGCTGAGAAAAGATATTTCAGTATCGTTTTATTTGCATTTTTATAATTATGATTGTGAGTTTTTCCATGGGCTTCTAGGTCATTTTACCTCTTTTTTATTGAGATTTATTCATGTCTTTTTCCCAGTTTGCTATCAGATTTTGGCCCTAAATCCTTGATTTTTAAATGTTCTTTACACAGTAGGGATATTAGCCCTACTTTCTGTGGTATGTGATATAAATATTTTTTCCCAGTTTGTGAAATGTCTTTTGACTTTGTCTATAGTAGTTTTTCTCTGCCACAAAAAAAGTTTTTATCTAATCATTTCTTTTTTGGCCTCTGGTTTATGAGTCATAGTTAGTTTTTCTCATTAAACATTAAACATTAAAGAGAAATTGGCCCATGTTTTCTTCTAGTACTTATGTAGTTTTTCTTCTAATCCTTATGTAGTTTTCTTTCTTATATTTAGGCCCCTAATCCAATTAGACTTTATCCATATGTACTGTTTAAGATATGATTTTTTTTTTTAAGAGAGCATGCAGAAGGGGGGCAGGGAGAGAGAGACAGAGAGAGAATCCTAAGCAGACTCCACACCCAGCACAGAGGCCAAGGCAGGGCTCAATTCTCATGATCCTGAGATCGTGATCTAAGCCAAAATTAAGAGCCAGATACTCAACTGACTGAGCCACGCAAGCACCCCATATGGATCTAATTTTATCTGTTCCCAAATGTCTGGGTTGTCCAGGCACCACTTATTTAAGAAATCCATCTTTCCCCCAGTGATTTGTTATATACTACATTTCCACGTGTATTTGAGTCTAATTCTAGACTTTCTGTTCCACTTCTCTATTTGTCTATTCATTTGCTGGTACTATATTGTTTTAATTATTAAGACTTTATGTATAAGAAATTGAATATAAGCATTGCTTTATGCTTTGGGACTTGCTCCCAAAAGGCTGTAGGGTGGCTACATTCCATACCTGCACTTTACATTGTTCCAGTTCTTCCTTCAGATTAGACTGTTCTTGTTTCCATTCCTCCAGTGTACTGCATCCTGGCTCTTCATCCTTCTGGCATAGCATTTCTGCCAGATGTTGATTAAGTTCTTGCAGTTCTTTCTCATTCTGAGAGTTCTTTTGGCTAAGTTCAGCATTTTCCAAATCCAATTGTTGGTTTTGGGTTTTTAATTCTGAAACCTAATGAAAATTGAAAGGAATTTTAAAAGCTAGTTACCCTAATTCTACTAAAAAACAGATTTAGAGACTGGTTTTGTTCTCTATGTCGATAAAGTTTTATACATACATATGTACACAAACATACCCTTAATAACAGAATTTAATCTATTATTCATTATTACAAATTCCATCACTCGGGAAGTGTTTGAAGAAGTGACAGACCCTCCATACAGTCTAACTCCACGGGGGTAGCCATTGTTCAGAGCTGGGTACATATCTCTCCAGACTGTTTTCTATGTATATACAAAACTCATATGTACATGGAGGTTTTCTCCTTCTTATCACAAAAAATTGAATCATTTCAGATGTTTGGGCAACCTGTTTTTTCCACTTACAATATCTCACAGACTTTTATCTTCCCAAGTCAGTGCATTCAAAAACCACAACAAGCTATATTTTTTAGTGGCTCTAGCCTATATTCTAGGTGTCAAAACATTCCATAATGTACTTATCCATTCTCACACTGACACACAAGTTTGTTATCATTCTTTTAATTATGAAGAAACAAAACAATCTTTTGAAAAACTCATTTACAGAGGGTACCATTTTGGATTTCGGATCATCTTCTTAAAAGCGGGGCTGCTGAGTTAGAAGGTATATACCTATATTACTGGTTTGATAGATATTCCCGAAATGTCTTCCTCGTGCTACCACCTTATAGTCCTATCGAAAATGTATGAGTACCTTCATACCCTTACCCCTTTTTACGGACTGGGTGGTATTTTTAGTTTTTGCTCATCTGAAAGGTAAGAAAAGAATTTGCACTTCCCTAATAAGGTTAATTATCTTTTTCTATATTTTATTTCTCCCCTTTACTTGACCACTCCTACCAATTACCTGGTTTTCCAACTGAGTTTTGCCCTTTATTTGTGAGAGCACAGAATATATTTTGGATATTGAGACCTTGTCTGTTTCTAGTACTGAAAATGCTCTTTTCCCAGGATGTCCTGGTCTTTTGGCCATTTCAGATAGATTCTTAAATGGCCCTGTCCTGCACAACTGCATGTCATGAGACTACAAAATTGGGCACTGGAATGGCACAGGCTATCTGCATCAATTCTACTCCTATGAAAAGATATATACACTCTTACTCTTTACCTGTGAAATTCTGTCCTTAACTAGCACATGGACCCCAATGTTCATAGCAGCACTCTCCACAATAGCTAAAACATGGAAAGAGCCTAAGTGTCCATCAACAGATGAATGGATCAAGAAGATGCGGTTTATCTATACCATGGAATACTACATGGCAATGAGAAACAATGAAATCTGGCCATGTGTAGCAACATGGATGGACCTTGAGGGTGTTATGCTGAGCGAAATAAGTCAGGCAGAGAAGGACAAATATCATATGTTTGCACCTATAGGAGGATTAGGAGGAACTCAGCTGAGGAACAAGGGGGAGAAGATGGAGGTAATGGTGGGGGAAAGGGAGAGAGGCAAACCATGAGAGACTTTTGAATGCTGACAAAAACTGAGGACTGATGGATGTGGGGGGGAGGGGGGGATGGGCATGGAGGAGGACACTTGTGGGGATGAGCATTGAGTGTTATGTGGAAACTAATTTGACAATAAACTATTTGTAAAAAATAAATAAATAAATAAATAAAGATGAGAACAATGAAGTTCAAAAGAAAAAAAAAAGAAATTCTGTCCTTAACTTTCTGGTTTCAATCATGGTGATGAAAGAGGAAGGTGCTAACATTAATTGAAAGAATGTGACGGACAGGGTTAGTATTTCATGAATTTGGTTTTAGAGCTCATATCGTCTCCCCATTCCCACTGATGATAAAATTTGTATTAAATACTCATAATCTAGAAATAACATATATGTTATCATAGTCACAAAAAAATAGAAACCTAGTTTAGAGTCCGCATGGGGTGAGTTTCCATTCTGAAACTCAGGTTTCACAACTTTATCACCATTAGCTATGTGTCATTTATAGTAGTATGTCCTATGAATTTATAAATTGCAAATAAAAGAAGAAAATTTCAGAATCAAGGGACACTGGGAAATACCAAGTATCTCCTTACCTGTTTCTTTAGGTTTTCAACCATCTTCTGAACTGCAGCTTTTTCCTGTTTTACAGTTTCTATTTTCTGCCTAAAGGGACAGTGAAAATATAAGAGTTAGGCTTTAAATGCTGAAGTAAAACAGTTTTAGTCCTTGCAAAAATGCCCTAAGAAAATTTAAGTATATGTCTTACCACATTTCTTCCTGAGATCCATTTAATTTCCCTAATTTCAGGTTACAAATGCTATCTTCTTCATTTAAAGTAGTAATTTCACTTCTCAAAATAGAATTTTCTTCTTGAAGCTTCTCAGATTCACATCTGAATCATAGAGATTTAAAAATACCGTTATAACAAGGCAGTCGTGGCATCTTTGAAAAATGCTTTCTAGGAACTTCCAATGAAACAAGTATTCCATGCCAGTTAAAAAGAGAAGTCTAAATTAGTACACTTTTAGTACTGGAAATCAAGCGCTGACATACAGACTCTTTTCTTTTGGGAAGATGAGAATGTCACCAGAAGCCATTAGGGAAGTGTGGCTGAAACACTGGCGCGCAGGCAGAGATGGGAGCCGAGACTCTGCCCGCTATGGTTGCTGGTTTTCTCGGTGGCAATCATACTGCTTTGGGCTAATAGCTTCCATTTATCTCGGGCTCAAGTCCTACCTGCTCTATAGAGGCATGGGCCCTATTGCTAAGCTGTATTAGCTTTTGTTACATACCTCAGGGCACCTACAAAAAGAAAATTCACTATGTAACTAAAAGAAATATGTACGCTCAGGTTAACTTTGTGATGTTTTTCAACTCATTATATTTGGATTTTTAGAACTAAAAATGGTCTGAAGAAGTGGAAAAACTACATCTGGAATTCAGTTCTTTTGTTTCCTATCATTAAGGTATTTCAGAAACATGATGTAATATTTTCCAAGTCTTTGAAAACCAAATTTGCTAGAAGACTATTGCAATCATGTTATATAAAATCAATTGAGTGGTGTTTCACATGAGTTTCATTTCTGTCTTAATTTCAAGCACACTTATTAGAATTTGATAGCTCTTCAACAGAACAATATGTTCTAAGATAAATTTCCATTGTTTATACAGTATCAGCCTGCACCTCGAGTGATAGATGTGAAGAACTACAAGCCACAAAGCATGGCATTTTTCCTATATTAGTATAAGAGTTCTCTTCTATCAAGTGAGTTAATCATAAACAAAAGGCATTCTCATAGAACATGTTCCATCAAATGAGGAAAACTAACATTTAGCCAAAACAAAACCAAACAAACTACCAACCCAAATGAAATGCTAGAAAAGAGTTAAAGACTTGACACACATTGAGGATGCACATGGTTAAACAGCAAACACGCTCCGTTAAGACACCCCAAACGAATGACGTTTATTTTCTATAGAGGGGGAGGGGATGCCTCCTAGGCAGGGTTATTCTATTTGTTAATACAACACAGAAGCAGAAGGAAGTCTACGGTACTGCTCTTTTCTTGAAGACTAACAGGTTAGTTTCTCTAGGCACAGCAAGTGGCGGAAGTTAGATTTGGTGAGGTGCTCTTGGAGTTCCATGAAGTTCAGAAGGTACATACGTTACCTCAGAAGTTCAACTTTCTGTTGCATCTCACTGCATGTGATTTGCAAGTCATGCATCATTGCCTTTAGTTCCTCTTCGTTTTCTCCTTGAGAAGGTCCATCTTTTTGCTTAACTAAAGTAGTGACTCTCTCCCTCAGCTTTCTTGTCAGCTCCTGCAGCTTTTTCTTCTCCAGTTCCAACTCTGCTATGGTGGCCTGACGCTGAAGGTGTCTGTCTTGAAGGCCCAGCAGAGCGATGTCTTCCTCCAGTAGAACTTGGTTCTGTACTCTGGGCTTCTCTCGACGCGTCCGGATTGTTCTGTGAAGCCAGGAAATTTCACTTGCTTTTACTTCTCCCACGAGCTGTGCGTTCTCCTGCTCGAGGTACTGGTTTTCTTGATAATGTTCTTCTAGAATATGGTGGACATTCATCACTGTGGGTACACGCTCTTCCTGTGTCTGATGTCGTCCGAGCACCTTCTCTTCAGGTTGGACTTCCAGGCTATCTAAATGGGCTTCCCATAAGGAGAAGCAGTCACAGCGCAGCACCGCTCTTTCCTGGAGCCTCTCAATCTTGCCTTGAAGTCTCAAAACCAGAACATGCAGTTCCTCGTTTTCTCTCTTGACCTCATTGTAACTCTTTTCCAGGCTGAGGAAGGTCTCGGTCACCTCTTCAACTTTCTTTAGCTCATCCTGCAATTTGAAAACTTCTGAAGTGAGATCTTTGTTATGTTCTAGTGCTTCGTCGTAGCGCACCTCCATCACTCTCAGCTCTTCCTGAAGACAGTCATTTTCTCTGCTGGCATCTTCATACAACAATTTATATTTGGGGGAAGCCTCAGGGATTCTCTCAAGCATCTTCAGTTTCTTTTTTAGCACAGAAACGTCAAAAAGTAGGTCCTGTTTCTTTTCAGAAGCCCGACTGCAGTCTGCACGCAAGATCATTAGCTGTTCCTGAAGCTGACGAATCTGATTCTTCAGGTCCCAGGTCTCGGTCCTGGTCTCTTCACTGTTCTCGAGCTCGGAAAAACTCTCTATTGATGCTTCAGATTCCTCTGTTTTGACTTCCCGTCTCTGAGCTGAGCTCGTCCCTGTGCTTCCCAGATCCCGGGCCTCGTCGTCTTGTAGGTCACTTAGGGCGTGCTGTGTGGCTACACCTTCTACTTGCTTCATTTGAGTCTGCAGTAAAAATGGCTCTGTCGGTTCCACAGAATTTCCAAATAATCCCGTAGTTGGCTCGTCTAAACAAGAAGACATTACTGACCCCGGCTCTAATTTTTGTAACTTCTGCTGCAGTCTTGAAATTTCAGTGGCCATTTTCACATTTTCCTTCACTGCTCGCTCGTGAGCTCTCTGCAGGCTCAAGAGGACATCTCCATTCTCTTCCAACAACTGCTTTCCTTGCTGGAGCAGGGACATGGCTCCACTGCCTTCTGCGTCCTCCCCGCCCACTGCCTGGCAGCCACTCTCTGTCCTGGAGAGAGGAGATACCACCTGCTGCATTTCTTTGATTTTATTCTGCAGCCTAGAGATTTCTGTGCTCATCTCGGCCCTCTCCTGATCCGCTTTCTCACAGGTCACCCTGTGGACACTTTCCATGGCCTGAAGCCTGGACATCATTTCCTGCCTCTCCCGGTCGTATTCTGTTTGCAGCTTCTCAAGCTGCTGGCTGGCGGCCTGCTGCCCTGAGGCGCCTGCCTGGCACGGGACCTGCTCCCGGTCCCTTGGCGCTCCTTCACGACCGCTCTTCAGCTCAAGTATCTGGTCAGACAGCAGGCTCTGCTGACTTTCGGACACGTTTCTTAGATCTTCCAGGTCTCTGAGCAGCTGCTCTCTTTCAACGACCATACTACTCAAATGTTCTTTGTACGTTTTCTCCAGCATCTCTCTCTCCTGGCTCAGCACCAGGGAAGTTGCTTTCTCTCTTTGGAGTGTCTCTTTGAGCTGCTCCTGGGCTTCGGCACACTCCTGGGTGAGCTCGTCCTTCTCAAACTCCCACTGGGATCTCTCCTCCAGCTGCTGTTCCAGGAGCTCCTTCAGCTCTTGGCAGTAGCGCCCCTCCAGGCTTCGCAGGGCGCTCTCACACCGCTCGGTGACCTTCTGACAATCAGCCTGAGACTGGGCTTCTATCTGAGAGGTTCTTCTATTACACTCAGTTTCCATTTTTTCCCTAAATGTAGTCAACATACAGCATTACTGAAACTGCCACCGACTCCAGAAGCAAACAAAACACATTTTCCCGTGCAAAGAAGACACTAACAAGCAGACAATCTAAATCCTTTCTATAAAAACGGTCTTTACGTCTTCCTGTGTAACTGATTTATACAGAGACGGATGGGGTCTCATTTCTAAGACCGGAGACTGGCAGCCATAATGAACTTAAAAGACTTACCTCTCTCTGTGTTTAGAGGGAAAATCTAGAAATCGCCTTCTTTGGCATCCTCCTGGATGTGTTTATGGATTTTTAACCAAAAATATAAACTGATATTTCACATTCACGATCAAATGCATATTAACCTAACCCTAATTCGGGAAGTATACAAAATTCCTTCATTTTAATTAAGTATACATCGGAGAGTAGTAGTCCTGTACACCATATATATTAATATATTCATTACGTTTTTCCTTATTTAATAAAATAGCACTAAAATAATCAGGGTATGAAGCCTCAAAGCCCTCACATGTACCTGTGATTTCATGTGGGGAAGGTAAGCACAAAGCTGCACTTCATTATTTGAGTTCTTCAATACAGAACTTTACCCAGAATTTAGCTCACAGATAACCTTTCTCAGAACACACTAATTATTCTCATCTGGAACCTGAAAGGATAGTCGTTGAAATGAGAAATACTATCTTTTGGGGCGCCTGGGTGGCTCAGTTGGCTAAACATCCGACTTCAGCTCAGGTTCTCACAGTTCATGGGTTTGAGTCCCGTGCCAGGCTCTGTGCTGACAGTTCAGAGCCTGGAGCCCACTTTGGATTTGGCGTCTCTCTCTCTCTCTGTCCATCCCCCGCTCATGCTCTCTCAAAAATAAACAAACATTAAGAAATACTGTCTTAAGGAAAAATCCATTTCAATAACCCCAGGGTAGGCTTACATCTAAACAACGGCAAAATAGGTTGAGAAACTAAGGCATTCAGTCAAAGTCTCCTTAACTGACTGGAACTTCTGGTGCCCCCAAGGGACAGTGTTTTGGCTTCTCCATTTCCCCTATTTTCTCACCTTCCCTCTTGAAGTTCCCTTTGGTGCTTTTCCAAGAGCTCTTTCCGCAACTCCTCCTTCTCAAGAGCATGCTTCTCCATCAGGCTTTGCAGCTGCTCCTGGTGAAGCTGCTCGAGCTCCTGAGTCAGGCCTCTCACCTTCTCTTCCGTCCAGGCGCCCTTCCGAAGGAGCCCTTCCCTCTCGCGGTGGAAGCTCTCCTCGGCCTGCTGCAGGCGGGCCTCGAGCTCCACCCCGTGCTCCAGCCTCAGCTCCTCCCGCAGGCGAGCCTTCTCCTCATCCCACCTCATCTGCAGTTCTTTCTTCTCCTCCTCGTGTCTGCAGACGGCTGTATGCTGGGCCTCCTTGAGCACCGCTGCCTGGCTCCGAAGTTCTGCAATTTCATTTTTAAGGTCATTTATTTGTTCTCCCAAGATGTGCGCCTCGTTCTCGTACTTTTGCTTCGTGCTCTCTTGCTCCTTTTCCCAGGCGACCTTGGTCTCATCCAGTTGTTTTTCGTAATGGTGCACCTGAAGTCGGAAAGCGAAACCACCTCAATGTTACTCGACTCAGGGCCATGGGAAGGCGGGGGGGGGGCGGGGGGTTGGGGGGCAGTAACTACTTCTCTCCCATGTGGACGTTCCTCAGTTTTCCCATTTTAACAGCTCGAAAACATGTTAAATGAGATATGATTGAGTCAGGCATAGTTTGTTTTCCTTTTTAACTCGGTTGAACTTTATTAGTTTCTGAACAACTCTGATAAAAATGACTAGACTTCCACATAGATACATTGGTCTTCCCAGGCATCCTGTCCAACTGTAAATGTAGGAATTTAAAATATTTAAATTCAAACATTGATCAGACACCTATCATAGGCACTCGGTGGCCTTGTGGGGACACAGAGTCAGGTGTGATATAGTCCTGCCATCGAGGAGAAACCGCTCTGGACACGGGTTTGTCGAGTGCAAATAAGTATGCTACAGGGCAGAATGAAACACATGAAAGGTATACAAAAGAGAGCTACCGTGTAACCTAGAGAGAGATTCAAAGAGGAAAAGATCACATTTGGCCAAGGGCATTCAGGAATGGGCTCGTGCTAGATGTAGCATTGGTTCTGAACTCTGAAGGGTAAGCAGACTTTCAAGAGGGAGAGAGGAGTAACACAGCAGGTGCCAGCATGAACGAGAGAGGCCACTTTGATGAAGAACTGCGAACTACTGGCTTGGCTGGAGGAGAAGGTAACAAAGAAGACTAGATATATAAGCTGAAGCACTGTGGTGGAGGGTTTTGGAGGCCAAGCTTCAGAAGTTGTACTTACTGCTATATCAAAGGGCTTTCTTTGGTCTCATTAAGATGTTTTTCAACAAGTCAGAAATAATGCATTGGCCTTCAAGTTCCATGCTTGCTAGGGCTGAAGATAATACATTTTGGCAAAAGTCTCTCCTAGGAGGAAAAGGCCTCATGCTCAGCCTACGAAAGAAACCATCCTGAGGAAAGGGGTTTTGGCAGCCACCAGAAACAACAGGAAATGTATAAAATGTGATGCTCTATAAGGCGCCGGAGTGGCCTAGGCGGTTAGGCATCCAACTGTAGCTCAGGTCATGATCTCATGGTTCATGGGTTTGAGCCCCACATCGGGCTCTGTGCTGACAGCTCAGAGCCTGGAGCCTGCTTAAGATTCTGTGTCTCCCTCTCTGTGTGTCTCTCCCCTGCTTGTGCACACTCCTGCTTGCTCGTTCTCTGTCTCTCAAAAATAAATACACATTAAAAAGAATTTTTTTTAAGTGATGCTCTATGAGTAAAAAGAATTAAGAATGTCCTATAAGTCAAAGCTTGCCAGAGGTCAAAGAAATGAGAGAACAGAACAAGGACTTACTTTATCTTCAAGCTCCAGTCTTAAGCGACATAAGTCCCTGTGATGTTGCTCTTTCATTTGCTCAATGACCAGCTCTGCCTCGATGCTCATAGTCAATGGATTGCATTCTTCAGAACCAAGCCCTGAAAACACACAGGACCCGGTGAGCCTGTGGCAGTCTCTTTCAGTAACACAACTGGCCTCTGAGGAGGGAACGTCCAGTTAAACAAATACATTTCAGCCTCAGTTACCGCTGATGGGATCTACTAGGAAACCAGAGAAGTCAAGAGGTGGCTTGAATTAAGGAAAACAAGAGAAAAATGACGGTGAACAGGCAATACAGTAAGATTCTTTTATGTACAGACTCTGTACCAAACCTTGATAGAATCCATCTTTTTGAAGGGTAGGTGGGGGCAGGTGTGGAAATTGTGGTTTAAAGGTGACCTTCTAAAATGAAAATGCTGGGGAGTAAGGTAGTTTGATTAGATCAATCAGCTTTCTATCCAAAAAATACTATGTGACAAATCAGCAGAGAGGCAATGTGGCAGAAGGTGCCTGGGGGCGTTAACTTCATGGGTCAAGAGAGCGAACCCACAATATTAATTTCCTACAGTGCAAGCGGAAACCCATTTTAAATTATCAGCTAAAATTTTAAAAATAGGTTAGGAACCTGGATATAGGCAGTTTGGGAGGAAAATTCTCATGTCATTCATAGGAGTTCACTTCTGCAACTGTCCATGATGACGACGGAGAAGGACACTGAAATGTGAAGCATAAATTGGAGACTGAGCTCGTACATGGACCAAATCATTATGTCTAATACTATGTGGGAATCTCCTAAGGCAGGGGATTCAAAAAAGTTTTCACGTGGGTTCACAGGCAGATATGAGAAAGGGCTCGTCTAGCATTTGAGATTGAGTCTTGCCTCGAGCTTTCTTTTCACATATTCTTTCTTTTCCCGTTGGCATATCCCCACCGGAGAAGTGATGGGTGCAAACCACCCCAGGATGGAACAGCTTCACATATCCATGAGGAGAACCCCCCACACTATTGGGAAAGTCCAGAGAAGCTTCTGAGATGCATCATACCATCAGCTGGGTTCCATCCTTACACTACAGTAAGGCTACTGACCACATACTTAGAATCACAAGAAAGGTCTTAAGCCTTCTCTCCGTCCCCTCCCAAATCCCTTATTTATTCTAGAATGAATAGCTAATGAGAGGAATAAATAATCCTTGTAAGAACCTGTACTCCGTTAGCAGTAGGGAAGACTAGAACAGAAGAATTTATTATGAGTTTGTGAAATTCAAACCCAACACACTGAGGAAAGAGGCAGAAGGCCAGGAGGAAGGAAAAGGGCTGATGAGAAATGCAGCAGTGTTCCCAAACACTGCCTTCCAACTTTCCCACTCCAGGTCCTCCTCAAAGGCACAGGCAACCAACACTTATTTAACTTATTTGTGGTTCTACAGAGGCAATGCTGGTTTTAATATGGCCAGTGTAAGCAAACCAAATTCTGGTTTCTGGTTGGCCTATTCTCCAAAATGATCATCATACCAGTTAGGCACTCCTTAAGAAAGGGAGGATTCGGCAACAGTTCAGTGTCCGAATGTTAACATTCCCAAGCCCTGGATTCTCAGACTTGTGCCAAGTTTGTTTGTTTGTTTTAAACAAAGCAAATATCCTTGTGATTTGAGTTTTGCATTCCTTTGTTGATATGTATAAAAATCAGAAAGAAATATTCTCATAAAGACTTTAAGGATAAATGAAAAAAACAGACCACAAATGAAATAGCTCAAGAAAATAGTACTGCCCAGGTTTTTAAAAAAATTTTGTTAGTTGCCAAAGTTGTGCAATTTTACATTCAGCCATGGCCATAAAAGCAAAAGCCAAAGGCAGAGCCTCTGAAAAGATGATGTCTGAATGGCTTACCCTGATCAGGCTCAATGCAACCACTGTTAACCTCAAGTTCTTCGGACAGTGAGTTCTTCAAGGGAAGTCTCAACACTTTGCCTTGCGTACGAAATTCCTCCAGCTCAGACTGGAGTTCATCCACTTGGTCTTGTAATACCTGGAGTTTAAAAACCAACACAAGTCTTTTTTTTTTCTTTTTTAGTTTTTTGTTTATTTATTTTAAAGTTTATTTTTCAAAGAGAGGGAGGGGGACAGATGATCCCAAGCTGAGAGCAGAAAGCGTGATACAGGGCTCAATCCCATGAATCATGAGATCATGACTTGAGCCAAAGTTGGACACTTAACCGACCAACCCACCCAGGCACCGCAGTTTGTTTATTCATTTTGAGAGACAGAGCACGAACAGGGGAGGAGCAGACAGAAAGAGAGGGAGAGAGAATCCCAAGGAGGCTCCATGCTGTCAGTGCACAGCCCAATGCAGGGCTTAATCTCATGAATTGTAAGATCATGACCTGAGCCAAAATCAAGAGTCAGACACTTAACCGACTGAACCACCCTGGTGCTCCATAAAAATCAATGCAAGTCTAAAAATTACAGCAAAAGCACAAGCAACAAAAGAAAAAAACAGGTAAACTGGACATCACCAAACCAAAAACTTTTGTTTCAAAGGATATCATGGAAGTAAGAAGACAACCCACAGAATAGGAGAATAGCTTTTGCAAATTACATGGTCTGACAAGGGTCTTATAACTAGAATATACAAGGAACTATTACAACTCAATAATAAAAAGACAATCCATTTAAAAATTAGGCAAAATATCTGAATAGACTTTTCTCGAGAAAGAGATGCAGGGGTGCCTGGGTGGCTAGTGAGTTGGTTAAGTGTCCCACTCTTGACCGGTTTGGGTCATGATCTTGTGGCTTCATGAGTTCAAGCCCTGCATGTGCTAACAGCACAGAACCTGCTTGGGATTCTCTCTCTCCCTGTCTCTGTCCCTACCCCATTCATGCTCGCTCTCTCTCTCTCTCTCTCTCTCTCAAAATAAATAAACTTTAAAAAAGAGAGATATGCCGATAAGCCCTTGAAGAGATACTCAAAATCAACAGTCATCAGGGAAATGTAAATAACACAGTGAGGTACCACTTCACAACCCCTAGGGATGGCTAAATTCCAAAAGACATAGCAAGAACAACTGTTGTCAAGGATGTACAGAAACTGGAACTCTCACATTGGTAGGAATGTAAAATGGTGCAAATTCCTTGGGAAAAGTTCAGCGGTTCCTCCAAAGGTTAAACATGCAGTGATATTATAACCCGGCAACTCCCCCCTGGGCATATAACAAAGAGAAATGAAAACATATCCACATAAAAACTTGTGCACAGATGTTCATAGCAGCATTATTCATAACAGACTAACCCTAATGTTCATCAACTAATGAACGGATAATTAAAATACAGTATAGACATATAATGGAAGATAATGTAGCAATGAAAAGAAAAGAAGTACTGGGGTGCCTGGGTAGCTCAGTTGTGATTTCAGCTCAGGTCATAATCTTGCAGTTCAGGAGTTCAAGACCTGCACTGGGCTTTTCCCAGACAGTGCAGAGGCTGTTTGGGATTCTGTCTCCCTCTCTCTGCCCCTCCCCCGCTTGCTCGCGCTCTCTCTCTCTCAAAATAAATAAAATTTAAAAAAAGGAAGGGGAGAGGAGAGGAAGAGAGAGGAAGGGACCACTGATACATGCTACAACATGGATGAACCTTGAAAATACTATGGGAAGTGAAGAAGTGAAGGAGGTCAGCCACAAAGGACCACATCGTGTATGATTCCATTTACATAAAGTTTATGAAGATTCCATTTATAAAGAATAGTCAAGTCTCCAGAGACAAAAGGTGGATGATGAGTTGCCTAGGGATAGACTACAGCTAAGAGGAGTGGGAGTTTCTTTCTGGGGTGATAAAAATGTCCTAAGATCGATTATGGGAGTGATTGTACAATTCTGTGAATATACTAAAAGATATGGAGTTGTACACTCTAAATGGGTGAACGACATGGGTGAATGGTGTATAATCTGTTTAAGAATATAACTGAATGGATTTGGGGGATTTGGGGGAGGTACAGATGACAGATTTTACTAATGAAATCATAACTTTAAAGAATTATAAGGAAAACACCTCTACTTGATTAGAGACAGCCAAAACTTAATTGTAAAATTAGCATTAATGTTTTGTCTCTTTTCTCAAAATGTGCACATATATTTCCTAGGAAGGCAGTCTATGGGCAACCTCATAAGGAAGTGATTGCTTTCCTCATTTCTGTACAAACACAATTTTCAAGTAAAGCAGTCAGAACTCAGTTATAATTACCTTGTTAAAATCAAGTTATTGTGATTTAAGAAGAGAAAAAATCCCAAATTAGTTACAACTGAGAGTTAGTTACAAAAAAATCAAAGACGCCTATTATTTATAAAAATGTTTTTGTCTCTTCTGGTAGGAATTTGTTGTCTGTTTGTTTGAATTTTGTTTTTTAATGTTTATTTATTTTTGAGAGATGGAGAGAGACAGAGCATGAGTGGAGGCGGGGCACAGAGAAAGAGAGGGAGACACAGAATCCAAAGCAGGCTCCAGGCTCTGAGATGTCAGCACAGAGCCCAACACAGGGCTTGAACCCACAGACCATGAGATCATGACCTAAGCCACAGTTGAATCATCCAGGTGCCCTACTTCTGGTAGGAATTTGTAATTATTTAGTAGCTAAAGCCCTGAGTGATTTCTACTTCTTCTGCATTTTGTAAATAAAATAAGGTATTCAGGGGAAAAACACATACACACAGGACAAAAACAAATTACATCAGATTAGGTCTGCAGTGTTTGATTAAGAAAGGCTCATTTTAGGGTCATCTGGGTGGCTCAGTCAGGTGAGCATCTGACTTCAGCTCAGGTCACAATCTTGCAATTTGTGAATTCGAGCCCCGTGCCCAGCTCTGTTCTGACAGCTTGGAGCCTGGAGCCTGCTTTGGATTCTCTGTCTCCCCCAACACCTTTCTCTCTGACCCTCTCTCTCAAAAATGTTAAATAAACATTAAAAAATTTTAAGAAAGGCTCATTTCAGGAGCACCTGGGTAGCTCAGTTGATTAAGTGTCTGACTTCGGGTCAGGTCACGATCTCATGGTTCTTTGGTTCCAGCCCAGAGCCTGGAGCCTGCTTCAGATTCTGTGTCTGTCTCTCTCTCACTCTCAAAAATAAATAAATAAACATTAAAAAAAAGAAAGGCTCATTTTGGAATAAGCATGTGAACATGACCATGTATTTCTCTACTTGGACTAAAACTTTATTCTCCTCTAAAGAACCAGCAATCTCTGACGTGGATAAAACAAATTTAAATACAGGTTGTATGAGTCCCTAATATTCTGGGTACTAAATAACAACAGCTAACATTTGGATTAAATGCTTACTATGTTCCAGGCTCTGTTCTAAATAATTTATGTATATTCACTCATTGATTCTTCACAACCTCCTGAGTGAGTACTCTTATTTTTACCATCTTATAGATGAGGAACTGAGGAGCCCACAGATTACATAACATTTTTATGGTCACTAGTAAATGGTGAAGTGGGATTTGAACCCGACCCCTCCTCCACTTACTAATTTCTCTTTAGTCACTTACCCTGCACTGCTGCTCATATTCATTTCTCATCTGTGTCAGCCTCTCCTCTTGCAGGAAGAATTCAGCACTGCTAGGATCAAGGTCACCAAACTAGAAAAAGAAAGATACAGCTTTCATTTTCCCCAAGTGTCCTTCTTGGACCTTTAACCCACCAAAGGCCTCAGTTTCTGGTGTTCACCCAGAGTATGGTCTCTTGAGTATGAAAGGAATGTGACATTTAAGCGTAACACTACCAACTGGATGATGGGAGAACATTCTAGAGTGATGTGTTCAACTAAGGCAGGGGTCATTTCTCAGTACTATGCAATGCTTCCCTTGTATCCAGTCTCTGAAATTAGATCCCTGCAAAACTGACGGCTTACATTAGCTATCTAAAAACTTCCCTAAGAGAAACTGACTTGGTGGTATTGCTTCTGCTCTTCTGAGTAAACTACACTTTGGGCTGCATATCAGGAGATCAAATTCAGATTTACCTTTTCTGCTAACACATTTTCCAAATTTCGCTGAAGTCTATTTGTCAGATTCTCATACTCTGCCAACTTCTCTGCATTTTCCAGAAGCTCATTTTCTAGACGATTGTTTTCCTAAAGCAATTTGGGGAAAGTAAATGGGTATAAATTAAAAATAAGCAAACCATTGTACCTTTTTATATGAAGCATAAATTAGTGCTCTAGACTGAGAAAATTTGTTGATCTTGAAAGTTTCAGTAGATTACAGAAATCAACAGTAAATATAAAAAAATTGGTATTTATCTTACAACCCAAAAGTCTACCCCCTCTTTTTTGATCCTACAGAACTATGCTAATATGGTAGCCACTAGCAGCCACTAGCAGTTCTCAGTAAGGTACTGAGGACTTGAAATATGCATAGAGCAAATTGAGATGTACTCTAAGTGTATAAAATACTCAACAGATTTTAAAGACTTAGTGCAAAAATGTAAAATGGCTCAATAATAATTTTTATATATTGATTATGCATCAAAGTAATGTTTTAGAGGTACTAGAATAAATATAGTGATTCCAATTAAATTCACTTGGTTCTTTTTATGTGGCCATTTGAAAATCTGAGGTTAAATATACGGTTTGTATTGTATTTCTATCCAAAAGCACTGGAATGTAATATTTGATGATATGAAAAACATTCTCAACAGACTGTTACAACTGGTTGCAGGCTACATATCAGTTAGTAAAAAAGAACTCAGAGAAACTATCAAAAAGTAGAATAACCAGGGGAGCCTGAGTGGCTCAGTCAGTTGATCACCCGCCACTCTTGATTTCAGCTCAGGTCATGATCTCATGGTTCATGAGTTTGAGCTCTGTGTTGGGCTCTTCATGACAGTGTGGGGCCTGCTTGGGATTCTCTCTCTCCTCCCTCTCTCCCCCTTCCCCATTTATGCTCACTCTCTCTCTCTCTCAAAGTAAATTTTAAAAAAGTAACTAAAATTAATTTCATTTATTAATGGTATAGCTTGGTTTATATTCACTTTACAATCTTATTTTGGCTTAATGATGTAAAACCCCACACATATAGGTTTTTCATAACTTGTATATTTAAATTATTATAACAACACCTCAACAGAAGTCCACAAAAAGTAGGGGTTTTTTTTCTGTATATATAATACTTGTGAGAGATCTACACCCACATTGGTTTAAAAAGATAAAACCACACAGACGTGCATTTTGACATATGTTCCGTTCCAGTGTTAAAGGCTGATTGGAAGAACATTACTTTCAAAGCATATTTTGCCAAAAGAACATAAAGCCAGTATATTTTTAATACATTCTAGTTCACACCCTCACACAGCAATATGGAATAAAAAAGAATATGCTTGAAGAGTTTTTTCCTTAAAAAAAGAAAAACACACACACACACACACCACTTTCTACCAAAATGCTAGTGCTAGAACTCTAAGCTTTCAAAGTATGTCTAAGTTTAGATGTCAAAACAGTAAGGAGCAATCTCTGTGGTGTATCAGGCCTGTGCTGGTACTCTGGAAACTAACAAATCAGACTCCGTTACTGACCACAGGGAAAACACAATCTGGGCAGCGGGGAGGGAGACAGATGTAGACACAATTATCTGTGATGCACGATCTTCTGGCAAGAAAAAAGGAAGTGTAATGGGACTGAAAGAGTCACGTGGCCTGCAGTGTTGGAGAAAGCAGGGAAGGAGCATAAAAGCTCACTGAGAAGCTGCGAGAGCTGATGGCAGCAGGGGTGGGATAAAGGGGATGGCCCAGGGAGCTGCTGGCGGGACCTGAGGGTGGAAAAGTGTGAGGACAAGGCCCCTTCCAGGGGCTTTCAGCGCTACCACGATGTACTTTTACACAGGGTAACAGCACGTCCTTCGCTAACTTCTTTAGTGTTCTTTAGTAACGTAACTCTGGTGGCCATATGGAGACTGAGTGGATGGAAGAGAAGATGCACAGAAGTCAGCTGAGAAATTTTAATGAATTCTGAGCCTGTTCCGAGGCTGTGGAAACAGAGAGGAAGCGGATAAATCTGAGAGACATTTCAGAGCACCAACAGGCCTCAGGCTGATGGCTGAGGACTTCAGCTTCTGTGACAGCACATGGTGATGACCTGGATTAAGGAGAAAATTCAGAAAAGGAGGCGATTTGATGGCTAGGGTAGGAGAGTTAGCCCAGTTTTTGATGTGTGGAGTTTCAGGAATAATAGTTAGTATCCTACATGTACTTATTCCCTTCTAAACACCGCATGTGAAGCATCTCACTTAGTCCCCACATTAAATGTGCTATGAGGCAGATATCAAAATGGTGCCCATTTTGTACATTAGGAAACAGGTTCAGATAACGTGATCAGGTTTTCCGGTAAGCAGCAGTATCCAGAATGGAAGTAGCAGTCTGAGGCCATACACACACACACACACACACACACACACACACACACACACACACACACACACACACACACACCCCCCTTATCCCTAGATTACAGTGCACCGTATCAGAGTCCAATAAAGAGAAGGATTGTTTCCTCTACTGACACATGGGAAAAGAGGAGAGGATGTATAAGGCAAAAGACATATTTGGAAGCAAGGAAACAAAGCTGATGACCTCTGTGTGGCAGGGGCCAGGCCATCTGCTCAGAATCGGGGTGGGAGACAGGCAAGGGAGAAGGCATCAGGTGCCAAAGAGCCCAATGGCTCAGTACAACTACAAGGGTGAGAAGCACAAGATCTACTGACCGACACTGCGGGCCCACCAGGCGCCTGGACACCCCTGCAATCTAGATCCCAGCAGGAGCTCTGTCACGTCTGGGTCACGGCCCGGCAGGACAAATATACGGGAATCCTGGGACTGCGCCCTGTGCTGAGCTGCCCTCTTCCCAGAGCTGTAGTTTTCCATGTGGTGTCCCCAGCAAGACACAGAGCAGAGAACAAAGAGGATGACTACCTTTAAAGAGAGGGCGAGGCGGTCCCGGATGTAGTTCTCTTCTGTTTTTGCCTTTTCAATTTCCTGCTCAAGTTCCAAGCGCTGCTTGCCCACCTGTTGCAGGATCTGTTCTCTCTCCTTTCGGAGCTCATTCTTTAAGGCTGCTATTCGCTCCTTGTACTCTTCATCCAGTTTTCTGTGAGGAGGAGAGACCAACAAGCTGCCATTAAGACCCTCAGAGGTCCCTGTGCAGACCCACCAAAAACGGAAACACAGAGTCAGAGCGATGGGAAGATTCTTGAGGAAGTATCTATTGGGTCCTGCTTTCCTTAAGGCTCGACCACACCTACGTCCCTCTAGCCAGCCAGGCGTGGCCAAGCAGACAGGCAGGCTGAGCCCCACCGCCTTCGCCAGCGTGGTGGCAAATAGGGCCCTGACCCCACCAGTCCTACCTGAGGTTGTATTCATTGCGCCGCTCGATGGCCGCATGGTGATCATCCACCTCTGAAGCCATCAGAGACTTGAGCTTCTCAGCCTTGTCCAGATCTGACCGTAGCTTCTCTTTCTCTCTGACCACTTGATCAACTCGCTCCCTTGAATGAGAAGTAGACCAACTTAAAGGGAAACTGTCTCTAAGCAACATGTGGACCCAAAAAAGCTCTCCTCTGCTTTGCTTCAGTACAAAAACAAAACCAAGACAACCCAGACCCTCCCACAACAAACACTTTCACAGCCTACATGCAAATCTAACCCATAACTTAATTTTCACAATGGTGAGATGATAGGAGATTAGCCCCATATGCATACAGAATATGTCACAGGTGTCTAAAGGACTTGCTGGGCAACCAGGAAAGGGAATGCGGCAGGTGGACCTTCCACGCAACTCACAGCAAATGCCGAATCTCAGCCTTAAAGCTGGCCAGAGCTGCCTGGTGAATGCCATTCTTGGTGACCAAAAGTTCATTTTCAAGAGCCAGTGTCAATTCTGTCAGGTTGACATTTCCATCAAGGCTGAAATCCAAGGCCTAGAAATCAGAACAAGTTCAAGAAAATTACAATTTCTGTCCTCTAAAGCAGAAGCTGTGAAAGGTGTACGAACCCAGAGAAGTGAATGTACAGTCAAGAAGTTGGAGGATCACCTTTCTTTAGTGATAGCTTAGGAACAACCTTCAATCGAAGTTCTCTCTAAGGAAACCATAACGTGCTTATGTGCACATTTAACAAAATCTCTCTGGCACTATAAATAAATACAATAGTATAACTCTAATCTTTACCAACCAGACATCAGTTAAGAGCACTCACTGCACTTGTCCATAGTTTAGGAGTTAGAAACATGGGAAGTGGTTAGCAAAAGACTCCTGATTAAAGGGGGTAAGAGAAGTTACCTCTTATTTCTGAGAGCGTGTGATTAGAAGAATCATTAAGGAGCAATCAAATCAAGTCAAATCAAATCAGTTTCAAAAGCACTGCAATTTTTCAACCCTTCCCCAATTTGTCCTCTCCCAGTTTAGCTGCCATACCTTCAGGATTTCCTGGCTGTTCTCAATGCCCTCTTCCTGCCAGGAGTCGAGTATTTTCTCCACTGATGCATAGCCCATCCCATCGTCCAGGCAGGAGAACACCCGAAAGCCAATGGTACTTGTCATTGCTGATGGGGTTGTGGTGCGTCGTCCACTCTCATCGAAGGACTGGGAGAAGACAGAAACATGAGCAAGGTCAACCCTTTCAACCAGACACTGACCCAGACTGGTCAGTCCTGACCACAATGAGCAGAAGCCATGTCTAACACTACTTTAAAAAAAAAAAAAAAAGGAAGAAAAAGAGTCATGCAGCCCCTTTGATCTGTCTTTCCCAAGGGAGTCAAGAAAGTAAAACATATCAAAAACAGTTGCTCTGGTAGGGAGATCTTTTACATAGATGAGATGTGTCTTTACTTAACGCCAAGTTTCTTCTGACCCACAGCTAACATTAAAGGGCATAATTAGTGGCTCCCCACTCTGTAATTTATGGTCATTTTTCAAACCCAACTTTTCCTTCCCAATGGTTTAGTCTTTCTTTTTCTTTTGCTTCTTTCTCCCTATTCTTCTTCTAACAACAGATCAATTCATTAGAAACTATTCAAGTGAGTTTTAACTTCTACTCACAAAGAAACCCCTTCCTACTTATTTCTCACCTGCATGGAGAGGTGCCTTTTCAACTGTCTATATGGAGTAGATGCTGATGGCGTGAGGGATTTTCCATTTTTAAATAAGCCATAGAAAAAATCTTCTACACTCATTGTACCATCAGGATCAAGATTATGGAAGACTTCCTCAAGCATCTAGAAAAAAACAACCACTTACTTTAAGTATTTCCCTCAAAATAACACAAGGCCCAAAGTACATTTGTGGCCAATAGAACCTGGCACCACTGTTGATCCCAGGGCTCCAGAAATATAACATGTACCTTTATTTTCATTTCGCTGAATTTATTTTCTTTTTCAGTAATATGTCCTTCCTCCTCCACAAGCTAAGTGTAAACAACCATTTTCATAACCTTAGCCAATTTAGCAATTAACTGTTTTCTCCTTTATGCACACTCTTTTTTTTTTTTTTTTAAATGTTTTTTTATTTATTTCTAGGAGAGAGAGAGAGAGAGCGTGAGCCGGGAAGGGTCAGAAAGAGAGGGAGACACAGAATCTGAAACAGGCTCCAGGCTCTGAGCCGGCAGCCAGCACAGAGCCCGACGCGGGGCTCGAACCCACGAACCGCGAGATCATGACCTAAGCGAAAGTCGGACGCTTAACCGACTAAGCCACCCAGGCGCCCATATGCACACTCTTAAAATGAGTAATCATTTTTATTTAAAAAACTTTTTTTTTAACATTTATTTTTTGAGAGAGAGAGAGAGAGAGAGAGAGAGAGGTGCAGAGAAAGAGGGAGTCACAGAATCCAAAGCAGGTTCCAGGCTCCGAGCTCTCAGCACAGAGTCCGACGTGGGGCTCAAACCCACGAACCATGAGCTCATGACCTGAGCCAAAGTCACGTAATCGACTGAGCCACCCAGGCACCCCGAAATGGGTAATGTTCAATTTTGCTACACTTTATTCTTATGGATTAAAAAATATAAAGATCTAGCTTCCCAGTGTTGTAACAATAGAAGTAAGTTTGGACAGTCATTTAACTATTATATCGTGGTGACTCAACATGATATTTTGCTTATACTGAATTTTTGAAATTGGTATGTTGGCACTGCAGAATTTGGTCTGGGACAGATTGCAATGATCTAAGAGTTTGTGTCTGAAACTCACGACTCGGGATTTAGAGCACTGCTTGGAAGAGAACTGCATGTTTTGGGGTTTGCTTTAACGCTTTCGCAGAGGAGAAATGAAGGTCAGATAAGAAGGATTTTAGGGGCGCTGGGTGGCTTAGTTGGTTAAGCATCCGACTTTCGCTTAGGTCATGATCTCGCGGTTCGTGGGTTCGAGCCCCGCGTCGGGCTCTGTGCTGACAGCCAGCTCAGAGCCTGGAGCCTGTTTCAGTCTGTGACCCCTCTCTCTCTGACCCTCCCCTGTTCATGCTGTCTCTCTCTCTCTCCTAGAAATAAATAAAAACATTAAAAAAAAAGAAGGATTTTGTGTGTGCCCAACAGAAGGGCCCCAAGAAATGTAGAGAGAAGGGAATTCTGTGCCCTCTAATGGTAATGAAGTAATCCTCCTCGTGTTACAGGGGAAGGAGAGGCTGGACTGTAGTCCCTTCTAGAGGCTTCCCTAGGAGATGGTTTGTTCCCTAGCACAGCAGAGGACCATAAAATATGGATGAAACAGCATGAGTCATTGACATCACAAAATAGGAAGGAAAGGCAATGAGCTCTTTTTTCCTGGCAGCTGGATTGCTCCTTCTTCTGGGGGCTCCAGTTTTTCTATACAGACACCCCTCCATTGTACAGAACCGAGGATCTTGTTAAAATGCAGACTCTGATACAGTTAAATCTGGGGGGTGGGGTCTGAGATTCTGAATCTCTAACAAGTTCTTAGGTGATGCCCATAGCGTAAGCAACACATTTAATCTGAAGGCATCTGAGTCTGCAATTGGGTCCATTCTAACAAAGGCCTCTTTGTAACACATTTTCAAATTTTGCATATCCATTTCATAAGTCTGGACTATTGCTAGGATTCATCATCTCATAAGTGTTGGTTTTATTCTTTACGGAAGGGCTAGAGGCATTTCTTTTATCCCCAATGTTTCTGTCCAGTTCACATCCAATAGGAAACATCTGTCTCTATTCTTTTTTTTTTTTTTTTTTTTTTAATACCACTTCCTCTGGTGAGAACTCTGAAACAAGAAACCATTCTAAAGAGTGGAAATCTTTGGAAGAGAAACAGTTCCTAATAGAGAATTATATGGTAAAACTGATGGAAAGGTATTTGGGGTTAGATTTTGAGGTCACTAAGATCTGCCAGCAGTTCTGTCTCGGTCTTACCAACCACAAGAACAGTTTCTCAGAGGATTAGGCTCCCAGAATCATCAAACCAGAAGTAACAGTAACATCCAGGTGTGCTGACTGAAGTGAACAATCTTATTTCGGCTCTAACCTTAGCTTCACACTGCTTGGCCTTGTGACCCTGGCTAAATCAATGCCCGGCTTCCAGACTGCCTAAAAACCCATCACCTCATCCATTCAACATTCAAAGCAGTGGAGCAGGTGAGTCCCGCATTATTGTACATGCAGGAGTGGGCGAGTGGCCAATAGAAGACTGAGGAGTCAGAAAAAGGCAGGGTTGGGCTACACAGAACACATGCCAAATGGGCAAGTGGGATACCCTGGCAGCCTGTGCAGGAGCCAGATCCAGAACCCTGAGGACATTCTTATTCTTGACACGTCAGCCAGGACTTCGGGTAGTTGTATACAATGGAACATAATGCACTAGAATGGGGATAACAAACCCGAATACCCAGAGAGGGCAGGAAAGTGATGTAAATGAATGAGGCAGGATGGTCTTGAGACATTACAAAGGAGTCCCATTTAAAGCATGGAGCTGAACACACGAGTGCGTGCCCTGTCCAGGGGAGTTAGCCTGCCACTTCCCACCGCTAGCAGAATGGAGTCAAATATTCAGGGTTTTAGAAAAATCTCCCAAGTTAAAAGAAGTGTAGCAAGAGTTGAATTTCTAAACAGTGGGCAGACCAAAATAACAAAAACAACTCAAAACCCGGGGCCGTATTTGGCATGTAGGGCGACAGTGTGCCATCCCTGCCAAACAACCGTCCTTGCTTCTGGAAAGCAGAGTGCGTAAGACAGTGAGTCTCGTTCCCTTCATGGTAATGGCCGTAAGCAGCAGTGACATCACTTTCTTTATCTATAAAACGAGGAGGTGACTAAACCTAAAATTGCTTTCAGTCATGAAATCCTACGATCCTAAGTTGAGTGTAGATGAGATCATCTCGAACTTTCAGCTGCTCTGTGGTCTAGAGCTAACAGTATAAGGTACTATAGTATTTCATGATTTTTTTTTTTTTTTTTGGTGGAGGAGAAACATTAAGCAAAAGCTGTATTCAATGAGCAACCTTTTACTCACCCTTGGATCAGAGGAAAATAACTAAATATGCTACTTCATTCCCTGGGTTTTAGAAATTCTACCACAGAAGAAAATGCAGTTCCCCACAAACAGCTACAGTTTATTCCAAGAATTGTTCTTGGATAAATAATCTAAGTTTGTGCAGTATTTTTTGGGAAAACACCCCAAGGTTCTGCATACTGCACTGGTTTATAATTTAGGTGGGAGAATTTAATGTTCTGACTCAACAACGCTGAAAAATAAATGACCATGGAGCCATTACAAAGCTAGTCAACGGGTATATAACAGTCACATATACCACGGAGAAGGAGGAAAAAATCTCCTCTGCAAATGAGGCTACTTGGTAGCTTTCGATGATAAATCTCTCTCTGGTTTAGGAAAATAATACCACTTTATCCCCTGAGCAAGCAAGCAGTATGGTTTCAAATACCATTCTAATCTACGATTCCCCAAACTACAATGGTAGCCCTAATCTCTGAGCCCCTCCAATTCTTATTTTCAGCTCTTTGAAAGACATGCCTTAAAATTATTTATATTCTTATGTTTCATGGCTGTTCAAGCACCCACTCCTGCCAGTTCCCTCTTAATTTTTCAGAAAACAAAGCTCAGAAGTTTAGCAAGCAAGAGTCTTTTGCAGGGGGCGGGGCTCCTTCAAGATTTTTCTGTATATCTTCAAAACCACCAGCCCACCCTTTTCTATTTCCTCGTGACCAGAATATTGTGATGACTCCTGGCCGGTATCCTAGCCAAAGGCTGTCTGTACACCAATATACCCCAAAAAGCGGCTCAGCCCATCCTCAGTATCTAAGTTTTTCTTGTCCGTTACTCAATCTGCTGAAGAATGCAGGGCTGATACCAAGATCTTCTCTCCAAAAACCTAAACTCATCAGCCTGGCCTTGGAAATATTCTCCCAACTCAAATCTTCTGAACTCCCTACGTAATCCTTCCTCCAGGTCTTTCTCACACGGTGTTCTGTGAATGCCACTTCTACAGATCTGTCTGACATGGTGGCTCCACTGAGTTGGTTAGAGTCTAGTAATAATGTGGGGTAACATGCTTAGCACAGTGAGGGTCAGGTAGTATGGGCTCAGTGAGGGTTAGCTATTGTCAAGTTTGGTTTTTTTCCCACAACACAACACAAACTTCTTAAAGAAGGACTCTTCCAGGCTCACCTCCTAGGGCAAAAAGAGAATGGAGTCTCTGTAACATGCTGCAGGAAGCCAACATATGGCCATTCCTAGCCTGTGGCCAGCTGAGAGTTCATCATGATGATTATTCCTGAATAAAGATACGATGCACGGCTCACCTCTCCATCGATATTCTGCAGGCCATACTGCTCACAGATGGAGACCAGCTTCTTTCGGTTCAGGTGACCATCACGGGTGATCCCCAGATCTTCACAAACCTCCTGCAGTTTCTCTTCTATCCAGTCTTGGGGAGCAGAAGACCCACTTTGTGAAGCATTCAAGTCATCTGGGTTCCAAAATCTTAACTGGCCTGAAATAAAAACATATATTGTGCTGTTCCCAAAGGAACTGCAGAGAGAGAGCGAGAGAGAGAGAGCGTGCACGCGCAAGAGAGCAAGAGCCTCTTCTCAAAGAAACCTGTGCTTTCTGAAAGTATTACAAGAAAGAGACTATAAATGCTGGGTCCACCTTGATTTGAGTCTGTAGTTCAAAGGAAATGGAATCACTGGTTCCTAGGCTGCAACAAGAGCAAACGGGAACGTTGTTCTATGCCACGTAGCAAGTATCTTGTGTGCAGGCACACCAAGGCCCTAGGTCTGTTTTGTTCCAACTGAAAACATGCACAGGCTTTGATGTGACTGGAAGAGAAGGCTAGTTGAGAATTCCAAGGAGATGTATAAGCCCTGCCTCAACTCTAGCTATCAGACTTTATTATCACCACTTTCCTTCAGGTCTAAGCACTAGAACTGCTTTCACTGAGAAGGAAAGGATTTCATAATAAATATCATAAAATACTTGTAAAAGTCTCAGGATTAGCTTGTTTACGTATTTAAATATTCTGACCTACAAACAAACCAACCTGAAACAATAAATGGTTGTAAACTCCAAGTTGCTAATCATCTATACTTTAAGGACACATTTTATTTGAAGACGTAAGGATCAAACTCATTTAAAAATCAAAATTTACTTATCCTCTATTACAAGTTCTCGCTTCTGGTTAAATTTTCTGCTTACACATGAGAGATTTATAGTCATTACTTAATCATGAGATAATCAGAGGGACAATTTTGTGTGCCTGGAAGAGCCTTAAAAGGTTGAAAAGAGCATTTAGTGCCACCATTACTATTTACTGAAGAAATTAAGTTCATTACTGCTGTGTCTTTCCAGGTTAGAGACCTAGAGAACACACAGTAATTACACTTAAGGAGAGTACAGCCCAGGATGGTGTGAGGTGGGCTCACGTTCCGTCTGCTGAACCACAGTGCCATCTGCTGGCCACAGAAGTTTAACACGTTTCGCAGCTACTTAAATACATCTGGAAGTTGACAATGGGTGTGTTTTAAAAGGTCACTATTAAGTTCAGGACTGCTCATAGATTAATTTGAAAGTTTCCATAAGAGAGCAATTAATCATAAGTGAAATTCTACATCTTAGTTGCCCTATCTTGTATGAAGTTAAAATGCTGGGATTTTAGAACTATGAACTTTCCCTTGGGAATGAATTTTTTTTTGTTGTCACTGTTGTTAAGGATACTTGTTAGCTGACCTCCAGCATGCAAGGCTGTTGGGAAGAAGGCTAAGAGATGCAGGAAATGGGGATGTGAAGAGCACCCTGGGAACGGCAGCCCTTCCTTTCCAGACAGGCTCCCCCACACAAACACACAGTTCCTACCTTCTGCTTCATACTCTTCACTGCGCTGTGTCTTCCAGTGCTAGAAAAGGCAAGAGAAAATTAGTTTGCTTTAGTAAATATTCAGTTTTTCCAAGAAAACCTCTGGAATCATCACCTGAGTAAGTCACATGATTTAGAACCTTTCGGGTGGGCTATCCTTAGTCAACCAGCCAATCAGAAAGAGACACCTAAGACATACCACAGAGCTACTAGGCATTTGCCTTTACCGTCTGCAAATTCACCTATTCAACAGCAAAACCTATCACAGCTAATAAAACCAAGCCAAAGCAAATATTCAGAATCTATCAACCAACAAAAATTTATATAATGCATTTATGAACCTGTTCTTCAATGTGTAATGGATGCCAAATATTATGATACATCTTCAGAATACAACTATGAACAGAAGAAACAAATTTCTTTCCTCAAGAAGTTTATATGCTAAGAAAACATGCAGACAGGGAAACACAGTTTAACATTGTAGTGTATTAAGTGTGATGGGCACCTGGGTGGCTCAGTCAGTTAAGCGTCCAACCTCGACTTCAGTCAGGATCTCATGTCTCATGAGTTCAAGCCCTGCGTCAGGCTCTGCACGGACAGTTTGGAGTGTGCTTCAGATTCTGTGTCTCCCTCTCTCTTTCTGCCTTTCCCCCCATTTGGATTCTGTTTCTCTCTGTCTCAAAAAATAAATAAGCACCCGGGGCACCTGGGTGGCTCAGTCAGTTAAGCATCCGACTTCGGCTCAGGTCATGATCTCACAGATTATGGGTTCGAGTCCCTCATTGGGCTCTGTGCTGGCAGCTCAGAGCCTGGAGCCTGCTTTTGATTCTGTGTGTCTCTCTCTCTCTCTGCTCTTCTCCCACTCATGAGCTCTCTCTCTCTCTCTCTCTCTCTCTCAAAAATAAATAAAACATTAAAATTTTTTTAATTTATTAAAAAAATAAGTATTAAAAAATTCATTAAAAAATTAAAAAGCCTATAGAAAGTGTTATGATGGAGAAGTTCAAATGCTATGAGGGTACCTAAACAGGATCCTTCAGACTTAGGACATCTGAGTAGACTTCCTGAAAGAAGCAACATCTAAACTCAGACCTGAAGAAGGGTGAGCAAGAGACAGCTATGTGAAAAGAAAGGAGCAGCTACTATTTGCTGAAGCACAGAGGTAAGAATGAGCCTAATATTTTTGTGACACAGTGAGGGAGAGACAGATGCAACCCCGAACAGGTAGCTAGAAAGTTCAAGTTAAAGAAAAAATATATGTTACCAGTAAACTGCATTAGAAGCAGTGAAATTTACCTGAAGTAGACTGTTTTGCCCCTGTTGTGCTATCTTACTATTGGGTCTTTTTCAAGTCACAGCATACATTTTTGTAGTCTGTGTACTTCATAAGGGCACCCAGCCAGGGCATAATCAGAACCAAACTCCGGCCCCTGCTCCACCAGCCAAGCGCAGCACAGGTCTGCTTCTGGTCAGCGGCAACAAGCAGGGCCATGGTGGCCCTGGGCCGGCCAGTGAGCTGCTGAATCACTCCTGCTGGGAGGTTCTACAACTATGGCAGGAAACCAACCCTGTTGAGAAAAGGCATCTCCCCCTTTTGAAATCTGGCTGCTATCTCAGCAGAGATCCAACTTGATGAATGAAGCTGCTTTTGGTAACAAATATCAAGCCCTCTCTCTGTGATGGTTGGACTACACAGGATGATCTGATTTCTTGGAATCCTAAGTAAAGTCAGCAGGAAAATTAGCCTGATTAAATCCAGTCTCCAAGAGCTCGGATCCCTATCGCAAATGGTGTGCCACCCAAAATTCTTAGGTTGAATGTTGTATTTCAATATCTCCTTCAAATTGATAAGAATGTAGGTCCTCTTTCAGGCAACCTAAGTACGTCTACTTTTTCCACCCCATACTCACTTATGCTGGGCCTCTCCACTTAAAGGACAATTGTCTACCAGGACTTCACAGTTCCATATTTTACTTGGAAAGATACTGAGGAGAGCACCAGAGTTTCCCCAGTTTTGCCACACTACACCAAAACTCCAGACTGACAATGATGAGGTGGATCATTCATGCCACGCAGAAGACCTCAAAAGGCCATAACTCACAATGTACATGTTCACTGCAACTCGTTCAGATTACAACTGAAAGTCACTAATATACATGGTAGTTATGGCAACATAATTAGGGGACAGTGTGATTTTTGCTTGTTCATTTGTGATTACAATTTTAACAGCCCACAGTTCCTGCCCTAAAGACATATTTCAAACCTAGTGGATATATGTGAAGCATGGAGGGGGTAGGAAAGGAGTGGTGGGGTAAAGAGCCCTCTGTAGATTTTCTTACGTTATTGTTTCTGGGTGGAATTTTACTGTTTTTGTATAAAATGATTTAAATCAATCAAGATCCACTGAAAAATGCATCCTGCCTGTCCCAGTATATTTGTTTCCTTACCCACAGAGGAAAGATTTAAATTCTTATCCTAATACTACATAATTTCACATCCCCAAATTATGAAAATTCATTATTCAGCATATAATTTGGAAGCACTCTAAAATGGAATCCCTTAAATGTGTTTACAACAAATGAAATAGGTTTCTATGATCTAAGAACCATTGGTCAAAATACTAAATCACAAGCAGGGGAGGATTTTTAACAGCACAAACAGACAGGAAAAATAACAGGAGAATATGGATCACTGGACCCCATGAATAAAGGGAACCCCCACTGGGACACACAGATGGAAAAATGCAAAAATTCACTAGAGAATTTGAATGGCAGCTTTGAAATGACAGGAAGAAAGTATCAGCAAATTTGAAGACTAGTCAACTGAAATTAATCCAGTCTGAGGAACTGAAAGAGAAACACACCTTCAAAAAAAACCCTTGGTGACAATTCCTAAAGTAATGAGGTGTGTATAGTTACAGAAAAGTGTATTTCTTACGTTTGCTCACTTCTCCATTTATTTTTAAATAGTGAGCAATTAGTTCAGAGGAGCAAGAGGATCTAATATACTGTTCCAATATTTCATGAGTCAATGAGGCTGGGTGATTATATCAGATTCACTTCTTTTTTTAAGTTTATTTATTTTGAGAGACAGAGCAAGTGAGCGAGCAAGGGACAGAGAAAGAGGGAAAGAGAAAATCCCAAGCAGGTTTTACATTCAGCACAGAGCCCAATGCAGGGTTCCATCTCAAGGCCATGAGATCATGACCTGAGCGGAAATCAAGTCAGATACTTAACGGAGTGCGTGAGCCACTCAGGCGCCCCTATACCTGATTCAGTTCTTAGGTCAGTACTTCTGTTCTCCTTCCCTGATTCTTACCCCCAAACTAGTAAGAGTATGGGGGTGACAGCACAGACATGGGAGCCAGACTGCTCCTTACCTACTGAATTTGGCCTGGACAAATTTATTAATTGCTTTTTGCCTCAGTTTCTCCATCTATAAGATGGGAATAAAGTGGTACATATTTTAAAATTGTGCTTGGCACATAACAAGCACTGTAAAATCTCATTTTTATTGTATGTGTGTTTATGTAGTACATATTAAATTTGTTTTTGCAGATTTTATTTTCATTAGCATGTTTAAACTTAAGGCGTTAATTTAGGTGGCCTGGGGGAAATATTAGTTACTCATATAAATTTGTAAGAAAATGCCAAGTCCAGCAAATATTCAAAGACTCATTTCAACAGCAAAGAAGTATAAATTAAAACCAGGAAATCCCTTTATTCCCATTAAATTAGCAGTGCTTAAGATATGAGTCCTATTACCATCAGGATTATGAATTAAAATAGGACTGTTTGTATGTTACTAGTAGCAGTGGAAATGGATATTACCCTTTTGGTAAAGAAAATTGCTTCATGTTTGAAAGCCTTGCAAATGTTCACATTCTTTGACCCAATAATTTCATATGATTTCCATTGACAATAAAACAAAGGAGAAAAGCATATGCATAGATAGGTTCATTTAGCACTTTTTGTAAAAGTACTGAAAACAATGTAAATCCTCAACAGTGGAGCACAAAGTACAATTGAACAGCATAATGTAGTCATTAAAGTATAATTCTAAAACCATGTAAGAGATGGAAAAACATCACATGAAATGTTAAATGAAAGACCAGAACAAAAATACCATCTATGCTATGACTACCACAGGCAAAAATATTCATACAATTAGACAAAGACTGGAAGGAAATAGAAATTAAAAATAGATGCATTTAGTTGAGGGAATATGGGAAACAATATTTCCTTTGCTATTATAAATATTTGTGCAATATAAACAAGTGCAACTTCACTATTTCTTTTTACCCCCCTGCCTTCTAATTCTCACTAAATGAATCTCTTGTCACCTGGGAGTGGAGAGAAAGGGAAAGTTCTTTCGCAGTGTGCATCTGCTCTGTGACCTGAGACAGAGGAAGCCTAGCAGGGGGACCCAGGTGCTGGTCAGGAGGGTGAAAGCCGCTGACGCCAGTGCCTCCTGAGCTTCACAGAGTGTGGAGAGATCAGGGACACCGGAGACCCGAACTGGGGACTGAGACCATGGCCATCCTTCAGGCAGCTTAACCCAATGGCCTCAGGCACAGCACAGCCTTCTCAAGCCCCAGGCAGCACTGGCAGCTTTAATGATTTCACACAACTCTTTGGGAAAGTGGTGGCAGGTAAGTTAAAAAATCTCCAGGAGTAACAACTTCCCAAGCATCTCTGCCATGGCCCTGTGTAAGTAAGAACTAGAGATCCAGCTAGGAACAGCCCTGCTAGAAGCAAACATATACTAAGTGGCTACATTTCCATCCCGAGACCGCTTCAGTTGCAGATGGAGTTAGCCACCAGAAACACTGCTGTGCTTCTCCCCAGTCTCTGCCAAGGGCCTGTTCCTTTAACAAGGGGGAAGAAAGCACATGGAGGCCGAATGTTTGTTATTAAAGTGCAATTTCGAGGGGTGGGATGGGGGGGAGATTTCATTCATTCACAGCTCATTTTCTTTCTCACCGCCTGGCGCCGCCCGTAGTTCTAATTAAAAAGCAGCAGGGGCGGGAGGCGATGGCAGGTTAGAAGCTTGGGGGGATTAGGTCATTCGCCTACTGGACCACCACCAATAGAAGGAGGCATCATTCTGGAACAAGGTCTTTTAATTGTCGCTTGTTTACCCAGCACAGTGAAAGCCTGGCAGGTGGCCCCTAGACACAGATCAGCCATGAGCACTGGAAGGGAGATAATCTCAGAATCTCTGGAAAAATGGGGAAGATGGGAGGCACAACTGCTGGCATGTGTTCTCAATACTAATTCATGAAAAAGGATTTTGAATTTTTCCCCTGAAATCTTAGATTACCTATCACTGGAGCAATGGATGTTAATAAATGTTTTACAGTCATTCTGTGAGATTCTGGAGGCAAAGCGGTAGAGGGCATGAGCACAGAGGGCACGGGTTCAGTCTGGCTCTGCCACTAGGTGTGATCCCTTACTTAGTACCTTACTTCATGCCCAAAGTGGGGATGAGCTGCCCAGCGCGGACACGAAGGCATATCACTTAGGAAGGGATAGCTATTTATATGATTTCAGCCAAAACAAAGATGGGGTTAAGGATTTGGGCTCCAGGAGCACCTGGCTGGCTCAGTGAGTTGAGTGTCTGACTTCAGCTCAGGTCATGATCTCACGGTTCCATGGGTTTCAGCCCCGTGTCAGACTCTGTGCTGTCAGCTCAGGGCCTGGAGCCTGCTTCGGATTCTGTCTGTCTCTCTCTCTCTCCCTCTCTGCCCCTTCTCAAAAATAAATAAATAAACATTAAAAAAAAAAAAAAGGATCTGGGCTCAAGAGCTGGACCGCCAGGTTCAGTTTCAGCTCCATCACTTACCTGCTGTTCAAACCCGGGCACGTTAGTTAATTGCCAGCGTGCCTCAGTTATCTGATGGATAAGTAACAGTACCTGCCTACTAAGGTGTGTTAATATTTGGAATGCACGTAAAACGGTGCCTGCTGTAACTCGAGAGCTGAGTGTTTGTTAAGTAAATAAATATTACCATTACTATTCCTACTATTTGTGTGTCCAAAATTAGGACAAGGGCAGAGAAAAGAAACGACAGACCACTGTCAGCTTTAAGAACAAACCCAGAAGAGGCTCTGTAGAAACATAGCTTTGAACATAGTAATTGTAATGAAGCAATCAACTTTTGATTCAGCTTAGGAGCAGGGGCTCCCTAGGCACCCTCCCCCTGTAGAGAGGGTCCCCTGGGTGGCCACAGCTGGCGGGGACTGCCTGTGTTCCTTATGACCATACCAAGTGTGCTGGCCAACGGCCCCATTGAGAGCAGTTAGAGGGGAGAGGAGAGGGTCAGAGGTTGCCTGGCCCCAAAATGGCTACTACAGAAGGCAGCCCCCTACCCCAGGCGGACAAAGGAAGCCCAGTCCATAGACTGTGCATCTCAGTGTCACCCTGGCCATTGTGGCCAGCTCTCTGGTTGCCTGAGAGCCGGATGAGGGTGCCCTGCACACGCAGGCTACACCAGCGATGTCGCTTTCAGGAATGCTTTCTCTGGAAGGCCACCTGCTTTGCTGGACTCCAGAGCAGATGGCCTGAGCCTCTTGGATCCGGGCTCTCAGCCCTGAGGCCTGGCCGGCATCTGCAGCCTGCGGGGCCCGGCGAGGCCCCTGCCCACAATAGCCCCATCACAGCCCCCACCAGCCATCTGCTCCAGCGTAGACCTTGTGCCCTGCAGAATGTATGGCTAATTAAAACGATTATGGGGGCACACACGGGGCTATTCTTTCCCAGCAGAGGTTGCTGAACCGACCTCAGCAGCCTTAAGCAGATGTTTTTTTCTTTTTCTTTTCTTTCTTTTTTTGGAAGGGGAAAGCCTTGCAAGCCCAGAAAGAAGAGGAAGGAAATTTGCTGGAATAACAAAGCTCCCCAAACAAATTGAGCTATAGTGTGCATTTTACAAGAGCGACACACTTACCCAAGCACAGGAAGTCTCTGCAAAAACACAAACAGAACTCAGTTTAGAAGGGTGTTTATGACCAAAACGTGAGGACTTTGAAAAACATGGCATCCATGGCATATTTAACTAACAGTCCTAAATATGTATAAAGCCCTTGCTCTGGGCCAGGTACTGAAAGCCAAGCAAGCCCAGCAGGGCCCCTCTTTCTGTAGGGACACACTCCTGGGACTTCAATTCTTTTTTGTCATCCTGCCTTTGAATGCAAAAGGGGCAATGGAGAGAGCCTACCGGCCCAGCTCCCCAGTCCCTCCGCTCTGAACCCACAGATAAGCCCCGCAGTTGCAGAACTGTCATAACTAGAAAGCGAATCAGTTCCTTTATCTTTAAAAGCAACTAAAAGCTGGGGCGCCTGGGTGGCTCAGTCAGTTGAGTGTCCGACTTCAGCTCAGGTCACGATCTCACAGCTCATGAGTTCCAGCCCTGCATCAGGCTCTGTGCTGACAGCTCAGAGCCTGAAGCCTGCTTCAGATTCTGTCTCCCTCTCTCTCTGCCCCTCCCCCGCTCACACTCTGTATCTCCTTCAAAAATAAACAAACATTTAAAAAAATTTAAAGCAATTAAAACCTACAGGTCAATACTGGGGACACCAGGAGTGAATGTAGGATTTTTAACTGCACATTTATATGAGTTCTGCTACACTGCAAAAAGTCTTCAGTTTGGCAACGTGAAGAAATGCCGAATTGAAAAGAATTTGAGCCTTAAGCCTCTTCTACCAAGGTCGGGGAGTGTTCTTGGTTCACTGGATTTCAAAGTCCCTAAAGGGATTTTTTACTGTATCTGCTCACGGTATCTCCTTTATCAGAGTTGCTCTTGGTAGATAACGAACAGTGTTTTCCGTTTGGAAAATACACTTAACAGTATAGTTGGAAAACGTTACTATTACCATTAAACTTAACTTTGTTCATTTTCAATTTGTTGTCTGTTTTACTTTCTAGTTCATAAATAAATACTGGAAATTGTTGACCTGGAAGCAGGTGGGGGTGGGAGCTTGAGGCCCAGGGAATTCCCTCTGGGATCCAGTCAGGAAGCCGAAGCAGAAGAGCACACAGCTTGCAAGCCTGACAGGGCGGTCTGTGTTAAACTGAGAGAGATTATTAGCTTTGAAGGGGCTTCTTTACATCACTTTCAAGTGATCTACAACTGCATCTTGAATGAGTGTTTCACCTCTGGGAATAGCCAAAGGATCTAATAGATGTAAGACAAATCAAGGGAAACACTGGAAATCCATTAATTAAAAAAAAAAAAAACTATCCTGATGATGTCCTATCATTTGACGGAGAGAAATGGCATCAGTAATGAAAATGCTCACTTTGTCAAAGACTAGAACAAAACATCTAACAGGAGGAATGGGACCACAGGTACATTTCAACTACAAAAGCTCCTCCAGAACTTCTCTCAGTTATTAAGAAGTTTGCCCAGAATTAAGTATTTACGCCAGACAATATGAATGAATAATTCACGAAGGCTAACTGTGAAGAAACGCATAGATGAAAATGAACATAAGGGGCCTAGAAGTCAGTTTCCCACTTCTAGAAGAAGCCTGATTTTATGTAAGGTAGTAAAATCAGTTTGGGGGGTTGTTCTTAGTTCTTAAACCGCCACCGCCACTCCTGTCCTCCCCGCACTGTCCAAACACAAAGACATGACTTGCTGAGCAAACCCCATTGTTGAGCAAATGAAGCAAGTAGCTTCAACTTTTCTCTCAGGTCCTCACTTCAACCGCACAGTTTTGGCTTACACCACTATTGTCTGTAGTTGAAGAAATAATTGTTGAAAGCCACCTGCTCTCGATAATAATCTTCCTAGACCTGATTTATTCCCTGTGGAGGAAAACAGTTAACAAGGTGTCCTCTGTTTTCAACGAGGGCAGAAAGCAAAGTAGTCCTACCCTAATTATATTCATTGAACAACCTTTCCTACCAGGTCTCAGTCATACAGAATAGAACTGGGCATTATTGCTTCTCCCCGCTTCCACCTATCCTTAGAAGAAATCACAAAATTCAAGGTCAGTTCAGTAGCCATTATGGGTATGCATATAAAAAGGGGAAAAAAAGTACTCCCTGGAAACTAAAATCTCACTTCTGTCTCTTAACCAAAAACAACCACCCAAACTTTCTCATTAATCACATCTTACACTGGAATCGAGAATGTGCCCTTTGTTAGTTGGGATTAATTCAGAATAGAACGTCAAACTGAAATGCCTTGAGTGAAAATGATCCCATAAAAAAAAAGAAAAAAATCACCACTTTCCTTTCAATACCACCTGAGATGAGAAGTCAGACTCCCAAGGGAATCCATTGGCCAGATAAACACACTAAATTGGAAAGTGAAGAAGGCACCTTTCAGCCTCATGGTGGAACCTACCTGACGCTTGTGAAATTAGCACATTCTGCTTCAGGACTTGCAAACGAAATTCTGAAATACACATTATAGTGCTGAGAATTTAGGGAGACTACAGTGGTCCTTCCCTATGTGATGGCTTTGTGGCCTTGTGAACTAGACGAGGTAGGGGAGGCAAGTTTCCTAGCTAGATTAGATATTTTCTGTTTCAGCAGGAAAGAATCCAATTGCCAGAATTAAGGCTGGGGATAGGATCAAGAGGATTAATATGTATACAATTTTTATTAGGGCCTTTAACATATATGGTCTGAAACAAAAGTCGAGCACTATCAAAACCACCTCATAGCAAGATTTATTCTACTACATTCTAATCAGAGGATGAGGCCAATGTGGTGAATGGATCATTTGTTACCCCACAGCCACCAAGCAGCCTCTCACCCAAGGCACCACGTCACAATGGTGTGCCATGAATGGTTATGTAAGGGGTTCCGTGTCACTGTAACTAATGAAGACTGAAGCTTCACATGGGACTTACGTTAAAAATAAATGTAGTTGGGGGTGCCTGGGTGGCTTAGTCGGTTAAGCGTCCGACTTTCGCTTTGGTCATGATCTCGCGGTTCGTGGGTTCGAGCCCCGCATCGGGCTCTGTGCTGATTGCCAGCTCAGAGCCTGGAGCCTGTTTCAGATTCTGTATCTCCCTCTCTCTCTGACCCTCCCCTGCTCACGCTGTCTCTCTCTCTCTCTCTCCTAGAAATAAATAAAACGTTAAAAAAAATAAAATAAAATAAATGTAGTTGGGGCATCTGGGTGTCTCAGTCGGTTAAGTGTCCAACTTCGGCTCAGGTCATGATCTCACAGTTTGTGAGTTCAAGCCCCGCATTAGGCTCTGTGCTGACAGCTCAGAGCCTGGAACCTCCTTCAGATTCTGTGTCTCCCCTTCTCTCTGCCCCTCCCATGCTCATGCTCTGTCTCTCTCAATAATTAATAATAAAATAAATGTAGCTGCTTAAAGCAAACTTTATAATAGCATCACTCTTACTTCAGTATCTGTATTTCTGTTTTCTTGGGTGGGACAGGAGGGTGGAGTTACAGGTAGACTGCAGAGAAGTACCACTACTGAGAATTACCTATCATTTTGGTTGTACATATAGAAAAAGGCCTTCCCAAATAAAGATGCAGAAAAAAGTGTTGTGAGTCACTAACCAGGAGCAGAGGACCAAACTGTCGATCCAAAGCAACTTCTCTGTTACAGAATAATCCTAGAGGGAAGAGAGGCGTGAGGGAGAAATTTTTTTAATGTTTATTTATTTTGAGAGAGTGAAAGAAAGTGCACGAGCAGGAAAGGGACAGAGAGAGAGGGAGAGAGAGAATCTCAAGCAGGCTCTACACTGTCAGCACAGAGCCCGGTGTGGGGACTGAACCCACAAACTGTGAAATCATGGCCTGAGCCAAAAGCAAGAGTCATACACTTAGCCAACTGAGCCACCCAGGCTCCCTGGGGAGGAATTATTGTTTTATCCCTTTAGATGATCGTCTGCTCACTTATCCCTATAAGAGGAGCTCCTAGAAGGAAGCAAGCCACTACGAGAGCAGCTTTTACAGGTGTCTGTAACCCCATTCCATTCCACTGCCCTCCCCTCTCCAAGTGCTCAGATAAAAGACACTGATTCATCCTGGAGCAAAGATTAGCCTCCTTGCTGGGGAGCAACAGCCAGGCTTCTCCATGTAACTTTTGACGACAGGTTAAGGTCCTTTCATCTTCATCAAAAAATTCTAACGTCACTTCAAGAAAACTTTGGCATGTCTGAGAGCAAGAGAAACTGCATTCTGAAGGCAAGCTAGGAACCTCACCTTTCCCTGAGCCAGGAGTCAAAGGAAACTCACAGTCAAAACCAAGAAGACCCATGTCTGGCTCCCCAGCTGACTACTCCTGATGCATCATTCACATCAGGAGACACCCATCCCTGCTCCCTCCTTCAATACTGCCCAATGGCACTGAGATGAAGTAGGAACCACAGGTAATGAATATGCCTGAGAAATAAATTCTTAACACCCAAGGGCAGGAGACAAAAGGGCTTGGGCAACCAAAAGAGGGGGAAAAAAAAAAAAAAAGAAGCCAACAGTAAAGAACTCCTGACAGGCTCTGAAATGCTTATAAGTTAATAAGTAAACCCTACAGGTCATTAAGGATTTTCACCTTTTGGGAGCGACTCTAGAATAAGGAAGGCTACCCAGCACTCCAAAGAGACCAGGGGATTTCTGGTGTGAGCACGCGCTGTCTAGAGCGTGAAGTTCTGTTGGCCAGCTGAGTGGCCCAAAACTGCTGAGGCTTCTGTGGAAATGGGCCAGGAAACAGGAATACTGTCTTGACCCAGCGGTATGCCGTGAAGGCAGACATCCCATGGAAATCAAGCCACCGGACCGTGTGTATGTGTGAAGGCAGCGAGTGTGACCTACTGCTAACAAAGCCTGGACAGGCCCTTCTTGCTGTCCACAGGGGCTTCAAAAAGGTCACACATGAGGCTACTGACTTTACAGTGATGCATTGATGTGAAAACTGACAGGCCCAGTTCAGCTCATAAAACACTTCATTGTTAGGCAAAAAAGCATCTGGGCGAGTATTCACTTTGAGTCCACCTTCAACAATTTAAAAAAGACAAGGTAAAAGGGGGTTATGGGGTGCCCTTGTAGCCTTTCGGGGGCCAGATGTAACAGATTCGGGAAGTCGGGTCAGTAGGGGGTCTTCAAGGAGGACAGACATGGAAAGAAAGGACCCCTCTAGGCCTCTATTTGCTGCTCTGGTGAAAGGGGTAGTTGAACACTAAAGCTTCTATATACAGTTTGAAAAAGTCCCACCCAAGAGGTTCTGAAGGAGTAAGGACAAGCTGAATATTGGGGGTGAAATGTGTTCTCCCAACATGCCCTTTCACCAAGACACAGCAGCAAGAATTTGCCCGAACTCAGGCCCCAACACTTATCTTTATTTATCCAGGAGCCCAAAGTCTCACTTTTAAACAGTAAATCTCACTGGAATTCCGTAGATAAGATAAAACAAGGATATAAGAGCTCTGCACAAGAAATTTTCTGGGTATCCTGAGATCATAACTAGAAACTATCTTACCAAAAAAAAAATAAGTCATCATTTAATTTCTGAGCACCAAATCATAATGCCTTGGGTACTGAAAGTAGTTGGAGAAAAGAGATACTAGACTTCAAAGTGTTTTCCAAATAATGAAAGGTCCAAATACCCCCAGAAGTGTTGACACATACTTTTTTTTTTGGTCCATAGGGAAGTGTCTCAGATACATTCTACATTAGGTAGGGTTATGAAACAGACTTTAGGTAATAAAATGCTACCCTTCCTGACAGCAAGATAAATATTATGAGCACTGCAATAGCTCTGCAAATTACTTACATCTCTGAAACTGCATATGCAAAATTTTGTGCACGTGAGTATGTGTGTTTTATTGGGGAAAGGGCCCTATCTCCCAGGGACGTGAGAAAGGGTCAGAAACTGACGGGACTCAAGAAAAGAGGTAGCCTCTGCCCCTGCCCAGCCCCAGGTGCCTCTTCCTTGTTTCTCATGTCCTCTTCTGTCTTCAGCTGTCACCCCTCACCCATGCCCGCCTTACGCCATTTGGCAGGTTTTTCTCCCTCTTCTCTAGCTGCTTTTCTTCCTCTCTTCTCTCTCACAGGTCTACCACTGTTCCTTTACTTCTGGTGTGAGGACAGGTATTCCTTATCTTTAAAACAATAGTGCAAACTTCCCCAGATCAATAGACCACCAGTCCTGTGTCTTCTAAATTGATGTGCTCTGGCTGGTTTCATTTTTGCTCAGTACCTAGGTTCTGTTACCTTTGGGTCTGTGGGCATTCTGGAAGGCTGAAGATGCTAGATGTCTGACTGCTGGGGTCATTATTGGAGCAAGCTTCCTGTGGATTTTAATGAGCTGAACATGGGCGTTAGACAGCAATGAACTCACACAAACGCGCACACCTCCAGCAATCCACCATCTACAGACAATTTAAGAAGGTTGAGGCACTTTGTCTCTTTCCCAGCTTATGTTAATATCTGAAATATTTGCATCCCCAGTCTGAGCTGGGATTTGCAAGAAATATTTAGAGCTTGCTCAGCATGGCGTTTTCAATCATGTTCTATAAATGGCATGCTGATAAATGAGCCGTAAGGAAAGAATAAAGAAAATGTTACTGCTTCTCCTTCACTGATAAAGTACGGTGATGCATAAAAGGGAAAGAAAGGAGATGAGGGAAGCAGGCACATCTGACTGCTGGGAGGCCAGGAGGACCTCGGTGCCAGGAAGGAGAATGGTGATGGTTGCTGAGGCCACAAGAACCGAGCGTGAAAGCTGCTGTATCCCGCCATGGAAGAGAAGGCGCAGCTTTCAAATTGCCTAAGCGCACCGCTGTTGTTTCCTACCTGCCATTGATGCTGTTTTATAGACTGCGTGGGAGGGGGCGGGGGGGACAGGGGGCAGCTTTTTAGACAACTAAAAATGACAGTGCCGTGAAGAGAGACATTCTCTTAAGAAGTGCTCGAGGTGGCAGACCCCAGAGAATAGGAAAATAACTGAATTTTAAAATATATGCACATAAAGCTTGCACAGGAATGTCAGCTCTCAAGGGGTTGAAACAGAGGTGGAAACATTCAAACAACAGAAAAATTAGCCATCTATATCCAAGAGACCAAGTAATAAGATTAGCAAGTAGCTGGTAACTGAGAAGAGCCATAAACTCCTCAGTTCTCCTGTCTCCACACCACCATGGCAGGGGTATCTGTCCATCACCGCACCTCTGGTCCAAGTGGTTGTGCTTGTCCAATTCCTTACCTCATGGCGATCACTGGCTGGGGTGTGCGAAGGCCGTGCTTCTTCATCTAGGGGCTCAATCTCTGCAAACTCTTCCACAGACTCTTGAAACTCAGGTAAGGACCTTCGTCCGTAACGCTTCCCACCTTTAACATATTTGGGCTGAGCTTCTAGGGAACAGTCTAGGCAGGGAGACAAGAGTTGAGGCCACATTACATGACAGTCTCAGCCCTTAGCTGACACTCACAGCTGTCAGATGCTGCCTCTTATACTAGCCCCAAAATAAACCACCACTGTTTGCCAGTTGTGCGGGGATGTGGGCGTGTGTGAGGCACCAGGTCAGATGCAGAGCACAGCTTCTAATTTCTGAATGACTGACAGCGCCTGGAGCTCATCTCTGCATACAATGGGAGAGATGCAATGCCAGCAGAAGCGTCTGACTTAAAAGTACATAATTAAGATCAGGATAAAGCAAGGGGTCATATTTGTTCTCCTGTTTTTAAGCTGGTATCTTGCAGAGAGAGGAAAAGGGAGAGGGGGAGATCATACTGACAAAGAGACGCGCTGGAGGAAGTCTTGGAAAATAATGATAAAACGGACACCATATCAGCACTGTTAGTATTCACACACCCCTCCTGTACCTCAGTGACTCCTTTGTTAACCATCCCACCTTCTGATCCATCAGACAAGCGGGATGACAGAACAAAGAAGCTGACACAGTGGATCCTAATAAATTAATGACAGCTCATCACTTACATGGAACCTGGCATCAAGATCTCATTATAAAATTAAAAGCTGTAGAATAAAATAGTAAAGGCAAAACTGTATAAAGAAAAATGCTACCTTATGTTTTTATTCTCTTCATGAGTTTGGTGTTGTACAAAATAAAATGGAACGTGCATAAGGTGAGGGCTATTTCTTGACCTTAAAGAAGGACCTCAGCATTTTGATGTAACATGTCTCAGGTTCAATATTTCGCCATGTTCACGACCACCACTGCCACTACCACCATTGCTGCCACCACCATTGCCGCCGCTGCCGCTACCGCCACCACCACCACACACTGACCTTTCTCTACAATGGATAGCTTTAAAGCAAGAGAATAAATACTTCACTCAATGGACATGCCATCTTAGATATAGAGGCTTTTTAGCACCTTGCACAGAATTAGGAGAATAAAATATCCTATTAAAATACAAAAGATCGGCAATGCTTTGATTTCAGTTCTTATCGCCCACAAAAGCATAGGGTTTCTCTAGAGAGCATAATGTGTATTCTATTTGAACACGACCATCTTAACAAAATAGGTCTCAATTCACACATGTAGATTTTCAAATGAGGTTATATACACATGTCATCAAAACCAGGATGGTCAATTAGATAAGAACTGAAAGGTCAAAACCATTCCTTTACTACCACTGAAACCACATGAAGGGTTAAGCCATTACTTTGTAGCTTCCATGGGAGGGCAGGCGTTCCTGTGTGACTAACTCTGCTCTTCCCCGCACCCCCATGCCCTTCCTCTGGTCGAAGCTCAGATTTCACAGATGTGGTCAGAAGCATTCTGAAAACGCTCAGCACAGCTCAGAGTGAAGTATTTATGCTTGCTTTATAATTTCCAGCAATATTTATATCCAGCTTTTAAAAAGTCCCAGCCAAGTCATTGTAATCGGTCGAGCGTTCCCTTACACGAAGAGTTTAAGCATATGCAATTTAGATAGAAAATCACATGCACGTTTGAAGGTACCTTTCGTCAGGAGAGAGTGTGTCAGTCTGGGAGTTTTCAGGAGCGGCCCAGACACCCGAGCTACTTGTTGGCAGCTGACACCCACAGATGCTAGTCAGATAAAGAGGTAACGTAGAACCATCCTTAATTTATTACACATTCTTAAATTTTACTGGCAGACAACAAGGTACACCATTAGTGATGATGGGGGCCGGGGTGGGGGTGGGGGGTTGGAAAAGGTTAAAAGAAAAACTTAGAACATCAGAAAATGGAATGTGACATTCTCCCAGTGTGAGAATAGTCGTGGTCTGGGAATGGAAATGGCAAAGGAGCCCTTACTGTGTACTGCGCTTTTACGGAGGAAAAGAGTAACGGGACAGGGGCGCCTGGGTGGCTCAGTCGGTTAAGCGTCCGACTTCGGCTCAGGTCATGACCTCACGGTTCGTGGCTTTGAGCCCCATGTCAGGCTCTATGTTGACAGCTAGCTCAGAGCCTGGAGCCTCTTTCGGATTCTGTGTCTCCCTCTCTCTGACCGTCCCCTGCTCATGCTGTCCCTCTCTCTCTCTCAGAAATAAATAAAACATTAAAAAGAGAAGTTTTAAATAAAAAAAAATAAAGTTGCTGGAATAAAGAAGATTTGGTAATATTATTTAAAAAAAAAAAAAGAGTAATGGCACAAAGCAGCCATCTTAAAAAACCTAATGTAATTTACTCCACAACCTCCCTGTGGATGAAGTGGCCCCCAGTTATTTACCACTAAATATTCCATGCCCTACAGGGAACAGCAGTGTATTTGAATAAGGAACAGAAGGTAACAGATTGTGAGCCATTAGGGACTCTGGGAGATTTGGGTTAATTTTATTTATTTTTGCATTGCCAAGAGTTTTTAAAGTTTTTATTTATATTTTATTATTATAACTAATTGTGATCAAACTTTCAGTATCTTTAACAGAATGTAAGTATATCACAAAGTCAATTTCTAGAGAAATCTAGTGAACTGTGTACTCTTTTTTGGAATAAAGAGATTAGCACAAAGGAAAAATGGGGTGTTAATGTTACCTCATACTGCATTTCCCAAACCTTCTATGTGACCAGTAAAGAATTAGACTAACTGAACCAATTACAGTGACTTCTTTGACTTACATATTTCTCTCCTACTTAAAGCATGAGCATCATTATACTTACATGATAAGAAATGAAGAAAGACAGCAAAAGTAAGGAGGTTCAGAGAGGACATTCATGGTCAACAGTAATTACGGTGTTAAACATTTGGAAACTATGATTTTCCTTATCAATCTCAACCAGGCCTTTAAAAGGCCACAGCAACAGTCCACCAAATGAATTTTAAGACACTTTTATACTCCTTAGTTAAAGAATCTCCTACCCCATCCTTGCACTCAAGAAAGACTTAGAAAACTGCAGCCCCGGGGCAAAGTTGATATATTTTAAGAGCACATCCAGATGTAACTTAACACATGTCAGGGTTCACTACTGAACAATTTTAGCTATGCCAGTTAATATGGGGCACCTGGGTGGCTCAGTCAGATAAGTTCCTGACTCTTGGTTTTGGCTCAGGTCATGATCTTGGGGTTCCTGAGATCAAGCCCTGCACCGTGTTCTGCCCTGGTAGCACAGAGCCTGCTTGGGATTCTCGCTTTCCCTCTCTCTCTTTGCCCTCCCCCTCTTGCACATTCTCTCTCTCTCAAAATAAATAAACTTAAAACAGAAATGAAACTGCTTACATCATATAGTGGAAGTAACTGCTCCAATCACATGCTCCAAGAAGGGCTAGGAAATGCCAGTGAGACGAACAATACATAAAGGACTGCCGAACCTGCAGTGTTTTATTTCCTTGAACATTTATTTATGATTCTACCTGGACAGCCAAGATTCAGAGTCATTTTTGCTTCTTTCAATTTTCTACTTCTCCTATTTGACAAAAACAAAAATGGGCTTTGAAGGAAAGAAGACAAGACAAGCCTGCCTAGAGGAGTCTTGGACCCCATCCTCAGAGAATTTATTTTGAAACACACCAGTCACAGTAAAGTGGCTTTGAAGCAGTCCTACCTGACTCAGTTTGGATGATCCAGGGTTTATTCCGTAAATCAAACACATGGTTATGAGTAGGGGACAACAGAGAAATCCCCTGATTCAATCCCCTAAAGACTGCTAGAGGAATATGGAAGTTACTAATAGTCTCTACAGAGCAGATGGGTGATCTCAACGGGGAGTTCAGAAGACCAAAGAAATCATTCTTTCCAGCCTTAAAAAGTAAACAACATCTGGATGCCCAGACACCGCTTTCTTTACTCCAGATTTCATCTGTCCCAAGAAGAAACACTCTGGACCTGTGATAATGTCCACCTTCTAGAATCAGGGTGAACCACCATACACATGCATGGCTTGTGACCTGAAGGTCTTACACTTATAGCAAAAGGAAATTGCAATACAGTGTCAGTGGGAAGGACCACTCAGGGGATAAGCTAGCTGTGCACACAGGGTAAACTGCTGACACCCATCCAGCCCTCCCTCGACTCCCTTCCCTGCCTCAACTCCAGCTGAGGAGTACAGAGCACACTTTCCACGGGTTCCTCAGACTTACTGCAGCCTTCCTGATGTGGGTCTCCACTTGGAAGGCTCAGCTCTCCCCATGGCCAAAGGGCAAAACAATGAGGGCCCAAGAGGAAGCAGAAATGGTTACAGGAAAGCTTCAACACCATATATCCCATCACCATCAATGCTTTCTTTACAAAAACACAAGCCTGGGACCTGGGATGGTACGCCTTCCATGGCACTTACACTGGGAAGTTACCAGAGAGTTTCAAAGACACACTCCAGTATCAGGTAGACTCTTTTCACTTCTAATTATTAAACATCTGCCATGGGCAAAGTATCAGGTTGTACCTATTGCAAGAGAAGATGGATATACAATCGCCTTTTGATTTAAACCTCCCTGTTCCCAAAACTGACTGAGGATTTTTAAGGGATGAAGAAGAAAGCTTTGCCTTTTTGGTGCTGATATTCTTATTTTTAAAATTGCCTGTGGGGCGCCTGGGTGGCTCAGTCGGTTAAGCGTCCGACTTTGGCTCAGGTCATGATCTCACGGTTTGTGAGTTTGAGTCCCGTGTCAGGCTCTGTGCTGACAGCTCAGAGCCTGGAGCCTTCTTCGGAGTCTGTGTCTCCCTCTCTCTCTGCCTCTCCCATGCTCACACTTGGTCTCTCTCTCTCTCTCTCTCTCTCTCAAAAATAAATAAAAAATTTTTAAAACTTGCTTGAAAAGACCCTGGCTTTCTACTTCCCCTCCTGCTCCATTCTCTTAGGCTGGACAATCATTCCCACAGACACTGGCGCCTTCCAAAGTCAAAGGCCTTCAGCACAGAGTAACACCAGTCTGAGGCCCTCCATATTACAGTTCTGCTGAGCTCACAGATTCCTGAAACTCATTTAAAAATAAGGAGTCAAGGGTGGCTCAGTTGGTTAAGCATCCAGCTTCAGCTCAGGTCATGATCTCATGGCTTATGAGTTCAAGCCCTGCCTCAGGCTCTGTGTTGACAGCTTGTAGCCTGAAGTCTGCTTTGAATTCTAGGTCTTCCTCTCTCTCTGTCCCTCTTCCACTTGTGCTCTGCCTCTCAAAAATGAACATTAAAAAAAAAAAAATAAGGGGTCAAAAATGAAGCATGTGCAAATCTCAGGACAAGCACCTCCAAGAAGCTTCGCTGGGAAAGGGCGGTCAGGCAGCAAATGAGCACCATGCAGCCCCGTGGCCCATCCTCAGCTCCTTGCCTCCTGGGACCACCATTGCATGCATATTGCACAGTTTCACCCCATACCTGACACTAAATAGGAGAAAAGGGAAGAGAGAATTAAAGAGAGACGAAGACCAAGAGGAGAAGAGGGGGAGAGAAAAAGGGAGAGGTAGAGGGAGGGACAGACATACGTGCAGGTGGGGAAAGGGAGAGGGGGTGGGAAGAAGATGGGCAGGGATCTAGGGGCCTGTGGAGAGAGGGGGAGGGGGAGCAGGAGGAACAAATCGGGGAGGGTAGAGAGAAGTAGGGGCAACGTGTAGTGGGGGTCCAGGGAGGAGGGCAGAGGTGAGCTGGAGTGGTGGAAAGAAGAAAGGAGTAAGGAAAGGGATGTCCCAAGGAGGGAAGGGGAAAAGAGAGTCCAAGAGAGAATGAACGACATAAAGATATCAGGAAAGCCCTCAAACATTCATTCTCTGCCATTTCTCCTGCATTCTGGAGTGCTCTCTTCCTCTGTGGGAGGTCATCAGCCACAGGGTCACCACCCCACACTTCTGTGCATACACAGGCCTTTCTGGGGCAGCTGCTTACTGGCCACTAGCTACTCCTCCCTCCTGCAGGCCCCACACAAGATGTACACATTCACCTGGGCATTCAGTGAGCACAGGAACCAAATGTTAGGAGCAGTCTCCAGTCAATTCTTACCAATCCCAGTGGATGTTTCTTGCTGGACAGGCACTTCAGGACACAAAGCGAATGGAATGGCTCTGATTACTCTTGCCTGGGAGGAAAGCTCTGAGGCCAAGGCCTGCACCCCACGAGGATGCCCAGGACGGTGGGTGAGCATGGTCGGCAACCCCCAGGATTGAGTAGTCTGACTAGATGGTCTGTTCAACCCTAAAGCCGTTCAAGATCAACAGGAGAAACTCTGAGTTGATAATGAAGACAGGATTGTTTCCCCAGGCTTCTCCTAGAGATGTCAGCCTGCTGATCCCCGCTGGAAGGTCATGCATCTTGAGCCATTTCGGGGAAGAAGGCGGAGATTCATGTTTCACTTAAGTGAATCTTCTCTGTTGTTCCAGGGGCAACTCAAAAGTTATTTCTATCAAGTAACTGCTTGGCACAACTTTCATGGAACCTTTTCTTCTATGAATTATGTGCAACCCATACTGTCGATAGCTCCTGATTTAATAATGATCATGGTCACATTTGTCTAAAAGCATTTTACATGTTAGAATTACCCACCCAGCTGGATTGGACTGATTCCCAGGGTAGGAGAGCATCATGGAAAGAGCCTGGACTTTGATTCAAACAGACCTGGACCCAAACTCTCAGCTGTTAAAAAGATGAGTACTTAATGTCATGAAGGCTTAGTCTACTTATCTGGAGGAAGGGAAAAAGGGGCTAAGCAGGACAAGGTCACTGTTCTGTCAGGTGGCTGCTGCCCTGGAAGCTCACGACACACCCCAGTGGGTCCCCCCATCCAGACTTCTGTGGAGCCAGCAGTGGCCGGGGGCCTGCGGGCAGGGCCAGTGCAATGAAGTCAGAGAGTCCACAGCCCCCAAAACCACGGCAAATTTTCGCGGCCTCATTGTTCTGTATTGGGTAAGATGAGTGGCACAAGCCTAATGATGTTATCCAATCCGTCATCTCAGACACTGAAATCACCTCCATTTCATTCTTGCCCTAACCTTCCTTTCCTTGTCACCTCCTTCCCCTTTATCAGTGGGCTGATATGAGAGGACCACACCAATTTGCTAATACTTCCCACCATTTTCGTGTCTCTGCTTTAGAAATCTTCTCAGACTCTGGAGTTGAAATAAACTTAAAACAATGGCACAACTCCAGAATAAACTGTTTTGTTAACGTATTTTGGTTTTTGCACAACACATAAATTTTTTATTTTTTTAATTAAAAAAATTTTACTATTTATTTTTTAAAGAGATAGAGCACAAGTAGGTGAGGGGCAAAGAGAGAGGGAGACACAGAATCTGAACCAGGCTCCAGGCTCTGAGCTGTCAGCACAGAGCCAAAAGCAGGACTCGAACTCAAGAGCTGTGAGATCATGACCTGAGCCAAAATTGGACACTTAACCGACTGAGCCACCCAGGTGCCCCAACACGTGTATTATTTTTAAATATTTTAAAATTTTACTCATTTTTGAAAGAGAGACAGAGTATGAGTAGGTGAGGAGCAGAGAGAGAGGGAGACACAGAATCCAAAGCAGGTTCCAGTGTCTGAGCTGTCAGCACAAAGCCCAACGCGGGGCTCGAACTCACAAACCATGAGATCATGACCTGAGCTGAAATAGGACGCTTAGCCAACTGAACCACCCAGGCACCCCCAACAAATGTATTTTTTTAAAAGAATGCCTTCTTACCCTTAGTGAAAACAAAGCACATGCAAAATCATAAATATTCTTAGTAAAATCATCACAAGTGTTCTTCTATAGCACACATTAATTGCTATTTATCCTGTGATTACAGATACAACAATCTAACTATACGTTATCAAATATTTATACTTGATATATATTTCCCACTACTTTATTTTTTTATTTTTATTTTTTTTAAATATTTTTTTATTTATTTCTAGGAGAGAGAGAGAGACAGCGTGAGCAGGGGAGGGTCAGAGAGAGAGGGAGACACAGACTGAAACAGGCTCCAGGCTCTGAGCTGGCAGTCAGCACAGAGCCCGACGCGGGGCTCGAACCCACGAACTGTGAGATCATGACCTAAGCGAAAGTCGGACACTTAACTGACTAAGCCACCCAGGCGCCCCTATTTCCCACTACTTTAAATGTCTATCCTTATATATACATCTTTGTGTACATCCATAAATATTTCCACAAAATAAAATCTGAGAGTTGCATTGATTACCCAAAGGCATTTTTACAATTTTGGTACCCATTCATTGTTTGCTATGATTGATTCCAGGAAGATCCTATCATTTTACATGACCACCAGTGGGTGTGGCTTTCCCAGTGGAAGTGTTTCCAATTCTCCCTCAACTTATGAAATGACTCCACTCCTTTCTTGATGGTGGTGGTGGTAGTGGTTTATTGTGCTTTTAACTTTTGGAAAAATTTCCTGGTCTTCACTGTTAGCGTCTCACAGATACTAGTTATTAGAGTATTTTGTAGCAACCAGAGAAAGGACAACCAAACACAGCAGTTGGGCCATTGGTGTATCTATCTCCTAAAAGCAGCACCCTCAGCCAGACTTCATTGCGGGTCCCAAGGTCTCTAAAGATAGTTGCAAACACATATCTTTAACTGCTACAAATCAGGGTCTAGCCCAATGCCTGGCCACAAGACCTGCTTCAGTGCGCACTTGCTGAGTGAATGAAACAGTATCTGTTTTTTTATATCTATAAGCTTCTTCAAAATTTAAGAAAAATAATTACATGAGGGCAGCTCCTGGAATTAGGAATATTGTTTTTTTAAAAATCATCTGCACCAAAACCACGCATAGTCTTAATTTCCCAATGATTGGGCTTTTCCAGATCTGAATTTTCACTTTCCAGTAAACAAAGGGAAGACTTTTACATTAACCCTATCAGGGAAAGAAAGGGCTTCCTGTGTTATTCTAACATCTATGACTGAACAGAAATCTAATGCAAGATGCATCGAATGAGGACAAAATCTCTGGAGAGCAGACCCGGACAGCGTGCTGATGCCATATACCTTAGAGGCTGTGCCAGCCTCTCCATGACACAATCCTATAATCCAAAGCCACAGCAAATTGAATAAATAAGTAATAATTAGGTTTTTGCCCCTCTCTTATTCCAGGGAAATAATTTAAAAATTAAATTGGACATGTAGATAGGAGGGATTGTATCACTGGTGACGTTAATCAGATAGGAATTGTTTTTAGGGAAAAAAGCTCTTTTCTAAGAGTCTTAGAATCATAAGTTATCAGAGGAAAAATGATGCTGCAAATCCTCTAATTTGAAAAATCACACCAATTTTAAACATAAAGAAACTGTACCTCAGAGACATAAATGGCAGAACTCAAGTCTACGGAAATAATGACTTAATTCCATCTCCTCTCAAATTCTAATATAGCTTCATTTTTATGTATATATAACTGCCTTTTATTAGAGGAATATGAAAGCGTGAAACCCATTGGGCATTTGCCCTTAGCAAGCAGACCCTCATACTGTCAATTTATGTTGGGTAAAATCTGACAGAAACACAAAGCTAGCCTTTTCCATAAATTTAGATGTCATTTAGATATTCAGAGATGACACGGTTGAATCTTGAAGCTGAACGGATTTTAAGTATTTTCCAGTACAACTTCTTTCCCATATGAGGTGACAGACCCCAGAGGTTAGGACATATAAAGCCACCCAATTAGAAAAGCAGAGCCAGTATTTTAGAATTCCTGCCTCAGGTGCTTTTCCATGATATCAAGCTGGATTTTCTATGTGACAGTCTGGGAAAGCATCTGGTATTTTTAACTTATAAAATCCTAGGTGTTATAAAATATCCACTCATGACCCATTCTGTTTCAAAGGCTGTACACTGTGGCCCTATTCTTTTAGTCCCGTTCCATCATTTAACAGTAATCTTTTCTCTCAAAGTCTAAAGATTTTCAAAAGACAAGACAAAAAAAAAAAAACCTACAGGTCTGGCCCTTATACTACAAGATGAAAAAAGTACCAGAAAGCCAAATAATGCTGCAGACATAGGCATTCCAGTCACTAATGATCAGGTGAAACTTACTTTTTTCCCACCCCTTCTTGCTGACTCTGGCCACTTGTCAGAATTTTTTTGGCCAGGCAGCACTGACAGGACTGGGTTTGTCCCCAGCTCACCCACCGGGGGTTAACACGCTTCCCAGAGAGGAGGAGGCCCTTGGTGAGCCCCTCAGTGTCCTCCTGTGCCACCATCTGGGAGACTTCAGGTAAGCAGTGTGCCTCTTTGGGCCTCAAGGTACTCATGAGAAGACGCCAGTGTATTCTCCGGCCCTACAATCATATGGTCTACGATTCAGGTGATAGTTATCATCATAAAGGGGACGGTGGGAGTGAACTGAGGTGGCCTCTTGATACTGCATTTGAGTCCTAACCTTCTTTCTCTGTCTCTCGCAAGCCAAGCCAGTTGGCCTGTGGGGGTTGAATCACATTTTCGAGTGGGTGGGAGAACGTTTCAGTGGAAAGAACTGCATGATCCCCAAGAGCAACTGGAAGGGCTGGAGAGAGAAGGACAAAAGACAGAAAAAGCAGAAATGTTCAGGAACAAAAAGCAGGGAATGTGGGAGGCAGGGCTGACTCACTGCCTCCTCTGAGATAAACCGCCCTTTAAGGCACTGGCTTGAGCCTAGATTTTATCCCACCAGGCCAGACATTAGAGGAGTCCCATAAATGCTGGATACAGCTATCAGTAAGTTCTCTGCTGTTTCCTTACACTGATCCAGGGCAGCTCTCTAATGAGGGTTTTCTACAACCTACCCAAAGATGCAGCACACATTCCTCCTGTGCCCTGTCCTGGAAGACTCATCCAAATTATGGTCTCGACCTGCATAGTAGTGGGGGACACACATAACTCTGACACCGCCATCTGGGGCTAGCTTCATAAACGTTACTTCCAGCTATTGGCAAACTCGGCCAGCCATTGTCTACCTCCTCATCCTATTATTTAGATCTTTGCACTGAACAACTCTATGGGGTACCCTTCACATCTGGGGTCACCATAAGTCTGTGCATTTATTATAACAATTTTCTGGCAGGTGACCATACAGGTTTTGAAGAAAGGGCAGCAAAGAGATCACATGGACTAGTGTCAGAGTTGCCCATTCCAAACCCACATAAAAGCACATGATCAGCACACAGAAGAAAAACAAACTTAATGTTTATGTTACCAAGGCTCTTCTTACTAACTAAAATGTGGAGATGTCACCAAGGCTATATTTGGGGTCCCTAGATCTTACACTATTGTTATCAAGATGACAGACAACCTCAAATAAGTAAAAATACCAATAAAATGTGAGACAGTGTAAGAACAAAAGCTCATGTTCCAGGAGGCCATCTACCAAAATTCTATTAGTAGTCTGGAAAATCTCCAGAAGGCAATAACCTCCCCCATAGGCTCACTGGAGGCTTCTAGAGAGTTCTGGCAAGCCTCAGAGTTGAAGATTATCTCCATAGGGGGGTCGCTATAGGCAGAAAGGGGAGATTCAATCCAGAATCCAAAACACTGCTAAGCATAATGTTCACAGATATGACACATATCTTGAGCATTCCAGAAGGTATGATGAAGAACTAGATCACCAACAAAGGTAAGAAATGAGTTCCCATCTGTGCTTTATCTAAATAGGTCACATTGAATGACTCTTTGTAGTGACAAATGTTAATGATTTTTCCTCAATCCCAAAAACTGGACTATATTTTTATGTAATCTTTTTTAAAATCAGTTTTTCTTAAAAAAATTTTTTTTTAATGTTCTATTTATTTCTGAGAGAGAGAGACAGCATGAGCAGGGGAGGGTAAGAGAGAGAGATAGATACAGAATCTGAAACAGGCTTCAGGCTCTGAGCTAGCTGGCAGCACAGAGCCCGATGCCAGGCTCGAACTCCCAAACCGTGAGATCATGATCTGAGCCAAAGTTGGACGCTTAACCAACTGAGCCACCCAGGTGCCCCAATCAGTTTTTTTTTTTTATACTAGGTGTAATTCACATAGAATAAATTTCCTTTTAGTGCCCAATTCTGTGGGTTGGAAAAACTCAAAACTGCACCTAAAAAATAAGCAATTAAGTAACTACCACCATAATCAAGATGTGAGACAATATCATCACCCCAAAAATCCCCTCATGCTTGTTTATAACCAACCCTTACTCCTAGCCTGACAACCAATGATTTGATAAAACTGGACTGTATTGTAATATAAATATCAGCACTGTTTATACTTTGCTTTAAATATTTATATTTCATTTATCCTAAAACAGATACACACACACACACACACACACACACACACACACACACCCTAGATATGAACACTGTGACAGTAGGCTATGTCTTAAAATCACTGGCATTTTACTATTATAAATGTAAAAAAAAAATTCTTTTCAGAGATACATAAAAGTGATGTCTTATAATCTATGGTGCTTTTTTAAAAAGTCAGTGAAATGTAGTAAGTCCTGTAATGTTTATTTCTTAACATTCACTGAATACTTACCATGTGTGAAGCATTCTACTAGACACTGAAAATACAAAAATGAACATGGTCCTCAAGAACTATCACTTGAGATATACATTATCAATTATAATATATGATAATGCCTGTAGCAGAGGGTTATCCACCAACTAGAGACTAAATAAAATTATCTCTAAATTGGCCACTCTTCTTCTTTCAGGCAAAATTGCCCCCCAACTCAGTTCCTTGCAAGGACACAGGAAATGAGGATGAAGGTGGTACCATTCAGCTTCACTCTGCCATTCCAGAAATGAGTTATTGCCACGCCATCTGACATATTGCCTAGGAACAATCCAATTATTTCTTCCATAATACATTGTTGTGGTAGGGAAGCCTCATTTTAGTGTTCAACAGCTGCAAGGCTTTTAGGATAATATCAGGAGACAAGCAACTCAAAATAACTGCTCGATCTGTAAAAGGCAGATGCCCCAAATCTTTCATAGACATGCTTCAAAGTCCCCAAATTCTTCCCTGGGCAATTTTTAAAGGGGAATGTAGAGAAGAAAAGTTAGTGAATGCCCTTACCTGGTTCTTGAAAGTGTTCTTCATTTGACAAAGTTCTAGACAAGATAAGTATTAATGCTTCTTTAAATTGGTCAAAATGCACCTAAAAAGTAAACAATTAAAAATAAATTCAAAGTAGTCTCCACAGGCCTAAGGAAGTAAATCCATCTTCAAGACACCAGAAGCATTTGCTAGCATCCTGACAGCCTTGAAGTGAGTCATCAATGGCTTTTGTTCCCTTTTCTTCATTTCTCTGAAGCAATGAAGGGAAAGTGGGCTGATCATATCCGACACCCCCGTGTCATAAACCCTAATGTCAACATCAATATTTATTCAACCCCGAGGGGAAAAGCTACATAGCAAAACCCTCTTTAAAAATTCAGAAAAAGATATGTTTTGAACTCAACTCCTTTTATTTTTCTGAACAAGATCACAACAGAAATATGTTAGGTTATACGTTAGGAAAAACTTCCCAAGTAAATGATCCATTATAACAATGCCCCAAAGACGCTTTTATCTCTGAAGAGATTCTGGAAGAGAGTGAGCTATCGTCTGAGGATGACTTGAATACAGTCTTGCCTGAGGCAGGTATATAATATTTATCTCCCAAGGCCCTGTGACTCTATAAACAAATAGAAATCAATAGCAAACACAAAGAATAAAAGAACGTTGGGAAGCATTGTCTTGAATTCTTAAAATTACAATTACCTTGATAGAAGGATGAAAGAACAAAAGTTTTATTTAAGTAATATTCAGTTAGAAGAGGGGTATTACTTTCTTTAAAGGGGTAAAGCCATTTTCTTGATGGCCACGTGTATTCTTCTATAATTTAAATTTATGTGACCTCACCGTGGGGTAGAGGGGAAAGATGGTATTTCTTCTCATGATAATTCTAGTCTGATATTGTGGCACCTATTTATACAGAAGCCCATAAATAAAATTCAAAGTTGGTAAATGTGTAACGTATGCCGCTAAGGGTCTCTTTGGACACCCTTACAAAACGTTGTCTCGAAGTTTAAATAGAAGTGACAGATAAAAACCACTTGGTAAATTATACTGGGAAAAGTAACAAACCTCATTAGTCCTCTAAACAATGAAGGACAAAAATCTTATGTCTTATCTATGGAATTTACCATACTGTCCCACAGTAGGTGTGATTTTTCTTTTCTCTTTGTTAAATTTTTTTTTAATGTTTTATCTATTTTTGAGAGAGAAAGAGAGGGAGACACAGAATCTGAAGTAGCCTCCAGGCTCTGAGCTAGCTGTCAGCACAGAGCCCAACACGGGGCTCGAACCCATGAACTGTGATATCATGACCTGAGCCGAAGTCGAACACTTAACCGATTTTTCTACCACGTCCACTTTGATCACTCCAAATTACTTTCCCAAATCATGTCCCTTTAGATGGTATAGACTAAAAATCAGTATACCCTATGCAGCCAGAGCAGAATTCTGTCATGGCAGGCAGGACACCTGCCAGAGAGCCAGGGCTGTGCAATCAATGAAAAAGTGAGGAGACCGCAGAAATGAAGCGGTACTGATTAGGGTTCACAGTGGAGAAAGCGCTGCAGAGCCTGCAGGAGGGGGAAGGGCCAAGTCCTGCTGCTGTCCCATAGTCAGAGTGCGGGCTTCAGGCACCGCGGCATCCTGGCTCCGTTCCCAGGGGCAAGGCCATCTTCTCCAGCAGCCAGTTCAAAACCAGCACAGACCCCAGGGATCTGCCACCTGTGGACATTAGCCAGGCATTTACTACTTCCAACTAGAACCATTCCTTCCCCTCAGGGTGGCAGGAAGAGAGCTAGGGCTCTGCGCTGGCAGGGTCCAGGTTCCGGCCCTGCCTCAGCCACTGACTTCCTGCTGTGAACTGGCTAAATTACTAAACCTCTCTGAGCTGTAGTTTGTTCATGTATAAAAATGGGGACCTCTAACAACTAAATTTTAGGATCCATTCAACAAATATTTATTGAGCAGCTGCTATGGGTCAGGCACCATCCTAGGCCCTGCTGACAGAGCACTGAACAAGAGTGACAGCTATCCGGCGGCCGTGGAGTGCATGTTCTCAGCAAACGTCACAGGAAGTCCAGGCAACCACTGTGTTAAGAGCATCGCATGTCTTCTTTGTTATTTATAGTAACACCTCCCTCACAGAGGCAGTAGGAAATTAAAATGGGAGTTATGTAAGGTGTCTAGAACTTCCAGGGTAACTTACCAGCTACTCGGCAAGTGGTAGTTAATACTGTAATAGGTATATTGTGGGGCGGGGGGGGACTGTTTCCCCTGCTTTATAGAGAAATGGCCACATTTTCAAGCCAAGCAACCGGCCCTGAAAGTGACCAAGACAGCCACGTGGCAATGGCAGAGGTGACAGCGGGGATCTTGCCTCCCCGCCAGAATCTGGGCAGTTGCCCAACGTCAGAGAAGCCGATCCAGTCTGCTGTGTTTAGGGACCTGAGCTAGGGGTTTCTCCTCTCAGGACAGTGATGGGAATGACCCGAATGAAGTGTCTCCCTGCCACTGTTCGGAGTTGAACAGAAAGAGGCTCCTATTTCGAAAGGGAGGTGCTTGCCTGGAGAACTTCATGTCCTTTCTACTTCCCTTGTGGGTCTCTGCCGGGTCTGGGCTTTGACAGAGGTTGTTGAATCTCACCCTTACATAGTTCAATTCAGTGAGTATTCACCATGAGGGTCACCAGGAGTCTACGTACCTCAATTTTACTCACCCTGAGAAATGACCAAGATGCCTACAATCTGGACATTGACTCTCATCAACTTCCAAGACTTCGTTCTACCTCACTTAAGGAATAGTCAGGCTCATACAAAGGCACCAACCTTTGAGACAGTAAAACTTCATTTACAGAGAATGAGCAGCAGACAATCGAAAACACACACTGTCCAAAGTGGAGGAAGGTATGGAGAAGCCCACACACTCTGTTCACAGAAAATGCCACAGAACCAGCTCAGGAACTATTTATTCTCACCCTACCTGATTTATCATAAATTTATTCTCCTACTTCCCAGCCCATTGTAGATTAGAAGCAGCAAGTGAGAGATAGGAGCACTCTGAAGTTAAGTACTACAAGAAGTTAACTACTGACATCTTGTGATGAAGATGTTAACTACCTTTCCTCAGACAAAAATACAGTTTTCATACTTAAAAAACCTTGTTTTAAAAACTATATCAACTACTAGAAAAGACATGCACTCAAAAACCTACTAGGCTGAGGTTATTTAGTGTTGAGACAAGTATCCATGTGCCACTAAATAAAGTCTGAGAGTATTGCTCTTATAATGTAGATGAGTAACTGACAGACCAAGAAGAGTTGAAATGATCAAGAATAATCTTATACTGTTTAATATCCTCTTTGACAGGGCAAAACTTTAAATGTTTGCAATCCCCAATGGTTAACTTTTTTTTTTAAAGACTGTAACTTATGGGGTAGGAGATGCAGTTATTAGAAAATTGTATTCATGTGGATCCTGGATAATGCTAGATGAATGGGTGTATCACTACAGGTTCATTCTTTCCCAGGCATATGGTCATTTGGATCTCACAACATCCACATGAGGCAGTCAAGGCAGGCATCTCCCTTTAGAATTGAGGAGTCAGAGCACAGAAAGGACATGGCCCTCCATGGCCCTGTGCTGGACTCACGTCTTAAAGTTTTGGGGTTCCTTGGAGAACCCAGGACTTCTGACTGGACCCATCAAAGCCCGGCAGCCCCCCTCCCCTAGACCTACCTCGCTCTCTGACCCCTCAGAGAAATCCCTACAATGCTCTACATCACGTCTTCAACTTTACACAAAGCCAGTGTAGAACAGTACACTGGGGCTCCAAGGGGTAAAAAGATCAGGAGGAGATCTTGAGTGTGGGAGTGTAGAAGAGGGAAGAAGAGAGGAAAGTTGATGAGCATTTAAAAGATAGAAGCTGGTGAGTGCTTTGAGAGACACAAAGACAAGCTAGAGAGACCGTTTTTGTGACATTTGGCTTCTCTGAGATATTCACAGGCAGAGCTCTGAGATATTCCCAGGCGGAATTTCCAAAACAGACCTATTGAATCAGCCACATTTTTCTTTTAAAAGAAAAAGGGGCTATAAAAGACTATACCTGATGAACTCAGAGGTTCTTCCATAATCCAACAGTGTCTATTTGATGGACCTCTTCCACACGCACATGCACGTGCACGCACGCATACACACACACACACACACACACACACACACACACCCCTAGAAATCCAAAAATGAAAACGTGGCAAGCTGATCAAAACAGCCGGAGCAGCCTGAAGCCTTAAACCGATCTTATTTTCCCTCCTGCCAGAGCAGAGAGACACTGGACCCTCCACTTTAAATAACAGTAAACTCCACATCTTCCAAGAAGACAATTCTCTAATAGAGGCAGGTGACTGCTATTTTCTGACAATGCACATGAATACTGATGTGGTGGAAAAGCCCCTTAGGGCACATCCCAGAACCAAAGCGTTAATAAATGCCCTCTCTTGTAAAGAAATGTGCATCAGCGGGCTCACTAAAGTCAGTAACTGGAATTTGTAAGTACCATTTTTCTCCTCCAAGGGAGCTTTACTATTGCGTTACGTTAAAATTTAGAAATACTCACAAATATGCAATGCAATTAAATCTCATGCGGTAACAAGCCTCCAAGCCATGCTTCCCCTGGTTGGTACCCCCTCATTTGAATAATAATTGCTGCCATTCATTTTACAAGCATTCCTATATCTTGTATGCCTCAAAGGACAGTTTGCAGCAATGGGAAAATTACATGACGGACTAAAAACGCACATGACATTTAAAGTAAATTAATGGGAAGACTAGTCAAATCTGATTTTTTTTTATCATGTGTCACCACCAGAGCTTAAGAGAAATTCACCTCATCATTTTTCCTCTCCAAATTTCATACGAATGCTTTTTTAGAAACATAATTTGCCTTTCTGTAAAAAAGAAAGTAAGTACCATATAAGAAAAAAATGTTACCTCAAACCACACACACAAAAAAACCCCTGCAACAGGAAGTAGAATAAGGAACCTAACATTGCATAAAATCATCTCGCGCAATCATGGAGATCAAATAGATACAGTTGCCACATGCGTGCAGTACTTCAAACAGACCCAGGATGAGAGACTCAAGCCAAGTGTTGAACCAAGCGATCTTACTAAACAAGACAAAGGCCCATGTTAACTATCGTCACACTGAGGAGGTTCATATCTAGCAATACAAAGGGAAATTGATGAAAGAACACTCAAAACATTAAATGCTAGCTGAAATGGATAGAGAAATATGGACTCTTCAAAAGAACACTGTGCAAGAAAATGATGTTTACAGCATTATGCAAAAGAGAAATGATTCAAAGAGATGTCATTTCATAAGGAAAGGCATAGTTGTGAAATGTTTCATTCTAAGTAAAGCATTCAGGTTATTGTAGTCATTTACTACAGACAATGCGGACAGGGGCAATGTGGAAAGGGGCAAGGCCATCGTAAAAGGCAAGTCCACAGCACACCTGGGTGGCTCAGCTGGTTAAGCATCCAACTCGCTATCAGCTCAGGTCACAATCTTGCAATTCACAGGTTTGAACCCCACATCAAGGCCTTGGGATTCTGCTTGGGATTCTCTTTTTCTCTCTGCTCCTCCTCCCCTCCCTCCCTCTCTTTCTCTCTCTCTCTCTCAAAATAAATAAACTTAAAAAATGTTTAATAAAAATAAAAGGCAAGTCCAAACCTAAAGCAACTGCATGAAGTCATACTCCAAGACTGGTCCAAGAGGCCCTGCCTACAGATAGAGATGGATGCAACCACTGCCATACCAGAGTTTCTAGCAAATCCATTCTCCACTCCTAGTCCTATAGGGCTAAAAAGGGGCAAGAATCAGTACTTCAATCCAGATCTGACTTCAAAGACTGTGCTCTAATACTATACTGTCTTGATGTGGTAGTGGTGGTGATGGGGAGGGGACGTGGAGAATAAGATTCATTCTTGAATATCTGGAGTCCAAGGAGGCTGTGAAAACATGCATTCAAATTCAGGGATGGGGAAATCTGGGTTCCTATCCTGCTGCCACTTCAACTGAGTTGTCTGACCTTGGACATGTCAATGTACTTTTCCAATTTCTCTTCCTAAGGTTTCTCTGTCATACAGATGAACACTGAAGTCTAAAATCTGTGATGGACACAAAAGAACATTAAGTCTCCTCTGTCCAGACAAGAAGTTACTCGTAAAAGTATCAGTAGAATACTGCAGAAATCAGATCAGCCTTCTGCACCATACTTTCTCCAGAGAAAGAGACAGTCATTACTGAAATAAAGCAAGTAGGAGAGAACAGTCTTTCGGCACGTGTGCCCACCTCTCGCTGGGAGCTAAAGGCCTTCCCATCAGACTAAAAACCTCTGAGAGACTCAAGGTTCACAGCACACAAAGCCAAAGTTAATTTTGCAATGAGTTTGACAACAAAGTATTAATACAGAGTAGAAGTAAATCTTGCAGCCTCTTAATCAGACTGTCTTCTTGTCTACAAATGGGAACTACAGACCCTTAGGAGTTCAAGTCAACTCTAATGGGAGATAATTGGAAAAGAAGGGAGTGATGGTTTACACAGAGTCACAAGACAAAATGGGAATCAGAAAATATCCCTCACCATATCAGGTTAAACTATGGTGGTTACACAGTAAGATACAGCAAAGGTCCAGGCATTTACTAAGAGACGTGATGAGAAATGTTTCCACCATTTCCTCCAATGCATTCAACAAGCCTCAGATCAATAGGAGATAGGAGGATGAACATGGGGTAGTTATAGACAGGCACTATTTGATGATCGAGCATAATTTTGCACACAGAGAACAAACCCAAATAATCACTACCAGAAAGTACTTCTGCATTTCTGATTTACTTTTCAAATGGTTAAAATATGTACAAGAAAAAGAAAATGGTTAAAATATGTATAAGAGAAAAAAATCTGAAAAAGCGTTTTTTTTTTTTTAATTTTTTTTTTTAATGTTTTATTTATTTCTAGGAGAGAGAGTGAGACAGCGTGAGCAGGGGAGGGTCAGAGAGAGAGGGAGTGACAGACTGAAACAGGCTCCAGGCTCTGAGCTGGCAGTCACCACAGAGCCCGACGCGGGGCTCAAACCCACGAACCGCGAGATCATGACCTAAGCGAAAGTCGGACGCTTAACCGACTAAGCCACCCAGGCGCCCCAAAATCTGAAAAAGCGTTTAATGAACTGGAAACAAACAAGTAAGTCTACCACATGAAATTCATCATGATATTTACAAAAGACCCTCCCCAACACTTTGAAACAAAGATGGGAAATCTGAGTTTAATTACACATTTGTAAAGCTATTAGATCTTAAAACTAAAAATTTCAAATCGCCTTTGATGAACAGAGTCCATACACCTATGGGACTCTTTGGAAGCCAATGGTTAAGTTCTGCTACCAGGTGGCCTGTTTTGATTCTAAAGAGTGCCAAAGACATGGAACGCTTCAGCATCCAGATTCATATCAGAGAGTACAGCAAGGAAACTCCTCAGAACCTTGGAGGCTATTTTGTCTCGAAGTTGCTATATTCCATAAGTAAAGGAAAATCTATTTTTAAAACTATATAAATAACGCTTTCAATAAAACCAAGGTAAATTATACTTATGTCCTGATGGCTAATAAAAGAGGAAGGCAAATGAAAACATTTCATTTCAAAGATACAAAAAGACCAGGAAGGACCTATGACCAACATCAATCGCTAGGATCAAAACTTGGTTCAATAAAAGAGCTAATGCTGTTCTGTTTTCTTCTATGTTTGCAGTATTTGCTCCCAGGACTATCCACCTGCCAGGCACATTAACTGACCAGACTGGAAGTTCTTCAGTGTCTTCAAGAGCCCCTGGTCTTGGGCTCCTACCCACCTGACAGGTGCTTCACTACTGACAAAGCTAAGTAAGGATGGAGCTCTTTGGGTTATGTAGCAGCAAACAACTACCACCAGTGTCCTGCTTCCCTCAAATCAGTGACCCACAATCCTCAGGGACTGCAAACACTTATATAGTAAGCACTATGCTCAGGGGAATATGGCCTCAAGTTATAAAGCAAGATCAGACAGATGAATTGAAAGGGCTAAATGGCCTTGTAGTAAAATGCGTGAAAATGGCAAGTCAATTTCAGTTACTTTCCTTAACAACTGTCAAAAGAAATATCAGGCTTAAAAAACAAAAGCCAGGAATTATTTACAGATGGATTTTAAAACAAAAAATAAACAGAAAATGTTCATATTCTTATTGAGGAAGACAATGTGTTTTAGCTTATTTCTTTTTCAAGAAAAAAAAAGACTAATTCAGCCCAATTCCAATAAAGGTAAATTTGGAAGTTTTTTTAAAAATAACACTCATTAAAATTTAAAGATATATTTAAACCCTAAGCATCCAGGAACCTGTTGGCTACTACTGTATCCAAAAGCCAATTTCATGGGGAAATCTTAGTCTACGATATACATAAAGAAGTTGTGCAAACTAGCAGGATGCCTGACATGTAGGACACACAAAATACATATTTGTTGAATTAATAAATAGATGAATATATTTAGATTTGTCATGCTACTATTTCTTTCTTCTTGTTTATTAAACCAAATCCCTAACCCTTATACTTTTTTTTTATAAATACCATCTAAAGAGAAAAAAGATGATTGGCATTGAAAACAACTTACAATTTTACAACTTACAATCCATACCCAACACTTAGAATTCTTCAGTGAATTCCAAGGGATTTTTTCCTTAGAACTTAAAACTATAGACCATATAGAGTATCTTAACAGCATATGGCCAAGTTTATGTGATCATCTGAGGAGAATAATTCAGTTTCACAAAAAATGCAAATCGAACAGTAGTGCATTAATTCATGCCAACCCTGCTCTCAAGACAGGCACCAGGGACCTCCCACGTGAAATCAATATGCATACATCGATTTAACTTTTATCACGGCCTCGCTAAGTAAATATCAGGCTACAGACCACTTAGGTATTCATTATTCACAGGCAAATAGCAAATGTAAAAAGCAGGCTGATAGTGTCAAGTCGTTAACAAAGCAATCGATAACTGTTCCCTGGTTTTAGTTTGGAGAATGAGGACAAAGATGTGCAACATCTGGAAAGCAAACTGTGAAGGCGCTAAGGTGCAATCTGTGAACAGCAGAGGGTTCTGTATTTACGCTGACGCGGGCACAACTCTCAAGGAACCCTTAGGTTGTATCAGGTTTTCTCAGGCTTTAATAAGCACTGAAACAGAACCACCCTTGGTACTATTCCTTATACACCAAAGGGCCCGAGATCCCCAAGGGCCAAGTGGGAGCCACTACTCCCTTATCTCCCTAAGGTGTCCGAGATGGAGACAGAATGAAAACACATTTGAGCGCGTTACGTGATGAGGAGCAAATGATTTAATCCTCAAACCTCCCAATTCTCTGACTTTTGAATCAAGATTTTTAGCACGTTTTAGCGACTACATGTTTTCACAAGCAGCAAATCCCTCTCCCCAGAGTGGCCAAGAATGGTTCCAGTTTTGCAAAACAAACAACCTCACATTTGTTTTTCTTTAACCCTGTTAAATATGATGTTCATAGTTCCAATCTCTGGGAATAGCATCCTTTGTACATTAATTTCAAGATGATTGCTATCCCGGTCTGTCTCCTGTCACAGACAGCCAATACATCTTACTGTATCTGAGGTCACTTACCCAACTTGTCAACTAAGAGACAGCGAAAATGAAATAAAAGGAAACTTAGTCACTGGAATAAAGCTGAGCTTCATGCCTCCTTCCTCAATTTATACCACATGATAAAAACCACTGTCTAGGAATCGTCATGAATGACAACAGAGCTCAAACAGCAATGCCCATTTCTTCCTCTCATCCCTTCCAAAAATCAGCAGCAAGGCTCAACCCAAAGCCATACAAATGATGCTCTTAATTATAATTACAGAAACTGAAGGCAATATGAGGTCGAGACAGAACACCCTCTCCGCTACCAGCAGGAGGTTAAAAAAAAAAAAAGGCCTCTTCTCACTTCCTACTCATTTCTGTCACTTGATCTGTGGGGACAACATGACTATTTGTTGTCAAATGCAGAAGTTAACATCGGCACACTTGCATCCCTGCTGGAAGCAAGTCGTGCTGGGTTTTAAATGAACCTGCACTGTATTTACTTACCCTCCTGTCTTATTTCCTAGGTGAAAGGTTTAATTAATACTTCACCCCAGAAACAATCTGCACACAAAATAGCTTATTGGGAGTGAAAGTCATAACAGCAATCTATTCATCCTGTGAGGGGCAATTTGCTTGCTGTTTTTTTCTTCTCTTCAAGGGAAATCTCAGTCCCCTCCTTCTGCCCCAGCGATGAATAGAGAGTCCGTAAAATGACCCACAGTGAACAAGAGTTGGAAAACGTGCTCTTATTGCCTCTTTTTCTCTCTCTTCATCTAAGATGCTCGGGGCACACCTTTCTTCCAGAGCACAAATTCCAGTGGGCCCTCACCACGCAAGCAAACCACACTGTTGGGTCCCACCCATTTGGTTTTTTCTTTCTGCTTATCAGGTTATAACAGCTGGGGGCACACACAGCCAGGATGTTAGAGGTTGTGACACGCGTGCTCTGCACCCCTCCCCGACCCGGACAGAAGCTGCACCCACTTCCCGCTACCTGCCTTCTCCCCCAGACCTTACCCTGCCCAAGAGGTTGTCCTGAAGCAGCGTCTCCTGGAGCACCGGGGCCACCTCCTCCAAGCTCAACACGTGGCAAAGGTCGGTGAGTTCCTCCTGTCCCAGGGACCCGGTGCCCGTCGTGTCAAAACTGTCAAACAGCTCCTTGAGTCGGGCCTCATGCTGGTCCTGCTCCACCTCATCCATCCCATAGCCCACGGCGCTCACCTGTGTGTGACAGAGACAAGGGCGAGTGGTGGCAGCCCAGGCGTCCTACCCCTGCCCTCGTCAGCCCCCTCTGAAGGCTCTGTACATCCTGGCCCCGATGCTGGTCCATCAGGACCTCAGTGGAGGCTGGAAGGAGGCGACGCCACATCCCCACCTCCCAACCCACCCCCAGCAAGCCCTCAGGTCCCTCCAGGAGCCAGCCCTGGCCAGCCGAGCTCCCACACAGGCACTCACACCAGGGCCACAGCCACAGGTCAGGTCACACAGGGTAACGTTACCAGAATGAGGGAGTCTCCTTTCCTGCCTGGTCCTCGGGCAGGCGGCCAGTCTCAAACTCAAGGCTGAAAGCGCTTCTCTATCAGCTCATGAGACCCTGGATGTACAGAAGGCAAAAGGCCACTTCTGACACTCAGTCCTTCCAAACTGTTAGCACCGAGAGAGGCTGCGGGGTCCGAGTTGCCAGGCAAGTCGGCGAGCTCCAGACTACCCGCCCAGATGCCTGAGCTGTGGCCGGGCTATCTAGTTCCACTTGGGTCAGCCTAGATGCTCAGTTAGCCCAGAGGCTTGCAGCAAGAGGCACTGGATGAACGTGCAAGATACAACACAAAACCACCATACATGAAACACAATGCCTTTTACACAAGTTCCCCCAAAAGCAGTGCAATTAACTTCACTGGTGCAATTACGGGAGGTGTGACAGGAAGGGTATTCCCTGCAGCTCGCTTCGGTCCTGGGGGGTTTAGGCAATGCCTAATTGCCTGGAAAAAGGGGAAAACACTCTTCCCACCTTTCAGACTGCAAGCTTCAGAGGAGCCACAGACAATTTGAATCATACAGGATCTCAGGCAACTTCCACTACGCAGACCGCCTCATGTCTGTACACCGGGTTAGTCTGTCTTCCCTCTTTTCAATCCCCCAACCCCAGGTTTTCCATTTCTCCACCTTCCATAGGATCAATAAAAACATGGGCTCATGATTATCAACTCAGAATCACTTCTGCTAAAAATAGACATCATAAAATTCTAGGTACCTCATATTTTCAGAATGAAATCTAGGAGTTTCTTTGGTTGTACAAGAATTCATTTTTAACATGGTGGGTCTTCCAATGAGAGCCTGAAATGTGCACACGTCTGAAGCTACCTTCACCATGATGCAACGGAAGCCAAACACAACCTATTCCCCTGAGACAATGACCTCAGCCATCTAAACCAGGCTCTCGGCATCAGCCCCTTAACTATAAAAAGCAGCACTTTCAAAAAATATACTTATCTTGCCCATACAAGCTTTACAGTGATAAAAAAAAATACATAACATTAAATCTAACTTAAGAAAAATTTATTAACAAAATTTTCAGTGTTCGCTATACTGCTGTACAGCAGATCTCTAGAAGATTTTTCATCTGTGTGACTTTGTACCCACTGCAGAACAATTTCCCATTGCCCCCTGCCCCAGCCCCCAGGCAAGCATCATTCTAGTTTTCAAAGCAGCATTTTTAACTAACAAAAGCCCTGAGTAAGAAAGATCTCTAATTCAGGGGCGATATGCATATACCAGATGGGAAACACGGGCAACAGGCAAGGTCAGGTGTTGAACATGGCCAGACTGAAAATGAGTGAGGCTTCCGTACGACATCAGTGCTGCTCTGGGCTGCCGTCCAAAACATCGCAAGCTAAAACAGAGCCATGACCATCCTCAGTTTCAGCAAAACAACATGGACTCAAGGTGGATTCAAACGGCACGGCCACTACTCAACGTGAACTGCAGCCGCTCATTAAGGCAAAGTGGCACCATTTAGGCCCAGGCTCTTGGCCTGGGGATGGGGGGGAGGGGGGTGTCCTTCTTTTAATTCTCAGCTTTTCTATTACTAGGTGCTGTGGGCTCTGGCTGCCTTCCCAGGATTGGTCTGTTGGGTGAACTAATCACCATGCAAATATTTTCAAAATAAGTTGAGAGTGCGATATAAACATCAGAGCATCAGAAAAGAAACTCCAAGGTGTTAAGTGAAGCCACAAAAGTTAGAAATTTAGACAAGGCCATTGCCTGGCTAATGAGAGTCTGCCAGTTTGTTGTCGCCTAGGATCTGAGACTCCCCAGGTGCCCTGGGATTTTCAGGGTTGCCGTGGCTCGCAGACTCACTCTGAGTTGTATAGTCCCCTGGGCTATAATCTGACCAACTTCATAAAAGGCAGACTATTTTGCTTTTAGTTGGTTTTGCATATAAAAAAAAAAAAAACCCTCAAGTGTGATAGAATTCAAACATTTCTGCCTTTTAAAATTATTTTTAAGGCATGCGGATTGGTTCATTTATACCAATGAAAGAGGGCCATAAAACTCATAATGTACTGAGAAGTCCTGATCTTATCCATGGCTTTGAATTCAAGAAGCTATCATGCCCTGCTTTTTGGGAGGTCACTAGATTTTCACTAAATCAAATCTCATTTCACAGCAGCTTCCCTTTTTTATCTCTTTTTTTCATCTCCCTCCTTCCCAAGATACTGCGCTTTGGAACATTCTTTTGACTGAAGGGGGAAAACAGCCCCAACCCTGTGGAACAAATGAGCATACGGAAACATCCAGAAGATGTTACATATGGTGACAAGTTGTCAGTCCTTGTTTGGCACAGAATGCATTTTTTTTTCCTGGTTGATATTATTCCCCAAATGTTCGTGACTAATTTCATGTGCAAGAATTTTTTCCTCCCTGTTTGGCAGAAATTTCTGTAAGGACAAGGTCCACAACTTCTTTCTTTTATATCCTCCCCCAAATGCATAGCGGAGTCTGTTCCTCACACCAGAGATGTAGTGTAGGGAGATTCCATGAGTGGAACCTTACCCTGAATGAGTGATGAAATGAGCCTATGAAGATTCTGAAATGCCCATTTCTTCCACAAGCACATCTCTCCTTCCCCCATCTGAGCCTTTTTTTTCAAAGGCATTTTCCATCTTGGACATCACGAATCAGGAGGAGTAAGCCAGAATGCACTGCCAAACTGTAGCATCTAGAACCGTCTGGAGTTTGATTAAGGAGCTAGTAATTAAATCAATGGATTCATAGACGAGGGCTGTAATTTTTGTTTGTTTTGAGGGGAGCGGTTATAGGATGTGACTTTGGAAGAGAATCTATACTAAACCACTGTCCCAAGTCCCCTTGTTTATAGAACAATATATACAGATGGGAACAATAATACCCGTCTGGAAGGGCTGTCCCGAGGGTTAAAGATGGCAAGCAAGTGAGAGGATGACCCCAGAGAAAGTCGATAGAAGAGGGGAATTGAGAAAACAACCAAGAAAATACCTGCGACTGGCAAAGGCGGGGTGAACTGAAGTCAGCCAGCCCTAGATCTGCTTTCAAAGAAGCAAAGCAGGACCTGTGGAATGCCACAGAGACAGCAAGAATGCGCAGGGCAGATATTATGCACATAAACAACATTATGTTACTAAATGGTCAATGGCAACAGGTAAGGCTCAGTGCTCCTTCATCTTAAAAGGCAGATTATTGAGAAATTTGACATCAATCAAAAGCAGAAAGGCTGAAATATTGATGGGGGTTAAGAAGAAACTTTTTTTTTTTTTAACTTCTTAACATCTACTGTAACTGGCCTATGCTGAGTACTTTACATAAATGATCTCATGTAATCCTTCTAATTCTTTAAAGTAGATATCATATTCCAATTTAAGATTCAGAAACTGGGGCTTGGGAAAAGTAAGCAACTTCTCCAAGGACACAGTGCTAATATGGGGAGGAAGTTGAGATCGAACTCTAGTCTGACTCTAAATTATACTAGCTCTCGGTCCTATGCGTGCACACAGAACACATGAGCGGGACATCATTGACAAATCACTTATCTCCACCTTAATGTGTTCAACAATGAAACAGCACTAAGTCCCAGAAACCACCATGAAAACCTGAGGGTCACAAACTCCTCCAAATTGGAATGGGGAAGGATGGTGGTGGGGGGGGGTGTCTTCCTCACTACTCCTCTTAATCCACTTACTGAATAATTATAAGACACCAGAGATGTGTAGAATAAGCATCCTCTTTTTTCCAAAGCAGCTTTGGGATTTAGAGCAAAGAAGAAATAAAATTTTACATAAAAATGACCATGAAGAGTTCCAGATCTTCAACAGTGGGCACAGCACAGAAATTGATAATTGTTAAATTACTTCCTCAAAATGCTTAAGTATGTCTGGTCTGTCTGTGCAATCAATGCTTTCCTTAGTTAAAGCCTACCTAACACCCACCAGTGACAGAAATCTTACTCAGAGATGAAGAAAGTTGGGTTTTGAGTAATAAAGCCTCCTTCAAATTGCCAAGAATAACTCCAGTTTTATAAAGCCTCCCACAAGTCAAGGCCTCTTGTTGCTATCTACCTTCCCAACAAAATTGACAGAAGCTTTTATAATTCCTTTGGAAGAGAAGGGTCGGTGTAAGCAATATTTTGGAGTTTTAACTAGGGATGGTTAAATAAGAGGCAGATGCACCGAGCCATTAATCAAAACATTTACCACCCAATAACCACCCATAATGAGAACTATTTGGAGCACTTTCCTTCCAAATAACTCCAAACAAGGCTGCCAAAACGTGCAGACCTGACAGGGATGGCCATTACAGATCTGTGTCCTTGCGCTCCACTCGGCAACCCCGGCTGATGAAATCAGTGCCAACTGGGCCTGAAAAGAAATAGGTGGAGGTCCAGCCAGAGTAATGAAGTCCCCAACATGAGGCGAACATGAAGTGGATACATGAACTTATGAACTTTCCAGCATCCAAGGTACAGAAAGGAGCTTGTAAGAATGGCACCCCAGCCAAAGGGGATGTCTGTTGTGGGCCAGAGGGAGTGGAAAAGGGACAAAGTCTGGCAAGGGAAAACCAAATAATAAATGAGCACAATGCCATAGCCCCTTGTCCAGGCCTTTTATTTCCCTCCAGATGGTCCAGCAGCTGAACAGCTATGTGCAATGTCTGGAGGCCCCTCCTGGCTCGGCCGCTTTCCTTGGGTATCATAATAGATGCTTTCAGATTTGTGTTCAGACAGAGCTGTTGGGGGTCCACAGACCAGGCAGTGGCCACCAAGTGACTAATTTAGTTACTTTATAACCAAAGTGGTGAACATGGACAAATCCTGCTTTGGGAAAGCTTTTCATTCATGCCTTTAAGCTTTCACCATTTGGCCAGAGCCTCATAATGCCAATGATCAAATTAAAGCATTTCTTTTTCTTCCCTCTTTTCTGCAAACACTTTAATTGCAAAGATCTCCAGTCTTAACATTTTGGACTCATTTCAGTGTAACATGAAACAGTGACAAGAATATACTCAAGTTCAGGAAAAGCTTAATGGAAAAAGCAACTGTCTTTTTTTCATCTCCATGTCTATATATCTATATTTACATTACATTTATATAGAATATTTCTGCCAGAAACTACTGCTACTCATCAAAATGACTGTCAGGTAGCCTCCTCTTGGTTCTGAGAGTACCTCACTTCTAGCTGGAGAACGCAAGCACAAGAGTATCACCAAGAACAAAATCATGGCATAAAAAGAGAACACAAAAGATTAAATACCACTGCACAGAAATTTAAAAAAAAAAAGCCACATTAAATAAATTTGAAAGAAAATAACGACCTCTGTTAACTACACTATAAAATTGAACTCAACTAAGGACGTCTTCCTAGCATTTATTCTAAAGCATTAAAAAAGGTTTTAGGATTTCAGGGTTTAGAATATTGCTGTGTACCAACCCCAAGCTTTTGGTAAGCCTAAGAGCTAGGTGGATTACCAATCAGCTGGTTAACTCAGGACAGCTGGAGAACAAAATCATTAGGCTAGCACCTTGTAGCATCAGTAACCTGTAATCAGCTACTAAGTAAAATTACAGAAGCAGAAAAACAGAGCTACCTGTTTGTGACTTTTAAAAAATGTTTATTTATTTTGAGTGAGAGTGAGACTGAGTGAGTGAGAGAGAGAGAGAGAGAGAGCGCACGCGAGCCTGCAGAAGCAGGGTAAAGGCAGAGGGAGAGAGGAGAGAGAATCCTAAGCAGGCTCTGCGCTGTCATCTTGCAAATCATGAGATCATGACCTGAGCCAAGATCAAGAGTCCAACGCTTCACCAACTGAGCCACCCAGGTGCTTGTTACTTTCTGAAAAGAGACTGCTTATAACAACGTTCACTTCTTAAGCTACATTTACCTGAATTAATCCAGAATGCCTGCAGCTAGTTCCCTGAGGAAGAGCTTCTATTCCCACATCTATAAACCAGGTTTTCCCACCTTTGTTTTTTATGGGAACATTAGAACACACTTTGTTAATTTTTCCACCCAAAAGCTTGAGTAAATGATTAACTGCTGATATATATTGCAACAAGAAGTGTCCTAATTTCAAAAAAAGTTGCTTGCTCCTATTCCCATAGTCTTTCTCAAATTCTATTTTATTTGTAAGATAAGAACATCTTTTTGCAAGCTTCTGTCTCCCCACAAGCTTCTGCCCAACAGATGCAAGCTCAATAGCCAGAATTCAAACCACATAATTTATTGGCTTACAGATGAATTGGCATCTATAAAAATAACCCCCTAAAAAGGCTTTAGGCGGCTTGAATCCTGGTAAAATACTCTGGCTAAACTTGCCAACCTCTGATCAATGTCAGACTGATAAAATGCATTTTCGTTACCAACATAAAATGGAAGCATCAAGATTGTTGAAATGTTAGTTTAGAGAGTCATTTGCAGTGACATTTAAAACAATTTATTTTAACAGCATTTGACTGACGATGAGAATATTGCCTATCAAATTAAGGTTGGATGTTCAGGATTCACTGGGGCCCTATTCTCCCCCTCTGTGACAGTTAACATCTTTTGATATTAAGGGTCATCACATATCTAAAATGAAAAAAGAACAAGAAGAAAGACACCGGGCCATTCTGAGCAAGTGCCTATTAAAATGACTGACCCGTGACATTTTAATGCGAAGACTGTACCTGTGATGGCTTCCTTTCCATTGCCCCTCCAAAGCCTCCTCCTGCCTTGGCAATATACTGATGTCCAACCCATCTGGAACATCTGTTAAGTCCAACCCTTTACCAAAACAGCGGTTCAGAAGGCTTTCCCCCAAGGAATCACCAGAGAACAGGTGAAAATAAACAAATCTGCAAATAAACACCCCAGGAGTTCACTCTTCCTCCCTAAGAACAATGACAACAGCTAAAGAGACTACAACAAACTGGTTTTTCAGCCAGCCTGTAATGTTACTTTTACACACAGTCTGGAAGTTATCCCCAGATACACACCCCCAACTCCAGAGCAAGATCTGCCACAATTTCAGGTCATTCACCCATACACCAAACCACTAAAGAAGATTCGAGATCAAATTAAGCTGACACAGAAAAAAATTCATTTCCTTGTAAACTGTCAAGCCTCTGGAAAGCAGCGGCATGAATTTATTTTAACATATTTAAGGGAGCCCAACCGAGAAACCATCCACGGCCTCAGGAGCTTAGCCCATGTGCCATGATGGACTTTCTCTGGATTCTGAATCCTAAAAATCTACCATGTCAATCACAAAAGACAACCATGCAATTTGTTTTGATTTCAAAATCTCAGAAGTTCCTATGGCACATCCATCTCAGCAATTCCCCTGGCCCTGTTAAGAAGGCATAAGATCCCATTATAGCTTAGTTATTAAACAGGGTAGTGGTAGGGTGATTTCTCCAGCTTCTATTTTATGCGCACCTTAACCCAGCTTTGTCAAGGCTGAGGCTAAGAAAACGTCTCTTCCTCTCTAGCTTTCAACTTCACAGAAACAGCTCTGTCCTTTTGTCGGGGACCGGTTTGGTAGCCGCAGAAGCCCAGCCCTGGGAACCCTGGACGCTTCTCCCGCTGCACTCCACTCTTCCATTCCACCGGTGTGGCGATCAAGGCTTACGGGCAATAACGGAGTGTCATTTTCATTTTATCCTTTTCCCTTAGGTTTTAGTAACTGCACCGGGAAAGTCTTTCTAAGTGCATTTCTCCCACGCACCTTCTAAAATTCCCCCTTTGGGGGCCCCCCAACGGCTCTCCGCGGCTCAGAGAGCCCAGGCTCATCACCTCGGGTTTCCCCAGACAGGTTCACTTCAGCTTCTCAATCACAAGGCTGCCTGGTGGCCCCGGGCCACTGAGCCACCACCCTTTCTGCTTGCTTCTGGACTCCAGTCCGCTCCCGGGTCCACACACGGTAGTCGCTTTCAGCTCGCGGCCGCGGGCTGGGACCACGGGGGTGGCGGGGGATCCCGGCCCCGGCTGCGCCGCCCCGGTCCCCGCAGAGCTGTGCTGCAGATGCGTCTCCCAGCCGCCCGCCCGGTGCGCCCCCCGGAGCCGCGGACACCCCCACTGTGTCACCAGGCAGCGCGCTCTCCCGGCCCCCGCCGCCCTCGCCTACCTTCTGGCGGCCTCTCCGTCGCGCCCGCACCGCCGGCCGCGCGCCTCCAGCGCTCTGCAAAGCGAAGGGGGACGCTTTGTTAGGGCTCAAGAAGCGCGACAATACTTCGCAGCCGGCGCCGCGGTTCCGGGCGGGCGTCCTTCAAAAGGACGCGACCGGGGAGCTGCGCGAGCGTCATTTCCATATGTAAGGAGCCAGCTCGTACAAAAGCGCGGCTCTCCGGGGCCGCTGCGCGCATCCTCCCCGCCCGCCGGCCCGCCCCCCGGCAGCGCAGCCCGCGCCGCCGGGGGCCGCCTCTCCTCCTCCCCGCCAAGGCGCCCCCTCCCCGCCGCGCGCCCCCCGGCCCCGCACTCCCGAGGGGAAGCCCCAGCCGGTCCCCGTGAGGGGTCCGCCCTGGGCGCGCAGGGCCTCGCCGACGGCGCGGGGGGCAGCGCGAGGCCTCCGCGCACCGCCCGCCCCCAAGGCCCCGGAGCGCGAAGAGGGGGGGTCCCGGGAGCGGGGCTCCTCGCTCACCGCGTCCCGGGACTCAGGCGCCCGGCGCCGCCTCGGGGACCATGGCCGCGCGCGCACTCGGGGCTCGGCGGCGGCGGCGGCGGCGGGACGGCCGCGCCCAGCGCGCTTGGCTCCCGGCTCGGCCGCGGCCACCCGGAGCTTCGGACGCCGGGGAGGAAGGGCCGGGCCCGCGCGGGGAGGAGGAGCCAGGGCGGCGCCGGCCGGGGCGCGGCTCCTCCTCCGCGGCCCGTGGCGCCTGGGCGGCCGAGGGAGGAGCGCCGAGTGGTGCCCCGGCCCCCGCGGGGTCCGCCCTCCGGCCCCCACCTGCACCAGGGCTGCGTCCCGGGTCCCGGGGACTGCTCAGGCAGCGGGAGCGCGGGGTAGCCCGGTCCCGGCTTGGCTGCTGCGTGACGCTGGGGAGGCCGCTTCGGAGACGTGAACTGGGAAAACGCAGGGTTCTCGGAGCGCAGGTGGAGGAGTTCTGCGCGTTGAGGTCGCCGCCGAGCAGGGACCAGTGCGTCCACCTCTCGCCCCCTGCCCTCTAGTCTGTCCTCGCGAACGCGCCCGTTCACACCCCGCTGCGCCGAAGACACCCAGCCAGCCACCTCTCCGTGTGGAGGCAAGGCCTCCGCCTCCAGACAGCGGGACCTTCAGGTGGGGAATCTGGCGCCTCTCTTGCCCCCAGACAGTCCTGGATTCCTTGGCCTTTGAGCGGCCCTTGGCCCTCATTGGAAGAGGCTGCAGGAGAATGAAAAGCTCTAGACTTGACCCTGAACTCTGGGACAAGTGTGATCCTGGTGCCAGGTCTAGTCGGGCTTCCGCACCTGCCCACCGTGTGCTCAGAGGCTCCCACCCCATCAGGCGTTCCCCAGGTACATCCCAGCCCTCAGTCACTAGCCACACAGGACGGAGATTCTTTGGGGTTGGAAGTTCTCCAGCCAACGATTGTTCACTGTTTACCACCTCCTACCCCTACTCCACAGCTCCCCTTTCTCTCCTTTTTCACTCCTCCCGCCCCCATCTCTACCCTTCTGATCTGGATGCAGATAGGATCTTAAGCCCAGGCCAAGAAGCAGCAGCTGAGGGCAGGTGACATCCACTGTGCTCTCTTCCAACAGCAAGGTTAAATGCGTTGGTCTTGAAGAAGGAGTCGCCTGATTGATTATAACCCACAAGTCTGGTTATTTCAGCAGGAAACTGTAGACTGTTCCCTTGCTAGTGAAAGGAAGAGGGATCGACAGGAAGGAACCTGGCATTCAATGAGAACCCAGTGTGCTGGAAACTTCGCAGAAATGACTTTGCCTAATCCTCACACTGCCTTTAGGAGACAGACATTATTATGCCCATTTTGCAGATGGGGAAACTGGGCCTCAGAAAAACTAGGGAGCTTGCTCAGGATCTCACAGCTAGTACTTAGCACAGCTGAGCTTCGAAAGCAGATGACACATGTGACAAAATTGCACCAAAATAAATACACAAATGAGTATATGCAAAACTAGTGACTTGTGAGTAAAGCCCTAGGATTGTCTTAATGTCAGTTTTCTGGTTGTGATATTGCACTACAGCTATTCAAAATGTTACCATTGGGTAAAAGACCTATAAGGGATTTCTCTGTACTATTTCCTAAAACTTAATGGGAATCTATACTTGTCCCCAGATTAAAAGTTTGTTAACCAAAGGGATGGCTCAGTCGGTTAAGCTTCCGGCTTTGGCCCAGGTCGTGATCTCGCAGTTCCTGGATTCCAGCCCTGCATTGGGCTCTGCGCTGACAGCTCGGAACCTGCTTCTGATTCTGTGTCTCTCTCTCTCTGCCCCTCCCCTGCTCATGCTCTTTCTCTCTCTCTCTCTCTCTCTCTCAAAAATAAACATTTAAAAAATTAAAACAGATCTGTCTTATTTTAGAACCAAGCTCTCTTCTTTCAATACATACTCCTCCCCGACCCTTTTTAATACTCCTGTGCATGTGCACACATTTATTTTGTGCACAGTTGCTCTGTCCAGTAATAATTATACAACACACAGACACATTGTTAAATGAATAGCTAACTTGTTTCCAGAATACTTACGTAGGTGTCATCTTATAAATAAGAGAAGAATGTTCATGGGGGAGGGAAACAGCCAACAGTCTTAGAAGGTAAGAACGAAGAGATGTTTCTTTGTTTCACCTACTCTGCCATGGAAGCTTCCTGCTAGTGATTCTCTCTCTAAGAATCCCTTTTACCTGCAAGAATCCTTAAGATTGGGATGGCTTCTGGGAGCCACGGGGTGTGGGAGGTGGCATTCATTCCCTATGGAGAAAGGTCAGAATTGGTAGGGGGTGTGTGATTTGAGAAACACAAGATACTCTTTCTTGAGAGGGGTGAATGGGGTGGAGTTAATGCTGGATCTAGAAACTTGAAATCACATTCAACCCCCCAGCCTTGCTACAAAGGAAGGGAGAGTGTGAGGCATGAGCACTTGGTGGTATAGCTTTGCAAGGTCAATCCTACCAAGGCAGATGATTTAATACCATGTGCCTGCAATTTAGGTTACACAGGGTGGAAGGTTAATCTTGGTACAGTCTCGAGTCACTGGAAAATGAAGACTTACCTTAGAACCTATCACTTAAGCTTTTCTCTCTTAAAAAAAAAAAGATAACAGCAGAAACAGTGGCTAAGCTCCAATTCTACATTATATACAATAGGAGGGAAAATGAAAAGAAGTATAAACATTTCCCCAGCCTTTACAAGCCACAGTTCACTTGTATCTGTTGCAGTTTATTTGCCTCTGCTATTAACTCCCACAAAAAGCCTTGTTCAGAGACTCAGGAACCTTAAAATATTTGTAGGTGATGGTTTTGAGTGGCTTTTCTGCAACGCTTTTTCAGTATTGGACTGGCTTTCTCAAGTGGCTAAAAGCTCTAAAAAGTTAACCACAGAAGAGAAAGTTATTCTTGTTTCTTCTTGAAGTAGCTTTGTAATGATTAGTTTAGAGTCAGGGCAACAAAAATGAATTTTTTTTAAAAAAGGAGAAAAGAGAAAATGCAGGCTTTGTAAATTTTCTGGGATCTACAAAGTGTTATATCTATGTATATATATATAATTTTTTTTCTAGGCGAGGAAAGCTAATAGTTCTAACCAAACTCAGTCTACCCTAACCCACAGTCACAGTTGGCTATAAGTTATTTCTTACAGTACAGTAAACAAACAAAAACGACACCTTTTCTGTCACTCCATAGAACTCCCAGCTGCTTCTACACTTGTTTAATAAATATCTTTCTTATTTCCCTGACCATGTGAACTAATCAGAACAATCTTCAGGTAAGTTGCCAAACTGCCTCAGGTGGGGCTCAGTGGTTAAAGCAGATTATCAGTTATAGTCCAAGCCAGGGACTGTTTGTGTGAAAGGGACATCACAGTCTCCCCAAGAACCTAAGAAAATTGGTGGTGAAGGAGGAAAGGGGAAATTTGGGTTCTATCTAGACGTGCAAGTCAAAGGCTAGGAGAAAATTTCAGTGACAAAATGGTGGTGGTAAGAACCCAGGAAGAAAGGAGATAAACACAGAAAAGGGACAGGAAGTAGACAGAAGGCAAACTGATTTACACTTTTGCCCTTGAAGAATACTCATTTGGAATTAGGATTTTCCATTTTCCCTCATGAAATATATGAAAGAAGAGGATACATGGATTCAGCACAATTTTTTTTTTTTAAGTAAGCACTAAGTACCTAGTCTGCCTACTCCTGTCCTGGAAATCATGAGATATTCAAAAGAAACATCAACCTTGACCCTTGCCCTTGAATGTATCATTCTCCCTTGGGAAGCAAACAACACACACAGGAGAGAGTTAAGGGAAGAATGGGAGGCAGCACAGGATTCTAATCTAATCCAGTTGGGAGGATACACATATACAGCATGACAGGGAAGAGAGGGATGAGTCCCCTAAAACACAGCTTCTGTCAGGTCATTCAACCCATGGTCTTCCATGTCAGGTCCTAGATTTCCTTCCTGATAGGCAAGCATCTACTTGATCCCTGCAGATGCATGGATGCTTAGTGTCTCCAGACAAACTACCCTCCTTCTACTCAACTCTGATGTGCCTCTGAATCTTCCTTGTGCTGCCCTTTCTGCCCAGCTCATCAGTCCTAAGGCATATTTGATACCCTGTCTCTCTCTGTCTACCGTCTTTTATTTGACCTAGTGGCTATTGCACAGCAGGAAGTGGCTATTGGACATGTGCTCTCTGGAGCTCATGAACTAAGCATTTCGGTGCTTTCCAAACACTTGGTTGGTGCTCACATGGAGAAGAGGCAACCTCTGTGTGTGTGTGTGTGTGTGTGTGTGTGTGTGTGTGTGTGTGTGTGTGTAGCAGGGAAGGAGGCCTGTTTTTTCACTTTGGGAAGCGCCAATTTTCATGTGTCTGGAATCTGGAAATGCTCTACTATTCTAAAAACTATACATGCCTGAAGACTGACACTCCAGTTTTATTCAAAGTAAAAGAAAATGAAATTCTAGTTTAAGAAGCATTGGTGTTCCTTCCCTTCACACTCTCTTGAACACTTAGCCAAAACGACATGACATTTTTACCTTTTTAAAAAAATATTTTGTTTATTTTTTTGAGAGAGACAGACAGCGTGAGCAGGCTAGAGGCAGAGAGAGAGGGAGACACAGAATCAGAAGCGGGCTCCAGGCTCTGAGCTAGCTGTCAGCACAGAGCCCAATGTGGGCCTTGAACCCACAAACCATGAAATCATGACCTGAGCCGAAGTCGGACGCTTAACCGACTGAGCCACCCAGGCTCCCCGACATTTTTACCTTTTTTTAAAAAAGACCTTTGAATGGAAAATGATATAATTTCTTTTCCCAAGAAAGACTCCTTTAAGTTTATTAGAATTTGTTGTGCATCCAGAAGACATGGGAACCCAGAAACCTATATTTTAAAATAGCTAACTAACAACTAAACATATCTTTAAAAAGTTCTGTCCAATAGAAATGTAAACAGTGGTTTAGTAAAATTGTTATATTTTATTTAACCCAATACAACCTTAAATTATTATCATTTCAACATGTAATCAATATCAAAAACTTTTAATGATATAACTTACATTCACGTTTGTATAAGTCTTTGAATGTGGTGAGTATTTGGTACTGACAGCACATCTCAATTCAGACTAGTCACATGTGGCCAATGGCTACATAGCCCACAGTGCAATGTTAGAACAAGAAGATTCTAACTTCATCTAACCCCGTTCCTTCTCACAAGGAATTTGTGAGGGTTGGGTGCCTTGCTCAAGATGATCTCACAGTGACTCCATCAGACTCCTTAGATGGGATCCAACCACCCTGGGCACTTACCTTCCATGAGGATCCATGGGTGATGCGAACAGCTGCTTCAAAATGAAACATGGTGTTACGAGATATTTTAAAAAATCACCACCCTCTAAAACCTTGGGACACTCCCCACCCAATAGTATCTTAAAAATAAAATTTCAGAAGACAATAGTCTAAAATATAGGATTTTAATACATAGAAATGACAGCCCTGTGTAGGCCATTTGTTAATGCGTGTTCCCACGGCCTGCCTGCTTCGTGCTCAGCTGTGTCTGAGTCTGCAGAGCACCCAGCAGAGAGAGGGCTAGACACCCAGAGGGCACTGCTGTGCGTTGCCTGCCCTCCAGGGATGTGTGCAGGTGGTTCTTCTCCATCATCTGTCCTTCATCTCACCCACATCAGCCCCTGCTAGCATCCCAAGCACCAGGATGCTGCTTTCCATGATTAATCTCAAAGACCTTGAATTAACTGAGTGATCTTTTGTTTTCAGTCAGCACATTTTGCAGTACTTTCTATTCTGAATCAGGCCAAAGCTGCTTGGGAGGAAAATGACCATTTCAAAAACAGAAAATGAGACCAAAAGAAAGAGAGGACAGACAGTCCAATAATGAGGACATTCAGGAGTAAACTGAATAATGAGGGCACCTTTGCACCTGGATCGATGAGAAAGCAATTAGATATGTTATTTAAAAACAAACAAACACATAAATCTTTGATTTGTATTTTGTTTTCAGTTGGGAGAAAATGGGTATGGTTCTCTAGGGATATAAATTAGAGCTCTTTACACCAAAGTATGGAGGTGAAAATGATGATAAATTTTATGGTAGTAAGCTCTGCGAGTCATATTTCAATCTACAAAAAAAAAAAATGCCATCTTAGAGGCTGGGGTTTTGGGGGCTACTGTGGAAATGCCCAGTTACCATACCCAGACTTTAATAAAAATAACAATATATTTTGTCTGATTCTTGATTATTGATAGGCTACATGATGAGCAACATCATGCAGCCTATCTCTGGGTCCCTGAACTATAAATAAAACAAGATCAGCAGAGAGAAAAATTAGGGACTAGTTTATGTGTGTCTGTTCATAGGCCAAAGTCAAGAACAGGCAAATTGTGTGTGTGTGTGACAGACACAGAGAGAGAGAGAGTGAGAGAGAGAGAATAGGTAGGTGGGTGTGCTGGATAGCTCCTGATTGTCCCTCTGGATGCCCTCTCTGACCTTCTCCACCCGCCCCATGACCTAAGCAGCCAGCTTGGATGTACTGCATGAAGGGGCCCTTTTGCACTTGGCTTCCCATTAGGTTCAGCTCATGGGGTCACTGGTAAAAGATGAGAGGAATGAGGGAGCACGAGATGGGGGTCTTTTCTGGCCATCTTGCCCTCTATCGGGTGTCTGTGGGCTGGCTGCACCCCTTGAGACCACAGCTTCTGCCACAGCCCTGTCCACACAACTCTGTCACCAATTCTCCAGACACCAGTGGGGCTTGGGAACAGCACCCCCTGTGATCAGTTTCCAGGCAGGCCTTGCCCTTATTTCTCTGCACCCAGCCCACCCCTTTGTAATTAGTCCCTTTATGAACTATTCTCCAAATACTTAATTGGAGTTAATCCACCATTTCCTTCCGAGCTCTTGATTGATAAAGCAGATACGCATACATTCCTTGCTCCAGAAACAGCAACTCTTCCATCTATCAGCAGGAAATACCTGTTTTTCATCAGCATGAAATGAATTTTTCCACTGCACAGAATTTTAAGTCATTTCCCCAGTAGCAGACACCGGGATGAGGATTTGTGTGCGAGAATGTTGTTAAAGAGATACTCCTTCATTCTGTAAGGGAGTGTGGTGGAAGAGGGGAGAAGGATGGGGAAGGAGGGGCAAGAGAGGGAAAGCAGAAGAAGAAGGAGACAGCCAAGGGTACACTTTTAGGCAAATCCCTAACGTCAGCCAAATCCAGAGTAGAGCTCTGGAGCATAAACCACATCCCAGAATGTGCCATAACTGGACTCAGGGGAGCTGGGCTTTCGATCTCCTGCACCAGTAAGTCACAGACCCAAGAGCATCCAGGCAGAGCACCATCAATTTATTGTTCATATATATTTCTTGTAATTTGAAAATAGTTGGGGAGGGGAGACATGCTGATTATTAATTGGTTTAATGATGGAGTTATTAGTAAAGAGGAATGAGAACTACCTCCACTTATCAAAAAAGCTCACAACAGATGCTAAGGGGACACATCCTTTGAAAAACACTACATGGCCCCATATAGTATTTGCTTTCAATGCACTCAGTTAATACACTTTAATATTAGTACAAATCAAGACACAGCTTAGTCTTCTTAAAAAGCAGAGGCATCTTTGTGGGAATCTTAACTACCAGATGCAGGTAGTAGTTCTATGGTATGTGTGCATGTGGTTGGGGGGACGGGGGTGTATCAACACTTCCATTTTCCTCTGAAGTTTCTAGCACTTGGAAATTTGTCATAGAAGCTTTTCTCATCTGCAGTTCAAACACTTTTTTTCAGCAGGAATTTAGCTGAAGTTGAAATCACCATCTGGCATCTCATATTGAACCCGGTTCTTTGCGTGCCAAGAACTTCTTCTTTTGGCAATGACGTTGACTGTGATCTTTCAAAAATGTTTCTTGGGTTGGCAGTCTTGACTGAACAGAGCAAGCAGCCTGTCTTGGAATTTAGGAAGAGATATGCTGAGCAAATCGTTGCCCTGGGAAGAAAAGCGCAGGGTGAAAAGTTGAACCTGAGGTTGTGAAACCCCAGAAGCCCTATGTATCTTTTATTATTAAGCTAAAAGCAGCTCGGGGCAGGGGGGGGGAGGAATCTCAGCAATATGGCTAGTAGCAGCAAAAATGTTGCGCAAGACCTACAGAAGGAGTATTCAGTTTGAACCAATAAATGCTATTTAAGACTTTCAGGTGGGAAGTGATGTCCTCTCCGCTGTAGGGACATAAGGATGACTAAGAAGGGGTCTTTCCTCCCAAGGAATTCCCTCTTCTGGGGCTGGAGGTGCATGAGTGGAAACAAGACAGACTATAGTGAGAAGGATAGCAGACATGGTCTGCCCCCTCTCAAATGCCTGGGGACCCATTCCCGTTCTCCTCCATCAGCTCTGACATACTTTTGCCTCCAATGGCTCATGGAGTGGCTGCCCTTGAGTACTGTGTACATATTCAGAGAGTGGGAAGTGCTCAGAGCTGAGCTGCTTGCCAGTGACTCTGCTCGGTATAGGGATAAGAAGTCTCAGCCCCCTTGCCTTACAGCAGGACACAAATTAATGTCCAGGCTTTCCCTACTGAATGAGCAGAGCACTCCCTCTGGGACCCTGTCTAAAGCCACTCTTGCTCAGTCCATTTCCTTGTCTGTTTTCTTATCTCCTTCATGTGCCAATCTCTTCCGGGAACATTTCCTTAATAAAACACTTTGCTACAAATCCTCGTCTCGGGGTCTGCTTCCAGGAGCCTGACCTAAGTAAGACAGGTGCTTCATAAGAACAGAAACAATGAGGCGCCAGGGTGGCTCAATCGGTTAAATGTCTGACTTCAGCTCAGGTCATGATCTCACGGTTTGTGGGTTCAAGCCCCGTGTCGGGCTCCGTGCTGACATCTCAGAGCCCGGAGCCTGCTTCAGATTCTGTGTCTCCCTCTCTCTCTGCCCCTCCTCTGCTCAGGCTGTCTCTCTCTCTCTCTCTCTCTCTCTCTCTCTCTCTCAGAAATAAATAAAACATTAAAAAAAAAAAAGAACAGAAACAAACGGTAAGAGAGCAAAGAAGGAATGACTAACTCTGCGTGGAGATCAAGGACCTTTCCATAAAAGGAGGGTATTTGAAGGTGATTTGGATTTTGCCAGGCAGATAGAACTGAGAAGAGTCACAATAAATTTGAGGGGGAAAAATATATATGTGCAGCACTAAAGAAGGTAATGGTGGGGAGTGAAAGGAGATGGGACTACTAAGGTAGGGTGCAAGTAACTGAAGATGAGTCTTGAATGTTACTAAGGAGTTTGGACTTTTAAAAAATTGGCCATACTGAGTGATTGTAGGTTTCTGAGCAGAGAAGAAACATGATACATCTCTCTTGTAGAAAATAATTTAATGGAGGGGTGCTGGGTGGCTCCATCACTTAAGCATCAGATTCTTGATTTTGGCTCAGGTCATGATCTCACAGGCATGGGATGGAGCCCCGTGTCAGGCTCTCCACTGAGTGGGGAGCTTTCTTGGGATTCTCTTTCTCTTTCTCTGACCCTTCCCCCACCCACAAAATGGATAAATAAACCTTTAAAAATAAAAAAAAAGTTAAAGAAAATAAGTGAATAGAAATATAAAGAATGGGTTGGTGGGGTAAGAGATTAACAGTGGAAGCCAGTTGGGAGGGACGATGGTCACCACAATATTCTGGGTGTGGACCATGAGGGACTGACTTAGGGCATAAGAATGAAAAGGGAATGAAGGATCTAGAGGTTGAATGAATGGACTTATCAACTAACTGGATATAAGCAGAAAAACAGCCATCCATCCAAAGTGGCTAAATGTTGGTTTGGATCAAAGAGTGAAGGAAGGTGTCATCAACCAAGAGACAGAACCTAGGAGAAAAGACAAATGGAGGAGAGAAATCAGTGAGTTCATTTTTAGATATGTTGACATTGGATGAGACATCTGAAAAATAATCCCTAATAACTCAAAGGAATTTGAATGAAATCTGAAAATTATCTGAGAATAAAGAACCAAGAAAAAAATGGGATATTAGGAAAAATTGGGATATTCAGAGACTCATGAAGTTCCAGTTCAAGGTTAGACCAAAGAAACAAAGCACTTTATAAAGTTAGACCTCTGGATAGGAATCAAAACAACAAAATCAACCATAAAAACTTGGACACCTTTTAAGAATAAGAACACATTACATTCACTGGTGACAACAGTATAATTATTCAGTTTCAACAGAATTTTATTTTGCTGATTAAAACTATAGTCGGGTGGAGATGGCCCAAAGATTAGATCTGATGTACTAAATCTGTATGACTGTTTGGAGCAATCTATGAAAGCAGAGCCCTATGATGCTGGTGCTGAAATACAAGTAGAAAAGTAGTGCTTTCCGTGTTTGCGAATTATTATCTGTCTACCGTAACACGTTGCTGGTAGAGGGACTGCTGAAGTAATAATTCCATCAACTGACAGTCGCCATTTCCTTAATTATTGCTGTTCATTTGTTTATGGCCTTGTGCTGATTTAAAAAGAAATAAATCAGTATGTCCATGAATTGTATTGGCATTGCAAGAAGCACACAATTAGAAGGAAAAGCACAAGTCTAAATTCTTAAAAAGTGCTTCAGTTTGAGAACAATCTACTTTATATAAGATACATTGTTTCAAAAGCCAAACGAATTATAGGGCAGCAAAGAGGCTTCCTGCCTCTGTAACAGTGTTACATTTAAAGACTTCTCTTTGAGAATTCTTGATACTTAGGGAAACTAACACTTCCTTTTACCTTAAGTAAGATGTTACAGATTTTAGAAACCAAGTTACCCATAGAAATGATACAGGAAGAGATCCAAAGGGCAAGAGAAAGAGTACATTAACTGTTTTTATTCCTTCATTCTCTCTTCCTCCCCCTCCTTCCCTCTTTTCCTTCCTCCTTTGGTCCCCTCTGCCCTTCCTCCCCCACTTCCAGGAACACATGAGGACCTACTGCGTGGAAGTGTACAAGGAGTTAGAGACACCAGATTTAGCAAGGGGAACATACATGGTCTCTACCTTCAGGGATTTTAAGTCTATCAAACTTGACTTCAAATTCCTCATGTAAATAAAAGATAGTATCACCTGTCCTTCACCCCTGTTCTCTCTCACCTTCATACTGTATACTACGTACGGCATATTAGGTTCATCCATTTGGGGGGCAAATGTGCTACCCATAACCCAACTCGGCTACCTTCATTTGAAATTCAACTCTCTCATTTACTAGTCGTGTACATTTGGTCAAATGACTTAACCTTTTGACCCTCCAACTCTTCATGTATTAAGCATAAATAATAGCACAATAGCACAATACCTCATGGGACAGTTGCATTACAAGATTCAATTCACTTAGAACTTAGAATGGGCCGTGGGCAATCAATTGATGTTACCCATTATTATTTTTAACATACTCAGGAATAAATAGATGAAACAGGGCACATCTTTCAAAGAGCTTATAGTCTTGCAGTTGGAGACAGACAGGTAGACAGATAAAGGCAATAAAGTGTGGTGGGTGAACGATGAAGAAAGGGTGTTTAGGCTGTAGATGGGGGTGGTCACAAAGAAAGAGAGTGGTGAATTCTCTTAGTCAACTCTTTTGAGGCGGATGTAATATCAATCCAAAGTAGTTTCTTATTTCCCTGACCCTTAGGTAAATGATCCTTCCCTATTAGATGCCTGTTTTGCTTGCTTTATTTGCCCATAGTTATTCAACTGGGAATAATTACATGAGCACAAATGCAGGCTTTTCATGAAGGGAATTGCAGTCCCTCTTTATTTACACTCTGAACAAAGGAGTTTACCAGAATTGGTAAAACTGGGCTACACTCTCCTGGTTTCTTATGTTCAGTGGCATATGACTTAGAGAAATCACAGTTGTTTTTGCAAAGGGAAAATGGGTCCTGTTTTATCCTAGGAAGTGATCATATCCCTCTTGCCCGTGACTGGCTAAGTCATGTTCATGTGATTTAATTCTGGCCAATAGGACCCAAGGCAAGTTGGAGGTTCTGGAAAAGATATTCTCAATCCTATGAGACTAATGAAAGAGAACACTACTGTTCTTCCCTGGATGTTGTTTGTCTGCATGTGATGGCTGACACTGCTGCAGCCATCTTGTAACCATGAAGACAGATATTGCTGGTACCCTAAGGATGGAAAAGTGAAAACATGGTGATAAAGTAGGTCCCTGAAGACATTCTTCAGCTGCTGGACTTACCAACCCGAGCCTTGATCCACCTCCAAACATCTTGTGTGAGAAAATAACCCCTTAATTATTTAAGCTGCTTTTAGGTGGATTTTCTGTTAATTTTCAGTTAACTCCAAGTATTTGGGGGTACTCCCCTTTAGGAAAATTATAGCATTCTCCCTTTTAAGCCCAGGCATGGCTATATGACTTGCTTTGACAAAAGAAATATGAGATAATAGTTAGATGAGTTCAATGAGAAATGATGGATCATTTCCAGGTAGAAGCTTCAAGACCCAACATATAGTTTGTCACACCCCTTCTCTCTTCCTCCTATGATTGGGGAGGCATGTTAAGATGGAGCCCCTCCCAATCTGGTTCCTCAATTACTGCAACAAGTTAGACCTTCTTATCCCTTCCATGGGGGACTGTAGCATGAACAAGAAGTAAACTTCATATTAAGTTACTGAAGTTTGTCGTTACCAGGGGGGACTCTAGTTTATATTGACTGGGAAGCATCCTAGAAGCTGTAGGGAAACAACGAAGTGAAGGCAGGAGCTTGAGATGCAGAACCTCAACTCAGAGTTATTGCAAAACACAGGCTCCCCTCTGTCGGCTGCACACCCTTCCTGTTCAGGGAGACGAGCCTCAGAATGGTAAGTAATTTAATCCAGAGAATGCTTTAAAAACGTCTTCACTTCAAATGCATTATTCAGAGTAAATGAGTCACAACTTATTAAGTGTCTCTTCCGTAGCTCTGAGTTCACCTCATCACTTTGCCCCCCCCTACCAAGCTTTCCTGGAATGACCTCACCATGCACTCTCCTGACCACATCCACCTTGGTGCCTTCCCAGGGGGCTTGGTAATGGCTCAACAATCACATAGCTGAATTTCTGATGCACAAATATGAAATGAGGGTAACACCTCTGTGGGCAGTACAGGAGAATGATGAGGGTAACAGCTAACACTTACATAGCACGAGTTCTATACCAGGTACCATTCTAAATTCTATCTGGTAACTCCTTTCATCCCCACCTTACAAGGAAGTATTCATATCATCTCTTCTTTACAGATGAAGAGACAGAGGCTGAGAGAGAGAGATAGAGAGAGAGAGAGAGAGAGAGAGAGAGAGAGAGAGAGAGAGAGAGAGAGAGAGATTAAGTGTCTTGGCCAAAGTCACACAACTAAAACATGGTGACACTCAGACTCAAGTTCAGGCAATCTGGCTCCAGAGTTGTGTTCTGACTATGATGTTTAACCAAGTCCTTGGGGCAGCTGTTCTTGGAGAAAGAAGAGGTTAAGCGCCCAGGTGGGCTTTGCCTGACTGAAAACCTAGCTGGGTGATGTCTTGCAATTTGCAAAACACTTAACTGGCTTTGCTTAGGATTTTCCCAACTGCAACATAGCAATGCTTAGGGCTGTGTCCTCTGTGAAGGAAGTGGGGCCCAGTGAAGACCCCAGGATTGAACGGGGCCTTGCTAATGTTATAACAGCTGCTATGGTTTCTAGGACAGACCCCCTGAGGGGGCTGAAGTCTGGGGCACATGTAAAGTCATGCACAAATATGAAATGACCATTCAGGGATTTCTCTAGATGTCTGAAGGAGGCTATGGACCGTAAGGTGGAAGGGCCTAGGAAAGGCTGTCTGGAGGGTCGTTTTGGGGATCTACAGACAGAAAAGTGGCAGAAGTGCACTTGGCACATTGGAAGGAAGGCTAAGGTAAGCCTTTTGGGTTTTTGTTTCTTTTTATGTTTTATTTATTTCTGAGACAGAGAGACAGCATGAGCAGGGGAGGGTCAGAGAGACAGAGAGATACAGAATCTGAAACAGGCTCCAGGTTCTGAGCTGGCTGTCAGCACAGAGCCTGATGCAGGGCTGGAACCCATATTAGACCATGACCTGAGCCGAAGTCGGAGGCTTAACCAACTGAGCCGTCCAGGTGCCCTAAGGTAAGCCTTTTGGACTGACTGATTTAAGAGGGTTGGAATGTACTTTCCCAAGGCCTGCAAAGTAGGCACGTATATGCATATGAGTAGAGGTGAGGGCCAGGAGCCTGGACCTAAAATTGTTTCTTTAAAGCTTTGGAAATGCAGCCCAAGAGGGAGAACTTTGGGAAAATGCAGTTAACTAACAGCAAGTCCTTTAGGTTGGTATCTCTACAATCTGGTTTGAATTTGAACACTTGTCCCCACCCTCATTATGGCCCCTGCCCGTGCCCTACTTGGGGCCACCACTGTGACTCTCTCAGACTCCTGCCCTGGTCCAGCTGGTGTCCCTGCCTTCATTCTTGCCCCTGTGCCATCCGATTGCCTCCAGGAGACAGAGTGATCTCTAGCAGAGTGCGGGCAGTGCCTATGGCTGCTCCTCACTCTTAGAATGCACTCCAAACCACACCTTCACTACGAAATAGCACCTGGATCTCATCTCTCACCACCCTCCACCCCCACCCCCAAATCCAACCCCCGCTGGCCACACTTCTGTTATATGAACACACCAAGCTCCTTCCTACCTCGGTCCCCCCACTCCCAACTCTCCATGGAGCTGACTCCTTCCCCTCCAGCGATCCAAAGTCACTGTCTCCAAATTCTCCAACATCCTGTTCCCTGCTTCTTACCCTCTCTGGGCACCCTCTCCACCATCAGCAGATTTCCTTCCTTCACAGCACGCATCACTATCTGCAATGGCCTGTTCATCCATTTGCTTATTTACAGGGCTCTTGCTAGTCTCTGCTTTTAGCCTGACTGGGCCTTGTTCGCCTTGGTCATGACTGTATCCCCAGCACCCAGATAAGTTCCCAGTGCACAGAGGCTCTGAAAACGAAGACGTAAGTAATTTACATTTAATTTCCATCAGTAATACATTTCAAACAATTTACTTATATGCCCCAGTGGAAAAAGAAAGGAGAAAAAAATTAATTTTATTTATATTTAATTGAATATGGATGTATTCTTTGGATGGTGGCAATGAAATAGTAATATTTGAACATGATTTTGTGAGGTTAATCTACTCCTAGAAAATCTGAAATTACATACGGTTCAGGATAAATGAGTTTTACGTAGAAAATTAAAAACCCAGGAGGCACGACTCATAGGTTCCTACATTCAAATACGAAATATATGAAATATGAAAATATAAAATTGAAATACTATGAAATGTAAAATACAAGCTACAATGTTTCTATAATAAAGAGCTCATAGTAAGGGCAAGCGATACAATGTCAAAAGCTAGCTAACCATCTTTTCTTTATGAATTTCTTTGAATAATATAATGGTACTGAATGTTTATTTGGAGTCCATTGACATATTAACATTATACCTGGGTACTAATTGCATTGCCCTGTTTGCCTTATTTCTGGATTAGATTCAGCATTTTTATATTCAAGGATTCTTAAAGGAAAGCTCTCTGGGCTATAATCATCTTCAATCCACACATGACTAAATTTGGTCATATTTGCTGATTGTATATAGAGCCCTTTCTGAGAAGTAAATATTAATGCTGACTGGTTTTGAAAAAAGAACCCTTGGGGCACCTCTTCTTCTTTCCATTTTTAGACACCTCTGTTAGCTGCTTTAACACTCGAGTAGAAGTGTTTTTAAAAGGAGCCTGTGAAGATTTGGAAAAGATTTTATTTTTAATATCCCAGATTGCATTCTCTGCATTTGGTTGGTTTTGTTACATGCACTCCATCTGTCTTGGAGATCTGGAAAACTCAGTAGGGGAAAAATGGAAAGGGCAAAATTGTTTCCCTAGCTCCATAAAATATCCAAAAATTATTTTACATGTAGGACCTGATGCATAGATTCCTTCACTTCTAACTTCTACACTACCCAGGTGCCTGCTGATCTTTCCTACAAAGCAGGGAGAGGAGAAATTGCTTAGTTACTCCCGGTTAGAAAGTGTGCAAGGTAGAAAGCCTTTTAGAAAACCTCCACCTTGAAAGGTTTCTGTAAGATTTACCATTCCAGGTGAATTTAAAGAGCACACAGATTGGTTCTTTTATTATGAATATCTTTAAAGTAAAATCAACTTCCTTGCTGGCTACAGTTGATCTGGGATTTCTGATATCTTTCTTTAATGTTTCAGGCTAAGTACTGGAAGAAAAAGAAATCTGAAAAACCAAACAAACCATTTCTTTGCCTATCCCCAGCTGCACCGCACAGTGAAAGAGGTTGAAATCTTACTCCTCACTGGACATTACATCCAATTTCAAGCTTCTATTATCTTTTTTAAAAGCCACTGTAGAATACCTAGTAATGTTTTTCGTTTCTCTGAAAATCAGCTGGTTATGTGTGTAATTGGAGCACTTCATGGACACGGTGTCTGGGAGATATAAGTGGTTTTATCCACCCTACCATTGTTTAGCATTATTTTTTTATGCATTTATTGACAGTCTTGGAGCCTCAGAGTGTGAACTTCTGGAGACTACAGGTCTTTGATGGTGTGTGTAGCACTGAATAAAATATGGATTCTTCAGGACTGTCTTAAAAGGGACTTTAATCTGGAGCTATGAAGTAACATTTCCTTGGTGAGCGTTTATCTGCAAATGAACAGAATTAAAGCTTCAGCACATAAAAACAGCCCCAACTTTATGAGCCTACTGAACTGAGATGGTGCTTGTGTCGTGGTTTGTTAATTTGGGGGAGGATCATGGTTTTAGAATTATTATAAATAAAGTGTATTAAATCAAAAGTGGACTCTTAGAGAAGATGATATTTAAATATCATGTGATATTTCAATATTTTGAAATTAGAACTCTGAGAATGACATTGCATACCTAGGACAAAAAGATCATGTGATATTTAAAGCTGGCTTTATAGTTTGCAAATCATGGCTCAAGTTGATAAACTTATACACTAGTGCCTAACACACATAATATCAAATTTTCTCATATCCTATGACTCATTTGAGAGCTCCGTTCACTTGTCATCAAGATCCCCTCTCTTGTTACAAGACCTTGTCATCACCTAGAACTTCTTTGCTTCTGACATCTTGAACTTTGAGATTCCACTGACCTCAACCCTAAATCCTTCCTCCCTTACATCTCCAGCCCACCCATCTTCAGCCTTACCAAGGCATCTGGCCTTCACTCCCCAACAAATGGCCCCCAGCCCTCTTGGTTTTTAAGGACATTCTCCTCATCTGACACAATCTCCTTTCTCTTTTGACTTAATGGCACAGCCAGTCAACAAATCCTCAACTTTGCATCCATTCATCTGTTTTCTTCGGCCCATGAGTATTACCAGAGAAAATCGCATAACACATCATCATCCAGTCAAGTGCTAATACACATTTTGACTTTCAAACCTCAGCTGGGCACTCAAGACCATCTAAAAATGCAAGACCATCTGATCACTCCTAGTTGGCTCCCTGTATAATCAGCCTGACCTGAGACATGTGGGACTGGATAACATGAATCACAGATACTTAGGACAGAGCTGTAAAGAATATATAATATACACTCAAAATATATAATAAAGTTCATTTTCTCTCCTGGATTTCATGTGGGCCAAACTTTTCCCATTTCTTTTTGGTATGTATTTCCTCTTATTTTCACTTTCTCTTGCAGTTTTCCAAAGACTACTTAAAGAGTTTAGAAGAACAGTAAAGAATTTAGGATAAACAGAAAAATATTTACTACATACCTATTGCATGCTGAGCCCTGCTCCAGGTACAGGGATACAGCAGGGAGTCAAATAAATATCTTTGCCCTCAGAGAGTCTGTATTTTAGTAGCAAGGGACAGAAAATAGGTACCTATGTAAAATATATACTGTCAGAAAGTTATAGGTGGGACTGGAGCATCCTGGGAGTCAGTAGAGATTGTGGGCTATGCTGTGGAGAGACTGTTTCCTGTACTAGGTACAAGTGTGAGCCAGACTGCCTGGGTTCCAATCTCAGGTCTGGCACTTACTACCTGTGTGACCCTGGGCCAGTGGCTTAGCCTCTCTATGACTCGGTTTCCCTATCTGTAAAATGAAGATATTCTTAGAACCAACATCATAGGGTCGCTAAGAGGATTAAATGACTGAAGACCCAAGTAACACTCCCCTGGTTACTACACCTCACAGTTGCCAACTTCATAGCTGTCTCAATCATTGCTCCACACCCTCGCCTTCACTGCCTGTGCCCTCGAGGCAGGGATAGAATCACCTTCAAGGGAAAGCTCCTTGCTTGGAGAAGCCCCTCACTTCTGGGGCCCTGGGCGAGGCCCCGGCAATGTGCTGCTTTTGCTGAGTTTGCAAAAGTAAGAAACATATTTTTAAAGTAAGATACCTTAATCGCGCTGGTTAAGATGTCACTGTGTTAGGTAGCATTGAGGTGGCTGTGGGTACATGGGGATTCAGCTAAGAGGGAGTTAGGTGGGAGACACATTTGGTCTGAGTTTAGTGGGGAACATCTATGTGTTTTGGTCACTTCCACATCAATTTCAGTTAGAGCTGATCATCCTGGTGTGGAGGCAGCTCCCAGGCTTCCTAACCCCCACTGTTCCCGCCATAGGTGCAGGGTGGGATGTGATAGAGGGAGTGTGTCCCACGCAGGCTGTATGTCCCAACAGCAGAGGTATGGGGGAAGAGGGGAAAGCAGGGTGTGAAAGGTATAGAGCCAGAAGTTGGTCTGTGGAAAGTTCTTGTAATTCTCCGATATATTAAACTGTAAGTAGAGGATTTGGTTCTCAGGACACAGTCAAAACAGAAATCCTTTCCTGTCAGGAACACACTAGAAAATGCAACATTAATAATTATTAGTGCATTTTGCTGGACTGAATGCACTTGGACTGAATGGACTTGTTTTGGTCACTTCCACATCAATGTTGGTGTCCCCACCATTTATACATTGAAGCCCTAACACCCACGGTGACACTAATTGGATATGGGACTTTGGGGAGGTAATTCAGTTTAGATGACATCGTGAGGATGGGGTCCTTACGATGGAGTTAGTGGCCTTATAAGAAGAGACTGGAGAGCTTGCTCTTTTTCTCTTTGGCATGTGGGCCCAGAGTGAGAAGGGGGCCATCTGAAAGCCAAGAAGAGGGTTCTCATTAGAGCCCGACCTCCCGGGCACGTGATCTCAGGCTTCCTGACTCCAGAACTGTGAGAAATAAAATGTAAAATGTCTGTTGTTTAAGCCACCAATCTATGGTATTTTTGTCCTAGCAGCCCAAGCTAAGACCTACATTGCACTTTTTTTCCTTTTTTTTTAATTGGAATCATATCAGAGAGAAGTGTAATTCCTGCATTTGCAGAACAGAAGCCCATAGCGGTACTACAAACAGCAAGTGGTCTGTGTGTCAAGTTGCAAGCTTTATGCATCCCATCCATCAATGTTAGAAAACAAAGAGCCACGAACCACATTAGGAGAAATATGGAATTCTTCTTCTACTCACTCTTTAGAAAATACTACAAAATATTTTCCTTTTAGAGATGATCAGAGTTTTATAGCCAAATACATAGGGGGAAAAAAGAATGATAGAGGCATGCCAGTCAATGAGTAGAAATCATATTATTTTCTGAATTTTATAGGGTTTGCGGTATGTATCTGGGTTTAAAAAATTACAGGTGCCTGGTGGCTCAGTTGGTTAAGTGTTTGACTTCGGCTCAGGGAATGATCTCATGGCTTGTGGGTTGGAGCCCCACACTGGGCTCTATGCTGACAGCTCAGAGCCTGGACCCTGCTTCAGATTCTGTGTCTTCTCTCTCTCTCTCTCTCTCTCTCTCTCCTCCCCCGCTCACGCTATGTCTCTCTCTCTCTCTGATTCAAAAATAAACATTAAACAAATTTAAAAACTTGTAATGTGTGTGACTTCTTTTCTCATTCTAAATCATATCCACTTTGTCTTCAGTTTTGATTTTATAAATTTTGTGTTCTTTTTCTTAAATAGGCCCTCCTCCCAAACTGCATATATTTCAGCCCCACAAGCCCTGAGCCACTTCTACCAGGAGGAAACAGGGATGAGGGAATGCCTTCAGTCTTCTCTCTCCCCTCACCCAGACTGAGCTGTGTGTTCTCTTATACTTAACGTCTTCTGTCCCAGAAGAGGAACAGATGGCCCTACCTGTTCCCTCCACTTACCTCCTGATGGCCCCAGCCTCCTACCCTATTCACCCACGCCTTCCAGTATCTCTTGATCTCCACTGATGTCCCCACCCCTGGGTGGGGCGGCCTGTCCTTGCTCTCCACTGGCTCTTCCCTGTCACACTGCAAGCATGTTCACAAGCGTCATTGATTCTGGCCACCCACTTCCTGCCTACCTCTTTCAGAAGCTTCCTGACTCCTTCCCTCTCTCTTCCCTCTTTCAATGTTCTGAAAGAGAAGCTGATATATATGGCCTTTGCTGCCTCATTCCTCACTGCATTGAGGTCTGGTTTCTTGCTGCTTTCGGCAACTGTCTCCTAGAGTCACCGCTGCCAGATTTGGACTTCTGATTGACTTGCATCCTATGGGCCTTCTCCAGTGCCTCTGCAAACATCGAGTCTGCTCTCCCCTGCATCCTTTCTGTTGTTCACCCCCCTCCCCGCCAGTCCTTCTGGTTCACCTCCTTCCCCTCTGACCACTCTACTTGATCTTGGTCTCTTTTGTTGCCTTCTCTCCTTCAGGGGTTCCCTTAAGTACCTACCAGGGTAGGTACTTACTAAGCTCTGGCTTAGACCACATGCCTCCCCATCTCCATGCTCTTCCTGGATATGCCTGTTCATTCTGTAACAAGTCTCTGCTCTTGACTCTGCAGTGAGACTTCTATTCCGTGGTTGCTCCTGAACTTCGTAGCCACATTTCCAACTTTCCACTGGAAAGCTCCAACTGCTCACGCCTCACATCTTCACAAATGAAGACCCTCCTCCTCCTCCTCTCCAAACTTTTCTTTCCTCCGAGTTCTCCATGGTGAAAGGTGTCCCTAACAATCACCCAGGTATTCTTAGAGCATCCTTCTTTTCCTCTTTCCCCCCTCAGTCCCCATCTCCAATCATTAACAAGCATTACTTATTTTATCTTTAAGCCAGATGTTCTTAACTGTTTGCTTTGAATCACTAAACCTTTCAGCGTGAAGGTGAAGACTTTGGATTGCACCTAGAATAATGCTTTTTAGAGAATAAAACAAAATCAAAGGATTGCAGAGGAAATACATATTTTTTGAAATATGGCTTCTGAGGGGCACCTGGGTGGCTCAGATGGTTAAGCTTCTGACTTCAGCTCAGGTCATGATCTCATGGTTTGTGGGTTTGAGCCCCATGTTGGGCTCTGTGCTGACAACTCACAGCCTGGAGCCTAATTTCAGATTCTGTGTCTCCCGCTCTCTCTGACCCTCCCCTGCTCACACTTTGTCTCTCTCTGCCTCTCAAAAATGATAAACATTAAAAATTTTTTAAAAATATGGCTTCTGAAATTATAAAAAGTATTGATATGGTAATGCATGCAATAATGCACTAATATAGTATTAAATACTTGGATCCAAAGCCAGGGGTAATTACCATCATTTGAAAGTAGTGAGGGCCACAAATGGTACTCGGAGATTCTCACGGAAATGTGATGTGAAAAATCTGTGATTTCTATTGATTACAAAGCCATAAATATTGCTAATGTTATTATAATAATTTTCTTATATTAATCATCAAAGAAGTTGATAACTGTTAGTGAGAGAAAAGTAAAAATAAAGATATAATGTTTCCCACATACAGGTTTACAAACCCCTTGCGTTCTTTCCAAAGAACACTTGCTTTAAAATGATCTCTGGCACTTGCCTCCTCTTTTCCGTTCCTCCTGCCACTGACCTAATTAGGGTCCTTCCATCCACATGGAATCTGGCACAGGTGCTTCATTGGCTCCTCCCTTTTCTTCAAAGCCTGAGCTTATTATTGCAGTGTTCCCAGCAGGCCTGGGAAGAGCTCCCCTCCATCCTGTCACCTAAACTGGGTGCTGACTATCAGCCTTTGTCTCCTGAGTAGAGCTCAGGCTCGTCTGTCTTCTCCATCCAGCCTGACTGCCTTATCGGTCCATTTGATTGCTCACAGCCACTTCCCTGCTAACCTTAGCTTTGTCTCACCGATCTTTCCAGAAACACAAATCTCTCTAAAACCCAAATCAGATAATGACACCCTGTTGTTTCCGATTCTCTCCCCATCTTCACTATACAGTTTGGGCTGCTTAGCATCCTGTGGCTTCTGCCCACCTTTCCACCCACCTCTGCAACTCTGTTCCAGCCACCTCTCACTTCTGGAGGTAACCAGACTGGAGGATAATGGAGGGTTAGAGCAAGGACTCTGGAGGCAGGATGCCTCAGTTCATATCCTGGCTGCACCACTCACGAAGGACGTGACCTTGAAAAATCACTCCATCCCCTGGGCCTCCGGGACCTCAGCTTTTAAATGGGGCAGTAAGAGTGCTTGCCCCACAGAGTTGTGAGAACGAAGTGATGTGACACACGTGAAGTGTTCCGAATGGGACCATGGTGTATAGAGCAGCACAGTAAGAGAGGGACCCTGGTATTATTTCATGTTTCCCTTGTGGGGAATGGCCTCCTTGTGTTTTACTTGACCAACTGGTCCTTTAACACTTGGCTCAGGCATCTCCTCCTCCTGAGAACCTTCTGGAACATGGGCTGGTGGGACAGGCAGGATTCTGGGCTCCATGGCCCCCGCCCAGCCATCACTTAGCTGCATCCCACAGGAGAATGTGTGGCCCTCTGGGTGTGGGATGTGGCTCCCTCCCTTTGTAATCCAGGAACTGCAGAGAGCCAGGCAGAGGGCCACAGTTCAGCAAGTGTTTAGAGGCTGAACGGATTACAGAGAGAATTCAAATCAAAGGACAAAGTGTTAAATAAAGAGGAGCCAGTTCTCTCCTACTCTCCTGACAATTTGCTTTTCAAAGTATTATATACAACATGGACTTATCTTACTGTTTTTCTGAGTGGTCCTGTCTGTAGTGAGCCCCTCTCTGGCTAATTCTGGGCCCGATAGCATCAGGCTTCTGAAAAAGAGAAAAATGTAGTATGGGGGCTGGGAGTTGGGGGGGGGTTGTGGGAAGGACTCTCAGCAGCCTGTTACAAACAGGGAAGCCCTCGGGAAACAGGCATCCGAGGACAGGATAGGTGCTTAACTCTTTTAGCAAAAGAAACTACAACAGAAGGAGCAAGAATTTAAGCATATTTTTAAAAACATTAGAGGGGGGCCTGGTGGCTCAGTGGGTTAAGCGTCCAACTTCGGCTCAGGTCATGATCTTGCTGTTCGTGAGTTCAAGCCCCACATCAGCTCTGTGCTGACAGCTCAGAGCCTGGAGCCTGTTTCAGGTTCTGTGTCTCCCTCTCTTTCTGCCCCTCCCCTGCTCACTCTCTCTCTCTCTCAAAAATAAATAAAAACCTTAAAAAAAAAAAGAACATTAGAGAAAAACCTGCTGTGTGGGGCCCTGGCTGAGGGCATGTCCAACATGGCAGTGGCCCTGACTTTAGTTAGAGCCATCCTCATTCTTTCCTTTTCAAACATTACAAAATAAGTCATGTCTTGGGAAAAGATGGAACAATACAGAAGGGGAGAAAGTAAAAAACCAAAAAACCCCACAAAAACAAACACACACACAAACACAAAACCCCAAACCCAAACTGCCTATTCCCCAGAGGCAATCTCTGCCTCTGTGCAGATTTAAGCATATCCCCAGGGAGGCTGGCACCACAACCATGCTCAAAACATCAGAAACGTGAAATCACACCCTGGATTTGTCCAGACAGACAAGCCGGATGGAAATGCTACCACACATTTTTTTTTTTTTTTAAACAGCAGAAGGAAGAAACGATTTAAAATATAACATGTAAAGGAACCCTTTTCCATCAGAGATGGCCTGTGGTGTAGACGCGCAGAATGGAGAGCAGGCTTTGGAGCCTGACTCGAATCCGTGCCCTTCCTCAGGGCTCCCCCAGGAGAAACGGCCCCCACGCCGAGGGCGGTAGGAGGGCTAGCATCGCAGGACGCGGCGCACCGTCGGACGGCCTACCCCCGGGGGGGCGGGGAGGGTCCCTTTTAGAAACGCCCTGGGGATTGGAGGTCCGCGGGAGGGGGAGGGGGAGGGCCCGCCGCTCCAGGGCTGGGCTGCGCGCGGGGACCGGGGAGCAGAGGCGGGGCCTCAGCCCCAGCTCGACCTTCCCCAGCCCCCCCTCTTTGCAGCTACCGTCTCTCTAGCGGCTGGTCGTCGCGGGACAAAGGCAAGGGAAGCACAGCACCGTAGGACAGGGCTTGGGCGGACAGAGGCGCCGGCTGCGCGAAGGGAAGGGAAGCGGGAGCCGGGAGGGCGGCCCTGGCTGAGTCTGCAGCCCGAGCCCGGCCTGCCAGCCTAACAAAGGCCTCACCGAGGGGCCCGCCCTGCGGGGCCACCTGGAGAGTGAGGCCAGGCTCTCCCTTCCTGGGGTGTCATTCCCCAACACCCCCTTGGGGTGCCCGGCCTGCCCTCAGTAAACACCCCCCACCCTTTGCTTCTAGGCCTCTCTCACCTGCACCCCCGCTCCGGGGTAAAGGTGGGTTGGCAGGGGTACCTTCGTTTACGAAAGCTCCAGCCTGCAGCGTCCAATCAGGTTTCAGGCGGGCAGGGATGCGGTGAAGCCTCTTTGGGGAGGAAGAGGTGGTGCCGCCGTGTTCCCTCACGTAAAAAGGAGCCCGTGGAAACCAATTTGCTCTAACGATGCTGTCGGCCCCAGCCCACCGTGGGTGCTCCGCGAAGGCGGTCCTCGTTACCTAGCGCACCGCCCGCCTGGCGCCCTGCGCCCTTGTGGGTGGGGGCATCTGGATCCGCTCCCGGGGCTTCAGCTCGGACTCCTCAGGAAGATGCTTGTCAGCTTTAAAATGCTCAGACTTCTAAATGGATTAAAAAAGAATGTTGTCGGAGTGCCTGGCTATCTCACTCGGTACTGCATGCAACTTTTGGTCTCGGGGTTGTAACTTCAAGCCCCGTGTTGTGTGTAGGGATGACTTAAAAACCTTTTTAAAAAAATCTTAAAAAAAAAAATTGTCGATAAGCAAAGCATTTGGGAAGTGAGGAAATTAAGCACTAACGGGAAGCAGAAAACATATGCTAGAGAGGTGAATTCTGCTAATGTTTAACTTTAAAGTTTTTAAAACAAAGTGTTTCTGTTTGGTTGAAATGATTTTAAACAGCTAACTTGGCTTCTTGTCTGGAGTCAAACTTTCTGGCTCAAAGCTATTACCATTCATTCATTCATTGTTCCTGCTTCTCGTTGGCTCACTGCTGCCTCCCTGTGTCTGATCTAAAAATCACAACACAGTGTTCTGCTTCCCAAATACACGGTCCCGCCTCCCCCCACCAGTCTATTAACTTCCACGACAATAAATTACACAGGATTAAAGTGATGCCTTAAAATTTTTTTAATGTTTTATTTATTTCTGAGAGAGAGGCAGCGTGAGCAGGGGGAGGGTCAGAGAGAGAGGGAGACACAGAATCCAAAACAGGTTCCAGTCTCTGAGCTGGTAGTCAGCACAGAGCCCGACGCGGGGCTGGAACCCACAAACCGTGAGATCATGACCAGAGCCAAAGTCTGACGCTTAACCGACTGAGACACCCAGGTGCCCCTAAAGTGATGCTTAAGTTTGTTAGTGAGAGCTGTACATACCATCTTCCCTCCTTCCTTCCTTTCCAAATTATCGGGCCTTTACTGGAAGGATAAATTTAATCCTTAGAGAAATTGGTTATGGTTATATTATCAATGTCTTACTAATGATACCCTCTTGTAAAGAAATTACATGACTTATTCATGTTATATGTTATTATATGTTATTTCATACCATTCAATAAAAACCCTACATCCAGAATGATTCCAAGTTTGCACAAAGAGTCTCTGATGTGAGATAAATTCTGAAAAATGGCTCAAACCAATACACACCAAAGCGTCACCTCCTTGTCCTCACCTGGTACCTTCGTCTTTTGTGAGCAGACCGGATCCCATCTTGATGTGAACTCGCCTCCCTCTGTGGGTTTGTATGAAGCACCACTTCTTTCCGTTTCTTGCCCATCCATGTAGTCTGAGATGCTTCTTGCTTCATAGAAACTGGGAGCCACACAGAATATCATGTTGTCCCAGATCGATTTTGGAAAATGCCTTCCATCTCGAGTGGATCAAGGGGTTGCTCCCTTTTGCAGAAGCATCCCCAGCATGGAGGAAGTGGCCACTTGCTCCCAACATTCACCCCAGATTCTTTCTATGCTGCAGTGGCCACCTTAGGGTCACCTGCTGAAGCACCTTCTTGGCTCCTGAGTGCTTATCTTGGGAGCTTATTGATATTTCACTGCTCGATACAAAAACAGCTCTACAGGAGAAGACAGGGCTTTAACTCCTCCAAAACAATCAAACAATCTATATATTATTTTTTATGTTTTATTTATTTCTAGAAGAGAGAGAGAGAGACAGTGTGAGCAGGGGAGGGTCAGAGAGAGAGGGAGTCACAGACTGAAACAGGCTCCAGGCTCTGAGCTGGCAGTCAGCACAGAGCCCGACGCGGGGCTCGAACCCGCGAACCGCGAGATCATGACCTAAGCGAAAGTCGGACGCTTAACCGACTAAGCCACCCAGGCGCCCCTAAAACAATTTTTTAAAAATCTCAAATAAAATAGTTTCTATATGACCTGATTTCATTTTAATAGCACTTATCTGAATTTGTATTGTGTGTTTGTTTGTATAATTATTTTTTGTCTTCCCCCTCCAGTATGTCAACATCATAAGAGCAAGGAAGTTCTTTGCTTTGGTTAACATTGAATCCCTAACACTTAGAACAGTACTTAGCACATATGCTCACTAAATGCTTGTGGAATAAATAAAGAACAATGCAGATTATTCCTAACTATAATCCTAGTTCTTGAGATGAGAGGCCATAGCTTATAATTTCTGCTCTTCTCCATACAGCCTGGCATGGTATAAATTGTACTAATTTTTTTTTAAAATATTTTATTTATTTCTAGGAGAGTGAGAGAGACAGCGTGAGCAGGGAAGGGTCAGAGAGAGAGGGAGACACAGACTCTGAAATAGGCTCCAGGCTCCGAGCTGGCAGTCAGCACAGAGCCCGACGCGGGGCTCGAACCCACGAACCTCGAGATCATGAGTTAAGTGAAAGTCGGACGCTTAACCGACTAAGCCACCCAGGTGCCCCTGTACCAATGGTTTTTAATAACTGCTTGTTGAGTGGGATTGTACAGGAGAAGGGATATGTATCAAATCCTTAGATGGGTCAGGACCCCACCTTTACAGAGGGCACGCTGGCCATACTAAGCTGGGAATGTGGCTCTTGGGTGTGGGGAAAGTGAGAATAGGCAGTGGACCCGCAATAGGCCTCTGGACTTTTGCTTGCCTTGGGTTCTACTTTCTCATGATCATGCAGTTCAAAATTTTATAGATGTGAATCAGAGGGTGTCAGAGGGACCAAAGAGAATGTATGTGATGGGGAGGTTGGGATCTTGTGGCACGAGATTGGTTGCTGAATGATTCAATTTTTTCAATTTTTCTTTTTTAAAAAATTTTAATAGTTTATTTAGTTTTTGAGACAGAGAGAGACAGAGCATGGGCGGGGGAGGGGCAGAGAGAGAGGGAGACACTGAATCGGAAGCAGGCTCCAGGCTCTGAGCTGCCAGCACAGAACCCAATGCGGGGCTCGAACCCATGAACCGCGAGATCGTGACCTGAGCTGAAGTCGGACGCTTAGCCGACTGAACCACCCAGGTGTCCCTTTCAATTTTTCACTCATCCTACAAAATACTTGCTGAACACCTGCTTTGTTCCAGGTGTTAGCTCAGTGTTGGGATTGCCCGTGCTGTTCCAGACTTGACAAGTGATGTCAAACATCACAAGGAGTCCCGATTCATATAGTGCAAGACGATAGGGTTGTGTGTTAAACCCTACAGCCCTTCTGCTTAAAAACTGCTTAGCAGGTCACGTCACCATGCAATTCAGCACTCACCTCTCCATCATGCGCTGATGTTTGCTAAGCAGTTTGGGACTGCTTGGTTGGGAGGTGTCCTTTGGGAGTTCCTATCCTATTTGACACTTAGCAGGCAGGAAAGGGAAGAGCATCCCTTACCCTCACCATCAAGCATTCCTTTGTCTCACACTGTAGGGAAGGAAGAGAGTCTCCTGTGGTATCAATTTTTAATTCCTTTTGGTTGGTGATGAAATTGATGAGCCTGGCGGGATGGCCTCCTTTGTACATCTGTGTACCTAGTAGTATTTATTAGTAATTAAACTTCTATGTTAGTCTTTGAGCCACACACAATGCTGATGACTGTATTTTTAAATGAATGCATGCAAATATGCCTAGGAGCCGGACAAAGACAGTATCAAATATACTCATTAATAAGTAATATCAGTACCGTGCATTTGCAGCCTGAAATGTTTTTAACTTCAAAGAAGAGCTTTCATATCTATGATCTCATCTCACACTACATATTATTATTTTAAAACTCCTCTCTTGGGATAGGCTGTTTCATGCATGCAAAGCCAGACAGGGGGAGGATAATGAAGCCCCGCCTCGGGCTACCCGACATCACTCCGCAGGGCAGGCCTGTGCGAGGCCCCGCCAGACCCATGGGGTCTCTCTTGGCTTGTTTGAAAACTAAAGGCAAACATGAAAAAGTACACTCATTTCAAGCGGCGCTGGGAGCACACACACACACACACACACACACACACACACACACACACACACACACTCGGGGCAAGAACAGGGAACTAAGGAAGTGAGGCTACTTGCAGGACTTTCAGGACGTTGGAGCTTCTACAAACAATGAGAAATAGACAACTTCAAACTCAAGTCAGGCCTCCAGAAAGCCCAGAATTGGAAATCTCTAATCTCCTGGGACTGAAAAGCCAGTTCCTGTTTACTCTATCTACAGCTGTGACTTTTTTCCTGTCTTCCCCAATTTCTCCATGAGTGTGCCTTCATTTTCAAGAAGATTTTTTTTTTTTTTTTTTTTTTACATATTTTCACCTAACCTTGGCTCAGGTCACAATCTCATGGTTTGTGGGTTCGAACCCTGTATGGGTCTTGCTGCTGTCATCACAGAGCCCGCTCCTGACCCCCTCCTGTCCCCTCTCCTCGTCCCCCACTTGTTCTCTCTAGTTCAAAAATAAATAAACATTAAAAAATTTTAAAATAACTCAAGTAGAAGAAAAAAAACAAAACAAAACCAAAAAAAGCAAAACAAAACAAAAAAAAAAACAACAACACCTGAGAGTGAGGCTCTGCCCCATCTCTGTCTATATGGTCCTAATACCAGCCTGCAGTGTTTCCGCTTCCCAAAAATTCAGGCTGTACCACCTACCCTGGAGCGGACCCTGAAAAGATTGCTTCAGAATCTCCTACCTAGGTATCTGAAAAGGAGGGCCAGGTACGGTGGGTGGTGAATTCTCCTACCCTGATTACTCATGGAGAAAGAACTAACCTGTGATTAACTATTTTAATTCATGCATTTTCAAGGGTAAGTTGAAGGACTAGTGACCCAGTTTACAACTACCAGTTGGTTCTGCCACTTTGCCATCACAACCCTGCCCCTTGGGCTGCCTTGACACAGGTTAGTTTCTTCCCAGATACCAGGTGCCCTTTGAGGATTAGTTTCACATTACCTGCTGCTGGTTTTTTTTAATGTTCTTGAAAAATTTTCCTTTCTTTTTTTTTTTAAATGTTTTTTCTTTATTTCTAGGAGAGAGAGAGAGACAGCATGAGCAGGGGAGGGTCAGAGAGAGAGGGAGTCACAGACTAAAACAGGCTCCAGGCTCTGAGCTGGCAGTCAGCACAGAGCCCGACGCGGGGCTCGAACCCACGAACCGCGAGATCATGACCTAAGCGAAAGTCGGACGCTTAACCCACTAAGCCACCCAGGCGCCCCTCTTGAAAAAATTTTTAAAATGTGTTTATTTATTTTGAAAGACGGGGAGAGCAGGGGAGGGGCAGACAGAGAAGGAAAGAGAGAATCCCAACCAGGTTCCGTGTGTCAGCACAGAGACCGATGCGGGATTTGAACCCGCAAACCATGAGACCATGACCTGAGCCGAAACCAAGAGTCGGACACCCCTTGCCTGCTGTTTTGAATGAGTGCAGCCTTTGCATGCAGTGGGCACTCAATAAATACTAAGTGAATGCAGGTTAACACCCATCATTTGGTCTCTGGGGGTTTCAGTGTCCTCTTTGGAAAATGAGAGTACTGACAAATGATTGCTTATATGTCTTCCAGTTTTAACATTCTATGAGGCTTTTTGGATAGCCGTGTTAAATTACCTCCCATTGCGAAAGCTGTTTCCAAGCAACAGAACAGTACTTCCTGACTCCTCGTCTGACCTCTCAGCCCACAAAGATGTTTCTCACCGAGCCTGCAGCATGATATTATCTGTAATGCATATTTGTTACCTAGTGATACATCTCAGGTTGTTATTTAGCTTTTCGGCTGTGTGGGTCCCATCCTTGAGATTAGAGTGTAAGCTTCCCAAGCCAGATGCTATCTAGAATGCACTTGGTAAGTATTTGGTAAATAAATAAACATTACAATGAGGGATACTCTTCATTCTGTCTGCAGGGAATTCTGGGCTTAAGAAAAGCAGAAGAATCAAGGGTGAAGCCCCGATTTGTGGTTTGGGAAACGTGGTGTGTGATGAGGATGCTTTTCAAGACAGGGAGTTTTGCAAGCAGGTGGGTTTGGGGAAGAGAGGAGAGGAGAGGAATTTAGAGAAAAGCTGCATTCTATATATCCTTCTTGAGATTCTCAAAGAACATTGGCCAGGTAACAATTTTGAGACATGAGGCCCTGGCCAAAGGAACATACTGTGTTTAGCCCAACGCTTCCCAAATAACTGAATGTGGATTTTTAAAGATTTTTTAAAATGTTTATTTACTTTTGAGAGAGAGAGAGAGTGGAGGGGGGAGAGAGAGAGAGAGAGAGAGAGAGAGAGAGAGAGAGAGAGAAGACACAGAATCCAAAGCATACTCCAGGCTCAGACCCCGATGTGGGGCTCGAACCCATGACTTGTGAGATCATGACCAGAACCCCCCAAGCTCCCCTCATGGAATGTGGTTTTGAAAACACTGGTATAACCCAAGAAGAGACGCAGGGCTAGGAAACCTGCAAACAAGTCACCTTTGAGGAATGGCCAGGGGCATTTGAAGTAGAGTATCCAGAAAGGGTCGAGGAATTTTAACTGCTGGGCTTTCACAACATCTCACAACCGCTGGTAAACACAACATTACCATATGACCTGGAAGAAGGTATGGGATTTCCTTTTGGAGTGATGAAATATGCTAAAATTAAATAGTTGTGAGACACCTGAGTGGCTCAGACGGTTAAGCATCTGACTTTAGCTCGGGTCATGATCTTACAGCTTATGAGTTTGAGCCCCGCATGGGGCTCTGTGCTAACAGCTCAGAGCCGGGAGCCTGCTTCAGATTCTGTGTGTCTGTCTCTCTCTCTGCCCCTCCTCTGCTCATGCTCCATCTCTCTCTCTCTCTCTCAAATTAATAAACATTAAGAAAATTTTAAATTAAATAGCGGTGATAGATATACAACTCTGTGAATATGCTAAAACTACTGCATTATACACTTCAAAAGGTGAATTTTATGGTATGTGAATTATGTTTCAATAAAGCTGTTATTTTACAGGCCCCACATCAGGGCCTCTGCTGATAGTGTGGCACCTGCTTAGAATCCTGTCTCCCTCTCTCTCTGCCCCTCCCCCACTTCCTCTCTCTCTCTCTCTCTCTCTCTCTCTCTCACTCTCTCTCTATCAAAAATAAATAAACATAAAGAAAAGGAAGAAAATGCAAGGAGGATGATATTTTGGTTTCAAGATAAACTTTGCTCTAAAAAATATAAAATCAGTGATTTGTCGTTTGCACTTCTTTGTTCCTCAAATGCTTTGTTACCAGCAGTTTGCTTTCACAGCTGCGCGGCAACTGAGAGACAGCCAGTGTTCTCTCCCATTCCTTTTATCCAGAATACCTCTTTCTTTTTCAGTTTTTATTTATTTAAGTAATCTCTACATCCCATGTGGGGCTTGAACTCATGACTCCCAGATCATGAGTTGTACACTCCTCCGATTGAGCCATCCAGGTGCTCTTCCAGAACAATTCTTGGTGGTAAAATTAATCTATCTCTAACTGAGATTTCTTTTTCTACTAGAAGTGCAAATAACATCCACCCGCTGGTTTTCTGAAGTATTTGTATCAGGTGTGTCTTGTCATTTCTACAAAATAAAATAAGACATGTTTACTTGTATAATTGGTCCATACATTTCTTAGATCTCTTTTCCACAAGTCAGGTTTGTTGAGGTATAATTTTTTTTAATTTTTAATGTTGTATTTATTTTTGAGAGAGAGATAGAGACAGCATCAACAGGGGAGGGTCAGAGAGAGAGGGAGACACAGAATCCGAAGACAGGCTCCAGGCTCTGAGCCCGCAGTCAGCGCAGAGCCCGACGCAGGGCTCGAACCCACGAACCGCGAGATCATGACCTGAGCTGAAGTCGATGCTTAACAGACTAAGCCACCCAGGTGCCCCTGTTGAGGTATAATTTATATTTAGTCATATTCACCCTTGAAAGGCTTCCAATTCTATGAATTTTGGTGCACGTTTACAGACATAAAACCACCACCCCATCAGAGATGTGGACTATTTCCATCACCCTAAAATGTTCCCTCACACCCCTTTGGACTCAACCTCCTCTCCCCACATCCAGGCCCTGTGACCACTGACCTGATTTCTGCCCATAGGGCACTCTTCAATTCCTGTCTGTGTTCTTGTGATTTCCACTGAGATAAATCTCCCTATGAGGCAGGACGCAGCTTTGTATCCCAACAGGGTACCTGGCACCGAAAAGTTGCCTAGGAAATAGATGCTGAATAAATGAACAAATCATTTGTGTTTTATTTATTTAAAAATTTTTTAAAATGTGTTTTACTTATTTTTGAGAGTCAGAGAGAAACAGCGCGAGCAGGGGAGGGTCGGAGAGAGAGAGACACACACACACAGGATCTGAAGCAGGCTCCAGGCTCTGAGCTAGCTGTTAGCACAGAGCCAGACGTGGGGCTTGAACCCACGAATCGTAAGATCATGACCTGAGCCGAAGTCAGTCGCTTAACGGACTGAACCTCAGGTGCCTGAATCACCCAGGCGCCCCAAATCACTTGTGTTTTAAATTCTGCCAAATCCAGTCAGAGACTCAGCTCTCTGGTTTCCAGGACATGCCATTTGAAAAGGAGCTATTCATGTCGGGAAAAGCTTTCACCTAGAGTTTTAATCTTTACAGTCTTTTAAAAAAAGGGGCCACACTCTGTGCTGACAACTCAGAGCCTGGAGCTTCTCCTGGGATTCTGTGCCTGCCTCTCTCTCTGACCCTCCCCTGCTTGCGCTGTCTCTCTCTCTCTCAAAAATAAATTAAAAAAAAAAACATAAAAAATTTAAAAAGGCGGGGGCCACAGTGATTTCCAACATCAGGGATTTGCTGAGCATTTCGAACATTTTGCTAGACTTGGGGTTTACAAGTTTTTGGCTTAACGAGCTGTGGACCTCTAGCCTCTCAACCTGAAAAAACAGATGGCAATGGAATCTGGGACCAAATGCAGCTGCTGCATAGTCCTCCCCCACTGCTCCCCATCTCTGATGGCTCTACTTCCACAGGGCACGGCCTAGGGTCTCCTCCAGAGTTTCCCTAAACAGGTTCTATGGGATTCCAGACCCATTTTATGAACATCTGCTTGAGTGGAAACTTAACCTCCCTTATCACGCAGGGCGTGGCCCTGAAAAACTCACCTGCAGCTGGCTCATGGGGCAGCCTCAGGTCCCTTCCATCCTTGCTGATCTGATTCCTCTTCGGTCTGGAGATGAATCAGAAACTTGACATCCCCAGCCAGAGCAATGACAAGAGGCATGAACAAAATTCCCCCCTGACTGACTAGTTACGGGAAATGGCCTAGTCCTTGAACGGAGCAGCCCTTTCTTGGAAGGTGTGGGTGCTTTTCTCTAGACTGGCCTACTGGCCCCAAGCAGCCGGGGGAGGGGGGGGAGGGTGTGTCCCTGTGCACTTTCTGGGGTTTGGCAGTCCTCTCTTGTGCCCTTTGCCCTGTAGCCCCAGTACCACAAGAAAACACATGACTCCTCCTTGGAAGGCTGCTCCTTGCCTCCAAGATGCAATCCTGATGGGGCATCAAATTGCAGCTGAGGGAGACCTCATTCCCTTCCTTCCTCCATGGCCCCCACACTTTGAGGGCGGCTTCCCTTGGTGGCAATGCATTATGCAGGCCTTTGAGGCCAAACCTGTCAAGGTGTGAACTCCTTGATACAGGGCAGGGTTCTGGGAGATGTTGCTAAATAAACCAAATGCCAAAAAGGTGTTAATTTTAGTGTTAACTGTGTAGTTCATAACCTGTGGACAGATAAACCATTACTCAAGGGAAGAGGGATGGAGAGAGGGGTGCTGGAGATGGATAAGCTTCAGAAAAAGGTAAAAACAGTAAAGACCAAAAGAAAGAAAGAAAGAAAGAAAGAAAGAAAGAAAGAAAGAAAGAAAGAAAGAAAGAAAGAAAGAGAGGTCAAAGTAGAGGAAAGCTTATACTCTTCAGGAAGGCCTCCTAGAGCTGGGACCATCAGAATTTTGCGTTATTTCTACCATGATCGGAAATCTATTTTATTTCATCGCGCGGGGCGCGCCCCACATCCACATATGTATGAAGCACACTGGAAAGTAAAACCGTGCGTAGCCAGGCGCAGGCGTGGGTGACTGGCTTCTCCAGCACAGCTGGGGCGGGCGGGTCGCCTGCAGCCGGAACCCCAAGGCCCGCAGCCGCCCCCGGGCCGGCAGGCGGCGGGGCCCCGCGCGGGGGAGGAGGGCGGGTCGGGCGCCCGCGGGGGCGGCTCGGGTTCCAGGCCGGGGCTCCGCGGTGGCCGCTCGGCACACGGCGCGGCGCAGGGATGGACGCGCGGGGCTGCGTGGCCGCCTGGTGGGACATGGTGGTGCGGAACCTGCGGTGAGTGCCCCGCGGCCTGGCGCGCCGTCGTCCCCGGCCCGAGCCCCGGGGTACGGGCAGGGCGCGATCCGGCCCAAGACGGTGGGCCGGACCTGGCACTGTGGCTCCCCCGGGCGGGGTGGGGCGCGGGGGGGGGGGTTCTGGGTCCCCCAGAGCTCTGCGAGCCTCTATTCCCACCTGCGAGCCTCTAGGGTTTGCTTTCAGGAGCTTACATCCCCTTGGGGCTTCTGAAATAGGGATTTCCAGAAAGAAGACTCAGATGCCTCTACCAATCTCTTACCTGCTTTGACCATGGTCCTGAAATTCCGGTGGATTTTTAAAAGGCCAATAATAGTGACATTATTCATCTACCCTGGACCCTTAGACGGCATCCTCTTAGGTCAAAGGGCTGTCTGTGCCGGCGGAAGAGGATCAGAAGGCCAGCTCCCCCGGGGGACCCTCTCGGATGTGTTCAAAGAACATCCCTCCATAATGCTAAAAATGTATAGTGCGTTGAAACCATACCTGTGCCAAGTTCTTACATCCTTTAATTCTGAGATGTCTGTATCTGTGGGTTTGAAATTTTTCTTTCTCCTATTTTAAATCCTTGGCTTAAACGGTAGTGTTAAACTACCTGAATTGACCAGCAATATATTGCCAGTCTCATTTGCATTGAAGCCAGGTGTTGGCTAGAGGCCCTGGACTCAGGAGACTCCGGTATCCTGTTTGGTTTTGTTGGGGTGGGAAGGTATTGGCATTTTTGGTCACCTTTCTTTGTTACATTCTTTTGTTTTGTTTATTGCTGATAACAAAATATCCAAGAGTCACATCCAGACACCAGAGACTTCACTTTGGAATGTGTCAGTGATGAAGACTAAAACCCATCTTCTGTCTTCTATTCCTTCTGTAGCTCAGGGCATGGAGCAGAGAGCAGCTCTCTCCTGGGCCAGCAGCGTCGACCCACACTGACCATGAGTCAGAATATCCTGACTGACTGCACTTTTCAACTTCACATTCATGGGCCTTACCTCCTTGATATGGTTGTTCTGAAAAAGCTGGCCTTTTCTGCTTTTTCTTTTGTGCTCTCTCTAGAGTTGACGGTTGATTATTTAACATTTATTTGGCAGAGAATCAAAGCTGCAGTTCATGCTTTTAGAGAGCAACCCACTTTGTTGATTAATGGAGTGGGATGTAGGGAATTGGGGACCCTCTCTTACTTGCTTTACTAATTACTAAAAAATAAGTCTCAGGAGATGCTTCCTGAAAGAATAAGAGACAGGCACATTTCATCATCTCTACTGCTCTAATTTAAGACCTGCTGAAGCAGAAGCACAGACCCACATTCAGCATCCTGGATCCTTTTGTTTCTTGGAGCAAGTTAGTTTAGATACGCAAGCATTCAGAGGGCTGGCCGTGCGTCTATAACTGCGAGTCGCAAGGGATCTATTGTGATGTGTTGTGTGACTCAAGGAGAACATTTAATGAAAAGATGTTTTCAGTAATTATTTTTTAATGCCTTGGGGATCTGTTTATTTTGCATGAATTTTGTAAGGTGTAGTTGCTACTTAAGACAGATGGGCCCAGGAGAGTAAAGCTTCACTTGCAATTGGTTTTCTTCAAAGTAGAAAAATGGGGAATGTGCTCGGGAAAGAAGCTGAGGGAAGCCAATGGGTTATTTCCCTCTCCGTTGTTCCCCATTCACCCCAAGTTCACATTTCTGGATAGTTTACGAACACCGCCCCTCCTCCCATGAACAGGCTGATAGATGGATTCATTCTTTCCATAGTACTGGCCATCACCTTCCTGTTGGGCACTAGTTTAGACCTGGGTACAAAGCAGTAAATAAAACCGGCACAAATCCCTACTGTTGTGAAGCTCACATTGATTAATTTTCAAGTGTAATTCAGAAAAGAGAATGAAGCCTTTCCCCTCTACCCCAAAGCTACCAATACACATTGCTTCCTTCTCCCTTAGCAGAGAAATCCACTTGCAGAACAGTTCTGCGACCTGAGCTACCCAGTGAGCACGGTAAAAGCGGCACTGTACGCCACGTGGTCCTTGTCAGTGCGAACGCAGGACTGATAGTGGGTAAAAAAACAGAGAACGATTACAGGTCAAACTGAGGCCCAGTTACAATTAGTGGGAGGGGTGAAAAGAGTGGGAAGGTCTAAGAGAGGCTTCAACAAAGAAGAAACACTTGAGTGCATTGACAGAAGGGGAGGATTTGATGGGGAGGAAAGAAGGGAGAAGGACACGGATGTAACTTAGGTGCTCGGTGATCAATCATGTTGGCTGAATTAATGGGTACGGTGGATACATGTATGGCGTGTCTTATTATTTGGAATAGCTGTCTTGCCAAATGGGGTCAGAGCTGGGCTTCCCAAAGCTGGGGCCTCCGAGTGTGAACATGAATGATTCGCCCTGCAGCAACTCTGGTTCTTAGGTAAGAATGATCCAGTTAGGTGCTGCGGCCCCTGCGGGATGCTGTGCAGTTACAGCCACAGCTGATCAAAGGGCAGGCGAAAGAACACTGAAGCATCAAGGTGGCTGTTTGATGTGGCTGGCCGTTAGCGGCGATGGGGCTGAAACTGCATCCTCCACTCAAATAAGGTCTGCCAGCCACTGGTGACTTTTGATCCCCCACTGATCTAGGGGAAGTCAAATTGACAACCTCTAGTTAAAAGAAGTCACTCTGCATTATTGATGCTCCGAGGGATCTGGTCACTCTGTTCTCTTCCCGCAGTGCTCCTCACAGAAGTGCCTTGAGCTATTTGAGAGAAGGGTCCTATATGAATTATTCTTTAAAAACAGAAACATATTTCCCTCTACCACCTCTGCTTCCCAAGCACCCTGCTACCTTCAAAAGATAACTTAGCAGGAGACTAACAGGCAGGGTAGCGTGAGTTCAGAATTAGGAGAAAGCAAGCCTGAGCCAGCCAACCGGAAGGAAGCTAAGAATTCAGCCTGTGTTCCGTTTGGACTTGATCTGGGGCTCAAAGTGGCTTCTCTGGGTGTTGGCTTCTTATCTCTAAAATCAGAACAACAATGTCCTCTCCTTCCTACCTCTTCTCGGAGGCTATTTTAAAGTATTATGAAACCGTCATGTTCATTTTCTTGCTGATTTTAGGCAGTTGCCTATGCCTGCTACTTGGAGGCCTACCCATTACACTTAGCCCACGTCTCTTTTCCACTCGCTGCAGAATTGTTGGAAGTTCATTGGCAATGCATGATCTTCTTCCCTTCATGCCTCTTCCAAACATATAAGCACTCTGGATTTTTAGTATTAATACTTGAGGGAGAAATTCTTTTTAGATGACTTTCTTTAATGACATTGGGGTCAGAAGGCTCCTGAGAATACAGGAACAGGAAGGGAGAAGAGTGTGGGAGGAAGAATGGACCTTAAGAAGGGCCAAGGGTGCACAAGGTGAGAAGGGGGTCCTGAAGCAACTTCCTCTAAGGACTGAATCTTGTTGCCAGAAGCCAGCCTTATTCTCCAGGTTCATTTGGGCCTGCCTGTGTGGCAAGCAGCATTCACTGGGACTGTGACAGCTCACTGGAGATCTTCATAGAACTCTGGGGCCATACAGACCTGGGTACACATGGCTCAGCCATTCATTGGCTCTGTGGCATTGGGGAGCTTACTTAAACTTTTCAGTCTCCTCATTTGCAACCTACAGGTAACAACAGCTATCTTTTAAAAGGCTCTGGTCTAGCAGAGAAATCAGGGCGGGGGTGGGGGGGGAAGCAGTGCATTCAAAATGCTTTCTAGTCCCACAACCTCATGATTTGATTACATCGGGCAATCTTTTACTGAAAAAACGAAAGGGATTTCTTTAATAGATGATGTGGATAAAAACTGGAAGCAGGAAGTGGTGACACTGACTTCCTGTGTCCCTCTTTTCTCAAAGGTAGTAGACATTCAGCCCTCCTAAGAGATGTGGCTTGAGACAGAGGTGGCATTAGTGACTCCTCATGGACAAGTCCTAACTAACTTGCCTGCTGGTGGCCCTGGGTTTAGGTGGTTTGTGTCATGGGAACAAACAGTAGAATAAACAAGATGTGCATGGCCTGCTGTGTCCCATTTCCTTTTTTCTTTTTTTTTTTTTTTTATTTATTTCTAGGAGAGAGATAGAGAGACAGCGTGAGCAGGGGAGGGTCAGAGAGAGAGGAGTCATAGACGAAACAGGCTCCAGGCTCTGAGCTGGCAGTCAGCACAGAGCCCGACGCGGGGCCCGAACCCACGAACCGCGAGATCATGACCTAAGCGAAAGTCGGCCGCTTAACCGACTAAGCCACCCAGGCGCCCCAATGCTGTGTCCCATTTCCTGACCAGAACCCCGCCCTCATGTAGCAACAACCTCCAGGTATTCCCCGGCTCCCCACCCTGCTCCTCATGGTCACTCTTACCTGGGATGTCACATCAGAAGTAGGGATCTTTCTTTCATTGGCTCATTTCATCCTAAGACCCAGCCGGAAGCCTGGGGATCTGGTGATTTTTCATGCACTGCTGTAGACTAATCATAGTCAACACATACAGTACTAAATTGTGATGTGATTAAAAACGGTGGCACCTGTTAATAGTCTGAATCCTATTTCCTGATGACTTTGGGGTCCAGGCTTGGTCTTCTTTGGGGATGTCCTGAGGGAACAGGCCTGACCACAGTACATTCATGCCCGCCCCCCTGCCTCCGGCTCCACCCCCCCCACCCCCCCACCCCCCGCCAACCCCAGTCTGTGAAACCTGAGCTTTTTCAGTAGCTGGTTAGGGTCTTGATTTATTGCCTTCCTTTTGTGCCCGGGCCTGATATGTCCTAATGACATGCAATTCTGTGGAGCATTTTGCTTTAATGTCAAGTCACCTGTAATTCCCAGTGTTAGTCTCTGAAATTTTATTTGGTTGTTAAGAGAAAAACCTAACCAAGACAAAATTTGGACTGATTTTGAATACCTTGTTTTTGTTTCACAATATCTTGCAGATCCATTCCACATTCCTGTTCAACACTTGGAAGAAAAATTGCTGCTCTGTACAACAGCTTTACTAGTAAACCATTAAAAGAATACATTTTTCCTCCTTTGATGAACATGCTAATATTTTTAAATTTTTGTAAGTATATATCTTTCATTAATTTGCCTATATATATTTTCCCAGATAAAGAACTCACTGCCCTTTAAGTTGTGACAATGAAAAAGCTATAAAATTGTAGCTAGAGGGGCTCCTGGGTGGCTCAGTCAGTTAAGCGTCTGATTTCACCTCAGGCTGTGATCTCATGGTTTATGGTTTTGAGCCCCATGTCATTGATAGTGTGGAGCCTACCTGGGATTCTCTCTCACCCTCTCTCTCTCTGCTCCTCCCTCACTCACACTTTCTCTCTCTCTCAAAAAAAGTAAATTATGGCTAGATTTCAATGGTCTGAACCCTGTTTAACACTAGAACTGGGGTCTAGCATGAATCCTTGCAAACTGTTGGGGGGAGATGGATAGAAAAACATGGCCTTGTTGGGGGGAGGTTTCAGTTCAGGAGCTCAGTATCTGAATTAGCTGTTAATATGGATTCCTTACTGCTTGGTGGATTCTCTATTTTCTTGCTTCTTCATTTTACCCGTACCCCTTGAAAGAGAGAGAAAGCAGAGAGCTGGGGGTGGGGAGATATTGACGTGAGGAATCTGTTTTCCCATGTTTTTTCTACTGCCGTTAGATTAACGCATGCCGTTAATCAATGTAATGCTATACAATGTAACAACACACAGTCCTTCTAGCACACAGGCAATGCTCTCACCTGTTTGTCCCCACAGGTATGTTGATTCTGGCCATCTCATGGTTTATGGCTAATGGTTAGATTTTATTTAGTGGAAACAATGCTTGCCATAGGTAGCAGAATACTCATTTCTTTCTTCTAGACACTCTTACCTTTTTAGGGGAATGGTCTCCTTTGTTTATAGCTTGAGACTAGGCTACGGATTGAATAAACTCTATTATGCCCTAGCACACTGGTGCTATTTTAAAATCTCGCTTTAGGGTTTTTTGTTTTGTTTTTATTGTTGTTTTGTTTTTGTTTTGGCACCTCTCCTGTGGGCTAGTCCTAGTTTATAAAGTAAAATACTTTGCTAGGATTTCGTGTAGTGGCTTGCTATACATGTTAACCATGAGACTAATTACTTTTTTTCGATTGTTATTAAAAGACATGGAATTTGATGTGGGGTGTTGATAATGAATTCTGCTTTCCAGTCAAAGCACCCTTTCTTGTGGATTTAAAGAAACCGGAGTTAAAGATTGCTCACACGGTGAACTTCTATATCAGAGTTGAACCTGGGGTGATTCTGGGAATCTGGTGAGTGCACGGAGGGACACTGGGCCGCGTCAGGGATGTGGTTTTCATGTTACAAGGGCGCCGGTGAGCAGCACGGTGTTAGCCACCGGTGGAGAGGTTGGTGTTTCTTGCTGTTCCATACAGTTTCCCTTTGTATTGATATTTGACCTGAATTTGCTTCTCAGTAATTTCACCTTGGAGTGCAAAGTCTTTTGGATATTGCCCTGTGCATTGGGTCTTTCACCAGGCCCCACTTCACCCTTCCTTATTCCACACCAGCCTTCCCACACTCTCACAGAACTGCTAGCCTCCTTGCACACTAGGCCACACTCTCACAGGATATGCTCTGCTTTGCTCCCTCCTTTCGCCCAGCTTACTGCCTACTCATCTTCAGGGTCTCTGTTCCAGTGGTAATTCGCTAATTTTCAGAGAAGCCCTGCCTCATCTCCCATTTTAGGCACAGGTGACCACCTGTGCTTGTTCTGTTTACTCGCACGGGAATTTAATCAGTGTTTGGGCGATTATTTGGTTAATGTCAGTCTTCTTTACAAGACTGTAACTTTCGTAGGTGACCTTGTTGGTGGGTTTTCACTGCTTAGCACAGTGCTTGACACAGAAAAGACACTCAACTGTCAAAATCATGAGCATTCTATTGCCTTTTTTTGTATGCTAATGTCAATATGTTTTTCTGTTTGGTTCTACTACTGGTTCTTGGCTGCCAGTTTTCCAGTGTCCTGTTTTATGCATCTTCTCCATGAGTTCCAACATGAGATCCTAGAATGTGTAGAAACCAATATGGGGTCACATAGCCTCTTCCTAGTCTGCACTGTATGGCTCAGCTAATTGTGCTGGAATTTGAAAATCTTATTCTTTGCTCTTGCCCTGGCATATTGAGCCGGCAGCGATGCCGGTCCTCTCAGTACCGATGGGCTTGATGTTGGACTTTCTGCGCCCAAATGGTCAAGAGGACTGAAGATTTATCACGGTGTGGCCAATTCTCCAGGTCCCTTTGTGATATGTCATGTGGCAGGATTTGCGTCGTCAGGGTTCATTCACTGGTTTAACAGTGGGGAGGAACGGGCTCTCTGGCAGGTGTTTAAAATTACAAGGTCACTGGTCTCTTGAGTAGAATAGCTTGTTTCATATTAAAGTTCCTTTCTCCTACCTAAATTGAATTCCGTTTAAATTCTTTGAACTTGTTTTTTCAGCCAAACAAATAGCAGGTGACAAATATCTATTGTCTTTTACTTGTTTCCATCCAATGGACTTCATTTCAATGGACGGCACCTAAGAATTGCAGTCTTGGAAGATTAATAGGTGTAGGCACCGGAAGAACTAAAACAGTAAATGGTTTCAAGGGATTGTTTCTGTGCATGAGTGAGGTGGGGTACAGAAGTAGTGGTTTTCACTGTAAGATGTTTATGGTATTGTATTTTAATTTTTACCATGTGTATATATTAGTCAGAAATGTCTATACGTAAATATGTAATATGTATTTATACATATATAAACACTTATCTCTGATGGAAGGAGCGTGTCAAACTTTGGGTAGGAAAGCCAGTTCCCTCTGTACATGTTTGTTAAAACCCTTCCTTGCTCTTCAGGCACACGGTTCCCAGCTGCCGGGGTGAGGATGCTAAGGGAAAGGACCGTTGCTGGTACGAAGCAGCCCTTCATGATGGCAACCCGATTATTGTATATCTTCACGGCAGCGCGGAAAGCAGGTCAGTGCCTTTGCTTGGATTTTTGTTGTTGTTGTTGTTTTCTAAATAGAGAGGGAGCATTTCAGCCCCATGGGGGGATAAAAGGCAGAGCTCAGTTTTCAAGTCTGTAAGCAGGCCTCCATATAGTCTTTTCTCCTTTGTTGAAATTTGAGGGCGTTCTGGCAATTGGCTTCTCTTAAAACAAACAAACAACTACATATTCTATATATAGACTAACATAGATCTTTAACTGAAAGGGAGACTAACTTCCAAAATTCGGATACCAACTTCAAAGGCAGCAGTGGTTCCTTTACTCCCAAAGAGTGTCTGAAATGATGAGCAGAGCCCATGGATGACTGGAAAGGGAACAGGCATGAGATATGGGGGAAAGGAGAGCAATTTCCATATCGATGGTCTTCTCACAGAAGTACATGGAGATTCCTTGATTTAGCATGCATCCTATTAATCAAATGCATGGACTCCCTACAAAACATCATCTGGAATTCTGACCACTGGTACTGGGGACCATCTGACTGGTTCTAGTCTAGCATACCGATGCCTCAGCCCACTCTCTGTTCCATCCTTGCTTTGTAACAAAGAATGCCTCCCTGAAGTGCTGCTCCCTTTTGATGTGCTGCCAGAGCCTTCAGTGGGCCTGTCATTGATGATGATTATCAGCTGTGACTGCATCGCTTTGGGTTGGGGGAGGGGTGACATGCTTGAGAGACCTACAGACCCAGCTCGGTCTCTGTAGGGACACTGCACACTAAATGACAAGCTTTGGAATCTGCCCCTAGGCTCCACTGCCTGTGTCTCTTTTTCTCACTGTCTTTTTCTGTCTTGATGGCTTTCTCAAGACTTGCCTTTGCAGCCAGAGCTTTCAGGATGTCCATTTTAGAAAGAGATTTACAGAGATTTCCCATGAAATTCAACATCTTTCAACATTGTTTAACATTGTTCTGATTGGGCAAACTTTGGATGGTGCTAAGATGTATGTATTCAAAGGATCGTTTGGCCCACACATTGATGTCTGCCCCTCTGTGTGAATCTGCTGTTATCCCAGATTTACTGGCTCTGGGGTTAGCCCCAGCTTCCTCCTGTCCCCTGACAGAAGTCTCAACTCGCTACTTGCAGTAGTGAGCCAAAAGAAGGCCAAATGGGAGATTACCAAAACCTTGTTGAAAACAGTGGTTCTAGACTTAGGATCCAGAGAAACCCTGGAGGGTCCATGAACCTCCTCCTTCACCAAACTGTATAGAAAATTTCAAGTGTGGATCTATTTTTCTGGAATATGGGCCCATAGCTTTATTTACATGTTTTAAGGGCTCCATGATCCATGAAAGTTGAAGACACTGGCTCTAAAACAAAATTCAAATGGCTTTTAGAAAAATCCACTGCCTTTTGAATCATCTTTGTTTCCTTTTTATTATTGTGTTTAATACAGAGTAGATGATATGGCTATTTGGGGGAAAACATGTTTCTTGTGCCTTCATGGCTGTGAGTCTCTCTCTTTCATTTCATCTTGTACTTAATGGCACAGTGAACAGGGTACAGGCACATCTTAGTTTAGCGAACTTGGACATGTCATCCTCTGTTCTGAAAAGCCATTTTCCGGAACTGATTTTCCTTTAGTTTCTAAAAGTATTCTTAGCAGTAAGTTTTGCTGTGTAGCAGTGAAAGGAGGTGGATTACCAATAATTCATCACGTGCCTCTTTTGAGAAGCACTGGCATCTGGGCATCCAGCACCTATTTAGAGGAACATGGCAGCAGTGGGGAGCCATCGGTCATTCACCCTGACACATCCATGTGGGCTATGACACCAAAAACCATTTCCCTTTCTCGTAGTTATTTATTTCTCTAACCTGAAAAAGAAAGGCATGACATCAGATGCCAAAACCATGATAGTGATTTTTATTGAATTTGTCATTGTAATTCCTAATTCTTGCTCTTTTTTTTCCTATCTCCTCTACAGGGCAGCTTCTCACAGACTTAGGCTCGTAAAGGTATGTCGGAAGGAGTCTCAAGGTACCAGTTTTATGTCTTTATTTATTCTCTTCTGGGCTACGGCCATAGATCTTTCTCAGCATGGATATCTACTGAGAGCTCCTGAGAGTGGGTTTGGTGTCTGGGGCTCAAAGTCCCACACGTGGATTTCTCTTCCTGCAGTCACCACGGGGGATGAAAACAGAAGCGAACATCTCTGAGAACCAAAATAGTTTCATAAATTAATACCTTCATTACCAGATGGAGTTGGAGACCTGTTTGACTTGATTTTTCTGAGGGCTGGTGGGGAGGGTTGGGAAAGTATATTAAATGTGCAAGTTACTCCTGTGGGAAACTCTCTCTTTTTTTTTTTTTTTTTTGATGATAGAGGATAAAGACATAGAATGTCTGCTTTTAAAAGTCATTGGTGGGGGGGTGGCGTCTGAGTGGCTCAGTTGGTTAAGTGTCCAACTTTGGCTCAGGTCATGATCTCAAGATTTGAGGGTTTGAGCCCCGTGTTAGACTCTGTGCTGACAGCTTGGAGCCTGGAGCCTGCTTCAGATTCTGTGTCTCCCTCTCTGTCTCTTTCCCTCTCTCAAATATAAATACACATTAAAAAAAAAAAGTCATTCAGGCTCTGACTTCAGGCCCATGAAGGGTTTTGCAAGTGGGATGCTGGCCACACCGCTCTTCTCACTAGCCTGCGACATGACTATCGTTTGTGGGGCGTGGCCCCTGCATTTCCAAGTGTGAGGGAGCAGCCTTTCCACTCAGCCGTATCTGACTCATGGCTGGCAGGGCAGCCATCTGTTCATCTCCACACCCCGACTGGGTCACCTCTCCCTCAGGTGACCGGGCTGCTTGTCCAGGTATTGGCCACAGGACCTGATCTCTCCTCCCACATGCCAGCTCCCACCTCAGAGCCCTTTCCTGGTGTGCCAGCGTTAGTGGGACCCAGTATGGCCAGGTGCCCCCTTCCTCCCCCCTCTCTTGTTCAGACAAGAGACTCCTCTCTGGTCTACTCCTATCTTTCTTCACTGCTTTCTCAGACTGACTCTTGCGAAGGAGTGGTGGGCTGGATGCAGTTCTGCCTGGGATGATAATGCCTATTAATATTTAGGTTTGCTTTCTATTGCACCTCACTCTCCACACTTCCTAGGCTGGATGGTGGTGAAACTGATGTCCATGAGGACACAGGTTTCTTTCCTCTCCCACTCTTAGCAAAGCTGAATTGTATATCCCCTGTGTGCACAGGAAGGAAAAGAGTCATGAAAAAGTAGCCAGGTCATGCTGGTGGTAGTTGGGGTGGGAGGGGAAGGTCTGATAACTTCTTCCCCAGCCGACTCTGGATGCTTTGTGCCATGGTCATCACTTCCCAGCCTGACCAAACATCGTAGCCCTTCATTCTTTTCTTTGAATGAATGATTTCCTTTAAAGATTAAATCTTTCGGTACCTAGGTGACTTAGTTGGTTACGTGGCTGACTCCTGATTTGGGCCCAGTCATGATCTCACAGTTTATGAGTTCGAGCCCCGCATCAGGCTCTGAGCGGATAGTGTGGAGCCTGCTTGGGACTCTCTCTCCTTCTCTCTGCCCTTCCCCAACTCATGTATGTGCTATCTCTGGCTCTCTCAAAATACATGAACTTAAAAAAATTAAATCTTTATTATTATGTTATTGTTCTTCCCTTCTTGCTTTCCTTCCTTCCCTCCCTCTTTCTCATTTGTTCTCTCATTCATTCATCCATTCATTCATCGCTCACACAGCTGTTTTCATTAATTTGCAATCCCACCTTATAGTCTTTATATCTTTATATAAAGTTTTTATGTAACTATGGTAGCATCTGCATGTACTTTTATGTTGGCTATTACTTAATACTACATTATAAACATACTTCCATGTTTTCCCATAGTTATCATAGTTACTAATTTAAAAGGTGATCATTCTCCATTATATTTATAGACAATTGTTTATTTACTTAACTATTCCACTGTTGTTAGATACAACATTATCTAATTATAAAGTCAATATGTCCCCAGCTAAAATCATTTAAATAATATTGATAGAGAAGACTTTAAGCTTTTAGTTTATTCTTCTTTTGGATTTTTTTTTCCTAGAGATAAATTCTTAGGAGTGAGATCTGTTACTGTTCTTGAGTTGTTTCATCAGTGGTCTTTCAATTTACAGTGAACACATGAATACTCCAATTTCCCTGGATGCCTAACTGCTCTGTGTCTTGGATAACTATTTTGGAGATATTAAAAAGCTTTATTTAGTTTCTCATTATTGGCTGGACATAGTTGGTCCGAGGGTTGTGGGTTACTGTTAAGCTGATCATTATTGGCTGGATTTATATTTATTTATTTATTTAATGTTTTATTTATTTCTGAGAGAGAGAGAGAAAGAGAGAGAGAAAGAGAGAGAGAGACAGTGTGAGCAGGGGAAGGTCATAGAGAGAGGGAGATACAGAATCTGAAAGAGGCTCCAGGCTCTGAGCTAGCTGTCAGCACGGAGCCCGATGTGAGGCTCGAACCCATGAACTGTGAGATCATGACCTGAGCCGAAGTCAGACGCTCAACCGACTGAGCCACCCAGGCACCCCTGGATTTATATTTAAAGATCTCTAGTGAGATTCAGCTACCTACATCTATGCTGTGGCAGGGAAAGCACAGTGTTTGGACATAAGCAGGCCCAGGTGTGAATCCTGGTTCTGCCTCTAGCCATTTGGGTGACCAATAACTAGTTACTTAAACCCTTCGGGACTCAATTTCTTTATCTATAAAATGGGGATAATACCTACCTTTTAGGAACTATTGTGAGGATTAAGGAAAGTTTTAAAAAGCCTCTGCATGGTCCATTTTTGTCCCTTTTTTCTTTCTCTTTGTCTATCTTTGTAATTCATGTTTTCATATTATGTTTTCATATTCCTTCCTCATTTATCCACATGGGGCTTGGCAGTGGGTTCACGGAATCAGGCGATCTGTTTATTTTGGACAGATATTAACTCTTTGTTCATATTTAATATAAATATCTTCCCATTATTTAACTCCCCGCTACAACTGTAGACCTTCTGTTCTCAAGGGAATTCTTGAAACAGACATTTACTATGCATCAAGATAGTTTAATACGTCATTTCACATAGTCTTCCAACAATCCTGAAGGTAGCCACTAGTGTTTTTCACTTTTCAGAATAATATTTACATATTCAGATGTTTAGTGGCTTGCTCAAGGTCACACGCCAGGAAGGGGCACAGCGGGGGGTCGGGGGGTTAGCAGGCTGTCTGACCCTGCTCTGCCCCGGCCTCCCTCCTTTCCCATTGAGTCTAACCTTCTCACATCTGAAGTCAGACAGCACAATTCATCTACTCCCTGCCTGTGAAACCATCACAACAAGGTTTATGGAAGTGTTGAGGTTATACCACCTTTTCAGTTTACACCTTCCAATTAAAATAACAGCTCCTTTGTCTTCTAGGTGCTGAGCGATGGTGGCTTTCATGTCCTGTCCGTGGACTACAGAGGTATGTGTTAAGAACAGTATATAAAGACTTTTTGATAAACAGGAGGGGTTTTGATGGCCCTGGTTTTGGCGGGAGTGATTCTGTGTCTGCCTTTCCTTACTGCCAGGGTTCGGGGACTCCACGGGGAAGCCCACAGAGGAGGGACTGACTGCAGATGCTATTTGTGTCTATGAGTGGACGAAGGCGAGAAGTGGTAGCACCCCTGTGTGTCTCTGGGGCCACTCTCTGGGTACAGGGTAAGTGGGATCTGAAGATGGTGGGTTTTTGGGACTTTGGTGTCCTATCAAAGGCAGCAGTGAGCAGAGGATGAAGGACTGAGCTAGGAGAGGGGGCTCTGGTTTCTCTCGCATCCCACACGTGGCTAGAGACATTGCCATCTCAGTGTGCCTGTCTGTAATATGCGGGAGGGTGTAGCTGTATGGTTATCTATGACATTGAAGCCCATTCCAGAGTTTTAAAGAAAAGGATTCTTAATTAAGGCCAGTGGAACTCCTTGAAATCCTGTGCAAAATTTTGTGTCTGTGTTCTACCAGAGGGTCCAGAGCTTTCATCAGATGCTCATACTAGATGCTGCATTTTGTACTGTTTACTTGACTGTTAAGTTACTGCTTCACATATGTACTAATTTTCATTGCTTTACAGAGTTGCAACCAATGCCGCAAGAGTGCTGGAAGAGAAAGGTACCATAAAATGCTCACACATCATTTCTTGGCTTGGGGTGGGAAAGTAGAACTAGCCTATGGATTACTGTGCACACTTGGAATACAGAGATACCTAAGGCACCCTGAGCTCAGTTTTTGATAGTGTAATAAGCTTTTTTTTCTATTTAATATAAAACAATAGGTGCTTTTCAAGATCATGAAATTAAAAATAAATCGGAAGAGTTAAAATTACCTTTGTCACTAGAAGTCCAATGCGCTATCCACTGTGCCACAGAGCCACCTGAGTTAAAGTTACCTTTGAAAAAGCCTTCATTGTGAAGTAAATGTTACTGTGGAGTAAGTTGCATTATAGGGGAGGAAAAAAATACATTATAAAGTAACAAGCAGGACTTGCTTGCTGCAGCCCTTCTTCCATCATGTTTATGTCAGTTTCCCAAAGTGCTCTGAGAACTGCCTGTATCAGAATCCTGGGAGGTGCTTGTTATAAGCACGGGGTTCCTTGATCCTAGCTGTTTGCATGAATTAGAATCTCTGTGAATAGGAGAAGGTGATTTTGATGTACATTAAAAGCATGTGTTCTCTTGCGTTATCTCAGAACCTAACTTGTCAATACAGGCAGTTTGAGTTACATAAACATTTTAAAGCAAGTCACCTGCTATATGCAGTCTTAATTAGTTATGGAAATAGAGCAGACATTATTTCCTGCTTCTCTAAGCTCTCATAACTCCCTGCACACACTTCCTGCATAGTGTTGATGATGCTGTATTTATCTGACCTAAATTCTTGCATAAATGAATACTTCACTTCTTAGATGATGAAATGACCTTAGAGCACTTTAATTCTATTTACATCCCTAATCTACGAACTTTTGCTATCATGTATTTTAATTTTCTTTACATTACATACTCCATAAAACATTATTATCCTTATGTTATAAAGTCACTATTTAGATTTGGCTATTTCTTTGCTTTTTACTATTTCTACCATTTCTGTGCTTTAATTTGGGATTTTTGTTCTGCCTGTCTGTGGTGAAGAATTCTTTCAGTTTTGGCCTGAAAATATCTTTATTTTATCTTCATTTTTGAAGGATATTTTCATTGGGCATACTTGGCTGGTAGTTATTTTATTTCAGCTCTTTGAAGACATCATCCATTTTGTTCTGGCTTTTGCTATTCCAGTCTTACTGCTGCTCCTTAATTCGAAGATAATGTTTACTTTTTCTTTTGGCTGTTTCTGAGATTCGTTTTATCTTCGTTTTTCAGCATTTTTTACTGTGATTTTCCTAGGTATGTGTTTCTTAGTACTTGTCCTGCTTCGGGGTTCATAGTACCTCTGAACTCTGGCTTAATGTTCCTCCATTTTGGAAAATTCTTCATTATATCTTCAAATATTATGTCTACTCCTGGGAGTATAATTATGTGTATTTCTTTGATCTGTTTCCTTATCATGTATGTTTCCAATATTCTTTTCTGGGGTTTCCAGACATTTTTCTATTTGTGCTCTAGTTTATCTTGATTTAAAACATTTTTTTTTAATGTTTATTCATTTTTGAGAGACACAGAGAGACAAAGTATGAGTGGGGAAGGAGAAGAGAGAAAGGGAGACACAGAATCTCAAGCAGGCTCCAGGCTCTGAACTTGCAGCACAGAGCTTGATGCAGGACTCAAACTCATGAACCTCAAGATCATGACGTGAGCTGAAGTCAGACACTTAACTAATGGAGACACCCAGGCACCCCAGTGCTCCAGTTTAAATATTTTCTTTTGACATATTACACAGTTCACTATGTAGTATCAAATTTTATTAAATATTAAAATTTTAATAAATATTTTACTATGTCATACTTCATTTATAAGTTATTTTAAAATTGATATATCATAATGCCAATATCTAGTTCCTTTGTTGATCTCTATTATCTGTTGTTGTTGTTGTTTTGTATTTTTGGCCTCTTTATGTTTTTGTTTTTGTTTGTTGTATGCCTCCTTATTTTTCATTAAATGCTAGACACTGTTTATGGAAATTGTAGAGGTAATTTGAGGGACTAGGGATAATATTCCAGACAAAAGTTACTTTTCTTCTGAAAGGCAGTTAAAATAGAAGGGAGGTCACCTTAATCCAATCAAAAATTGAGCTGGTTGAAGCTGGGAATCAGTCTTTATGACAGCTGGTCTCTTTCTAGTTTGCCATTATTCCCAGGGTATAGTCCTCTTAAGTCCCAACAAAAAGTCTGAGAAATTTACTTGAGCCCTGCTTCTTGTCAGATTCTGAACTCTAATTTTTGTCCTTCTGGTCCTGTGGGAATGGTGAAAGTTCTCTCTAGATCTAAGCCTGTAAGAGCAGCCACAATTGTTGCTTTCGAAATTTCAACTGCTTTAAGGAGAAAAGCAGCTCAAACTCTTGATTTTTCTTTTGTTATTGGCTCTCAAAATCTCACTGATTTAGTAGCCCTGAGATGCCTTCAAACATGTACATACACATAGGCATATGCATATGCACATACAGATACAGATACATATATAACCAGTATTCTTCCCTTATCCATAGGGGATATGTTCCAAGCCCTACAATGGATGCCTGAAACCACAAATAATACCAAACCCTGTATATAATGTTTTTCCTATATGTATATACCTATGATAAGGTTTAATTTTTTAAAATGTTTATTTATCTTAGAGAGAGAGAGAGAGAGAGAGAGAGAATGTGGGGGCACAGGGGAGGGGCAGAGAGAGGGAGACACAGAATCCAAAGCAGGCTCCAGGCTACCCCCTGATAAAGTTTAATTTATAAATTAGGGAGAGGGTGCCTGGGTGACTCAGTTGGTTGACTTATCTGAGTCTTGATTTTGGCTCAGGTCATGATCTCACGGTTTATCGGATTAAGCCCTACGTCAGGCTCTGTGCTCACAGCACAGAGCTTGCTTGGAATTCTTTCTCTGACCCGATCCTAATTGCACTCTCTCTCTCTCAAAATAAAAATTAGGCACAGTAAGAGATTAACAATAACACACTTAACACAGAACAATTATAACAGTATACTATACAACCATGGTCTCTCTTTCTTAAAATATTGTACTGTACTCAGTTCTTATGATGATGTGACATGATAAAATATCTACATGATGAGATGAAGTGAGGTGAATGATGTAGGCATTGTGATGTAGTGTTAGGCTACTACTGACCTTCTGATAATATGACAGAAGCAGGATTATCTCCTTCTGGACCATACTTGATTGCAGATAACTGAAACTGCAGAAAGTGAAACTGGGGATAAAGGGGGATACTGTGTACATATACAGATACATATCCCTATCTGACACATTTTCTCATTGTTCTTAGAGGGAGTGTTGGCTAAAACAACTTAATAAGCTTCTCGTACTTTCTAAACAATAGGCTGCAGAACAATCTCCTTCCTATAATACTTTGCTTTCTTAAATTATCTAAGTCATAGAAAATACAGTTTATGTTTTAGAAGGTAGTGGTTTTCAACGATCATGTACATAGAAATCTCTTGGGGTGGGGGTGCTTGTTAAAAATGAGCATTCTTGGGGGCGCCTGAGTGGCTGTCAGTGGGGCATCTAACTTCCGCTCAGGCCATGATCTCACGGTTTGTGAGTCTGAGCCTTGCATTGGGCTCTGTGCTGACAGCCTGTTTCAGATTCTGTGTCTTCCTCTCTCTCCGACCCTCCCCGGGTCACACTCTGTCTCTCTCTCAAACAAACAAACAAAAAACAAGCAATAAAAATAAAAAATAGAAAATAAAAAATAAATCAGCATTCTTGGGGCACCTGGGTGCCCCAAGTCAGTTAAGCATCTGACTTTTGATCTCAGCTCAGGTCTTGATCTCAGGGTTGTGAGTTCAAACCCTACATTGGGCTTCATGCTGGGTATGAAGCCTACTTAAAAAAAATGTGCACTCTCACCCCCACCCCTCAAGATTCTGACTGATTCAAGTCTAGTGTGGTGTCAAGGAATCGGTATTATTAATAAGGTTCACAAATAATTTTGGCACAGGTAATTCATGTACAAGACCTTAGGACTCCTTATTTAGGAGAGGTAGTATTTACATATGATAGAGGAGTTACTTCTTTTTTTATTATTTTCAAGGATTCCCAGTTGATGCTATTATCCTGGAGGCTCCATTTACCAACATATGGGTTGCAACTATCAATTATCCCTTGTTAAAGGTGAGTCTTGGATTCATTTTCACAAGATGTCAAAGTGTAGGCTGTTTCCACATACTTATGCTTATTAATCATTTTCTGGTATTATGTTTCTAAGTTATTCTAACCTAAGACAAGTTATTAGCCAGTTGCTTTTGAAGGAGGGCACAATGGCTTTTGGACTTTCTAGTTCTTTTCTTCTAATAAATTGAGATAGTGGCTTATTAAGAGCTAAACCTTTTCCCCCCTCTTCCATTAACTGTACATTTTATCATGTAGTTTTTAAATAGACTTGACTTAGGTTAGTTTATTACACTTCTTTTTAAAGTGAAAACATGCCTCTCATGCATCATTTTTAGCCCTATGATTGTCAGCCATATATTTTTCATTATTTTATGATTAAAAATAGTCCATAGAGAATTCAAGGAAGCTACCAAATGGTTTTACACATATCCCAAGTAGAGAAGATAATCTTCCCAAGAAGATAAAGTTTAAAGAATTGGGCAAATAGGTGTCATTTTAAAATCTGTTATGTAGATTATCTTAATTTCATATTTTCATTATTAATTTCATAATTCCATGTGTCATCTTCAACTGCTTAGAGTCATGCCTCCATATAAATGTTGGCAAATGAGACAGAAAAAGAGAAAGAGAGTAGTAGGATTCGCAGAAGGGATACATGAAAACATGACCCAAAGTTTTAGATTGTTGGTTAATGTTAGAAGGCATTTTAAAGGTACTTTAATCCAACTGCCTACTTTGGAGTCTTTTTTTACAATACATCATGATAGAAATTTCTTAATTTGCTTAACTATTTCTGGAGAAGGTAGCTCATCACTTCCTGGGACAGCTAGTTCACAAAACCACATAATCTTAAAAGAACTCTACTATAAACTCCATCTCAATACAGGAATCCCCTCAACAATAGAAGATACTGAATTCTGAATAATTTAAGATACAATAAAACACTTTCACTTGGTTTTAGACAATTAAATATTGATTTTAAGGTAACCACTAATGAACATCTATTATATTACTCTGAGTAATTACTACTACATTCACTAACTTTTAGGTATAATTCAGGTACAATCTTTCCATGTACTTTTGTTTCTTTTTTTGAAATTCTGATTTTGAAATTTAACACAGTAGAGACATATATGGTTTAACAAATAATTAATTACAAACAGAACATCCATGTAGCTATCATTTAAGTCTAGAAATTAGTATCACTAGCACTGCAGAAGTTTCCTGTATGTGATTTCCCAATCCAATAAGCCTCACCTTAAATATAATCCTTATACTGAGTTTTATGGTTATCATATCCAAGCTTTTCTTTATAGTGTTACTGCCGATGTGTGCTTCTCTGAGCAATATAATTTTATATAATTTACTCTATAATTTATATATTATACGGTATAAATATATAATTTATATAATATTGAACATAATACCAAATAGTATTTCATTGTATAAATATACTACAATTTATTGACCTATTGTTTATGGACATTTCAGTTGCTTTCTGTTTGGGGTAGTTAATAACACTGTTATGAATGTTCTCGAACATGTGTTCTGCAAACATGTGTACACATTTCATCGAAGTATAACCTAGGAGTGTAATTGTTGGATAGTAAGATATACCTATGTTCAGCTTTAGTAATTACAGTGCTAAGCAGTTTTCCAAGGTGACTGTACTACTTTACTCTCCCACCTGTTGTGTGTGAGTGTTCCAATTGCTTAATATCCTTGCCCTTGTATGGATATCTCATTGTGGTTTTAATTTGTATTCCCCTTATGACTAACGAAGGTGGACATTTTTTCACGTTTATTAGTCATTTCGATATCATCTGTTGTAAGATACTTGTTTATGTCCTCTGCTCATTTTTAAATTGTCTTTTCTTATTTGTAGTTTTTTTAATAGGATAAGTCATTAGAAAATTACTTGTATTGCAAGTATATTCACTTATTTTGCCTTTTACTCTCTGAATGATATCTTATGATGAAGAGATGTTCCTAAATTTAACGTGGACCAGTTTATCAACTATTTTTTATGGTTAATATTTTTAAGAAAAGTGTCCTATCTGATAAAACTCTGAGTACCAAAGATTATGAAGATATTCTTCTATGCTATCTTACAGAAATGGTTTCACCTTTTATATTTACAACTGTAATTTACACATGGACTTTTGTATATGTAGGTGGTAGAAGTCCATGTGGATATCTAGTTTCGGTCTCATATCATTTACTAAACAAACCTTCCCTACCAACTCTACAGTGCCAATGTTTGCATATATCAGGGTTTAATATATATATAGGTCTGTTGGTAGATTCTCATTTCTCTCCCTTGTCTGTCTATTTTCATATGAATACTGCAATCTTTTACTATAGCTTTATGTCTTTATATCTGGTGATGTAAGTTCTTCAGTTTTTTACTTCTTTTTCAGTATATGTCTTGACTATTCTTGATCCTTTGTATTTTGATATATATTTTGGTATATGCTTATCAATTTCTATAAAAAACTTCCTAGGATTTTGACTAGAATTGCATTAGGTCTATAACTTAGGGGAATCAATACTTTCCTAATATTGAATCTTCCAATTTATGAACATGGTATTTGTAAGTTTATTTTCATTGATTGAGGGTTTCTTAATTTTAGTTTTAGGTCAGGTTCTTCTAGAAGCAGAACCCATGGCAGAGATATTGATGTGATGATTTATTGAGAGAGTACCCCAAAGGAAAAACCTGCAAGGTCATTTGAATGAGGGTTGTAGGATAGGAAAGGGGAAAGAGCAGAACAAAATGTGACTTGAGGTAAAGTGTAGCTCTGGCTTAATCCACATGGGACTCTAAGCTTTGAGTCACCAGGGGTGGTGGTTTCTGCTATCCTCAGGGTTAGAGGTTAGGTTGGGGGAAGGTGACATAACCTTCCAGGGGTAATGGCTTCTGTTATCCAAGGATAAGAAGAAAGGGGACAGCCAGTGTTTACAGCAAGAATTATTTTATAGTCTTTTCAAAGAACCAACTCAGACGTTGTTGATTATCTATATTAAATGCTTCCTATTTTATTAATTTCTGGTTTTACCTGAATTATTCCCTTTCTTCTATTCTCTTTAGATTCAATTTATTATTTTAAAAGTTTCTTGGGGTGCCTGGGTGGCTCAGTCAGTTTTAAGTGTACAACTTTTGACTTTTGCCTAGTCATGATCTCACAGGGTATTGAGCCCTGCATCAGGCCCAGCACAGACACTGCTTAGGACTCTCAAAATAAATAAATAAACTTTAAACAAAATTTGAAAAGTTTCTAGAGATGGTACTTGAATAATTTATTCCAGTATTTCCTCTTTTCTAATTTATGCATGAAGGCATACTACACCAAAGCCACTCTTCAGCGGTATCCCACGTTTTCAAATGTGTGCATTTTAATTATTATTTAGTTCAAAATATTTTATAATATTGTGACTCTCTAGACCTATGGGCTATTTAAAAGTAATTTTGTAATTTCTATACATTTGGGGATTTGGTTATGTTTGGTATTGATATCTAGCTTAATTATATCATGATCTGCTATTTCTCTCTGTACGATTTCAATTTTTGAAACTTAGACTTGCTTTATGTCCCAACATATGGCCAATTTTGGCATGTGTTCCATATGCTTGTAAAGAATATGTACTGTTTTTGGTGCAGTGTTCTATATATGTTAATTAGGTCAAGATTACTTATGCTGTTCAATTCTTCTATATTCTCACTGATTTTTTGACTGGTTGTTTTATTGGTTACCCAGGGAAGAGTATTAAAATATCTCGTCATCATTTGGAGTTGTTAATTTCTATTCCAGTTCTGTCAATCTTTGCTCTAGCTTTTTTAAGGTATGTTATTAGGAAGATACATCTAGTAATAATGTAATTTTGTATCTTCCATGTGAATTGATCCTTTTTTCATCATGAAATATCCCTTTTTTGATTAATAATGCTTCTGACTTAAAGCGAACTTTGTCCATGTCTGATTTTAATATACCTTTATTTCGAATAGTGTTTGCATGATGTATCATTTTCTATCCCTTGACTTTAAACTTTTCTGAAACCTTTTAATTAACAAACATCTCTTGTTAGCAGCGTATAGTAGGGTTTTGATTTCTTTTCCAATACCACAACTCTTGTCTGTTAATTGTAGTATTTAGTCTACTTAATGTAATGTTGATATACTTAGGTTTAAATCTACTTTCTTACTATGTTTTCTATTTGTGTCATCTGTTTCTATTTGTGTTCTTTTGCCTCTACTGTTTTGCTTTCTCCTGACTTTCGGGCTATGTCTCCAGGAGAAAAGTGGTGTTGAATGTCAGTTTCACCTCTCTGAGAGTCCCTCTTCCCTGGGATCTAGACCACTCAAGATCTCACTGCCTTGGTAGGTCTCTGACATCCGCACTGAAAGGTTTTTAAAATATTTTTTTCCAGCTTTTCTAGTTATCTTGAGCAAAAGATTTGGTTTGTAACAATTCTTCTATTATTAGAAGTTGGGAATCTTGCAATATTTTTATGTTTGAAATTTAATTAAAAATGTCATATAACCTTAGTTTAGTAGCCACATTTATGGTTTAGAAGTGTAGGAGTTCTGTAGTATCATGTTGACTTTAAGAACCATAGCTCTGGTGTCAGACTTGCTGGCTTTGATTTCCAAGGCTGTCATGTAATAGCTGTATAGTCTTGGACTAATTGCTTTTAATGTTCTAATCGCCATATCTATAAAATGGGGGTAATAATAACCTATTCCAGATTATTGTGATAAATAAATTACTATGTGAAAAGCATCCATAATAGTTCCTGGGACAAAGTAAGCACTGAGTGACCATTAACTATTTTCCTATCAGTGCAGTGCCATTCATTACTCTGAACATGACTGTTAAATAAGAAACTGTAGGTGGTATGAGACATACGAATAGAATAAAAGGCATGGGTCCTCACTCCCAGGAAGCTTCCTGTCTAGTTGGGGAGACAGGAAATTAATAGTGAATATAAAGTAATGGCAGGATTTCCAAATGTCACTTTGGAATCAATTTCATTAGTCAAAATTGGAAGGCAGTGTGACACAGTGGAAAAAAGAGCATAGGCTGAGGAGCCAGACAAATTTGAGCTGAAATTTGGCTTCTGCCATTAACAATTATGACCTTGGTAAGTCATTTCCCTTCTTGGAGTTTTCCCATTTTTGCATAAGGGGGTTGATACTGCCTATGTTTGTTTAGAAGATTAAATTAAGTTAGATAATCACTGCAAAGTACCCAGCTGCTAGTGGGCACTCAAACAATGTACGTTTTCCTTTCCTATGTTTTCTACTGCAAAGTAGATTAAGGTAAGTGCTAGTGTGGGACCCAGAACAATAGTTTCAGGGATGGAAGAATTCAGGGAAGAAAAGGGTCTCGTGTGCAGGTATGGTCAGTGAAGACCATAAGATAGGCTCTAAGTTCCTTTCTTGAGGGTAAGGGAGAGCAGTTAGGAAACACAGACAGGAGGGGAGAATGTACGCCAAGGCACATGGTGGAGTGAGGCAACTTTGTGTTATAAAATACCTGAGAGTCATAGAAGGCTTCCAGGAGAGGTCTTGTACACTTGTCATCCTTTTAAATCCTCATGGCAACTGACTTTGGTATCACTGCCTCTACTTAGAGCTGAGTGAAATGGCGGCTCAGAGGCTTGCCCAACTGTCACATGCCCTATACGAAGAGGAAATGGGACTCAATCCTACATCTTCTAACTCCAAGAGGATAGATTGGAACTGTGCAGTCTGTGGAATGAAAGATTGTGGCCAGATGTGGATGGGCTGCAGCCAAGATAGGAGTTCCTTGTTTTGTTTTTAAGTAGCTTGTGTGGTACTGCCAAAGCTTTTGTGACCATACATTTCACATAACTGGTCTTTGAAGGACATTTACTTGGCGGCATTCCAGAAGAGAGGAGGCAGGAAGACCAGTTAGATGCCCATCACTGCAGTCTGGGCTGGAGGGGATGGGATGACCCCTGAGTTTCAGGAGGCACCTCTGGCTGGTAAGGAAGAATGAGAGTAGACTGACTTGGGCCACCATTCTTTTTAAGCCTTTGGACTTTGAGATGAACTGCTGAAGGGCTTCTCTTACTGAATTTCTCTCAGAGGAGTCCTGATCCCAGGGATGGCAGAAACAGAAGACAAAGACAAAAGAAAACAAAACAAGAAATCTTGCCCTTAGTTATGCGTAAGAGGAGGGAAAAAGAAAAAGGGGCATTAGGACCTCCAGGTTGTAGCTGGATGCAAATCACATGCCATGAGACCATTCAAGCCAGACAAATCCCATGAAAACATGGACGTTTTCTGAAAACAGCAGGCCTACGCCAAAATTGTGAAGCAGACGTTAGTCTATACTGGACCCAGCATACCTGTTCTGTACCAGTTTCTCTACAATGACAATTACTGTTTAAAATCAGGAAAACACATTTTTTAAGTTCATTATATTTAAAAACATGCTGTTCTCTATCACTACAGTTTATAGCAAGAGACTACGACAAATGATATACGCTGGATGCCAACTCTAGTTTCTCCATATCATAAAGGGGCAGTGATATGCAGAAACTAAAAATTGTTTCTACAATGAATATCATTCTTTTCTTTCTAAACTGTGAAGCAGCCGTTTGTCTTTCCTGACCCCAGCCTACCTATCTACCCATCTCCTTTCTTTGGCAATGCCCCATTTATTACATTGCCCTTTCCTCCCCACTCCCCTGTGGGTACAACAGAGGAATACATGTGATGCTCTTCTGGTCTTTTCTCTTAGCAAATCTATTCCAAGGAATAAAAACTGCATGAAATTCAAGTCACACTAAAATGAAAATGACAGATAATAGCTTACAGTGTATGCCAGGGATATTTGCACAGTAGATTCATTCCATCTTTAGAAAGTAGTTATCGAGTATCTGCTAGGTACCAGGAATGTTTCTAGGTTCTGAGAATACCACAGGTTGGAAGCAGATGGTGGCCTGACCTCCTAGGAAGTATATATACTTCCTGGAGAGACAGAGAGAAGATGAGTACACATTAAGCTGATTCTCAGGAGTGAGCAGCGCTGTGACAAGGAGTGACTGGGTGGTGGGGAGGTGGCGGGTGGTAGAGAAAACCTCTCTGAAGAACTGTCATCTGAGCTGAGACTTGCAGGATTAGGGGCTGTCATTGGAAAATCTGGAGGTCTTGAGCTGAGGTGGGCTCAAGCCTGATATGTTCCAGGAACCGAAGGCAGCAGGGCCTGAGGGCGGGCAGGAGTGGGCTTAGTGAGAGGGCAGAGACGCAGCAGCCACATTCTGTGGGGCCTTGAAGGCCAAGGTAGTGCCTTTGGAAAATGTGAAACAAATGAGGGATGTGACACAAGCTGCATATCAAAACCACAGCTCCGGATTCCTCATGGGAACTGGATTATAGCAGCCTGAAGGTAGAAGCAGGGAGCCACACAGGACCGCTGGCACAATCCAGGCAAGAGGCGGGGGTAGGCCAGGCTGGGTGGCAGTGGGACGGAAGGGAAATGAATGCACTGGGGATACAGTTGGAGGCAGGGTTGGAATTCTGTGATGAAAGTACAATATTATTGCTCGGGGTTCCTGTCTTTTCCTCATATTCAGCTGAAATGGATATTTTTTGGGACATATAAAAAATTTACTTATTGACTTAATAAAAAAAGTGGTAAAAGCTAATTAGGCTAGCCTTCTATTTACTATAATTTGCCACTCAAGAGGAAATTCAGTATGTTTACTATGTTTAGAATGATAATTTTTATATTTGGAGTCCTGTGGTCATTTGTTAAAACCTAAAATGCCCATTTAAAGTACTGCAACGTTAAATTTCTAATGTTTCTAATGTTTCAATAATTTAAAACCTATATTCTACGTATTGTATACTTTCATCAGAATTTTTCACAATCAGAATATTCTGTTTCACAACTAAACCAGTAAATTATGTTCACCATAGAAGCAATTTTTAGATTATGGATATCACTGCTTCTTTACAAGTATGAAGAAAAATAGTGGTGCTATTTGTATTTTAAAGAAAGACAGGAAGCAGAAACAACAAAATGTTAACAGTGATTATGTGTGGATAATGGGGATTATGTGTGATTTGTTCTTCTTCCTTTGGTATTTTCCCAATTATTCTACAATGACATGAGTTACTTCTAAATTTATGAGGGTTTTTTTTTTTTATTATATGTAGAAAGTTGCTGCTCTCTACATTACTATAGTTCATGTAGGAAACCATAATAAATGACACAGATATAGGCCATGTATTAATGTTTTTTCCTTTTTAAAAAATAGATTTATCGGAAACTTCCAAGATTTTTACGCACACTTATGGATGCCCTGAGAAAAGACAAAATAGTCTTCCCTAATGATGAAAAGTAAGCTAATGATGAAAAAATGTCCCTTATAACTGTATCTGTGGGATTCTAGGTGGGGGAGGGGCGGGGTAAATAATCATGTGACTTACTCAATGGGTCGATGAGAATTTTTAGATGGGCACTAGGCTTTGGGGTAATATGTCCACAGATTTTTAGTATTTGATATTTTCCCCATGGCTAATTTGATGACTTCACCAATTCAGTACTTTCTCTGAAGTTACAAAGGGAGTTGTAGATTTAGCATCTATCAGAAATCAGGACCTTTTAAAGGAGCTCTGGGGTCTAGCCTAACGTTACTTGGATCCCTGACCTCTAGGCCTTATTCCCCGTGTAACCAAAGCCCACCCACCATCCAGCCCACTGACCCAAAGCAAGTCTAATGACCAAAATTTGGCAGGTTAGCCTCTTGCAGCTGGAGAATGTAAGAGTGCCTGCAACTGGGCCGTTGTCCGTTCTTTCTCTAGGTCAGCACACCTGAGGGATCTAATCTTCCCAGAAGTAACAGCAAGTCACTAGGATGGGGTGGATGGGGATCAGAATTTGGGAAGTATGGTTTGAGGAAGTTGGCTAGAGTGAGGAACAAGTCTTCTTGTTATAAAAACCAGGAGGTTGACCAGGAAGCTGATTAAACTTGTTGATCACGTTTTCTTTATGGGGAAAAGTAAATACATTGTTACAAAGAGTTCTCTTCAGTCCTGTGGTGGCTCTTGTTATTTTTGGGTTTTGAGTTGTTTTATTTTCTTTAATATAGTCTTTTAATTAAAATATTCCAGTGTTTTTCATATTTTTCTTCTTCATTATTAAAAAAAATCATATAGAAATAAGTGAAATTAAATACCTAATTAAACTGTCTGAGTAAACAGAAGAGAGATAATCTTGTCTGGAAAGAAACAGTTACTATATGAAGCTTATTATGTATGAAGTTGCCATTCCTGGGAGGGAAGGAAGGAGAGATCCTGTGTTTTAAGGCAAACCACATGTTTTGCTAAAGCTTTAACTCAGAAGAGAAATCCCAACATATAATTCTTGAATCAAATGTTGTCTTCTACTTGTCCCTAGTGTTAAATTCCTGTCTTCTCCCCTTCTCATCTTACATGGTGAGGATGACAACACGGTGCCGTTGGAGTTTGGAAAAAAGGTAAACTAAGCCCATTGCTGACTAAAACATACCATACTTATCTCACCATTTTCTCATCTACCCGCACTTTGATGAGAGCCCACAGGAGGGTCTGTGACATTATGAGGGACTCTCTACACCCCTAAATAGCTGTGCTGCCCGGCACATGAAAGAAGCATTAGTGTGCTGTGCTACTTAGCTGAAGGAGTGTTTGTGGTGGACCCTGGTTCATCATCTGTGGATCTTTCTCTAAAGATCCCACGCCGCTATGGGAACCTCCATGTAGTCTCTCCCACAAGCGGCACTAAAAATGGGATGTCAACAAACAGAGTTGGTCCGTTGCATTCCTGTGCCGGTGCAGGGAGGGTGCTGGCGGAGAAGGATGAGGTCCTGTCACTGTTCCGTGTCGGCTGTGCAGCTTTCAGTTCCTCACTTGTAGAGGCAGCCAGCTGGGGGAGGGAGTGGAGGCTTCCTTATCTCTGACTTAATGAGATTGCCTCCCCAAGATGGATGCCTCTGTACCCTCTTAGAAAAATTAAACTAGAAAAACACCACCGTTGACTGTCAGCCTTTGAGTCTCTGTCTTTCTGTCCTGTGCAGCTCTATGAAATCGCACATAATGCATACAGGAACAAAGAGAGGGTCAAGATGATGATCTTCCCTCCTGGCTTCCACCATAACTTGCTCTGTAAAAGCCCCATGCTGTTAAGAGCTGTGAGGTAAGAGTTGCTTTGCTACATGTGATTATCTTTCCCTTAAAGGCAATTAATTAGGGCTGCTGTGGCTTACATAGACCAGGAAGCAGAGAAGGCAAGGGAGCTGAACTAGGTCTTTTCTTTTGCAGAGATTTCCTGAGCAAACAGTGGGCATGAGGGCTGAGAGTGACGGAAACTTGCAGCGAAGGCTTGGTCTGAACATCACCGATGGTATATATTTTTTATGTGAAACTGCACTGGGCTGCTTGGATAAGCTGAAGTAACTGACATTTCTACAGGTCACCTGCCATTTTAGTAAAGAGGGAAAGCACAGATGCTAGGTGTTTTGAAAGTTCTCACTTAGCTAATCTCAGTTTCCTTTGTGGAACAAACTGAAACCTCACTATAGAGAATCACTAGAATTTGGTAAAATTTGGATCCCATCTAAAAATGTGTGGTTATTAAACATTCTGGGGAGATTTATGAATAAGGTGGTCTGTGGCTGGGACTTAAAAAAGTGTAAGGAAGGTGCTCCAATGTAGTTAAATAACTAGTTTCAGTTTAGAAAACTTAAATGGAATTAAAAACATTCCAAGTACCTTCTAGCTGAATAGTACCGGGGAAAGTTCTAGCATACTACTCAATCTGCCATCAAATAACAAGTTTTGGCACGCATGTAGCCCTTGTCAATTGACACTTTATTTTTGGCCCTAATACAGTCATATACTTTCCTTCCAGTGCCCAGAAATTCTTAACTAGATTATTAGCAGACAAAACAAAACAAAATTCAAGAATGTTGTAAAAGTGTGTAAATCCAGTAAGACGCTATTTTGTTTCTAGAGACATTTTACAACTTACTTTCCATTGGCTTTGTTCACCCCATTGCTAGATTCACTGGATAAGGAAATCTTGAGATCTGAAGGTTCCATGTTCCAAATGTCCCTGGCGTACTCCTTAATTGTTCGGTCACTAGAGAATTTCCCTGCGGCGGCTATGTTTTTGAGTACCATTGTGTTCCAGGCCTTTGGATTCTGTAAACAACACGTACACATATATGGGCCACAGCCTAAGTGCCCATCAAACTTTATGACAAATGCTAGACCAAGTATATCCAAGCACATTTCATGGAGAAAATGACAAGAATAAGTTGTGGAGAATCAGAAATATATTTGTTTCACAGTTGCAAGCTGGATAGGGCAGACTGTGCTGTTCTCCTATTTAGAGTATATTTAAAAGTGAAAAAAAAGTATTTTTTATTTTAAGAGAAACCATGGATATAAATTCCCTAATTGGTAATTGTTGCTATGGTTACTGTGTTTTGGCATGCAAGCCATATTTCCCATGCTTTTATTTTTTATTTCACCTCCCCTTAGATGGCATATTCATTGTTTGCTAGATGCCATGACGAGAGATTTAACCTGTGGCTGGCATCACAGTCTGAAAAACCCTACTGCAGAAGGACAGCTGTTGTGCAGCAAATAATCTAAAGGGAGAATTTATTGACCTACTTTTCTTGCTTTGTTCTTTCTGAAGGAAGATGCTTCAGTAGATTTATACTGAATCCCAAATGTTCCACTGGGATTTCAAAACAGGATCAATTAAGGCCTAATCCTTAATAAAATATATAATATCTGAATTTTATAATTTTTACATAAAAGAATATAAGAAGCTCTTTATTTTACACCCTCATGATTTTGTAAAAAACTCTGAGGTTCATTAAAAATGACCAGAGCATAACTCAAAGCCATTAGCAATGCATTATAAGCATTTAGAAGAAAAACTAAAACTTCCATTATTCCATAAGGTACTGCAAAACAGAGCCTAAAATTCATTTATTCAGACTTTGAAAACTTACTAAGAGGAAAATAAAAACTTCCTTTTTACACCTTAACTATTTAAATGGGTAATGAATAGACTTCCCAACATGTTTCTAAGCCTAACAATATGATTATTGTTAAGAGTAAAAACTGCAATTTGCACTAATGAACAAGAAAGACTGAACCAAATGCTGGGCTTTGAGACAGGCATCTTTGGATCTGGGCCAGAACATTAGCAAAAGAGATCCACTGTGCAAAACTGACATTCACATTTGTCCTTGCCCTTGTTCATAATTTCCTTTCTTGCTATATTTATACTTTGTTTCCTCTGTAGCCATTCTACACACAGCGCGAGTTGAGATCAAGAGGAAAGAGCTAGAGTTGGCCACTTTCTTTTGTCTGTTTTAGTTCTTGGAGGCAGGCAGAGAGCCACTCAGCTTAACTTAAGGACTGCCTCTCCTTGCTTGAGCCATTAGCTGGAATTTACTGTGGTCTATACATTTTTGGGGCACTGGATATGATTCTACCAGAAGATAAGGTCTGTAAAGCAGCATGGGCTTTGATCGTATTTTAAAACCCCAATGGAGAGGTGCCTGGGTGGTTCAGTCGGTTAAGTGTCCAACTTTGGCTCAGATCATGATCTCGCGGTCCATGGGTTTGAGCCCTGCATTGGGCTCTGTGCTGACAGTTCAGAGCCTGGAGCCTGTTTCAGATTCTGTGTCTCCCTCTCTCTCTCTGCCCCTCCCAAGCTTGTGTTCTCGGTCTCAAAAATAAACATTAAAAAAAATTAAAAATAAAAACAACAACCAAAAACCCAATGGAACCTGTGGGATAACTATAGGAACTACCCTGTCACCTGGTCTGGGAGAGGAATAGAAGGAAATGTCAGTGAAACATGTTTTTGTTGAAAGTAGTTAGTCATGTATCCAGAGGGCAGGAGAAGATTCTATGGAACCTGGCAGTTCTGCTTTATAATGGCTTTTGACTTAAGGGGCAGAAAAGGAGACTATCTGGGCAAGGACAACCATGCCCAGAGAGCTCAAGGGCATCGACCTCAAGAAAACCATCCTGGAGTCCAGGCACAGAGCCAGCCTCCTCCTAGATCTACTCTTCTGTAATGCCTGCAATTACTGAAAGTCTTTCTTATTACAGACTATCAACCTCTCCATATTTACTAAATTTCCATATTTATTAGCATTTACTAAATGCTCCCGGAGGGCTGGGCTATTTGATGAGGATGTATAACCTTGCATGTGACGAACGGTTACTCACATGGCTCTGGATTTTTTTTTTTTTTTAAGTAAAGCCGTCTTTCTTATTCCTTTTTTATTTTTTATTTTTTTTTAAATATTTTTTAATGTTTAGTTTTTTTTTTTTTTTTTAATGTTTTATTTATTTCTAGGAGAGAGAGAGACAGCGTGAGCAGGGAGGAGAGAGAGGGAGTCACAGACTGAAACAGGCTCCAGGCTCTGAGCTGGCCGTCAGCACAGAGCCCGACGCGGGGCTCGAACCCACGAACCACGAGATCATGACCCAAGCGAAAGTCGGACGCTTAACCAACTAAGCCACCCAGGCACCCCTATTCCTCTTTTAAATTTGAATATAAAACCTCCCCTCTTTCTCTATGTTTGTATCCTCTAGATAGCCCTGCTCCATGGGTAGTCCAGGAGAGGTACTTACTGTGCAATTTTCCTAGACTATGGGTCAGTCCTTATCCTAATTAACTGGGGCTCAGCCTGAGAATCATCCTAGCAAGTTTTCAGACACTGATGGTGACTCCACCCACTACTGGGTCACAATCTGAGAGAGGGGCTGACAGCTGTATTTTGGAGAAGCTGCTCCAGTGAGTGTGACACACAGTCTGTTGCCTGCCACCGAGGTGTTCCCAAAGCCTCTCTGTCAAATAAACGAGTGGGTAAAATGCGTATTTGACTTGGCTTTATAACCTTAGCTTCCAGGCCATGCCTGCTATATGGAGAGTGTTTAATAAACATTGAATTGTGATATTTTTACTTGGATATTAAAAAATGTACAACTGCTGATTAACATGTCAAATCCCAGCCTCTGCCTGAACGTGGGAAAAGTCAAGTTTTGATCTGAATAACCTAGGTGGTTGTCTCATTTCTCTTTTTGGATTGATAATGCGGCCCTATTATTTAGATCTAATAAAAGAAACAAAAATTTTAACCATAGTAAACTGGGTTCCTTTATAGGTCTCATCGATGCACTTACCATGTACAGCTGGCTGACTTTTTCTTGACACTTGACATAGGCCTCATAGTCTGCAAAGACTTTAAACCTGTTTTTTTTTGTGATTGGATGGAAAACACAAGCCAACAAAAAGCATCATTAAAATATGTGTGCTAAGATTCTACTTAAAATTCTCTTTTACTTAATGTCAGGCATGGCTAGTTCACCAAACTTACATTTCAAATCACAACCAGCCCTCACAACCTTTATATGGTTCTTCCCACAGATAAGAATGTCAACATATGATGTTTCTGAAAGCCGGGTATACCAACGGAAAGAGAAAAAGAGTTCCAGATTTGTGGGTCTTAAACCTTCCTAGCATGGTTAGTAGAGAATATCTAACATTTCTAAGAATAGGTTAGCTTCTCAGATCACAAATCTATGCTAATTACATGGGTATGTTACAGCTGGTTTAAGATATTCTTGTACCTTTTTCATGGCTGAAATATCATCATCTTCTTGTGGGAACTCACCTGTCATGGTAAAATAGCATGTTGATTAAGTCTTTGAAGAGGTCAGGCTGTTTGGGAGAGAAGAAGCCTTTGTCAATTTGATCGATCGCCAGCTTCAGCTCTGGAAGTGCCTCATAATATTCTTTTGCCTCATACCTGTGGGATGGGAGTGGGGGTGATAAGAAAAAGCTTACATTAGCATATGTGATTAATGATACTCTAAGCAGGTGACTGCCAAGGAAGATGATGGAACAGGAGGACCCTAAGCTCACCTGGTCCCACAGATACAGCAAGATAATACCCACATCAGTGTAAATAACCCAGAAAATGACCCAACAACTGACAGAACAGACTCTCTACAGCTAAATGTAGAGGAGACCACATCAAAGAGGGTGGGAAGGACAGAGACATGGTTGGGACCTAAACTGACCCATGAGACTATCATCAGGAGGGAGGGATGCTGTGGGTGTGGAGAAGGTAGGGAGACAGACTCTGACACAGAAGAGCCCACCAGGAGAAGACAAATACCTATAACATTTGGCTTGGAAAACCAGAGAGGTTGAATTTTGTGAATTCTTATAATCAGTGTGGATTACCACTTGGAATTTAAAAATCAGCAGGTTCCAGGAGAGTCACAGGAAACCAAGTCCCTGGCCTTAAAGAGACAGCACAGCAAACAGCTCTATGGAGACACAGCATGGGAGCAGCAGTTTGAAAAACACCTGGGGTATACTGGAGGGATGTCAGTTTACCAATTTCACAGAATGTACTAGAGGGGCAGCGTTCTTTAGGAGGCTTCTCCAGGAACAAAGGGGCTGGTAGGTGCTATTTCCCTTCCTGCCCCCAGCCTAGCCACATGGACACCTACAGGAACAAGTGCTATGCCAACACTCACTCCCCAATTTGCTAACAGTGTGCCCAGCCCCAAGTCCCCCTGCAGATACATCCACCAGCCAGTCCTCTGCTCCAGGTCCCCTCCCACAGCAGACCTGTGCAAACCTTGCTGGCACTGCCCACCTTGCCCCTGTGTTCTCCTGTGGTTCTGCCCCCTACAGTATGCTCTTGGCTGTAGCCCATCCAAAGTGGTGCCACGAGCCTGGCAGTGTGCAAGCAGCTCCAATTGGGGCCAGCACTACTCCAAAGTGACTCCTGCCCCAGGAAGAGGGAAGGAGAACCACACACAACAATCCAACTGCAGCCCCAGCAGAGGCCTGGGAGCAGACAGCTGGTCTGACTGCAGGCCTCACCCACCAATGAAAGCTTCTCAGGAGATGACAGAGGGAGAATACAGTACAGCTGCGACTGCAGCTCTGGCAAATGCCTGGTCTGACTCTACTGAAGCCCAAGGCAGCCCCAGATTGGCCCACTAATGACACAGTGACCAAACCCTGCCCACGACAGGCAAAGAGCCTTGCAGACAACTGGGCTGAAGGAAAAAGTGGCTCAGCTACAACATCAGAGTGTGTGCAATACACACAGGAGACACTTCTGAAGCACCAGGTTCTGGTGAACAGGGGACACTGCACTACAGGGCATTATCGGATATCTTCTTCACAAGGCCACTACTATCAAGAGCAGGAGATGCAACTAACTTTTCTAACACATAGAAACAGACACAGAAAGTGAGACAAAATGAAAACAGAACAATGAAAGAACAGAACAAAATCACAGCAAGAGACATAAGCAAAACAGAGATGAGTAATAAGCCTGATAGAGATTCTAAAGTAATGGTGTTAAGATACTCATGGGAGTTGAGAAGAGTACAGGACCTCAATGATACCATTAACAAAGAGAAAATATCAAAGAAATAAAAAGTGAAAATAGATTTAGGGAACTCAGTGACATCATCAAGTGTAATAACATTCACATTAAAGGGATCCCATAAGGAGAAGAGAAAGAAAATGGGACAGAAAATTTATCTGAAGAAGAAATAGCTGAAAACTTCCTGAATCTGGCCAAGGAAATAGAAATCCAGTTCCAAGATTCACAGAGAGCCTCCAACAAAATCAATCCACCGAGGTCCACACCAAGACACATAGTAATTAAAATGGCAAAATATAGTACTAAGAGAAATTTTAAAGGCAGAAAGAGAAAAGAAAACAGTTACATATTAAGGAAACCCCTAAGACTATTTGCTGACTTTCCAGCAGCAACTTTGCAGGCCAGAAGGGAGTGGCATGATATATGCAAAGTGCTTAAAGAAAAAAAAAAACACGCAGCCAAGAATACTCTATCATTCATTATAGAAGGAAAGATAAAGTTCCCCCACACAAAAGTTAAAGCAATTTATGACTATTAAACCAGCCCTACAAGAAATGTTTTTAACATTTCTTTCTAAGGATTTTTAATAATCCTTTTTAAGGATTCTTTGAGTGGAAAGGAAAGACCATAAATAGAAGTCAGAAAAGAAGGAAGCACAAAAGCAGTAAAAAAAAGTATGTCTATAAAAATCAATCAAAGGATCCACAAGATGAAAGGATGTAAAGTATGACACCATATACCTAAAATGGGGAGGGGGGAGTGGAAAGAGTAAAGAATGGGTTCACACTTAAGTGACTGAGCTTAACAGAGACTGCTATACACATAAAATGTTACATACAAGCCTAATAGTAACCACAAATCAAAATTATTGTGTTATCTAGTAATACAAATCCAGTAAAAAAAATCCAGTAAAAAAAATCAAATTTTTGTGTTATCTAATAATAGATAACACAAAAAAAATAAAGAAAAAGGAATCCAAGTATACCATTAAAGAAAGCCAACAAATCACTAGAAAAGAGGACATGAGAAGAAAGTAACAGAGAAGAACTATAAAAACAACCATGGGGCGCCTGGGAGGTTCAGTTGATAAGCATCTGATTCTTGGTTTCAGCTCATGTTGTGATCTCATAGTTCATGGGTTCGAGCCCTGTGTTGGGATCCCTGCTGACAGTGAAGAGCCTGCTTGGGATTCTCTCTCTCTCCCCCTCCCTCTCTCTCTCCTCTGCTCTTCCCCTGCTCATGCTTTCTCTCTCAAAATAAACTTAAAAAAAAAAAAAAGCAACAACCATAAAGCAAGTAACAAAATCGTGATAAGCACATATCTATCAATAATTACTTTGAACAGGAATAGACTAAATGTTTCAATCAAAAGACATAGGGTGATGGAATGGACAAAAAAGACCTATCTAAATGCTCTCTACAAGACACATACTTTACATGTAAAGACACATGTAGACTGAAAGTGAAGAGATGGAAAAACATTTATCATGCAAATGAAAGTGAAAAGAAAGGCAGGGTTGCAATACTGACATCAGACAAAATGGACTTTAAAACCAAGTCTGTAAAAAGAGACAAAGAGACTATATAAGCATAAAGGGAACAATCCAAAGAAGATATAAAAATTTAAATATTTACACACTCAACATTGGAATACCCAAATACATAAAGCGGCTATTAACAAACAAACAAAGGAAGTATTCAATAGTAATCCAATAATAGTAGGGGACTTTAAAACCACACTTACATCCCTGGATACAGCATCCAAACAGAAAATCAACAAGGAAACTGTGGCTTTGAATGACACATTAGACTAGATGGATCTAACAGATATATTTAGAACATTCTCTCTTAAAATCAGAATATACATTTTTTTAAGTGCATATGGAACATTCTCTAGACTAATCACATGTTAGGCCACAAAATAAGTCTCAATAAATTTAAAAAGATTAAAGTTACACCATCTATCTTTTCTGACCACAATGCTTTGAAACTAGAAATCAACCACAAGAAAAAATCTGGGAAGCACAAATACATAGGGATTAAATAACATGCTACTAAACAATGAAAGGGTCACAAGAAATCAGAGAGAATAAAAAACTACATGGAGGCAAATGAAAATGAAAATACAGTAATCCAAAATCTTTGGGATGCAGCAAAGCTATTCTCAAAGGGATGTTTAAAGCAATACAGGCCTATATAAAAAAATAAGAAAAATCTCAAAAAGTCAACCTAACATTACATCTAAAGGAGCTAGAGAAAGAAGAACAAACAAAGCCCAAAACCATAAAAAGGAGGACATAATAAAGCTGAGAGCAGAAATAAATACTGTAGAGATTTAAAAAACTCAATAGAATAGACCAATGAAACCAGGAAATCGTTCTTTGAAAACATCAACAAAATTGATAACCTTTATCCAGACTCATCAAAAAAAAAAACGAGAGAGAGAGGACTCAAATAAAATCATAAATGAAATGAAAGAGGAGAAACAACCACCAATATCACAGAAATACAAAATATTATAGGAGAATATTGTGAAAAATTATATGGCAACAAGTTGGACAACCTAGAAGAAATGGATAAATTCCTAGAAACACACAGCTTCCCAAAAGTGAATCAGACGGAAATAGAAAATTTGAACAGACTGATTACCAGCAATGAAACTGAATCAGTAATCAAAAAGTCCGAACAAACAAAAGTCCAGGACCAAATGGTTTCACAGGTGAATTATACCAAACGTTTAATGAGGAGTTAATACTTATTCTTCTCAAACTATTACATAAATAAATCCAGTAAGATCACAGGATACAAAAATCAATATACCTGAAGTTCACATTTCTTAAAGTTTATTTATTTTGAGAGAGAGGGAGTGTGTGCATGTGAGCAGGGGAGTGGCAGAGGGAGGAGAGAGAATTCTGGCTTCGTGCTGTCATCACAGAGCCTAATGTGAGGCTTGATCTCATGAACCATGAGATCATGACCTGTACTGAAATCAAGAGTTGAATGCTTAACTGACTGAGCCACCCAGGTACCCTTAATCTTGCATTTTTTATACTAATAATGAAGCAGCAGAACAAGAAATTAAGGAAACAATCCAATTTACAATTGCACCAAAAATAATAAAACACCTAGGAATAAACTTTATCAAGGAGGTGAAAGACCTGTACTCTGAAAACTATAAAACACTGATGAAAGAAACTGAAGATGAAATAAGCCAATGAAAAGATATTTCATGTGCATGGATTGTTAGAACAAATATTATTAAAATGTCCATACTACCCAAAGCCATCTATGCATTTAATCAAGGTATCAAAATATCAACATTTTTCACAGAACTAGAATAATAATCCTAAAATTTGTACAAAACCAGAAATGACTTAAATAGCCAAAGCCATCTTGAAAAAGAACAAAACTGAGGTCATAATCCTAGATTTCAAGCTGTACTACATAGCTGTAGTAACTGAAACAGTATAGTACAGGCACAAAAAAATAGACACATAGATCAATGGAACAGAATAGAGAGCCCAGAAATAAACCTACGATTATATGGTCAATTAATCTTTGACAAAAAATGCAAGAATATGCAATGGGGAAAACTGTCTTTAATACATGGTGGTGGGAAAACTGGACAGCTACATATGAAAGAACAAAATTGGACCATCTTCTTATACAAAACACAACAATAAGCTCACAATAGATTAAGGAGACTTGAAATTGATAAAATCCTAGAAGAGAGCACAGGTAGTGATTTCTATGACTTTGGCCATAGCAACATTCTTCTATTTATGTCTCCTGAGGCAGGGGGAAAAAAGCAAAAATAAACTTTTGGGACTACATCAAAATACAAAGCTTCTGCACAGCAAAGGAAATAATCAACAAAACCAAAAGACAACCTAGTGGATGTGAGAAGATATTTGCAAATGACATATCTGAGAAAGGGTTAGGAACCAAAATATATAAAGACTGACACAATTTAACACCAGAAAGACAAATAATCCAATTAAATTTGGACAGAAGACATGAACAGACATTTCTCCAAAGGTCTACTGGTGGCCAACGGATACATGAAAAGTTGCTCAACATCACTCATCATCATGGAAATACAAATCAAAACTGCAATGAGCTATCACTTCATACCTGTCAGAATGGCTAAAATAAAAAATGTAAGAAGCAACAAGTGTTGACAAAGATGTGGAGAACGAGGAACCCTTATGGACTGTTGGTGGGAACACAAACTGGTACAGTCACTGTGGAAAACAGTATGGAGTTTCCCTGAAAAATTAAAACTACAATGACTGATCTAGTAATTCCACTACTGGGTATTTACCCCAAGAATACGAAAACCCTAATTCAAAGGGATATATACACCCCTATGTTTATCAAAGCATTATTTACAAATAGCCAAATTGTGGAAGAAGCCATAAAAAGAATGAAATCTTGCCATTTACAGTGTGGATGGATCTAGAGAATAATAATGCTAAGTGAAAGAAGTCAGTTAGAGAAAGACTGATTCCACTGATATGTAAAACTTAAGAAGCAAAACAAATGAACAAAGAAAAAGAGACAAACCAAAAAACAGACTCTTAACTAGAGATAACAAACTGGTGGTTACCTAAGGGGAGGCGGGTGGGGGCATGGGTGATACAGGTGAAGAGGATTAAGAGTCCAGGTACATAATGATCACCAGGTGCTGTATGGAAGTGCTCAATCACTATATTGTACACCTGAAACTAACATAACACTATATGTTAACTATACTGGAATTTAAAAAATCACAAACAAGAACACAATACACTTGACACTCTATTAGCTGTGACAAATGCACTCATAAGTATTAGCATTTATAGAAACCATTATAGAGTTCAAGATGGGTATAATAATTGATTAGATCTTGAGAATTTTCCTCCTATACTTGGTTTGTTCCTTATAATTGGAGACCCAAAGAATAGTAAATAATAAAAAAAAATCCAATCTGGTAAAATACAGTAAGATTCATTTCATAAGTACTTCACATTCTAAGCAAGTATTGTGTTAAGAGGACCAGGTACTTTTTGGACCCACAGATCCCCCAAATTTGTTGTTCTTTAGTGGAAACTTACTTCCAAGGGCCAGGAAGTATATTCGACACCTTTCAGATTTTTTGATTCCTACTGTTCCTTTTGGGCAGAGCTCCTTATTAATTTGAATTCAGATTAATAAATGTATCTAGATATTAAGTGAAACAAGTATTATTCATGGGTGCTTCTGTATATCCATCTCTATCCTCTACCACATTTTAGTCCATTTCCCTGAAATCTTAAAAGTGCACTCAGTGGTTTAAATTATAGGCAAAAACTTTAACAAGGAACTGGCTCATCTTTTGATCAAAGTCAAAATCACAGATGCAGAAAAATGACAGCTCACTAAGGCCAGCTCTGCAGTGGCTGGTAACTAATAGCAAGGACCTCACGTACCTGTGCCCTCGCTCCTTTCTTGTTCACTTGCTACATTTAATAAAACTAAGCGGTGGCCAGGGGGCTCCCCTGATGCATGGGAGATGTTCTGTGGCCACATTTCATGTGTCCCAACATCAACAGGACATCAACAGCTCTCCTGGGGATGGAGAGCACCTGCCCGGTAGGAGGAACTGCTCTCTTACCCTTTCTTGTCCAAAGCTGCCACATCATTTACTCGCATGCCAAAGATGAACAGGTTCTCTTCCCCAGCTTCCTCTGCCATTTCCACGTTGGCTCCATCCATAGTCCCGATAGTCAGGGCCCCATTCAGCATGAATTTCATATTGCCTGTCCCTGAGGCTTCAGTGCCTGCAGTGGAAATCTGCTCCGAAAGATCGGTAGCTGGAATGACTGCAAGCAAGGTGTTATTAGTCAGTGATTCTGTCTCTCTAGACCCGTTTGTATTGTACCTACATTTATCTAGATGCTACATTTATTGTATCAGCATTTATCTAGCTGGCCTGTTTTGATCATTAAAGTACCACATGTACATCAAGATAAACAGTCATATGGTATATAGGAGGATGGATCTTACTCTTCCTCCAGACTCAGGCAACTGCCTTTAACCACTTTTGATGTGCTATCTGGGTGGTTATTGCCACAGTGCTAAATAACTGTATGCTTATAATACTCTTTCTTGGTCTGGAAACTCTAAAGAGCATCTATTGCTCTCTACTATAAAAGTTGACATTACGTTTCTCTTCTGTCTTCTCTTCTTTGTTATGGTTTTATTTCTTCTGCTTTATAACTTTATAAAATATATTCTTTTCTTTATTGATCTTTAAAATTCAGTCTCTCCTGACTCTTCCTTTATAATGTGAGGAAATTGGATTGTCTGCATTTTCCACTTCTCACCTTCTCCCTCCCTCTTTTGGCCCCTGCACCTGTGGCTTGCCTGGGGCTAGACACCAAGCCTCTGACCTTTTGGCCTAATTTACACACAAATGAGTGCTGCCAGAAGGTCCCTTTCTCCCACTTTGACTTCAAAGGTCAGGAGAATTCTCTGTTTTACTTTGAAGGCTTATTTGTGGATTAGCTGTATCTTCATTTGCATCTCTAGGAACATGGCTCTTTTCTCTTTGTGCATACAATCTTAAACAGTAACATCAGAGGACCCAAAAATACTTCAAAAAGAGAAAGGTCTGTTTTCAATTTGGGACTTGGGTGAATGCACAGTTGGCATTTGCTTGTGGATGGTGCTTTGTGAGCACATGATGCAAATAAGCAAAGGTCCCAGAGGTAGAGAAAGGGATGTTGGCTTTTTGCCAGCCTAACTGTCCCCATGTGGAAACTCCATGCATAATCAGTGCCCATATAAGCACACATAAGCCTCATGCTTTGCAGCCTGATGTCTGTCTTCATTCCTTGTTGTCACATGAACAAATGACAGCCCTTCTTCATTCCATGACGTGGCCAGAGGAATGTCAGGGGCTGGGGAATCGGTGTTCTATTGCAAAACTGGAGCTGGGAACAAAGACCTTTCCTCTACTTAGTAGAGCACAGTCTGCACTTTGCCAAAACCTCAGGGCCACTTCCTCCAGCACCCAGCTCTGACTAGCTGGCAGGACAATGCACTTGCAAATGTAATCAGTGATTTTGACTTTAGGGACAGCAATCTTGTTGTGAGCTGGATCACCTTAAAGGCTCTTAGCCTAGGCCCTTATTCTTCTATCCTAAGTTACTGGCTCCCTGTGCCCAGCTACCTCATTTTTCCACATCATGTCATTTTTCTCTCGAATTTGCTCTGGCCCTATATGATCTGTGATGAAGAAACTACCTTTTTCGGCAAGAGATACTCTGTAGTTCTCCAAGAAGATGACTTTCAACTTGCTTCCAACCATAGGGTCATTGTTCACCACATCTGCTACCGAAGTGATCAGCTTTATGATCATTTTGGCCATGTGATATCCTGGGGCAGCCTTGGAGAAGAATGTCAAACACGCTGACAGAATGCAGGCATGATCAAGTGGAGAAATGGCAAGAGATTAGGGCCCCCAAATTCCCAGTGAATAGAATCAACTTACTTTGCCACCAATTATGACGGTTCTGGGCACGAATAACTTCTTAGGGTCTTTCTTAATGCCTGAAAGAGATTGAGAAGTGGATGGGACTGAGGACAGTTGATAGCTGGGGTGGCGAGATCTATGCCAACCGATAGTGTCACTTCCACCTCCAGGGGGTGTGGTGGTCACGGGGCTGACTCACGGTTGTACATGGTGACCACGTGCAGGCAGTTCAAGAGCTGCCGCTTGTACTCGTGGATCCTTTTCACGTGTACATCGAACATGGAGGAGGGGTTGATCTTTACTTTGTACTCCTTCTCCAGGAACTGAGAAAACTTCAGCTTGTTCTCCTGTGGAGACAGTGCATGTTGCCAGAGCCCTTTGGATTTAAAAGCCTCAGGTGGTCTGTTTTTAAAAACTGGGGCGTGATAAACCCTGAAAACAAGTGCTGCGGAAAGGATCCACCCCGGGAAGCCGCACCTGCTTCACATTGGAGAGTTCTCGGAGAAAGATGTCATCACCCACGAAGCTATGCAGCTTTGTCAGTTGGCTCAAGTCTTTCACGTAGTCTTCCCCGATTTTCTTTCAGTTTAAAGAAGAGGTGATTTAATCAGGGATGGCAGTCGAGCCCAACTGAGCAGTTTCTGTTAGCCTGGTGAGTGCCTGTGCTCACCTACAGCAAGGATGGCTGTCTGCCACATAGTACACAGATGGCCAGGCTCACAGAAGAGGCTGGGAAGGCCATGTGGGAAGAACACTTTGCTAGTATCTTAAATGTAGTTTCAGTGGCATTAAATGTTAAAAACAGGAAACCTACCCTAAAATGGGTAACATGGAACCCAGGTTCTACTAGTTATTTATATGGCCTTTGTTACTTTATTTTACTAAATAACATTACCATCTTCTATTTGTGTGCCATATGAGTGCTGTTAGCCAGCTACACAATTTGCAGGCCCCTTGTTTACAAATTAAGAATTTCAAGATGACTTCAAGAATTAAGTCAAGCACAGAGCCTGTGGGACACAGGCACAAGTCACACACCGGCAGCTGATGTAGCGCCTGCAGACTGGGTTCAGAAAGTGTAAGGGCACTCCTTCCCGGTTACCTCTGCTATTAACTCTGCAAGCCCCGGGTTGCAGAGTAAGAGCCAGCGCCTTGGAGTGATCCCGTTGGTTTTATTCTGAAACTTGTCTGGTTCTAGCTCACTGAAGTCCTTGAATCTGGAGACAGAAGAAACACATCACTGAATCTGGCTGAAAGAGTGGGTTTCTATGACATTCAGGAAGCCAAGTGTAGGCTTCGAAAGACTAAAAGGTGGAGGGAGGAGCTGGCAGCAGCTAAGGCTGTCATTCAAAATAGAAATCCATTTGCAATTCCAAATAGTTACAAGAAAAACTCCACATCGAATCACCTCCGTATGATATCCGGCCTGGCACTTACATATAGACCAGACTTTTCAGCAGAATAGTTTTGTGTGGGCTTTTTTTTGCTGTGTGGTTGTTGTTGTTTTTTTTTTTTTCTGCTCCTAAATCTAGAATTAGGATGGTTCAGAGAAAGGCATTTTCGTTTTTAAAGAGAAGCTTATTTTGTGTAGAAGAAAATACTTTTGCACATTTTGAAGGGCCTTTTGTTATACCTAAATGCAAGTCTGCATCAACTAGCATCGGTACACTGACGGAGCAACTTTAGACCCAGCAGCACAGGAATGGACACTCACACTTGGGTCTTCACAATGTCTGAGTGAATTTTGGCCACCCCGTTCACAGCGTGGGAGCCCACAATGCAGAGGTGGGCCATGTTGATCCGTTTGCTTCCTTCTTCTTCAATCAGAGACATCCTTCTCAGACGGTCGACATCTTTAGGAAACAAGACCGCGATTCTCTGGCCAAAGGAAGAGAAAGGCCTTGCTGGCCACTCAGGTTTAAAGCAACACTGAGATAATGTCATTCACTTCCCAAGCAAAATCTCTGATGGAGCAAATACAAAACTTCACCCCCACAGTGAGGGGTCAGGTTAGCCCTAGGGAGATGCCATCCTCTGTTTTAGTCTTTTCAAAAATATGCCTTTAACAGAGCCCCACCCGGACTTGAATACTTTTTATGTATCAATGACCGAAAGATGTTTGGGCCTCCAGTTCGTTAAGAGGGAACACTGTAGCCACCCTTAACATCTCCAGACGTCGTTCTCAAAAGGGGTATGAATCTCTAAAAATGACTTACATCTAAATGCTTCTGATTTATCTCATAAATGATTTGCAAGTGTCGAGGAAGCAAGTTTTCCACCAGCTCCACGGGCCAGCGCTCCAGGGCCTCTGGAAGCACTGTGTGGTTGGTGTAGGCAAAGGTCTTCTGGGTGATCTCCCACGCCTGAGGGAAAAGGAGGGGCTTAGCTGCTTTCCTCTGCAAGAAGGGGGCCCATCACACAAAACCAGACATTCCCTCAGATCCCACCAGTGTGCAACAGGATGGTTCTTCTACACAGTAAGACATACTCGGTTCCACCAGGTTCTTGAATGGGCCAGAGATTGGGAATATGTAAGTGGGGCAAGGGGAGGGAGCAGCTATTTGTAAAACTGTCTGATAAACTGAAGACAACGTACTGATAAGTTTTATCTACTATCCTAACATGCCTTTTATTTATAAAATAAGCAAAATCTGAGGAATACAAACAAGTAATGTTCGGAGAAAGCACAGAGTATATTCAAAATACTGATCTGCAAAGTGGTGGAGACACTTTCAATTAGCTGCGTTTAAAAAAAAAAGTTAGCTGTGTTTTGAGGTTGCAGAGTTTAATTTAGAGTCATCTTAGATGCAGAAATGGTAAACACAAGTCTGAGCTAATGAGCTGTGTCCCATTAGGAATGTATTTATTTCCTAATCTTACTCAATGTAAAGCAGTAAGGAGAGAGAAATGTCAGCACCAGGGCAAACTTTACCTTTAACCACTGGAAGATTCCAACAGTAACTTATTTTGAAAACCTGTAAAAGGACCTTTTGACAAAATCTCTGAACCACACATATTCTAGTTAATTAAAGAAAAAGGAAGCCAAATTATCCAGACCTTGGACCAGGGCAATTTTTCTATATCCACAAAAATCCTCATCAGCTCGGGGATGGCAAGTGCGGGGTGCGTGTCATTCAGCTGGATGGCAACCTATGTGGGGAAAAGGCATGAGTGTGAAGAGGATAGGTGGCCCGGGGTCTGCTTCCTTATCCTCATGCATGTCTGTATAAAGCACCCCACCAAATGCTCATCTTCTGTGAGGCATTTAGTTAAGCCCATCATACCTACTCAACTGTTTTAGCAGAGAGAGGGTTGCAACCTGGTAGGAAGTCCTGACCCCTCGGTCGTCCCTGTCTGTGCTCACAGACTGAATACTTGCCTGGTCTGGAAAGGCATCAAATGCGGTCTTGGCACTGTCAGTGGAGCCAAACTTGGACGCTTTGAAACGTCGGATGACATCTTGCAAGGTAGCAGCCACCACAAAGTACTCCTGCTTCAATCTCAGCTCCTTCCCTTCAAAAAACTTCAAGCCAGAGAGACTGAGTGAGAGTGGCTCACCCTGTTAGGTGTGGCCAAAATATGACGGGGATCTCCCGCCCGGAGAACTTTAGGACTAAAGCTCATAGGACATCTGGTGGAATATGGCAGGTCGAATGTCAAGCATTAGATTTTGTTCTTTTCTGAAAATTATTAGGATGACAGTAAAGGGGCTTAAAGAAGGCATGCAAATAAAGGATGAAGGGAATGGGAGACAAGACCACATCAACAACCTTTTTGAAGTGGAAAATTAGATGGATGGGTAGTAACTGGGCCAGAAGACCTGGGAAAGCTGAATTTTGCCCTGGTAGAGGGGAAGAGCCAAAAAGCAGCTAAATTTATGTGCCACATCTCCTACAGACTCAGGATTTGGTAGCACTGGGTGCATTTGGAAGTAGAGGTAAAGATGCAGTAAAAGGTTTGTTCCAAGGGGCACCTGGGTGGCTCAGCTGGTTAAGTATCTAACTCTTGATTTAGGCTCTGGTCATGGTCTCACAGGTTTGTGAGATGCAGCCCCCACATCAGGTTCCGCAATGATAGCATGAAGCCTGCTTCGGATTCTCACTTGCTCTATCTCTGCCCTCCCTCTACTCTCTCTCTCTCTGAAAAATAAACAAACAGACATTTAAAAATGAAAGATTAGTTATGAGCCTAAGAAGCAGTTGGTCTCAGACCTCAACCCTAGTTCCCTCAGCTGAGTGATCTCCTTTCCCAACTCAGACAGAAGCCGACATTTCTCTGGAGATGGTAACACAGGGTTCTCTGGGCTGGAGGGAAGCAGGTACAGTTGAAAGCAGGAGTACCACTCTGTACTGAAAATGGGGGGAAGGGAGTTAAGTGAAAATTTATGTGCTGAGTTGCTGAGACTCTCAGCTTTCTTCTCCTAATCAAATTTCACAACACAGGCAGCCAATATTAATTCTGCCAAGAACGAAGCTGCAAGAGCCTTCTCTTGGAGGTGAGAAAGATCAGAGCAAAGGGTCCTGCATGGTCAGTCAGCCCAAGGCAAGATCACGGGGGGTGCATCAGAAAACTCATGACTGTATCATTTTTTAAAAGTTATTTATTTTGAGAGAAAGAGAAAGAGTGAGGGAGGGGCAGAGAGAGAAGAGAGAGAGAATCCCAAGCAGGCTCTGCACAGTCAGTTCAGAGCCCGACGTGGGGCTCAATCTCTTGAACCATGAGATCATGACCTGAGAGGAGATCAAGAGTTGGACACCTGACTGACTGAGCCACCCAGGTGCCCCTCATGACTATATCAACGAGGAACTTAGGGAGCACATCTAAGATTCTGTACTTTTCTTATAGGTGATTAGAAGACTTTAAAGAGCTTTAAGCAAGTGAAAAAAATCTAATTTGTTCTTGTAATTACAGTACAAAAATGATTTATTAACTCAAAAAAAAAAAACAAAAAAAACCAGGCATGACCTTGAGAACTACCTTTTACTCAAAGAATTTAATTTAGTTAACTCTGCATTCCCTGCTTACTTTAGTATACTCTGCGAACTGCTATAGATGATTACTTCCAAGTAAAGTTAGGCTTGGTCCCTACTGAAGACAGGAGGATGAATTTCCAGCCCCTTTCAGTTAAATAATTCGGCAGGCTGGGTTTAGCTAGGCAGTACTTGGAAGGATTCTTATGTTAACTGACCATGAAATAAGATCACTTTTTGCTTTTGGGTCAGAGATTTTTCTGAAGTTACAATGTTTCTTTCAAAGGGAAAAATACACCATTAAGTTTCTGAAAATACTATGGCAAATTTAATCCTCTGTAGAGATTATAGTTTAACACCAAGCGGACACCGGTTTAAGGACCATCTATGTCCCAATCACCCAATCCTTCTTTTGTGCCACTTTTCACAGCAGACTCTTGAGTTGGTTGTTCCTGAGACTTATTATTAAAAGAATAATCATTACAGCTTCAAGAAAATAATTTCACCCACATATAAGGTGAGCTAAGTATATTTAAACCAACTAAGAATCTATGGTGGTCATCTGTGATCCAGTCCCAAGTTTTTTATTTTTTAAAAAAATTTTTTAATGTTTTTATTTATTTCTGAGAGACAGAGAGAGACAGCGTGAGCAGGGGAAGGTCAGAGAGAGAGGGAGATACAGAATCTGAAACAGGCTCTAGGCTCTGAGCTGGCTGTCAGCACAGAGCCCAATGTGGGGCTCAAACCCACAAACCGTGAGATCATGACCTAGGCCGAAGTCAGACACTACACCAACTGAGCCACCCAGGAGCCCCCAAGTTTTTAAAAATACTTTTTTTTTTTTTACATTTTAGCTAAACTATTTTTAGTGTAAAATTAGGCATAATCTCCTATAAAAGAGTTTCAAGAGATGAATAAGTGGCATAAGAAACAAACGTTTACTCCTGGGTCTGCTCTGAGGTCCAGACACCCCCTTGCCTGACGGCAGAAGGCTAGGATGAGCCTGTCAGAAAGGGGAAGGGGCCAGGCAGGAAACTTCCAGGGTCTACTGACTCTGTGGATGAACCTTCTGTTTGGAAATGAAGTAGTACTTCACCGGTGCTCCCCTTCATCTTTTGTATCCAGGCTTGGTTTTGAAATGCACATACGTAACCTATAACCTCCCAATTAGTCATGAGGTTACTAGTCAAGGGCAAAATACCAATTCTGATTTCATGCACTGTACAAATCTGTTTTCCTTACTTGGGTGGGAGTGGAGGGGAAATCTAGCAATTTAGGAGGAGACAGAGATTACCGTCCACTGAAAAAAACAAATCGGTATTGAAGATGTGCTCTATGGGCTATAAAAGGGTACTTCTGAAACAAGCTGTTTCTGTTTCTACTGAGAAAGCAAGCTTGACCACTCACATTATCATTGGGATAGAGGACCCGGGTGATGTTCTCGGCCAGATTTCGGTCCAGCACAGCCTGAATGTAGTCTCCAACGTTAACTGAGGGGAGGGTTAGAAAAATCAATAAATACATAAGCCAGTCACTGTTATCAAAGCCCCTTGACCTCACCTGATGCTTGCTGTGTGCCATGTGGATATAGGGATGCCTATAATTTCTGAAAGTTCAAAAGGATTTCCACAGACCTCCCTGCTATGATTTGCATGGGAGTCTAAGAAGGACTGCTTTAAAAATGTCCTTGTATGTGCTCCATTAAATGGCTGCTCACTCGCTGAAGAGCTCTGACCAGAAACTCAAGGCTGTTCTCTCAAGCTCAATTTGATTGATTACACACACAAACACACACATATACAGAAACCACTTATGCCCCAGTCTCCAAGATACTTGCTTTGTGCCATCTTTTAGAGGTGGTGCTGATTTGGTTGCTTCTGAGATCGAAAACATTAAACATACACACACAGGCGTGAGAGACCAGACTGTACTCACAGTCTCTGAGATTAAAGTCATTCGGCGCACGAGCGGACCAGAGGCGCATGGTGTTGACGGTGTTGTTCATATACCCGGGCACTGGGGTGTCATATGGCAGGGCCAGGACCACCTGTGGGATTAAACCAAAACAGCCTCTCAGTTTCCCACGTGTGGTGACGTCAGCTGGACGATGGGATGGGAATTAGCAACTGGGATTCTGTTCCTGGCTCCATCACCAACTCAGACTGTGGGGGCTTAAGCCAAGATGAGGGTCCTAGGACTGGACAGTAGGTTATTAGGGGTCATGTGGAGCTTCCTCCCATTGGAACAATCTGGGTGCCTGGAACCATCCAGACCGATGGTCCCCTATGTCATTCCAATGATGACATCCCTTTGTGTCCCTTGCCTTGATGTGGATGCAGATCTTTCATGTTTCAGATTAAGCCGTTGTCCTAAGAATAATAAAATATGATGTGCAAAGTGACAAATGTGAATCTGTATCCATTAAAAAATAACAATAGGGTAATTTTAGTATATGTTAATTCAATGATCTGATTTCAAATATGGTGAAAATCAACAGAACAGAAACATATGCAGATAGATTATAGATAACATTTAAAATACTGCTAGATTTTTCAAAGTTGCATGAAGAAGAGTTATTTTGCTGATCTGACCAAATCAGCTGATAGTCAGCTGAGATAGGTATAAGAGGTGGGCTTTGGAAAATTGGTAGCTCAGTCTTTGTGATAGCCACTGAAACTGAGAAGTACAAGGAAGATAACTGTGTTTCACATGAACTAAAATTTATGTGGGAAGAGACTTATTTCTATTCCCTGACTCTTCAGTCAAGCTCTAAGGAAAGGGAATGACAGACTGACTGGACTGGAGGGTGCTGGAGATCACTTAGTACAACCTACTCATTTTGGACATGAGAGGAATGAGGCTAAGAGAGAAGTGACTTGCCCACAGTCAGTCAGTGGTAGGGCTGAAACCTAAACACAAAGCTCTTCAGTGTGAATTATGAGTGAATGAAGCCATGTAGTCTGTATCAATCACATACATTCAGTTATGTTTCCATGAATACCAGGACCTTGAAGTAATAAATCACCCTTCTTTAAATACCTTTTACTAGAAAAGAGAGATCTTTGGAGGTTTTTAAAGTACACTGTGATCCATCAGGAAATGTTGTTTACAGAATGGGAGTGAGTCTGGGTTCAAACAGGATTTGTCCTCTGACCCCTGACGTGTAACTGAGGCAGCTGTGGAAGTAACACTCAGATGTCTCTGTAGAGAACTTTGGGTAGAACTTGCCACCTGGGATGGGAGCTCAAGCCGCCAAGGCTGTGCTTTCTTAGGGATGCTTCCATCATGGTGGATTTGGAGAGCTAGGGCTTGGCTCAAGAGCAATCTTTGATCCCGGGCCCCACCAGCCTGGCTGCTTGCTCTGAGCTACACAGCCATTGGAGGCTCTTCCCAAGGATCCTCCTTCCTTTCCTTTTTCTCTTCACAGGTGCCACACCTCCCCCATTTGCCTGCTCCTCTCTGTTGCTAGTAGCAATTGCCCCAATATGTCACATGTACTTCTAATTCTCTCTGGCATCTGCTTCCCAGAGGACCAGCGTGGACACACAAGTGAAATGGATTGTTCGGTTTCCTAGGAGGTGCCCACAGCATGTGTACACCATGCCTGTCCTCACACTCTCTGACCTCACCAGCTACAGACCTGGGGCTGATTTGGGTGATGGCCTCCATAAATCCATGAAGTGCTGCACAGCTTGGGACAGCTCACCTTATATTACATCTGGCCCATAACCTTGCCTTTGTGGGCACGGAAAAATATTCTCTCTCTAAGTGAATGTCTGGATATATTATGAAAATGTCTAGAGGTGCTCTGTAAATACATAGCTCAACAGTGGACCTAGTGTAAACAGAATGTTTCCAGGATTGACTGTATAAACTACATACATTTAAATAGGTCAGAGTCACTGGAAGTTTTAGATACCAAAACCTATACCAAATACTTGCTAGTTTAATACCAAATATGTGTGTGAATTCTTCAGGTATATTAATGATTGATTTGTTTGCAGCTCTCCTGAACATATTCGTAACCAACTGCAACTTAGACTGTATTCTATTATTCAACTAAATTTAGAAAAAGAGAAACTTATCTTGAAATTATAGTATTTATCATCTCTTCTCCCATTATACCATAATGACCTATTTTAGTTTCTAATCTATTTCGTATGTTGAAAAAAATTCATCCTCAGATTAAAAAGATTGTTTTTCAATAGTCTTATTTTTCTAAACTGTGAAGAGCTCTACTAGCTCTACATGGATTAGCAGAATAAATTATCAGTTTAAAAAGTCAACTATAAAATGGGTATTGGTTCTTCTAAAAAAACAAAAAATGAAGCTTTTTGGAGAATAATCCATAAACCATCTGAATTTAGCCTTACAATACTGAATTTCATTCACAGTTTTGCTAAATAGAAATATTTACTTGTCTTTACCATTTCCTTTAAGCTTTTAAAGAATGGCCAGTGACACATCCTTCCCTGCCCGAGACCATATTTATTAAGCAAATACCTCAAGTGGAGTCTCCAAAGATTGGACAATGCAAGGGGTTATTTATCAGGAAGTAAGAAGACAGCAAAGCACAAACCATCACTGGAGGATGTTTAGAAGTGAATTGGTGAAAAACATGGAAATGCTCAAATCTAGTGGAAGAATAAATATATATCCACGAATTAAGGACACTTGGATTGACACCAGCTATTTTTCTAGAAGTGATTTTGCACAAAATAACTTTCTGTAAAATTCTGTATTACTTTTTTTGACTTGGCAATGAATAAAAATTTTGGCAATCCTCTGAATAGTTTTTGGTTTTTTAAAAAATTTTTAAAATGTTTTATTTATTTTTGAGAGGGAGAGAAAGAGACAGAGTGTGAGTGGGGGAGGGGCAGAGAGAAGGAGACATAGAATCTGAAGCAGACTCCAGGCTCTGAGCTGTCAGCACAGAGCCCAATGTGGGGCTTGAACCCACGAACCATGAGATCACAACCTGAGCTGAAGTCAGACACTTAACTAACTGAGCCATCCAGGCACATCTAATAAATACTTTAGTTTTAAAATATTTACCCCTGAGAAGTTGCAAATAAATGTATGGCTATGAGGTGAGGAATGACATTTAAATTTACTTAGTCTTGGTATCAAAAACTTTATATAAAATTGGAGAGCTAAGCATGACAGGGTTACAGAATCGATTAATCTCTGATGAAGCTGATTGCAAAATGACCTTGGTAAGTCACCTGCCCTTGGGAAAATCAGTTTTCTCTTGGCCTCACCTCCCTTGTTTCCAAAATGAGTGGGTTCAACAAGAGAAGTAACAGATTTATTTGTAAAAATATACTCTTCAATTATTTAATACACAATGTACTATATCAATATCATATACACATCACACTTTATGCTATGTATGCACTGTGCTATATAGTACACAATACTCAGCACGAGGACACTCTGCCTTACCTGGGTGTCGATCCATTTGGTCCCCGTCTTGGTGTGCTCTACTTTTCCATAGAAGTGCACAGGCAACATGAATTCTGGACGGGCTTTCTCCCAGGGGTTTCCATGCCTGAGCCAATCATCTGCCTCTTCTACCTGAAAAAAGGACCTGGCTTAGAATTTTTCAGGAGACGTGGACCTTCAATTATATAAAATCAAATTATATCAAATCAAAATATATCTTTGACTGAATCGATGCATGAATACGGTTTTCATAAGAACGAGTATTGGTTCTGTCAAACTCAATTCACTTTTGTTAATGTATCACAACCTAAATTAAAATTAATACTTGTTAATACATAACATTTAATCCTCATAGCAAAACTCTATAGATAGAATTATGATGTTTCCTTTTTCTTTTCATTTATTTCTAGGAGAGAGAGAGAGAGACAGCGTGAACAGGGGAGGGTCAGAGAGAGAGGGAGACACAGACTGTGAAACAGGCTCCAGGCTCTGAGCCGGCAGTCAGCACAGAGCCCGATGCGGGGCTCGAACCCACAAACCGCGAGATCATGACCTAAGCGAAAGTCGGACGCTCAACCGACTAAGCCACCCAGGCGCCCCTGATGTTTCCTTTTTTATTTTTATTTATTTTTATATTTACTTATTTTTGAGAAAGAGAGAGTGAGTGTGTGAGCAGGGGAGGGGCAGAAAGAGAGGGAGACACAGAATCAGAAGCAGCTGCAGGCTCTGAGCTATTAGCACAGCCCAGATGCGGGCTCGAACCCACAGAGAGATCATGGCCTAAGTCAGACGCCCAATGGACCAAGCCACCCAGGCGTCCCTGATGTTTCCTTTTTTAAAGAAGAGGAAACTGTAACTTGTTCAAAGTCACACAGACGGTAAATGGTACAGCTGAGATTTGACCTCAGGTCTGTGGGTTCTAGTGCTTGTGTCTTAATTCCTGTGAATACAATTGTCCAGCTTGAGGGATAGAGAGAGGCCATCCAGGGATGTTTATAACTGGAAACCTGAACCTGACAGGTCCTACATGATGGTTTCTGTCAAGATTTTTTTGCCTAGAATACACAGAATCAATTAAGAAATACTACTCACAGAGGGGCAGGCGGCTGGGTGGCTCAGTTGTTTAAGCACCTGACTCCTGATTTAGGTTCAGATCATGATTGCACAGTTCATGAGTTCAAACCCCACACTGGGCTCTGCACTGACAGCAAGGAGGCTGCCTGGTATTCTTTCTCGCTCTTTGCCCCTCCCCCATTCACTTGCTCTCTCAAAAATGAACAAACATACAAATGAATAAATAAAATTAAAAAAAAGCAATGCTACTAATGGAAAGCTCTCTTAAGAAAGCTTACTTCAATATAGGTATAAAACACTATCACATTTTGTAGACTTTGTTTAATTTAATCCTTTCATAGTTTTGATCTGATGATGAACTATTATGGTTCATTGTGAAAATAATATACACTAATATGTAAAGAATTTGTGTTCTTGACCATGTCAATATTTTCTCATGTATTTATGTTAATTTGTCACACCATATTTCTTATAAACATTTTAAAATCATAATTTGTAGGATTTTAAGTCATGTTTGGACATGTATGTATGCATTTTGGTTTACAAAAAAACAAACATGCCAAAACAAGAAAAAACGTATTGGGACTCCCAATAAAAAAATAAATAAAATATTAATAATAGAAAATAAATTTTAAAAAAATATTAGGACTCCCACCTAAATACAAGTTCAATGCCTATCCCAGGCACAGTACAGAGAGAAAGAAATACACTGTCTTTTGAGATATTAGACAAAACACTGATGTCAACTGATAGACAAGCAAATACACATTTATTTATGTAAACATTATGACTTTCTGTCAAGAAATCAGGTAAGCTATTCATTAATACTAAGTACCTGCATAATGGTGAATCAAAAGGGGACTCATAGAAACAACATCTGTAGGTAGTAGATCTGGGAGTGAGAGAGATGCTAGAGGCAGGATGTAGCACATGTAGGGTGAAGCCCAGGAAAGGCTGAAGCTAGGTTTGCATTAATCAGCTAATCAAACCTGATTAAAAGACAGATGCTTAGTCTGGGAGGAGGTCTAAAACTCTGCATTTATGGAGTTGCTCTGGAAAACAGTGTGGAGGTTCCTCAAAAATTAAATATAGAACTACCCTACGACCCAACAATAGCTCTGCTAGGAATTTACCCATGGGATACATGCATTCCCAAGAGTGCTGATGCATAGGGGCACATGTAGCCCAATGTTTATAGCAGCGCTCTCAACAATAGCCAAATTATGGAAAGAGCACAAATGTCCATCAGCTGACGAATGGATAAAGAAGATGTGGTTTATATATACAATAGAATACTACTTGGCAATGAGAAAGAATGAAATCAAGCCATTTGCAGCAATGTGGATGGAACTAGAAGGTATTATGCTGAGTGAAATATGTCAGTCAGAAAAAGATATATGTTTTCACTTACATGTGGATCTTGAGAAACTTCACAGAAGGCCATGGGGGAGGGGAAGAGGAAAAAATAGTTACAGAGAGGGAAGGAGGCAAACCATAAGAGACTCTTAAATACAGAGAACAAACTGAGGGTGGATGGGGTTGTGGGGGGAAGAGGGGAAAATGGATGATGTGCATTGAGGAGGGCACTTGTTGGGATGAGCACTGGGTATTGTATGAAAGCCAATTTGACAATAAATTATATCCATAAAAAAATAAAATAAAACTGTATTAAAATGTTTTTTAAACTTTTAATGTTTATATTTGAGAGAGAGGAGAGAGAGTGAGAGACAGAACACAAATAAGGGAGGGGCAAAGAGAGAGGGAGACACAATTCAAAGCAGGCTCTAGGCTCTGAGTTGTCAGCACAGAGCCCGATGTGGGGCTTGAACCCACGAACTGTGAGATCATGACCTGAGCCGAAGTCAGATGATCAACAGACTCAGCCACCCAGGCATCCCTGAAATTTTGCATTTTAACAAGTCTCCTGGGGCTCCACGGTGCAACCACGAGCTATGTGATGATACAAACTCAGCAACTACAACTCAGAATTTACACTTCCACTTATTCTAGTCAGCAAGAACATCAAAAAATGAAATAAAAATTTAACAAGGAAATGGTTGAAGTTTAGCAGATGATAAGATGGTTTAGTTAGAGTCCACTAGCTTGTGCTGATAGCTAGAAACGCTACACAAATAAATAAGCATATCCACAAAGGATCAAAACATCCTGACTTACAAAACACTTCATGCTGCACTTAGGCAAGGGCAGGCTGGGGGTTTTCAGACACTGGTCAGTGTGAACACCGCTTCCTGTTACAGAAAGAAACCTCATTTCAGCCCTGGAGACTGTTGTAAAACCCACCTGAAGGCATTACACGAAATGGGACAATGAGGCAGAAACAGCTTTACTCAAAAATCATGTGTATAAGAGGGGCACCTGGGTGGCTCAGTCGGTTAAGTGTCCGACTTTGGCTCAGGTCATGATCACATGGTTCGTGGGTTTGAGCCCCGCCTCGAACCCTGTGTTGGGCTCTGTGCTGACAGCTAGCTCAGAGCCTGGAGCCCACCTCAGATTCTGTATCTCCCTCTCTCTGACCCTCCCCAGCTCACGTTGTCATCTCTCTCCCTCTCTAAAAAAAAAAAAATGTGTATAAGAGGCCTGACACTGTATTTTCTGCTGAGCAATGCAGCAAGATCATACTGTTTTGCCCTCAAGCAGCGTGAAATGCTCTCAGAAGAGATGAACTCTGGGCTTGCCACCACCGGCCCGCTGGCGTGCAAGTCAGAGGCTGCATTTGCTCTTCTGAGAAAATACGAGGTGACAAGGCACCAGTCAGCAGATTACTCGTAATGCCATCAAATGTTGGTCTTTTTAATTTTTCCCTGTTGAAGAATGGCTGATTTCAACTCCACTGGGTTAACAAGCTGTAGGAAGACAGAACTCCTCGCTTGCTGTTCTTTATTTTGAGTCTCTTCCTGATTTGCTAAGGAACCAGTTAATGATTCCCTCAATTCCACAAAGCTTGTTTTTAAGGTAAATTGAACATTTCATAACCACAGGCTGCTGTGAACAGATCAGAGGAGAAAAGGAGAACTACCCCGCTCACCCCCACGAAACCCTCAGAAGCTACAGAATGGAGATAAACCTCTTCTCTACCTTGCTTTCTTCCAAAGATCAACAAACTGGCCTGTACATTTAGCTTTTCACGTAGCCAGTGACCTCTGAATGCACTAACGTGCAGAGCCATGCGAAGGGCAGGGGCAAGATGGGAGAAGAGCTTTCATTTATATCCAAGTGGGCTGCCGGATCTGAACATCCTGGATGAAAGAGAGCTGGGACAAGGCAAGCGTGGGTCTGTGGAGGAAGGAGTGGTGCTCCTGTCAGGGGTGGGGCAGTGGGAGGGGGCACAGCCTCAACTTGGCATCTTCCTAGAGGAATGACTCAATGGAATCTGTATTCCAGCCAGCACGGAAACAGAGGTCAGCTCAGGGAGCTCTGTTAGTGACAGAATTCTAAGAAATGCTTTCCCCACTGACTGGGACACACTAGACATGAAGAATGAGGGAGCAAAGAAACTTTGCTTTCTGATGGTACAAAAATTGAAAACTGTTTCTGGGGGTCACCACAAATTCAACAGTGGTAACTAGAAGCTTGCTGAGCAATGTGAGTTGTGCATGACTAGTTCAAGCAGGCTTGGCACACGTTCTGAGAGAGAGAGGGTTGCTTCAACTCTGAGATACCTACTGTGAGCACCCTTCTACTTAGAGCCTTGGTATGTGACTGTTAAACTTTAATGTGAGGCTGTTGCAATTGTCTTTCCCTCCTTCCTCCCAGGGGCTAATTATTTTCATACAAGACTATTACTGATAAAGTTTCAATGATTCCCATTACAGTTCAAGGTAAGGCAAGAATTATGGCAATAAAATTATTTTCCTGGGGTTCCTGGGTGGCTCAGTCTGTCAAGCATGTTTGACTCTTGATGTTGGCTCAGGTCATGATCCCAGGGTTGTGGGACCAGACCCTCTACAGTCTCCATACTGAGCATGAAGCCTGCTTAAGATTCTCTCTCTCTCTCTCTCTCTCTCTCTCTCTCTCTCTCTCTCTCTCTCTCTCTCAGCCTCTCCCACCTGCTCGCGTACTGTCTTTCTCTCTCTTTCTAAAATAAAAATAGAATCAATAAATCAAATTATTTTCTTTAGGGGGGTCACAATGAACACGTTAGTACTGCAAATCTTCCTTGAAGAGGGAGACTTCAACAACTACAAATCCATTAACCTTTAAAAATCTTCCCAATGTGTACCATTTTCTTCAGCCTTCTGTACAGGAGCAATGATGTAGCTGATGTGTGGGGAGGTGTGCCCATACCCTCAAAAGATACGCTTTCCTGGAAGATACTTTTTGTTCTTTTATAGAAATAGCTTCCTTTATCATGATAGACGTATTTTCTGTATGCCCTTTAAAATCCCATCACAGTAAACAATGGATATGGTAAATAACATTATCAGTTTTTCTAACTCAGTTTCAAGTCACAGTGAGAGTAGTGATGATGGCTGGTAAGGTCAGCTTTGCAGACTACCAAAAGTCATGCAGTCTCTCTTTTTCATGAACACTAGAAATATAACCTTCCTGGATCAGATAGGAGAGAAAGGGAAGGTGTCCTGGAATAAAGGCCATTTAAAAGTAGCAACGGGGGGGCACCTGGGTGGCTCAGTCGGTTACGTGTCCGACTTCGGCTCAGGTCATGATCTCACAGTTTGTGAGTTCGAGCCCCATGTCGGGCTCTGTGCTGACAGCTCAGAGCCTGGAGCCTGCTTCAGATTCTGCGTCTCCCTCTCTCTCTGCCCCTCCTCTGCTCAGGCTGTCTCTCTCAGAAATAAATTTAAAAATTTTAAAAAAAGGTAGCAAAGGTAGCAGGTATGATTTTCAAAGAGTGAACTTACATAAAATCCTGAGGAAAACGCACTTGAAGAAAATATTTTTAAGATTGAGTTGCTGAGTTTCTCTTAAATTTTTCACAGAACAGTAAAGAGATAAGAAAGGAAGTCTTTAAACATTCTGAGGTACAATGAATGCCACGCGTGCTTTCAAAGACTGAGGATGGATACCACGTATTGCTTGGCCAGGCTGTGTCCAGATGCTGGTCACACCAGGAATGAGTGCTAAGCTAGGCTTCTCACAGTGTAACTCTAGCTTCCTTCACTGTGGACGGGAGCCAATTATCTCGTTTTTACAACTTTTATGATTATAAAATACACATATCTTACGAAATATGAGTCATGCTGAAGAGCAAACATTGGATAGTAAAAGTCACCTGTAGTCCCCTCTCCCAGAGATAATGACTGTTAAAGCTCTGATTTATTTTTTCCTAGTATTTTTTCTTTATCTTTTTGGCTTCTTTTGAAAATCCGTATGCTTCCACACCTCCTTTTATCACACCACGAACGTAAATAGTTTCCCATGTTGTTAAAATGAATCAAAATATAATATTAATAACTGCATTAATATTTCATGTTACAATATCACAATTTATTAAATTATCCACTTTTTCTTAGGCAAAATTATCACTTTTTTGAGTGCCTTTCTGGGTACCAGACATTTTACATATCTTCATAATAGTTTCATGAAGCTGGTATCTCCATTTTACAGGTGGGAAAACTGAGGATCAGAGAGATCAGGCAACCTAATCAAAGCAACACACCTCATAAGTGTAACGAGTAGCAATTAGGCCTCAAATTAGAAATCAGTTATGATCTAAACTTTTTTTTCTACACAATGCTGCCTCCTAATTCATTCAGGGATAGCTAAGGGGCATCTGGGAGGCTCAGTTGGTTACGTGCTCGACTTTGGCTCAGGTCACCATCTCACGATTCATGGGTTTGAGCCCCGCGTCAGGCCTTGTGCTGACAGCTCAGAGCCTGGAGCCTGCTTCAGATTCTGTGTCTCCTGTTCTCTTTAGCCCTCCCTGGCTCATGCTCCTTCTCTCCCTCTCTCTCTCTTAAAACAAATAAAACGTTAAAAAAATTATTTAGGGATAGCTAAGGTACACTGGTCCTTAACAAATATTGGAAGTGTGTCTTTTTATGTTTGTCTTTCAGTACGTTCCCCATAGTCTCCTTCTGAGACCTTTTCCTTGGTGCATTCTCTCCTCACATGCAGACCTTTTAGTTCTTTCTTCCTTGATTCAAAGAGTGTCAAAATACTGACGGAGGGAGAGAGAATGGCGCTGACACTAAATGTATTCTCATCCTTCCTCTCCCCTAGGATTAGCTCTGGCCTAGGTACCCCCATTCAACCCTGAGGACTCAGCCCTCAGACTGACTCATGGAGGTTTGGGACGGTCTCAGAGAATGTGGGTTTTTGGGAAACTGAATCCAGCATCTTTTTGTCAATGATGTGTGTGTGTAGGGGAAAAATATAGGGAGAGGGAAGGCCTAAATCATACTTAGCATCATGGAAGACTGTCCACACCAGGGCTGATTGTAGGGTGAAAGAATTACCAAAGATAAAAGAAACTAACACCTAAGACTCCAGTTTGGTTATACAAAAATCAAATGAGGGTCGTTTGTATGGAATGACTACTATTTGTAAAAATATCTGTGGAGCACTATAATTATATATATAAAATATGTACCAGATTTATTTGATTTAATAGTTATAAAATTGCCTGCTTGCATCTTATAAAAATTAGAACAATGAACTCATATATCTTGTATGATAAGCATACTAAGGAGGGCAAGACTGAGTGTAGAGAAAATCTGGGGATACAGACCATGTTTCCAGCAGTGTGATCTGACGTAACTCTACTTAAAGTCCCAGTTTTCTCAGGGCGCCTGGATGGCTCCCTTGGTTAAGCACCTGACTTGATTTCTGCTCAGGTCATGATCTCATGGTTGGTGAGTGGAAGCCCTGTGAGGGGCTCTGTGCTGACAATGAGGAACCTGCTTGGGATTCTCTCTCTCTCTCTCTCTCTCTGCTCCTCCCTGTTCTCTCTCTCTCACTCTCTCTCAAAATAAATAAATAAACATTAAAAGAAAAAGAGTCTCCATTTTCTCACCTATAAAATGGCAACATGCTTCCTACCCTCAAGAATTACAGGGGAAGATCACATGTCGAAAAATGTGCTCCTCCATTTTGCATGCTGCAGAGAACAGACATCGTACATTGTAGGTGGTCCATGTTTAGGTGTCAGTGATAAATATTTTCAGTATTCTCATGAGTATTCTCACGAGTCAGGTACTATGTGAGGTGCTTAAAATGATACTGGTGCTCTGCTCTTAGGGAACTCATATCCCAAAGGGGGAAGACTGATTGTTTTCAGCGATGTCAATTAAATGCCAGAGAAATAAGCAAAGCCCTATATTAAGTGTCTGTACATTGTAAATCACCCAGAATGCTATGAAGGATAAGTATCTTTAATAACAAAATTTTGAAAGATGGCTCACATACCTGCCATCCATCTCGGATCTTCTGATTAAAGATTCCATATTCGTATCGGATGCCATATCCATAGGCTGCAAGTCCCAAGGTTGCCATGGAATCCAAGAAGCAGGCTAGTAAATAGGACACAGGCAAGAGACAGAGGCATCATTAGTTCAAATTTCATCTTTCTTTAAAAAACATGGCAGACACAAGACATTTTTCTCTGAAAAATCACATGTGTATTTAAAAATTTTTTTAATGTTTATTTATTTTTGAGTGAGAGAGAGAGAGAGAGAGAGAGATACAGAATCCGAGGCAGGCTCCAGGCTCTAAGCTGACAGTGCAGAGCCTGATGCAGGGCTTGAACTCATCAACTGCAAGATCATGACCTGAGCTGAAGTTGGATTCGTAACCAACTAAGCCACCCAGATAACCCATTTTCTTAAAAAAAATTTTTTTAATGTTTATTTATTTTTGAGTGTGAGAGAGAGAGAGAGAAAACGAATCAGGGAGGGACAGAGAGAGAAGGAGTCACATGTGTATTTTAAAGCACAGAGACAGCTGTGCAGTGGGTATTCAATTTTTTTAATTAACATTTTAAAATTATAAAATAAATATTATGGAAAAGTTATAAAATGCAAAAAAAATTAATAAAGAAGAAAACAAATGGCATTTACTATCTCACCATCTAGAAATAACATTGTGTACATGTTGGCATTTCGCTTGAGAACAGATACGGAAGATGGCTTGCCTTAGACATACCCATTATTGTGTCTGTCACTCACACTGCCCTTTCTAAGGGAAGCTGTCTCTATGGTCCCCTGCTTGAAAAGATGGCCCCAGGAGAGTATAATTTACATGTGACCATTTACCCAACTAGCTGGATATCTGTGGCAGACTCTTTCTGGCTAAGAGAACTTCTTAGCCAGAAATTTGGATTTTATCCAAATTCAGATATTTGGATATCTGAATATTCCAAAGTTGTTCAGATATCAGGTGACCAGATGCTTCAGGGAGGCTGGGCCAGGAAATGAATCTTGCTTCCATCTAAGCTTCTAAGCCAATCATGGGCACACAATGACCTACAATCTAATGAGAGGTTCTAGGAAATCTGCAAGACGCAGTGGAAGATTTCTTTGCTCCTGCCATTTTTTTTTCCCATGAGAGGAAAGCCAAAAGAACCACAAAGACCTGACAGAATCATGATGCTGAATAAACTGATCCTGGGACAGCCCAACGCCTGAAGTGCTTGTTCAGTGATAACGCACGTCCTTGTTGGTTGAACAGATTTTTGCTAGATTTTCTGTTACTTGTAGCCAAGAGCATTAAGGACAGAACCTCTGATCCAGAGTAGCTGATTAAAAGGCTGAGTAGGGATCTATGTTGCCAGGAGCAACCTGGGGGTTACACTAATCTGACTGTCCCTCTCAGGAATTTGAACTGAGACATATACAGGGAATGAGGAAATGTACAATAGGATATCTAAAACTGAAAAGAACACTTGTGAATCCAACAGAAATGGACTGAGTGAGGGTCACGGTAGGGCCCTAAAATGGAGAATCCACAAAAGCCAAAAACAGCCAGTGCCTTCAAGTTACTGTAACATCACAATGGTCTTCTAGTCCTTATGTTCATGTGGCCTGACTGCTCCAGTTCCTGCTCTCTCAGAGCTGTGGCCACTTATCTTTTCTTGGGTCACAATCAAATTATTCTTAGAGCTTGACCAGAATGGGGTCCCTACCTTTTCAGTTAGGTAAAGGATGAGGTCATCTAATGAGAATTACTCAAGCCTCATTCACCACTTTACTCTTTGACCTTATCTCCCTATAAGGAGCAAGGTCATGAATGTCAGGCACTGAGTAGGGTTAACTCAGCCAGTAAATAGGCCTGGGGCTTTACATGAAAGGAAGGCTGGTTGTCATTCCTAGATGAGTACGTCACTGGTTCTGCCGGTCTTCCTATAGCCTCATGGAAAGCCTATGAAACTGTCCAATGGTTGACTTTATAAGGTAGTCTCTCTACTACTAATAGCAATGTTACCGCATGCTGCAACTAATGTAGTAAGGATTAAATGCTACAAAATACACACAAATAGATTTCCAATAACTTGAAAGTGTGTATAAAATTCAGACTAAAATCATTCCTGAAAAAGAAATATGATTATTTTTCATAGAGCATAATCTGATACATACATGTATGATGGTACATTTTTATTATTCACTTTAAACTTCACATGTACATTGTATGCTAATTATACTGGAATTAAAATTAAAAAGTAAGGGGAGCCTGAGTGGGTCAGTCAGTTAAGCATCTGACTCTTCGACTCAGGTCATGATCTCATGGTTCGTGAAATCAAGCCCTGCATCAGGCTCTGCACGGACAGTGTAGAGCCTGCTTGGGATTTTCTCTCTCCCTCTCTCTCTGCCCCTCCCCCACTCTCTCTCTCAAATATAAACATTAAAGAAATAAAAAAATAAATTTCACAAATAACACATCCTTATTATAAAAATCTGAAACATTACAGATGGAGTTAGTACCTCCAATTTTTGCGCTCTTCTCTAGGAAAGATCAGAAGGACTATTTCAAATTCCAGACATTTCTATGCATGAATTTATGCATATACTTACAAAAAATATTGAATTTTTAAAATGTTTATTTATTTTTGAGAGAGAGAGGGAGAGAGAGAATCCTAAGCAGGCTCTGCACTGTCAGCACAGAGTCAGACGAGCGGCTTGAACTCAAGAACCATAAGATCAGTTGACCTGAGCTGAAATCAAGCATTAGGAGCTTAAATAAGCTGCCCATTTATCCCAGAAAATATTTAATTAAAAAAAAAAACATAAATAGTATCACACTGTGTTGCTTTCAATGTCACTTGTTTTTTTTTTCTTCCCCCTGAGAGGTCTACCAGCGAAGTATATACAGATCAATTTTACTGTTTTTATTTTTATTTTATTTATTTATTTATTTTTTTAAAATGTTTTATTTATTTCTAGGAGAGAGAGAGAGAGAGAAACAGCGTGAACAGGGGAGGGTCAGAGAGAGAGGGAGTCACAGACTCTGAAACAGGCTCCAGGCTCCGAGCTGGCAGTCAGCACAGAGCCCGACGCGGGGCTCGAACCCACGAACTGCGAGATCATGACCTAAGCGAAAGTCAGACGCTTAACCGACTAAGCCACCCAGGCGCCCCTGTTTTTATTTTTTTAATGCATATTTTTACTGCATTTTTTATTGCAATCTACATGTTCCAAACTTACTCTTACACCAATGGACAGTAGGTTATTTCTAATATTTTGCCTTAACAAACAATACTGTAATAACTTTTTCACATGACTTTTTGTGTACCTGTTTGAGCATATCTTTAGAGTAAATATCAGGAAATTGAATTGCTTGGTAATAGGGAAGCATATTTTTAATTTAATGGAGTTGGTATTTTTTTTAATGTTTTCTTTTACATTTGTTGAAGAATCATTTCCTGGAGAAAACACTTAAATTGCACCCATAAAAAAAAGAGATATTAATGAACTAAATCATACCAATAACAAGTGTATCAGTAACTACTAGTCAATCAAAAAGCAAACTGTTAAGCGCACAAGACAACAACACAACAGTTAAACAACTGAGGTCATACTTCACAAGTACAGGACTTGAGCAGCTATGGACAAATAACTGAAGTAAAGGGGCCACTTTGGAAACCTTCAGCACACAGGAAGGAGCTGGTTAACTTTGAGGTATTGAGCAATGTCTCCAAGGCTTTTAAGCAATGTCTTTTGTTCAAGTTCCCTTCTCCACTATTTGTGTAGAACTGATCAACTGTAGTAAAAACTCAAAAACAAGTCCATCTATAACCAGCTCATGCTTTGCACTTCTCCTAGAGCCTGTCTGATTCTTTTAAGCATGGTCTCAGATACACAGCACCTGAGGAGCCACTGACTCCCAGACAACAGCCACTGACTGCCCACTCACCATGTCACTTACCAGCAAGCCTCCCAAGGCCACCATTGCCAAGCCCGGCATCTTCTTCAATTTCTTCTAGCTCCTCCATATCCAATCCAAGCTAGTGATGAAAGGAAAACACACGGGATACAGATACAAATGCAGGCCATTTCAGAAAGCACAGTCACTTCCTCAAGCTCTGGGTGGGGCATCCCGGGGCATCCATGTACTCAAGTTTGTCGGCACCCTCACAGAGTATTCGGGCATCGGATGCCCACTGCAGATGCTGGCGGCTGCAGACGCACACCACACAAGATACCACCGAAGACGGCACCCAGGAAGGCAAAGCAGCAGCGTGGGAAGGAGTGGAGGGCTCCAAATGTCCATCACTGGCTCTATTACTTCTTAGCTATCTGACTCTGAACAGAGTAACTCTCTTCATACTTCTCTTATTTAGAAAGTGAAGATGGAGAGCCTGGGTGGCTCGGTTAATGAAGTGTCCAACTTTTGATTTTGACTTAGGTCATGATCTCGGGGTGCCTGAGATGAAGAGCCATGTTGGGCTCCGCACTGAGCACGGAGCCTGCTTGGGATTCTCTCTCCCCCTCTCTCTGCCCCTCCCCATCTCATGAAGACACATTCTCTCTCACACAATAAATACACATTCAAAAAAAAAAAAGGAAAACAATAACTGCATTTAGGGCTGCCATGAATTAAATGAGATTATGCAAACAAAGCATTTAGAATTACCCTGAACAGATATTTCTCAATAAATGTTAGCTACCACTCTTTCTGTATGTGTTCAGACTTTCTGGGAGGAACTAAAGTTCATCTTTTCATGACCATAACGTATTTACTCAGTAGGGTCAATGGTTGTTAACCCAAAACCAGTTACTGAGTCACTGCTCAGGAGACCTGGGGTCAGATCGCAGTCAGGGAAACAGCCCTGTGGGCCAGCTGGATACGGGCTAAAATCCTCTTCTTGTTTCTGTGGTGGCTAAGGGACTATGCGAGACCAATGAGCATCTGTGACGCTGGTGACAGATGCAACTGCTTCCCAACAGGCTCCCTGCCCCAGAGTGTTTGGCGTGCACAGCCAGAGGCCACTGTCACCAGCATGGGCCATCTCAGAATTGTGCAGCGCTGGAGGTGACTTTGGACTCCGTCTTACAATGAGGAAACTGATGGCTAGATAAATTAAATGACCTCTTCTATGTTGACTAGATAGTAATCTAGCCCATGCTTGGCTAATAATGGTTTCTTGTGAAAAGGACTGTATTCTTAGCTGACAATGAGGCGATCCACAAAACCGGATATTATTTAAACTGGAAACATAATTTACATATTTACAAACACACATACAAATTATAAGCTGCTTGAAGTCGATGCCCCGGTTTTCATGGAGCCACTTCCTTGGATCCCCACCTTTACCCCAAAAGTGACTTTCTCACACAAAGCTCGATAACAAAATCTTCTGAGAATTCAAGAATGGCTTTGCCTCTGTTTATTGCTGAAGAGGCTTTCAAATTTGCTCCCTGGTGGCTAGAGTTTACTGGGGTCCTTGTGTAAGCTGACAACACAACGGTTAAGCAACTTACGTAATAACCACACAAATACGTGACTTGAGTAGCTCTGAACAAATAACAGTGAAATAAAGGAGAGGCCACTTTGGGAAAAAAAACCTTTCAGTGCTAATGCTAACACTCAGAAGGTTTTCAAATCTAAAAATGTAAGTCTAAAGTAGGCTGTAAACCTTCAGTAGGTGGACGGGTTACTTTACCCACCTGCTTATATGGTAGGGCGGGGATGTATGTTATTTTCACCTGCTCTCAGGGGAAGCAAAGAAAGGGAAACACAGGGGGAGCTGCAATGATTCTTTCCTGGAAAACACCTCTCCCACATGAAGGAAAACAGTCCTTGGTGACAGCAGCTGGTCACGTGAGACAATCCCATGCTAAGAAAAGGAGTGGTTGGAACAGTCTCTCATTTAGAATGTGTCTCTGCAAACACACATTTCTCCTTTCAGTCACATGAAAAGGATTAAAAACTTTGTTTTTTGGCATGGAGATCCCTGAGGCTCAGGGGAGAAACAGTTAAATACATTCATGGAAACAAATTAGCATATTGAGTTTCAGACCTCAAGCTCCTCATTTAAGGAGGAAGTGTATTTTACTTCCCATTAGGCAATAAAGCAAGTATGCTGATGTAATTTTAAAAACCTGTTATTTATACATGTTGCCTTGATGTATGAGTAATAGGCAAACTTTGATCATTTTAAAAAGTACATAGGAGGGGCTCAGTGGGTGGAGCATATGACTCTTGATCTCGGGGTTGTGAGTTTGAGTCCCACAGTGGGTACAGAGATTACTCAAAAATAAATTCTTTAAAAAGAAAAGTAGATGGGAGCCCAAAGTAAAACTCATGATTCTGATAGCAGGGGCTCAGGTACTTTCACAAGGCTGTTCAGATGCTGATTCCTAACATGTAATTTGCTGGGGAAATGTGTCAAAAACTGATTGCAAAAGAAAATTCTCATGAGGCAAAACCAGTTCTCCAACTTTGTTTCTCTTAAACCAGAGATCTCCACTAGTTTATATTTCTATTTGTTTTGTTTTTTTTTTTTTTTTTTACAAATTATATTTCTATTTGTAATAGCCACAGATAGAGAAGCAACTTTTCACTTTTTTTTTTTTTTTTTGGTGCTATGCTCCCAAGTTTCCTGAACTGAACTTGAAATTTAAGGAGAGAAGGAAAGATATATGGGGACAAGGTACCTGATAAATGGCCTCGTCACAGGCATTTTGCAGGCCAAGGTTGATCATGGTGTTCTGTAATGTTCGGCCCATGTAAAATTCCAAAGAGAGGTAATAAACCCTCTGAAAACAAAGAGAGGTCACGTTAATGCTAGAAGGCCAACCTAACTTATCAAAGTAAAAGCACAACTGGTCACCAATAAGAAACAAACAGACAAGACTACTTTAATACAGATTCAAATGAGACTCTTATAGATGTATGAAGTGCTACATAAAAGCATTATTGCCAACTGGCTTTGAGAAAAACCATTTTATACCCTATTTTTGGCAAAGTCGTTTTTATCCCCTGGGAGAAAAAAGCAAATTCATCCAACTAATTAGATTCAATGTGTGTGTGTGTGTGTGTGTGTGTGTGTGTGTGTGTATGTGTTTTCTTCCTGTTCATAAGCCTCATGAATTAAGTTATGTTTTGAACATAGCTCATCAGTCATTTGCAAAATACTTATAGGATGAGAGTCAGGTGGGGTTGACTGTGATCATCTCAATTTATCCAAGAAACATAAAGATTAACTCCTTCAAGATATACCCAATGGCTAAAATAGAGCACTTTGATCACTGCAAGTAGTATTATAATTATTTTAGGATAAATTTATTCTTGAAAGACTATGATCTGGCAACAACAAACGATTACCTAAGGTTTATTGGGTTTTTTTCTTGATGAGATTGAAAATTTCTCTATCGACTTAGAAACTCTTTGCCTTTGACAGAAAGCCAGGTAAATACTATTTGAGTTGAAAGTGAAAGGTACAAAGGTTAGAGTTGCCCGAAACCTTTCAAAATACAAGTGCAATTTACTAATTAAAAAAAGGAAGATCAGTGAATAACTGCATCATCCTCTTCTATGATGCCTCACTTTCCACATCAGTTCCCCTTTTCTGCCAAACACATAACAACACACATCTATAAATGCATCAATGTAAAGTCACTTCAAATTTTAGGGATTCTGTCATTTCCAGATAGGAAGAACCAAAAAAGAAAAGTATTTGGTCAACTCGAAAATATAAAAAGAATATAGTTCAATATAACAGACGTTTATTATAATATATAACTCATTAGTTACACACATATATTTAAAATAAAATACTATATGAAAATGTCAACTTAGAAATTTCACTTTTTACCACTTTTGTTTAATGAAACAATTGACTTTTAACTGTTCCCATGGATAGTCAACATCCATATCTTAGTGGGTCATAGAATACTATTTTCCAGAGCATAGCATCATTATTTTTATCTAAGTTGTTTGAATATCTACAAAGCTGTCATTAGGGCCCTCCTCAGTTTATTAGATGTCTCTCTGTGAGCCGAGAAAAGTGATCTTTCCTGAGGCAGACACAGGCCAAAGAGGTGCATGGAGCCACTCACCCTCACGGGCTTGTTTTGTTTTTTAATTTTTAAATATTTATTTATTTTTGAAAGAGAGAGGGGGAGAGAGACAGAGCATGAGCAGGGGAGGGACAGAGAAGGAGACACAGATTCTGAAGCAGGCTCCTGGCCCCAAGCTGTCAGCCCAGAGCCCAATGTGGGGCTGAAACTTGTAAGCTGTGAGACCATGACCTGAGCCGAAGTAAGACGCTAAACCGACTGAGTCACTCAGGTGTCCTGCACGGATGTACCCTGTTATATGAGGCTGCCGCATCACAGGAAAGAATATCTCAAGCCACAAATATCATTTACATAACATCAGGGCAGTTTTTCCCATTCTTCCCTGTTTATTCATCATCTTGATAATAAAACCACTATGCATTACTGCTTTTAATGTTTCAGTGATGTATAAAAAGATTGTTTGTAAACAGAATATATATATCCAACATGTGCAATTGTGAGGTCACACCTGCAGAGGACTACATGTGTCACTTTTTTGCTTTCCTTTTAATGATTCCAAATTAGCCTGGACTTAAGACATTTAAAGACATTTCAAGGTCTTCCTAAAAAAACGTTGTTTAAAGTAACTGATAAGGCACCTCATTGTATGACAGACTTCACAAGCACATGAATTTAAAGTGATTTTCTGTTTTCTCATAAATAATTTTTGGGGAGGAAGAACTTCATCTCATATTTGGGGATATATGAGACCTTAAAAAAACTGATCTCCCCCATCCTCTTAGGGGTCTCTGAACACTTAAAAGATACTCCTGGTAGTAAAATATCTGAACATCTCCAACACACCTTATAAGCTGTGCACATGCACTATTACTCATATTTTATGTATATTTTCTATAAAGTGGACATTTTCAAAAGGTTTATAAAGATAAAAAAGAAGACATACTAACATTTAAAATATAATGTTACTTTTATTCCTAGCATCAGAGGATCCGGGTACTTCTGGGAAGACATACGAACAGGTGGCAACACAAGTGACTTGCAGGATAGGTCAGAGTCGAGCATGGAGACACGTCGCGGGAAGGGCATCCCACATGACAGGTGCACTGTGGGTAGAGGCCCAGAAGGGGGGAGTTCAGGGCAGGGACAGGGACAGCAGATTGGCTTGGTGGGAGAACAAGGTTAAGTCCAGGAGGGTAATGGGAGATAGGATACGAGAAACAGACAGGTTCATCCGGACAGAGAAGAGCCTTAAGTGCATGACTGGTGCCATGATACCTGAAGAGAGGACAACATGTGTTCCTTTTAGGAAGCTTAACTGGACTACAGCACACAGAGCAAGATGGGATTGCATACCCACGGGCCTCCAGGAGCCAGGCAGAGAAAACAAGTGTGTAACAAAAGTCGCATGAAACAATGTGGAGTCCTGGGCCAAGAACTAGGGTGCATGTGTCTTGCTCGAAGGCACTGAAATTTAACTGCTTATAGGTGTCTCGCTGGCCAAACAAAACACAGTGGCTAGCGGTATTCATCCACACGTGCCAACTTTACCACTTGGAAGTCTACTTCACACACCAGGAACCTGGGCCTTAAGTGTACAAAAGGGAGAATTCAGGGGGGTGGGTACCTCCAAGAGGACCCACAGGAATCAGCATAATTTGGTGACGTGTTGAATGCAGAATCCAGGAGGATATCAAAGGCGAGGCTACAGTTTTGTGTCTGGGTGACTGCCTGGATGGCAACGCCATTAAAGTTAGAAACAGAAGATAGGCCAGGAGTGGGGGGGATGATGATGTGATTTTGAGGAAATAGGGAGAGATCTAGGTATGTATGTTCACGGAGCACTCAGAAATGTAGTAATGAAGTGTGAAAAGGAATTCAAGCTAGTGGTCCAGATTTGGGATTCATCTGCACGGTTCCCAGAAGGCAGGGGAGATGGGAGGGAAGCCTGGACACACTTACTGCCTCCACTCTCTGCTCTAATGAGGGCAGGGACCGCCTGTTTAGGGGAACAACTGTCACAGAGGAGATACTTTATTGTTTTTGTTTATTTTACTTAAAAACTTTTTAATGATTTATTTCTGAGAGAGAGAGAGAGAGTGTGTGTGAGCAAGGAAGGGTCAGAGAGAGATGGAGATACAGAATCTGAAGCAGGCTCCAGGCTCTGAGCTGTCAGCACAGAGCCCGATGCGGGGCTCAAACCCACGAACCATGAGATCATGACCTGAGCTGAAGTCAGATGCTTAACCAACTGAGCCACCCAGGCACCCCAGTTTATTTTATTTTAGAGAGACAGAGAGCAAGCATGAGTCGGGAAGAGTGGCAAAGGAAGGAAGGAAGGGAGGGAGGAAGAGAGCAAGAGAGCAAGAGCAAGAGTCTTAAGCAGGCTCCCTGTTTAGCACAGAGCCTGACAAGGAGCTTGATACCATAACCCTGGGATCATGACCTGAACCAAAATCAAGTCAGATGCTCTGTCAACTGAGCCACCCAGGCGTCTCTGAGGAGACAGTTTATTAACATGCATGGAATGAGCCTTGTTTGCTGTTGTATCCCCAGGGTATCACTATCAGAATATCCGGTTTATACCTGCACTTAAGTAGGAAAGTGCTGTCCAGTGAAGAAACTAGTCAGAGGACAGAACAATAAAGTACCAGATAAGGCCAGTGGAGGAGAAACATACAAGGTCAGTGTATTCTACGGTGCTAAAGGCTATGGAGGTGTGTGTGGGGTGGGGGTGAGGTTCTAAACTATGGCTCCTTGTCTCACTCTCCAGCTTAAAAACTTAAAAAAGTGTTTTTAATGGGAAGTCCCAAGCTGCAGTCCCTTCTATGCAAATAAAAAGATACAATATATATAAGTATACAAAGTGCTTTCTAAGATTATATTTTAGCGGTTGCCACCTTTGAGTAGAGGCGTTGGCTTTGGGGCATAGAAGCATTGCTTTGTTACAGCTGCAGTTTCTTACTAGGAGAATTTACTTTCTTTTGCTCATGGGTTCTCTGGACTAATCTTTCTTTTCACGCCTTTACATATTGAGAATAGTCCTAATAAATGTTGCTACGCATTTCCCACTGCCACCTGGATATATTCCTCTTACATCCTTTCCAATATGCCTCCAGCCAGTTTTTCCAGTTTCCCCTCCCAATGCATACTCACACCCACCTCGCTATGCACAACACAACACCTCTCCCTGCGAGGTCCCTTCCAACCTTCCCACCCGACCTTCCTTAGACTGGCCAGGTAAAAACAGTGTCCCTCTGAGCGCCCCAAACCTCCCCCATAGACCCCCGCATTCCAGCCCCCGAGCTAGCTGGCCTAGTCTGTGAACACCAGCAGCTCCTGGGGTAGGTCTCAGAGTCCGGGGCACGTCTCGGCCCCTCGCCTCCAGCCCGCGGGAAACAAGGAAGTGCAGGAGCCCCACACTCCACTCCTCGGAACTGGGGAGAGCGAGCGAGCAGGGCTCTGACTGCGGGGGGGGGGGGCACCTCTGTCCCTCCCTCTCCACCTTCCCCAGGCCCGATGAGAAGCCCGGGTCACCCACGCATCCCCCAATCTAGCCCCTCCAAAGGCTCTAGAGGCAGTGAGGCACCTTCCTTCAACTCTTCTTTTCTGCCTCCTCTCCACGCCCCCCACTCTCCCAGTTCACCTTCCCCTTTCACCGCCTATTTGTCTCCCCTCCCTCCCTAAACATTAAACGTAGCCAAGGCAGCTCTTTTGTCCATTTTGTTCAGGGCTGAATGGCTTAGAACTGTGCCTGGCGGACAGACAGGAGGCGCCCGAGACCTCCTATTAAACGCAGATGAGCAGACTTTCCAAAAAAGTTAGTGAAATAAGCGGACAGGCGAGGGTGACCTGGGCGTTCGCCCACCGGGCGGTCCCCGGAACCCATGGACGCGGCGGCTCGGGTAGGGCTGGTGCCCGGCGCCGCCGAGCCCAGGTGGGGTGCTGGCGGAGTGGCGCAGTGCCGTCCCCGGCCACCCGAACACGTCAAGCGCGGACTTCGGGGGAGGGTCGCTCCGGGGGCTCCTCCCGCCTGGCCGGTACCTTAGGGCACTTCTCGTAGTAGTACTGCTGCGTGCGGATCCAGCGCCCCACCAGGTGGTCGCGCACCGTGTGCGCCAGCGCGAAGAAGTAGTCGCGGGGGGTGGCCACGTTGCGGTCCTTGACCAGCGTGAAGTGCAGGTGCCGGTTGAAGCCCTTCTTCAGCTCGGCCACGTTCTCCACGCCCACGATGCCGCGGATACTGATCTGCCGCCGCTTCTCTTGGTCCGTCAGGGGCTTGGCCATGGCGGCGGCGGCGGAGGCAGCGCAGCTAGCGGGACGAGCGGCCCGGGCGCCGGAGGCAGGACTGGGGCGGAGCGGGCTCCGCGCCGCGCGCCGCCGCTTTTGGGTCGGAGGGACGTTCGGGGTCCGCCCCTGGGCGCGGCGCTGCCCAGGCCCGGCCCGCCGGCCGCAGGGCGGAAGGAGGACCCGGCCCGCCCCGGACTCCGCGGCAGCCGCGTCGGGGGCGTCGGGGGCGTCGGGGGCGTCCAGGGCGTCGGGGGCGGGGCGCGCGCGGGACCCCTGCCGGCCGCAGTGTGCGCGTCGGCGCAGCCGGCCTGGGGCAGGGGCCGGGGGCGGGGCCGGGGAGGCCGGGGGCGGGGTCGGGAGGCGGGGCTGGGGGTCGGGGGGGCCTGAGGCCGGGGGTCGGGGGAGGCCGGGGGTCGGGGGAGGCCGGGGCCGGGGACCTGGGGCGGTCGGGGGCCGGGAGGAGGGGACCTGGGGAGGGCAGGGGGGCCGGGGGCCGCGGCTGGGCTGGGCCCTCACCTCAGTCACGTAGCCGCTCAGCCGCTCGCTTCTGAACCTGCAAATCCGGGAACGCGCTGGAGGTGCTCGGCCTTAGGAGGACGTCTGTGTGTGAAAGCACGTTGTGGGCAAACTTTTTGTCTTACAGATGTTTACCTGCCGTGTCATTACTATTATTTCCCACGTGGAAGAGGTGCCACCGTGAGCATCTGAAGGGATCAGCACGCCGTTACTTCAGCTGCCCCGTCCTTCTCCTCAGTCCTTGGCATTGCCCCGTCTTGGATCCCAGACCTCAGAAGGAAATCCCGGGGTGCTTTTTTTTTTTTTTGCTTTCAGCTATTTTTTGAGGACTCGGGGACCTGAAGCACCCTACTGCTCATCTGTAGAGACAGCTTAGTAGGAACCACAAAGTCGTGCGTTGGACCTTTGGGCTGATGAGGCGGCAGGAGTTTTTACGTTAGGCCTATTGTTTGAATTAGCTTTTACTTTTTTACTTTTTTATTTGATTTTTTATTTCTGAGAGAGTGAGCATGAGTGGGGGAAGGCAGGAAGAGAGAGGGAGACCCAGAATCTGAAGGAGGCTCCAGGCTCCTAACTGTCAGCACAGAGCCTGAGGGCTGGGCTGGAACTCCGGAACCAGGAGATCATGACCCAAGCTGAAGTCAGTTGCTGAAACCACAGAGCCACCCAGACACTCCCGAATTACCTTTTAAAGGAAGCTAGGGGTGGAATAGGGAGAAAAGAGAAGGGTGTATGTGTGGAAAGTGAAGGGATGACTCACTGAGCCAGTTGTCTTGTCTACGTGAAACAAAGCAGTCTGTGTTAATCTGCAGTACAGGCCAATCTTTGCACACCGTTTATCCCCAGCTTGGGTGGTATTTATTTGTGTGTGTGTGTGTGTGTGTGTGTGTGTGTGTGTAAGCCTCGGCAAAGGCAAACACGTGCTGTTCTAGGCTGTCCTCAGAGGCTTTTGCTTCCTCAACAAAGGGTAATATTAATCTATTAGTCTCTATTAGAAACAGTCCTTTGCCAGAACTGCCAGCCTTGCCAGCAATGACTTGTGCTATTCCTGCTTCTCAACTGCCAATCCCCTGTGGGCACTATGATGAAACGGCACTTTCGAACACCTGAGCAAACTGTCCAGACCTCACAGGACAAGTATAAGTCGTCCATTGTCTGAAAAGAACCTTGGGAAAGTGAATTAGTCCATGTCTTCAGAGAAGCAGATGCTAAGACATGATTAAACATGTAAAGATTTTATCGGGGCAAATGCCTGTGGGAGGGCAAACGTCGATGGAGCCAAGGTAGCCTGGGAGAATATCAGACTGTGAGGCGAGTTTGATCCCCTTCCCTCCAGTGAAGGAAAGAGGGAGGGGAAAATGGGAGAGGACATTCCAGGCTGCCCTGCAGTCCTAGGAAGAACCAGCAAAGCCACAGGGCTGTTCTGTAGCCAGTCAACTGTCAGAGGTGTCCCCGTGCTCTCTGAGTCATGGGTGGGAGCCTGTCCCAGAGGCGTGGCCCCTGTACAACCACAGTGAGGGTGTCTGGGCTGTCTGGGGCCATTGCTCAGTTATGTTCCCTGCAGGGGGAGCTCTGTAGGGTCCGTTCTGGGGACCACCACACAAAGATTTTTAGATAAACAAAAATTAACAGTGAGTGTGTTTCAAAGTGGAGCTGATTGTGTCGGCATCCCACGTTTGGAGTCATCAGAACTGCAGCTGGTGTTTCCGGAGGCCCCTGGCTAGACGCTTAATGTACATTCCGTCATTTAATCCTCTCACCTGCTCTGTGGGCAAGTTGTAGCTTTCTTCCCATTTTACAGATGAGGAAACTGAGGCTCAGAAAAGGCAAGGAGCTTGCTCAAAATCACTTAAGTAAGGGGCTGAAGAGGTTTTCAGTTCTTTGCATGTTGTTTTCCCTCTGCTGAGACAGGGTTTGGGGTCTGTTTTGCATACCTGAGTTCTGACTGCCCCTCAACTGACCTACTTACCCCATCCACTTGGTGTACTTGGTACTGTTCTCTGGACTTTTGACCCACTTCTAATCAGTTTTGAAATCCAGGGATATGTCAGAAGTCCAAAGTGGCCCCACAACAGGTCGCTTGCACTCTGGGGATGGGCAGTACAAAAGGTGAGCTGAGGTTCGTGTTCTCTGAGTGTATTTAAGTACATTCCACTCAGTATATTTAATGGATCCGTGTGTCAACCAAAGTTACTGCCTAGGCTCTGCTGTTTTAAATATTTAGTAAGATGACTGAGAGCCCAGATATATTATACTAGTGAATTCCCTTAGAATCTGTAGACTGCATGACTGATTGAATTGCCATCTCTGTAATTGGCTGTGACTGTGACCATTCACTTGTTACCTGAATATATTTGGCTTATCTTGAAGCGAGTGAATGTTTCTGGCACTTTCAGGTCCTGTCATATTTGATTTGCTCATTAATAGGGTAGTTTGGCTTGTTAGGTGTGGTCCAGCGGGAGTTCCCGAAAAGCCGGAAATATTTAACAACCTGTCTACTCCCCATCCATCAAATCACTGATGGTCTTAATATGCCTGGTGTGGAATATGCTGATACTAGAGAATCACTTTGTGGCCTCAATTTTGACTTCTGCCAAATCAGACTAAAGCTCTCTGTCCTGTTTACTCCACAAGATGGCTAAGCTCAAAAAAGGTATGGATGGAGAGATTCTAGGCTATGTTAAATGCATTCTTAAGATGTGAACTTTGGGTTTGGGATTATGTTTGGAAACATCACTATTTTTTAAATTTAAAAAAATATATATTATTGAGAGACACACACAGAATAGGAGTAGGGGAGGGGCAGAGAGAAAGAGGGAGACACAGAATCTGAAGCAGGCTCCAGGCTCTGAGCTGTCAGCACAGAGCCCAAGGCGGGACTTGAACTCATGAACTGTGAGATCATGACCTGAGCCAGAGTCAGACACTTAACTGACTGAGATACCCAGGCGCCCCAATATTCGTCAATATTTTAATTTTCTCCTGGTAGTTTGCCTTTTCCCCATCTTCCTTGAGGAGCTGCTCTAGCACTTGTACTTATAAGCTCTGAGGAAAGACATGAGCCTTACTGGTTTGGGGGATGCATGAAGAGTAAGGGATGAGGGCTGAGGAGACTGGGGCAGGAGCGAGAAGATGACAGATCAGGTATGGGGGGAATAGAGATGTCACTGATCTTGCAGCAAGGAGCCTGGATGGAGCCTGCTTCAGATTCTGGGGAGGCAGCAGAAAACCCAGGTAGCCTGAGTCTATGAAAGCTGCCTGGGATGTTGCCCTGCTTTCTTGGAAGCTCCAGGGAGGTATCAGGGCCCCAGGGAGGGTGTGGCTGCTTGGAGGCTTTGGGCAGTCAGGGCTTGGACACATTCAAAAAGACTCTCCATGGGGCGCCTGGGTGGCTTAGTCGGTTAAGCGTCAGACTTTCGCTTAGGTCATCATCTCGCGGTTCGTGGGTTCGAGCCCCGCGTCGGGCTCTGTGCTGACTGCCAGCTCAGAGCCTGGAGCCTGTTTCAGTCTGTGACTCCCTCTCTCTCTGACCCTCCCCTGCTCACACTGTCTCTCTCTCTCTCCTAGAAATAAATAAAAATATTAAAAAAAACAAAAAAAACAAAAAAACCAAAAAGACTCTCCACCCCCAAGGAGCCATTGGCTGAAGACCTGTGCGAAGCTGGCTCAGAGAATACCAAGGGGGGAGATGTCAAAGCCCAAGGCTTCCATCCTCACCACCCCCACCCCCCTTCCACTGGTGCCTTGATCTCCAAGTGAATGGACCAATTGACTGAGATCACATTTTCCCCCTTCCTGGAGAAATGAAGGCTCAAATTAGAAATTAAGCTGATAGATGAAAAATAAAGCTGCATTTCCTGTACACTTGAGTTTATATACTGCTTGTGTTTGCTTTAACCTCTGGTATTATTACTCATGCAACAATCCATGTTTCAGAAAAAGCTTTCCCTTGTGATGGGAATGAACGAGAAAATGAATTCTGAGAAAATTTTGCAAAGAGATATGAACAAATCCTGACAAATGAAGGGAAGTGAGAAGTGTGCTAAGCACAGAGTTTCAGCAGATAATCATGATGCAACATGCCCCGGGGCCAGCATCCAGGAACTTTGGCTCAGGCCCTTTGTCATGCAGGCACCTAAGTGAGCTCATGTTTTGACTTACCTTTGTGTGTGATTGATTAATTGTAAGCATTAACCATATAACACATAGACCATAAGACACTGTGGTTCCCTGAAAGCCCAGTGCTTCTCCTGCACAACTATTATTGGGTTTTAGAATTTTCTTTCTTTAGGGAGTAGATCTGAGGAATCAGCAACACCAGGTTCTCAAATGCCAGATACTTGAACATTTCTGAGTTGTATAATTGCCAACCTTTAAAGCTCTATCAATAAGGTATTTAGATACTGAGGGTTTAAAACCTATAACACAGAAGAAAATAGCTTCCTTTTCACTTACTATTTTAAAGGATGGGGCCTTGGGGTTGGGATGATATATTGAAAGCTGTTCTCATATACAAATGCAGGGCTTTTCTTTCTGCATTTCTTGTCGATGGATTATAGCTCATAAAGCATAGTTTTGCATAACATAATCTATCTCTGTTTTTCAAATTCAGTATTTCTAATTTATTGATTTATTAGAGATATTTGTTAAGTGCCTACTATGGGCTGAGCACTTGAGATACATCAGTGAACCAAACTGACTATAGAGTAGCCAGAAACATTGTTTCCTCAGTACACATGCCTTCCTCTCTTGATCTCACTCCTCACCCCTTTATATTTAATTATAAGTCTGTGTACTTATTGTGGGAGTGGTCATTGTACAACTTGACCCAGGTTGTACAACATGATCACAGGACTCCCTTATGGTCATGTCCCAGGTGAAAGAAGGACCTGGAAGTATTGGCCAACTTGGAAAGTTATCAGTAATCATCAAATGAGCACCCACTGTATACAGGGTGTCATGTTCACTGCTAATGGTACAAAAAACACAGGCCATGGTCTCTGCCTTGCCAAGAACTTTTAAGCTCTGTTTAGGTACGAGACTCACGTGAAAATACAAGGCAGAACATACGCTAAAGGGGGAAAAAGAAGACAATTAGCCCAGATCTTTAGTGCTATCTAAGTTCACAGGAAGGAAAGAACAACTTTGCTCGGTCTTGAAGTCAAATGACAGCAGCTGTTTCTCTTTCTTCCTGGAAGTTCTATCTCCTCCTCCACCCTCTTGAATAGTATGTTAGTTATGGGATCATAATACACTTCCAGTTTAAGATGAAAACGTGAAATTTCACTTCACTCATAATTTTCATGACAAGCCATCTTTTATGGTTTTGAGGATAAGATTTTAGTGTGAGAACTGCAGAGACAGGCTCACACCAGCAGGTGGAGGAATGTGCCATTTGAACTTGACATCTCAGGTTATCTGTTGGTTCTGCAAAGGTTGAGATGGCAATTCTAATCACTGCTTTAGTTCTCTTTCTTTGTTCCAGATATTTATTCACCAAGATTCTCTGAAAAAATACCCATATTCTGAGGAAGATAAATCAAAATGGATGATTTTCATCACTGTGGTCAGAGCATTAAGTAGATAGCAATTTGTCCCTTTCAAAATCTTACATGTAAAATATCAAAATCTAAGGAAACAATTTATTCTGAGATACAATATTGGAAAAGTCTTAAAATTAAAAAAAAAACATGGGATCTTAACATTCTTTTTTTTTTTTTTTAATGTTTGTATATTTTTGAGAGGGAGACACAGAATCTGAAGCAGGCTCCAGGCTCTGAGCTGTCAGCACAGAGCCTGATGCAGGACTTGAACCCATGAACCGCAAGATCATGACCTGAACTGAAGTCAGACACTTAACTGACTGAGCCAACCAGGCACCCCAGAACTTAACATCCTTATGCTACATTTATTTTTTTTTTAATTTTTAAATATTTTATTTCTGAGAGAGAGAGGGAAAGCAGGGGAGGGTCAGAGAGAGAGGGAGACACAGAATCCGAAACAGGCTCCAGGCTCTGAGCTAGCTGTCAGCACAGAGCCAGACGCGAGGCTTGAACTCACGAACCGTGAGATCATGACCTGAGCCAAAGTCAGACGCCCAACCGACTGAGCCACCCAGGCGCCCCTCTTATGCTACATTTCCAACACACTTAAGCTGGGTGTGCTAGTGGGCTCTCCAGTCAACTATGAGTTTACAGGATTAGAATGGCAGAGTAGAGGGGTCTTCGCAAGAGAGGTTTTCGAGGCTATCTGGGCATGTCTGGACTGATGAAACAGGCCTGAGTGAAGTCAAGTGCCCAGGGGAGGTTGAAGTCATCTGGGAGGAAGTCAAGTCATGCCCATTGTGGGGTTTAGGTGTATATGAGCATGTCTGGCAAGCTGTTGGTGGCTGGTGAGGTCTGAGGAGCTTCCTGGGTAAGAACATACCCTAAGGGCAAAAGGAATCTGGTGCTAAGCTAGCCAGGAGGAAACCTTAGTTGTCAGAGCGGAGCAGTGAGTCTGACTGGGACATTGTATTAATTTCTTGATTGTGTTCCCTAGTCTAGCTACTTAGAAGCATGGGCTTCATTGGGACCTAGAGGGCTATGGTAAAAGCTGAATGAATTTTTGCACTAAGCTTTATACAAAATACCCAGATCCCAGAAACACTGTTTTCTCTTCCAACTTGAACAGGTGAGCCATTCTCTTGCACTTCACTCCTGCACAGCTTGTAGGAGGGTCTGGAAGAACTGCTTGCTCAAGGGGCAGAGGCGTTTGCCAGCAGAATTGGGGGCACATGGAGACACCTTCTGGAGACGTCCAGAAATACAGGACGTGTTATACAGGGGCTGGAGGTCTGGTAGCAAGAACCAGTGACATTTGTGTTGGAGTTAATGGGAGTCCTCTGACTCAGAGGCTTGTAAGAACTGGAGAAATAAGCTTTACAGATATACAATTAGCCAAGCCCTTAGAATGATAAAGCATTTATTAAAAGAACCTTCATAACTATGTCTTTTGTCATTATAAGCTTTTATTTTTTTTGGTAAAACAGTTTCTTGGGTAATATTTTTATAGTAGTAAAACATACGCGGTGAATAAATCTTCAGCTTATATCACAACAAGCTTTTACAAATGAAAAACTTTTGCAAACCCACCTAGATTGATCCACAGAACATTATGAACAGCTTAGAAGCTTCCCCTGGGCATACTTCCATTCTCCCTCCCTAAGGGTAATCACCACCCTGATTTCCAATATTGCAAATTACTTTTGTCTCTTTTTAAAAAAATGTTTGTTTATTTATTTATTTAGTTTATTTATTTTTGACCAGGAAGAAGGTACTTTACTGAAGCGATCAGGAATGTAGGTTTCCTGCCTCTTGCCCAGACTCAGTCCTCTCAGTATAGTCTCATAGGTGGAAAGGACCAGGCCTCTGGGCTCCTCTGGACCACCACCCAGGAGAGGCTGGGCAGTGGTGCGGAAGGGCTGGAAGGGCTCCAGTCCAGGGCAGAGGTTTGGGGCAACAAGGGTGATGGTGGCTGAGGCAGGGGTTGTTGTGGGCCTTCCCCCCAGGTCCGGGGACGGGGAGGTGTGGCTACCAGCCAGATGCTTTTCTTTTTCTTTTTTTTTATAAATATTTTATTTTATTTTTTTTAATTTCTAGGAGAGAGAGAGACAGCATGAGCAGGGGAGGTTCAGAGAGAGAGGGAATCACAGACTGAAACAGGCTCCAGGCTCTGAGCTGGCAGTCAGCACAGAGCCTGACGCGGGGCTCGAACCCACGAGCTGCGAGATCATGACCTAAGTGAAAGTCGGACGCTTAACCGACTAAGCCACCCAGGCGCCCCAGCCAGATGCTTTTCAGTAGGTCAAAGGTTGTTGGGGGGCCCCAGGCTGCCCCAGATGGCGAAGGCAACAAGGGCAAGGTGGGTGGCCAGGGACCTTTTGGTGGTGCCAGGCTCACCCTGTGCATCATGGAAATGCTGGAGGTGTGAGGCATGGTGAAAGTGAGCTCCTTTGTCCTCTGCTGCCTCCTCTGCCTCCCCTCCCCTAGGGCTTGCTCCGGGGTGTTGATCCAGGAGGGTGTCATCCTTGTCTTTCAGGGCCCCCAGGTTTGGTCCCTGGTAAGGGTGGCCAGCAGTCACGGAGCAGTAGGGTAAGGTCAGGCACACAGCCATGGCAGGCCCGTAAGGTGCCCATGATGGGATCCCTGGCCTCTTGCACGAGGTTCCTCCTGGGGAAGACGTGTGGCAGAATCAGCTGGCACTACAGCTCCTCCAGAAGCTGCCCCAAGCCAGAGAGCTCTGGGGGACTGGGTGGGCCTGGCCTGAGCCTCTAGGCACCTGGTTCTCTTTGCCCCTTGACTGGGGAGCTGGGTCTTGGGCCCAGCTTGGGCTTGCGGAGGGCTTGGTGGGGAGTGAAGGGGCGACTGGCTCCAGGGGCCCACTGCTAAGCAGCTGTGCCACATCCAGAGATTTCACCTTATGGTTAAAGAGACCCCGGTGCTCCCAGCTCAGCCAGTCCTGCGTTATGACCACGAGCTTGGGAAGAGTAGGGGCCAAAGACGGATCCTGACTGGTCACAGGAGGATCTTGACGGGCCAACGGCCAGCAGCTGCCCATCAGGTCCTCCTTACGTCCTGCTTGGTCTTCTGACAAAGGGCACAACCAGGTTTTTCAGGCCGCTGGAAAGACCAAGGGCCTGGCCTCCGGGAGTCCATAATGTTCTCTGGGTTTAGGGGAGGAACAGAGGCCACAGATCTGCAAGATGAGTTGGGCGGGAGGGGCACCAGGCTGGCCTTGGCCTTGCAGCAACTCTAATTTCCTTTCTCTTTCTGCACCTTCTTCTGCCCTCATTGCAGGGCGGGTGCTGGATGGTCTCGCCTTCCCGTTCCCAGGTGCCCGGGTGCGCTGGCCGCCGCCCAACCATGAGTGGCCCGCTAAAATGTTTATTTATTTTTGAGAGAGAGTGCACAAGTAGGGAGGGGGCAGAGAGAGAGGGGGACAGGGGATCCTAGGCAGATTCTGTGCAGATAGTCGAGAGCCTGATGGGGGGCTTGAACTCAGGAACTGTGAGATCACGACCTGAGCCAAAGTTGGACACTCAGCCAACAAAGTAGGCACCCCTCCACTTAGCCTCTCTTAAACTTTGTATTAAAGGAATTATACAGAACATCTATATTCTGTTTGACTTGTTTTACTCAATATTATGCCTGCAAGTTTCATTTATGTTCTTGCCAAACTTCATGTTTTCATTCCTATACAATATTCCATTATATGAATGTAGCACAGTTGTATTTATCCATTTTACTGTTGGTGGACACTGGGTTGTGTCCAATTTTTGGTTATTATGAACAATGCTGCCATAAAGATATCAGTACCTGTTTTTCCTGCACACATGCCCTCCTTTCTCCAGATATGATATATACTTTTTGATGGCATTTCCCCCCTTCCTGATGTAGAAAATGTGCAGTTCTCCTGAAGTAAAGGGATTGAGGCAGTGAGGAAAGTAGACTAGAAGGCGAGGAAGAAAGCATTACGTAGACTAGCTGAGCACTGATGCTTTTGAATACTCATTTGTAAAGTGGTAACAATGTAAACTACGTCATTGCTCATGACAAATTTTAAAATAATTAGGATAGGGCACCTGGGTGGCTCAGCCAGCTGGGCATCCAATTCCTGGTTTCAGCTCAGGTCGTGATCCCAGGGTCATAGGATGGAGCCCTGCATTGAGCTCTGCACTGAATGTGGAGTCTGCTTGTGATTCTCTCTCTCTCTCTCTCTCTCTCTCTCTCTCTCTCTTTCTCTTTCTCTCTCTCAACAAATACACAAATCACAATTTGGGTACTTTTCCACTGCTACCTAGAATATTTGAGGATATCTCCTCCTGGAAGCTCATTTTTAATATTAGCCTTAGGAAGATAAACTTAGAAAGGTAATTAAAATTAAGAAAAAAGATTTCTGTCCAACAGGGGAGATGGCTAAAAGAGGGTGGCTGGACAGATTGTGGGATTTACCGCTGGAGGCTGAGAAACACTAGTGGGTCTTCTAATTGTTTTATTTTTAGTTAATCTGGTTTACATGTTGACCATTGTGTTTCATGAATTTAAGCTATGAAGACTGAATGGAAGGAAATAGCACTAAGTTTGGGTCCCAAGAGACAAATCCTTTGTGCTGTAGGCCTCACTCAGAATCTCTGTGGCCTGAAATATCCCTGGGGTTAAAGTTACCTGGTAGTTCTTGGTCCAACACTGCAAATTCTGCATCTGATCTCCAAAACTGTGACTTGAATTTGTTGAAAACTAATATTATTTCCTCTTGTTTTTTAAAATTATAAAACTAGTATATATTTATTATAGACAATTTGGATGATGTGTAAAAATATAACGAATAAAAATTGCATGTAATAGCATCATCTTTTGCTAATATTTTGGAATATTTACTTTCAGTTTTTAAGTTACCTATTTTTTTTTTTACATAGCTATTTTATTCAGTGCACGTTTTTGAAAACTTCCTCTGTACTGATCGTACAACTGAATAGAACCGGTGGTCCTGCAGTCTCTTACAGGGTCTCCAAGACTTGAGCTTACCCAACAGGATCCAGAACAACTCCAAGATCAGAGACGGCAGGGGCTGGAAAGGGTGACCTCCAGGAAATGGTGCAGGGAAAAGATAACACAGCAGCTCGAGACAGCTGTCCTTAGAAAGGCCTGTTGTCAGGGCGCTCTGTAGGTTAAGTGTCCAACTCTTGGTTTTGGCTCAGGTCATGATCTCACAGTTCATTGGATTGAGCCCTGTGTTGGGCTCTGTGCTGACAGCACAGAGACTGCTTGAGATTCTCTCTTTCCCTCTCTTACTGCCCCTCTCCTGCATGCGCGCATTCTTTTTCTCTCAAATAAATAAATAAACTTCAAGAAAAAAAAGAGAATGACTTGCTGGCAAGTTTGGCCCTTGTCCAGCAACTGGAAACTTAGATTTTAGGAGTTTTCTCACCATTCTCTAACTGATAAGGATGGTTTACTGTCCCTGGCCTAGACTGTTTGTGCAAACTTGTGTTTCTGCTGAACATCTTCTCTTCTTCTGGAATTTTGACACATGCTAGGTCCCTACGTGAGAAGCCTCCAATAAAAATCTTGGATACTGGGTCTAATGAGCTTTCCCGGTAGACAACACTTTGCATATGTTGCTACATGTGATTGTTGGAAGAGAGTACATCCTATGCCTCCACTCAGAGAGGTCTCTCGAAGCGGATTCTAGGTTCCTTGGGACTTTGCCCCAGGCATTCTTTTATTTTGCTGATTTAGCTTTGAATCTTTTGTTGTAATAAACTGCACCTGTAAGTATAACTACATCCTGTGAGTCCTTCTAGCAAATCATTGAACATAGAGTTTGTCTTGGGGGACCCCTGATATGGTGACCCATGGGAAATTAAGTTACCAGATGAAGCATTAAGCCCAACTTTCATGGTGAGCCTTAGGATAAAGCTGAGAATACAAGTCCTTGAGTGAGTCTCTTCAAATGCCATCCTCCAGGAGTACAGATTTGGCCAATGGGTTAATGTCCCAGATAACTTATAGCCACAGGGGGCTTGGGGAGACTGAACCTGAGGACTATCTACCTGTTCAGCCCACATCCTCTTCTGCCCTGAACAGTGCTTTTGCTGGAGAACAGTCACACTGGTTTTAAAAAAAAATCACAACTATCAGTTATAGCTCAATATACCCTCAGCCCAAATATAGCCAAACATTTAAGGAAAATCAATAGTATAATAGGTATGGATTCAATAGATGGGACTGACCCACAAAAGAGAAAGAGTTAATGCAGGAAGCAGAGAGAATCTTAAAAATAAGTACAGATACGTAATAAAATTGAGAAGTTTGTATTTATACAGTTCTCCTCACTGGGAGCACTGTGCATGTTAGAAGCAATGTGTTGCTTGGCTGCTGGCTTATTCTCAATGAATCCTGGGGATTTGGGTTTTCTCTCCAATCCCCAAATCACTTGGTCTCAAGTGCTGAGACACTTCTCACTTAAAACTGGCACTAGTTAATGTAAGCTAAGAGGTGTCTTTAAAGACTTGGCAGAGAGGGTGATAATAGAAGAGAAATTGTCACAACACAGGAAATACCTTGAAACCAGTTATCAGACGTCATTGTGCCCACAGACCATCGAGACACGGTCAGAGGGAGTGGCTTTCTGGCTGTTTCTTTCCTTAGGTCCTATTCTGCTTTCATGCTCTTAGAGGCCACGGTTAGAGAACAGAGTGGCTTTTTCTAACTCTTCTTTCCCTTGAGACCCCTAACTGCAATCTCTGGGCTGCCCGGAGGAAAAATGAAGTCCCTTAAAATGAAACAGACAAACAAGCACACCCAAAACCTACCCGCACAAAGATGAAGCACCCACATTACTGCACAGAACAGTTTAGTTCCACGTCCTCTCAATCATCCTTGCCGGGCTGGGCTGGAGCTTTCCTTTTACATAATCAGAGCTTCCTTTAAAGTAGTTTATGTATTTATTTTTAAGTTTATTTATTTTGAGAGACAGAGATAGTGCAAGTGGGGGAGGGGCAGAGATAGAGGGAGAGAGAGAGAAAGAGAGAGAGAGAGAGAGAACCCCAAGCAGACTCTGCACTGCCAATGCAGAGCCCTACGTGAGGCTCGAACCCACAAAACCTTGAGATCATGACCTGAGCTGAAACCAAGAGTTAGATGTTTAACTGATGGGGCCACCCAGGTGCGCCTCCTTTAAAGCATTTTAACAAAAAAAAAGGGGAAGGGGAAGCAGTTTTCCCCCAAGGCAATTGTCTACAGTGTCCTCAATGCAGCAGTGACTGCACCTTAAAAAATTCTAGTTCTAGGGGTGCCTGGGTGGCTCAGTCAGCTAAGCATCTGACCAGCTCAGATCATGATCTTGCAGTTTGTGAATTCAAGCCTCACATCAGGCTCTATGCTGACAGCTCAGAGCCTGAAGCCTGCTTTGGATTCTGTGTCTCCCTTTCTCTCTGCCCCTTCTCCACTTGTGCACTGTCTCCTTCTTTCAAAAATAAATAAACATTAAAAAATTAAAAAATAAATTCTAGTCCTAACCACCTCCCTTTTGTTCTGCTTCACTAGGAAAGATAATTTTTGTCGTCGAGAATATTAATAAAATGCCCTCAACATGCTGGGCGCTGGAGATTTTCCTGCCTTAGCCCTCCTGTGCCAGCATCAGCTCCAGGCAGGGCACAGCCTCTGCCTCCAGCTCCGGGTGTTCTGAAAGGTACATCCTGAATGGTTGCAAAAAGAGGAGGTGGGTCCCATTGGGAGCAACAGGACATAGCGCCTGGGCATTATTTTGTGCAGGCCCTGCATTTCTGCGCTGGGTGCTGATTGTGGGGTGACTCATGTTCCTTTTCTGTTCTTCCCAGGTACCCATGCGGCTCTGTCCCAGGGGCTGGAGCCTGCTTAGTTCAATTGTGTTCTTTGTGTCTTGGCCACCATTATGTTTCACACGCAAGTACCCTTTGTGCTGACATGGGTCTAGGTTCTGTTTCGGTCCTGTTAAATGGTTGAAAGGGTTTCTAATGCTATTGAAACTTTTGTATTTTAAGAAGTTTATATAGATATCTTAGTGAGAATTTGTAAGAAACGATTGGAGATTATTACCCTGATACAGCAATAACCAGGAAATTCTAGGTTGGGAGATCTGATTAATGAGGGAAATGGAGGAGAGATTGAGCTGAGTATGGCTCCTGGGGCGGGGGTGAGCCAAGCTGCAGCTGCTGGAAGCTTGTGGTACTTTGCATACTGTGATTCTGGTGAGGGGGGATGAACAGAAGAGGAAAGTGAGAGGTTACCAAAGAGATACCTTGTTTACTTTGCAATTCTGCCTGGTGTTGGCTTTGGTCTCGATCCTCCTGGATAATAATGCCAAGGCCAAGGGCCAAGGTCCTGGGAGACCAGGTTTCTATTAGAATTTCTCCAGGCCCTGGACATGAACCTTTTTAAAGAATTAAATTTTATTTTAGTGTAGTAAAGACATTTAATGTGAGATCTTTTCTGTTGACAAATTAAGTATATAATGCAGTATTATCAGTTATAAGTACAGTGTCATACAGCAGATCTCTAGAACTCATTCATGTTGCTTACTGAGACCTTATGCCCATTGATTTGCAGCATCCCATTCCCCCAGCCCCTGGCCTCTGGCAACAACCATTCTGTTCCTTGACTCTGTATTTTAGCATCCCTGTGTTTATCGCAGTATTATTCATAATAGCCAAGATATGGAAACAACTAAATGTCCATCTGCAGATGAATGGATAAAGAAAATATGGTATACACACACAATGGAGTATTATTCAGTCTTAAAAAAAAAAGTGAATTCTGTAATGTGAGGCAACATAGATGAACCTTGGGTACATTATGCTGAGTGAAATATGCCAGTCTCAGAAGCGACAATGCTACATGGTTCCTCTTACATCAAGTATCTAAAATAGCCAAATACTTGGACATAAACCACTTTAATTTATTTCAGGAAAAGAAGAGAAGACCTAAGTCCTTCTAATCCCCTACAGGGCCTGATTCTAGTCGATAACATTTCCTCCATGCCATGTGTGCCACTCCCATGAACCGAGGGAGCTGAGAAGCTTGACCAAGGTCAAGTGTTAAAGGAGTGACCATAGGTAGTTGTGGCCAGTTCATGTGGATAAGGCATAGCATATTCCATTGTTTCCTACTGGAATGATGCTAAAGAAGACATGGTCTCTGTCCTCAAAGAATTCATTCACATAAAGTATTTTTCAACAAAACTTAAAACTTGAAAACTCTTTAGATCTATTTTTGAGGATCCACAAAACACATGTAATTTTAAAACTGGAGTTGTAATTTGTTATTCCACACCCTGAATGGAACAACTTTGCACGCAAGGGAGGAAGTTGAGCATCCTACTGGGGGTATATATAGATTATTGCTTCTTTCCTATTCTGAAAGTAGAACAGAATGGTTAGGAGTGAAGACCCCAGAACTGACATGTGGGGTCTTCCTTCCGACCCCAGCTCTATCATATATCAGTTGTGTGACCTTGGGCAAATTACACAAACTTTGTTTGTTTTAGTTTCCTCATTTTTAAAATGGTGGATAACAGTAATGTAAACCTCATAGATTAAGTGAGCTTAATAGACGTGAAGTGTTTAGAACAGTGCTCAGTACATTGTGAGCACAGTAACAATTACTATTACTGCTTTAAGAAACATGGGTGGGAACGATACTCAAGGAATGAAAATCTTGTGAAGTTATTCAAGGCCAAAATCCCTTGCAGCCTTTTCCCCCTTCCCCATCCATACTGTAAACATAAGAGCAATGTGTATTTAGTTATAAACTGACTATTCTGCATTGCCAGGATTGGCAAGAGCTTAATCAAGAGGAATCCCAAGGAAGCGCTACAGTAAGCCATATAGATTACTTTTTCACTTAATTTTTACAATGGCCCTATCGTGTAGGTATTATTATCTCTGGTTTATGACAAACTAAGGCTTCTTGAGGTTAATTACCTTGTTTAAGCTTGTATGTGATAAAGAGGTTGATGTGCACTGTGAACCTGATTTTTGTGACTCAAGAGTCCGTGTTGAGACAGATTTTCAGATCAGCAAGACCAAAGAATGATTAAAAAAAATTTTTTTTTTACCAGCTATGTGGATATTTATGCCATGAGAAAAAGAATTCCCAGTTCAGTCTTGACTAACTCAGAGGCAGTGATTTCTTGTGTTCATTCCCTGGAAAAGATATATTAGGTAAAATTGGCTCTGGCCCCAGATTCAACTGAGTTGTGGAAGCTTTGTTGTTTTTTGCGCTAAATTAGTTGAGCATTCAGTATTCTGAGACATAACATCAATACTGAAGAGAATTTCCCCCTTCCCTGTTTATTCTCTGCAGAGATTGAAATTGAGCCACCTTGCTTCCTGCTATTGCTAAAGCATTTGCTTTTGTAAACACACACACACACACACACACACACACACTCACACACACACACACACAGCAGTAATTAAAGGCTTAGCCTTAAAGGCACAGACTTCATTCACTCACATCACTGCATAGATATAACCTGTCACTTTCCTTCGCTCATTTTGCTGCCAGCACCCATCCCCGCTTTCCTGGAAACAGCCTTCAGATTGACTGCAGTGGTTTGGGTTCTAAGTCATGACATCCTGCCATCCCCCAGCCAAGAAGAGTCAGACACAGGACCCAAGCACAATCACACTATCTTTTTGGAATCAAATCTTGAGCAGGGAAAAAAAGATGGGAAGGAGCAGGAGCGTTTGAGCAGCCTTTGTGGGGCCTGTAGAAGGCCAAGGGCTCATCAGTTTCTACTCCTCAATATCCAGAGCTGCTCTGGTCCCCACCTTTCTGAGCTACCATTGTAATACCTTCCATCAGTGCCTTTAGGTCAGCCAGAGTCAAGTTCCGGTTTTTGTAACCAGACCCTTACCTGCTGTTCCTGGCCTATGGGAGCATCTGTGGTCTGGCCCTGCCCACCTCCTGGCCTCACCTGGTGCTGATCTCCCTCTCACTGCAGGTCAGCTGTACTGCACTGCTTTCTAGCTCCTTGGACACACACAGCTCGTTCCCACCTCAAGGCCCTCTGCCATTGCCCATGACCCTATGCAACCCAAATACCACCTCCACAGACAATTGCTGACCACTCTAAAACTTTCTATCTCATTAACTGGTTCAGTTTCTGGTCTTAGTATTTAAAATTATCTTGAGCTTTATTTATCTCCTTATTTATTATATGCATTTCCAATTAGAATATCGAGTCTAAGAATATGGAGACTGTCTATTTTGTTCACTGGTATCTCTAGTATTTAATTGTGTTTAGTGCTCACAGGTTCTCATTAAATATTTATTGAATGAATGAGTGTGTTGTATGTGGTGCACACTATGCAGAGCAATCACTGTGTCTTATAACCAACCAACTAGTTAATTAAGAGCACGGGCTCTGGAGTCAGCCTGTTTGAATTGAAATCTTGGCTCTGCAAAAATTCTCAATGAAATACTAGCAAATCGAATCTAACAATACGTTAAAAGAATTATTTATCACAATAGAGGGGTTTATTCCTGGGATGTGGAGATGGTTCAATATTTGCAAATCAATCAATGTGATACATCACATTAATAAAAGAAAGAATAAGAACGACATGATCCTGTCAATAATTGTAGAACAAGCACTTGACAGAATACAGCATCCTTTCTTGATGAAAACCCTCATGAAAGTATGGATAGAAGGAGCACACCTCAACATCATAAAAGACATATACAAAAGACCCACAGCCAATATCCTTAATCTTAAAAACTGAGAGCTTTCCCCCTAATGTCAGGAACATTACAGGGATGTCCACTCTCACCAGACAACAAAAAGAAATAAAAGGCATCAAAATGGGCAAGGAAGAAGTCAAATTTTCACTCTTCATAATCATATCACAACATGATAATCTGCATAGAAAACCTGAAAGACTCTACCAAAAAACAGCTAGAACTTATACATGAATTCAGAAAAGTTGAAGGATATAAAATCAACATACAGAAATTGGTTGCATTTCTATACACCAATAATGCAGGAGCAGAAAGAGAAATCAAGGAATTTATTCTGCTTACAATTGTACCAAAAGATACTTAGGAATACACCTAACCAAATAGGTAAAAGATCTGTATTCTGAAAACTATAGAAAACTTGTGAAAGACATTGAAGAGGACACAAATAAATGGAAAAACATTCCATGCTCATGGATTGGAAGAACAAATATTGTCAAAATGTCAATACCACCCAAAGCAATCTACATATTCAATGTAATCCCTGTTAAAATAACACCAACATCTTCAGTTAGGATAAACAATTCTAAAATTTGTATGAAACTAGATAAGACCCTGAATAGCCAAAGTAATGTTGAAAAAGAAAACCAAACCTGGAGGCATAACAATTCTGGTCTTCAAGCTGTATTTACAAAATGGTAATCAAGACAGTATGGTACTGGCACAAAAACAGACACATAGGTCAATGGAACAGAATAGAGAATCCAGAAATAAATCCACAAATGTATGGCCAACTAATCTTTGACAAAGTAGGAAAGGGTATCCAATGGAAAAAGACAGTCTTTTCAGTAAATGGTGTTGGAAAAAGTGGACAGCGAGATGCAGAAGAATGAAACTTGACCACTTTCTTACACCATACACAAAAATAAACTCAAAATGGATGAAAGACCTAAATGTAAGATAAAAAATCATCAAAATCTTAGAGGATTACACAGGCAACAACCTCTTTGACCTAGGCTACGGCAACTTCTTACTAGACATGTCTCTGGAGGCAAGGGAAACAAAGCAAAGATAACTATTGTGACCTCATCAAGATAGAAAGCTTATGCACAATGAAGGAAACAACAAATCTAAAAGGGAACCAACAGAATGGGAGAAGGTTTTTGCAAATGACATATCAGATAAATGGTTAATATGCAAAATTTATAAAGAACTTACCAAACGCAATACCCAAAATACAAATAATCCAGTAAAGAAATGGGCAAAAGACATGAACAGACACTTTTCCAAAGAAGACATCCAGATGGCTAACAGACACATGAAAAGATGCTCAACATCATTCATCATTAGGAAAATACAAATCAAAACCACAACAAGATGCCACCTCACACCATCAGAATGGCTGAACAACTCAAGAAACAATGGATATTGGTGAGGATGCAGAGAAAGGGGAACACTTTAGCACTGTTGGCAGGAATACAAACTGGAGCAGCCACTCTGGAAAACAATATGGAGGTTCCTAAAAGAAACTAAAAGTAGAGCTACCCTATGACTTGCAATTGCACTAGGTATTTAACCAAAGGATACAAAAATGTGGATTCAAAGGGGGCACATGCATCCCAATACTTAAAGCAGCACTACCAAAATAGTCAAATTATTGAAAGAGACTAAATGTTCATCAACTGATGAATGGATAAAGAAGATGTGACATATATACACAATGGAATATAACTTGGCAATCAAAAAGAATGAAGTCTTGCCATTTGCAACAATGTGGATAGAACTAGAGTGTACTATGCTAAGCGAAATGAGTCAGCTAGAGAAAGACAAATATATGATTTCACTCATGATTGGAATTTAAAAAACAAAACAGATGAACATAGGGGGAGGAAAGGAAAAATAAGATAAAAACAGAGAGGGAGGCAAACCATAAGAGACTCTTAAATACAGAAAACTGAAGGTTGACGGTGGGGTGTTGGGTGGGGGCTTGGGCTAAATGGGCAATGTGCATTAAGGAGGGCATTTGTTAGGATGAGCACTGGGTGTTATATATAAGTGATGAATCACTAAATTCTACTCCTGAAGCCTTTATCACACACATATATGTTGACTAACTTGGATTTAAATAAATTAAAAATATTAAAAGAAATGAACAGATTTTATAGTTTTAAATAAAGATTATACAAGCTTCTGTCAGTGGGGAAAAAAAAGAAACCTTGACTCTCACATTTGCGTGACCTTAGGCAAGTTACTTAAGCTCTTTGTGCTTCAATTTTTATCATTTCTTGATAAAATGCCAATAACTAAAATGTGTAAGTTAGCCTCTTGTACAGTGCATGGAAAACAATGATATTCAATATATGACCACTAGTATTATTAGAGTATTTCTCAATTGTAACAAGCTTTAGTCAGAGATTTTAAGACGTATCACGGACTTCAGATTAGCTCTTTTGGAGAAAACCAAAACCAAATACAAATGTTAAATGCACACAATTTTAAAAAATCCTAATTTACAACATCATACATTTATCTCTACAAATACATAACTTCCTTTTCAGAATGACAATCACAATTGGGGTCTAGCATACCTCTCTATCAAGTATGGCCATCAGCTGTTACATGTAATGTAATGGTAACCCCTGCTGATGATCTGGACCTTGTTCACATCTTTGTGATTCAGCAGAATAATTTAAACACATGTCAAAGAATATCGTGGGTTGTGTGGGGCTTTGTTAGTGTGTTTGTTTGCATTTCCCTTTGGCTACCTTGTGTTGTTGCAGATAATTGAATTATAAGTAACTTTAAGTAAAGAGCTTTTCTGGGAAGTAGCTGGAAGCTTTTGACAGATTTGGACATCTGAATGACAGTTTTTGACATTTCAGTTGGTCCTAACAATTGAAAATCTTGTCATCTGTTCTCAGAAGTTTGGCAATTTTTACTGCTTTCAATCACAGCATCCAGCATATGGTTATTAACTTGGTGCACACACAAATTTTTTTCTATGTTGCATTACAGCAGAATCTTTAAAAAGACATTTTAAGTGATAATTGTGATGTTTATTTAAATTTACCAGTTAATCTATACACGTGAGACTAATATAACACTATATGCTGACTGTACTGGAATTAGGAGGAACTTAATGGAGGACCGTGGGGGAGAAGAAGGGGGGAAATGGTGGGGGGAGAGGGAGGGAGGCAAACCAGGAGAGACTCTTGAATGTTGAGAACAAACTGAGGACTGATGGGTATGGGGGGAGGGGAAGGGGGGTGATTGATGGGCATGGAGGAGGACACTTGTGGGGATGAGTACTGGGTGTTATATGGAAACCAGCTTGACAATAAACTATTAAAAAAGAAAAAAACTAATAAAATTAGATAAATGAATACGTTCACCAGCTATCAATGGAAATAACTCCACAGCAGTAACAGGTGAAGAACAGACCCCTCCTCCCCCCCAATTTGTATATATTTCCTAACTGCACAGGCGGTGAAAACTGTGATGCCATCCACTCGTCCTCTGCCTTCTTGAGCCTGACTGCACATTAGAATCATCTGGGCACCTTAAAAGATCCCACAGTCTCAGGCTGAATCCCAAACTAAGTAGCCTGGTATCACTATTTTTACAGTTCTTCAGATGATTTCAATGTGCAGTGGAGATTGAGGACCACCACTGTATCAGTGGCTGGTGACCTTCTTTTGACATGTGTAAGATGTATCTTGATTGCAGAGATGTTAAAGTGTGAAAAATAAGTAAGTAAATAAATAAATACAAACAACCTTTGCATCTAAGAAATAAGGAAACAGGGTATTATTATTGTTATTGTTAGCCCAGCCCCAGGAAGACTCAGACCATGAAAAATAACATATGGGGTCAGACACATTTTGTTGAAAACCTGATGTTCCTTTGTTGTCCTTGATAGAACATTTGATAGATTCTACTAGGAATGTGTCCAAGTGATTGCCTTCCCTTTAGTTACTGCCAAAGACCTGACAAAACGCTTAATGAGGAAGCCTGACACCCAAGACCTCTAGAGAAAAAAAAGTGTGTAGAATGCATCTAATGCTCCTTGCCGACAAATCTGTACCTGTATCCCGTTCTCTTTTGTCCCCTTTGAGTCCGTTTTGGCATCCCAAATGCTCCAGGACTGGACCTCAGTGCTTCATCTGGTCTAGTGGGATCCTCTCTTTACCCATCCCCAAGTCATGGAGAACAGATCTGACTCTCCTAACATCAGGAAAAAGTGTCCTTCCAAGTTGGATGATGGCCAAGCAGCCTACAGTATGTGAACTGTAGGAGTTAACTGCATGACATTTCTAAGATGGACTGATTTCCTTCTGATAGGTACCTGTGGTTTTTTGCTGCAGGTCTATCAGGACTGAGCATATCACTATGCCTAGGTATTAAAGTTTGCATATTTGCAAAGCCTATTGTATTGCCAGCAATGAAACTAACCTCAGGAGAAGCTGCAATTAACCTTCACCTATTCATCATTTTAAGCCTGCCAACCAAGAAGACTGGGGACTTGTTTCATCACATCTGACAGCCACACTGCCCACCAGGCAATTAGGAAAATATATTGAGTGGAGCGGTCTTTTCACAGATCACATGTGGAAATCAGCATTATAGAAGGAAGCATTAGGATCCTCATTTACCTCAGAAAACATGCTCATTATAAATTCATTAACTAACTACTAGGTTGAAAATACAGTCCAGAAACAGAGTGCAGAGTAGTTCATAATTAATACTTTCATCTTTCCTTAAAAGTAGTTTGTTAAATGGTGGCATAGTAATAAATCAATACAGTCAATAAATCTATAGTGCTAGAAGTAGGTTTACACAGAAGAAAGATGGGCCCAGTTAATTAAAGAAGGAAACAATTGGGTATTATGATATACAGGCAGGGATAACAAAGGACGGTTCAAAATGTAAAATATAAGTTGTAGAGGAGTTTGAGAAAATGGATAAGCTTTTTGCATAAAGTAATTCACAGTGACATAAACCTTGAGAAAGAGCAGATGAGTATTTGTAATCTCTTCTGGTTTAGTCAAGCTTTAAATATTTTATGTTTAATATCTTAATATCTGGATTGTGTTATGATTAAGAACATAGTTTTGCTTTCTGAATAGATGACCAATTTTCAAATATTTTTCAACATTTTTGAATAATTTTCATTTCCTCCTTTGTGATTCTCGGTTCAATATGTATTGAAATCTGTTTCTGAGTTGTAGTTGGTTTGAGTAATAGTAAGTCATTTTGATTACTGTGGTTTTGAAATAGATTTTAATGTATCATATGAATTAACTCACTGCTTTTGCTGAGAATGTCCTTGCCTACAGTCTTCCATTAATTTAACAAAAGAATTATCTTGTCAAGTTCCAGAGATAGGCATTGTCTCCCAAGAGGATGATTAGATGAATCATTATTGACACTCAGTTGGGACCTTAGTAATAGAAGAGGGAGGGGATGGGACAGTGGCATCGTGAACCGAGTGCACACAAATGAGTAATACCTACCACTTTATAGCACTCATCGCGGGATAAGTGCTGCTTAGAGTGTTTTACATGCATTCTTTGATTTAACTCTCAAAACCATTCTATTGTTATCTCTAGACTGTAGAAACCATGGGTGAGTTTTCATCGTGTGCTCCAGGGCACACGGCTGGCATACCTTGGGGCCAGGACCGAAATTTAGACAGGCACTGCCAGATGCTGCTCGTGGTCACTATACTTTATTCCTCTCAGGGTCGTCTGATAATGCAGAGTGTAGAGGTTACTTAACGATTGATACATTTAACATGTCTTTCATCTTAATTTCATGAAGCACTTTTACATGCATGATCTCACTTTGTGCCCCTTCCTTTGTGCAGAACATATAGAAATGCATGGTTGAACTTACTCTCCTTACTAGAGAATTTTAGCCAGGGTTGAAAACCACTGGTTTATACCTTCATGATGTTTCTCTCATTAAAGTGGTTTCTTTAGCTTTATGCTTTCCTTTATTGCGCACATTACAAATTGTGGCTATACATCAAAAGATGGTTTGTAAGTTGTTAGCAGGTAATTAAAATGTAATATACAATCATATTATTAATGGTATTATCATTTATTATATTCATCATTAGAGAATTTCAGGAAAAAAATACTGGGGAAGAAAGGGGAAGATCTACCAACCAAAATATTAACTCTTTTAGATTTTACGGTGAACGTTTATTTTTACCTGGTGGGAGAAGGAAGAAAAATGTGAGCAAGATTTATAACCACAGAGGGTGTGTTAGAGCTATCTCTAACTGCTTCCTTAATGGGAGCCAGGGTTTTACTCTCTCCGCCACTATGGCCCTCAAGAAAGAGGCAAGTTAAAGTCCCTATTAGAGAGGCTGAGAATGAAACTGAGAGGCAATCTTCACCAAAGAGGAAGAGGAAGCCAATCAAAGCCTTTCCACTAACCTAGGGAATATGGGAAGGGAAGGAAAAAGTAGGATCAGGAGGTCTGCTCCTAGGTCCTTGACATCCCTCCCTCTGCCTTGGGTTTTATCTCAGAGGACAGGCTGGGGGTAAGAGGAATAGATATGGGTGTAGTTGGAGGGAGAGGATAAAGAGAGTCCTGGTCATGTCCAACATGGCCCTTCAGCCTTTCAAGTGTACAATTCAGTGATTTACGGTACAATAACCCGGTTATGCAACCATCACCACTAATTCTGTGACATCTAATTCTGTACCTGAAGCTTTTCTTAGCACAGTTGTGGCAGAGTGGAGCAGATAATACATCCAAAACTAGGCTGATCATTCTGTGTATTTAATTAGGTGCCTCCACTGTTCGGTCTTATTCAATACCTCAAATTCTGTGTGTATCTGAAACACTGGCTCTTTGGATAAAGACAAGATTTAGGAAGCCCACTTACCTGTCATGTGTTATGTCAGACTCAAGTTTCCATAAATGCCAGTATCCATGAAAGTAGCTGGTACATATATTTGAAGAACATATGTGGGCATCTTTAGCATGTACATAGTAATTATAAGGTAATGTGATCTGAGAACCTCTTTAATTACTATAGTTCCTTTGATTCATGATCCAAAATCCTGATTCAACAGAAAGCTCTCATTTCTTATCAGTAAGTTGAATAGATGAGCAAAAGATTAATGCACACATTAAAGGCAGAAAAAAGGAATTTCACTTCCAGAAAATAGGATGAGACTTTTGCAAATCACTTCATCGTCTTCTGAGGCAATGCCAGGAATCAGAAGTTCCATTAGTGCCATGAGAAGACTAGAAAGTGGCTAATGTGTTGCATTAGGTAAAGAACAGAAGGGAAGAAAACCACGAGAGCAATGGGAGCCATAGAGGAAGCAGAAGGAAGTGTCATAGGGGTGAGGATGTGGGGAGACCTGGGCAGGCACAGAACAGGAGCTGCTGCCAACTGCTGAGTGTGCTGCTTGGAGGTGATAACCTAGGTCAGGCACCTACAGGTGATGTTTTCTTTAAAAAACAAACAAACAAACAAACAAAACATAACAAAACAGGGGTGCCTGGGTGGCTTAATCTGTTGAGCATCTGACCTCAGTACAGGTCATGGTCTCGTGGTTCGTGGGTTTGAGATGTGCTGGCAGCTCAGAGTCTGAAGCCTGCTTCAGATTCTGTGCCTCTTTCTCTCTCTCAAAAATAAATAAACATTTAAAAAAAACCCATTTGTTTTAAAAGGGTAATCACAGTGTAAGGGAGATCAATACTGTTGTGATTATTTAAAAATAACTGTATGGTTCAGGCATTCAAAGCAATGTTGTGGGAACCAGGTTTGAAAAAGTCAGCGACACTATTTTGTAGTACACATTTATGGCCTTTTTCAGGAGCAGGCCTGTTAAAGCAAGTTCCCAATATTTGGAGGCAAACCCAAACAACATCTAAACTCTAAATGTTTCACCCTAAGCTAAGACTCAGGACGTAGGGACCACCAGCAGACAGCGCCGGGCTCCCAAGGAAATCAGGTGAAGAGCAAGTACTTTCAAGAGCTCTGGGGGACTTTCCAGTTACACTTGGCTGAAAAAATATTGCTCTGACAAAGGTGAATTGTCATCCCACGAGACAAAAACTAAGACATTCTAAAGAGACTTGTGATATTCTCTCATAAAAACCTTTTATTGGCACACCAGAAATATCCATTTTTCTCTAGTACAGTAGCTGTATGCATCTACAATGGCAATTCTGTGTAAACTACGTGTTACAAGTCACTAGAAATCTAATTAGCAAGATGAACTTAATAAAGAACGAGAGTAACTATGAGTCTATAGCGGCCCAGCCTTCGAGTCTCATTGGAGAGTAAGTCAAATATCAAACTAGTGTTGCCCTGCAACAGAGTTTTTCTGTAGCCAAGAAACCAAGATGGACATAAACAGGATAGCACCCATTCAATAAATTAGGTACGCTTAACTAGAAAAACACTGTAACTGATAGAAATGACCTAAATAAAGCACAAAAGGAAATAATTAGCTATCTACATATATTATTTGTTGCCAAAACTTTAGTTTGTTAGCTTTCCCATTCTACCTCTTCTATTTTATTTGTTATTCTTGTTTCTTCATGGTGATTATCTTGGCTCACTGGCAAATGCTTAGACAACTGATCAGAACCTCTTTCCATGTTCTATGTTTTCTAAAACTTCATGTCAAACTAAAGATTCTGAAAGGTAACCTACATGAGTCTATCGCTACAGAGAAGTAATGAGCATTATAGTCTGTGCTCCGTCATAGCAATGACACACAACTGCATTTTTCTTCCACACGTTGTTTGAACGACTCCAGGAAGCTGAGTGTGCATGGCAGCAGAGTGGACGGATGTGTCATTTATAACAGGCACAGGTGTTCATGGAGACAAGCGCGTTTATCCTGAGAATGGGGGTGCCATGGACTGAAATTTCAGATCCCCCGTTACTGAGAATGGGTTCTCCCTCTGGTTGCTTTTTTTTTTTTTCACATTTATTTTTAAGGCTCAGTGTCACTGCAGCATTAACAAATAAGAATGCTGACATCATTTCTGCCAAAGAAGGGCTCTGTGATGAATGGCAGCATGTACCGTAGTTAAAACAGCGTTGTTGAAAAGGCATTGAGTTGGTATGTGTCTGCTGCTCTGGCCAGAATGTGTAGATTTTTAGCATCACTCTTGGGGATCTGAGAGATCTTGCCAATGAGCCTCTTTGTCCCTTGTTTATTTCCTTTCTAGGACTTATGACAATTTTGTAATTGTTTTATTTTTGGTTTGCTCTCATATGAGACTATAAGCCCCAGAAGGGCAGTAACCACACCTGTGTATTCACTACTGTGTCTCCAGTGTCTAGAACAGTGCCTGGTCCATAGTAAGTTCTCAATTAAAAACTTGTATTAAATAAATGAGCCAAATCATAAATCTCCTGGTCTGCCTACATCTAGAGACTTGCTAGTTTGATTCGATGATTAGGGTTTCTGGCCTATTCATCCTGCCTGCTGTGAACCTCTGTGTAGCCCTATGGCTAATATTTTTGTGCTTCGATAGATAGTAAAACTTCTCAATGCTGCATGCATTCTGCCCACCTCTCAAAGATTAGCTATGCAGGGCTAACCCTGCATGAGAGGTGACAGGGCAAGAACTTTCTAGGAGGTACACTGCAAGCTCCAAATTCAGCTCATTCTTCCCCACCTCTCTCTACAACCTCTTTGTCAGAAAGCTTAAGAAAAAAGTTATCAGGAGAATATTCTCTTGGCAGTACCAGTACAGTAAGTCATCAATAACATGATCAGAAAAGAAACAAAATAGAACTCACCTACATTAAAAAAAAATTAAGTTAAATAAAATCAAAATCTGGGAGCGGAAGCTAAGTGTCACGGTGGGCTGTCTAGGTCCATTGTTGCTGGAGGCGGAAGTGACAGCAGGCATCAGAGCCGGAGGGGGGTTGGGAAGGAAGGGGTGGAGCTGTGGGGTGTGAAAACACAGGGTCCAGGTTTTCTCTCCTCCCCCTCTGCTTCCGGAGCGCTCCCACCGTGTGCTGGCCGAGCTCCTGCGGTCGCTCTCTCAGGCAGAGGTGAGGACGGGCCGTCGTCCTTAGGCTATTGACGCTCTGCTGGAGTAGAAGTCAGGGACTGGGAGCCCGGTGTGAAGCGTGACCTGGGGGACGAGACTGTGAGTCCTGGAGGCACCGCGGGAACCCTCCCGGCATGCCCCTCCCCAGGGCGCAGTGCATGTGTTCCTAATTCAACAGGGGCCCGGTTGGCTTTCTTTAACATCTATTCTGGTAGACGTTAAAGAGAATTCTAGTAGAATTCTGCCTGTGTGAGGAGCCTGGCCACCGCGGTAGGCTCCCAAATCCTGGAGACACTTGATAATACGGTTTTCATCCACCTGCCTCTTTTAAGGATCCTGGGAAGACTGTTCCTTAGGAGTGAAGACACAGGCATTGATCTGCGGGTAGCAAACCTGTTGGTCAGGACGCAGTGACACTGCCAAATCCATGGATAGAGAACAGGTGAGCAGACAACCCTTCCCTTACAACGTGTCCACCAGTGAACTCCCAAGCCTTTTGCTTGGGAAATGGATAGGTGATTGTCAAGTAAGAAGAAACATGGGCACTTATACTGTTTACCGGGTTTCGTGCAGCCTTGCACTTCAGTGGGAAGCTGCACAGACGAGGCTGGAACTGTCCCCTGTGGGGCGGCTATCCCTCCCCTTCTCGTCCCTGTCTTCCCCAGCCCAAGAGGTTTTCTCCAGAGATACTCAGAACATCCTGGAAACCGCTGAAGAGCATCGAGTGCAATAGTCCTTGGAAGGGGAAACAGCTGAAAATGTGGAAAACTTCGAAGGTTTTTTTTCTAAGACTCACTTCTAGGGCAATTTATGGTTTTCTTTCTTCCAATGTAGAGGCTGAGCTCTGAGAGATTAGATTTCAGCCTCCCAGAAACCCCCGTCTAGTTGCAGGAAGAGAGAAGGGCAGAGGTCACTGGGTTGCAATCGCTTTTACTGTACATACTGATAAACAACAATGTCTTTTTTTTTTAAATAGTTTCCGAGACTGCGGTTCTGAACAGAGCAAAAATCACCTGCAGTGTTTTGACTCCCAAGGCCTGTGTCTCTTAAGGCAGCCAGCTGCTGAATGGTGCACAGCTGGTAATGACAGCTCCAGCCGAGAAGTGCAAGGACAGCCCCTCAGGGCATCCCACGCTCTCTGATCTTTGCCCAGCCATGGCCCCTTGGTCCCCCCTTGCTCCTGTGAGGCCCCTCATGCCTTAGAAACTTTGTCCTGTTGTTCCCTCTGCTGGGAAGGCTCCACACAGCTCACTTCCTGTCCCCCTCCAAGGCTCAGCTCACATGTGACAGTAATAAGACCTACCCACACTGGGTGCCCTGAGACTGCGGCTGCCCCTCCAACGCCAGGACTCTCCACCCCCTCACCCTGCCATTGGCCTTGTCTCCTCTATGTTTATTGTCTTCTAACACACTGTATAATTAACATAGTAATTGTGCTTATTATTTCTTCTATCTCCTGTAACTCTATGAGGGCGCGGTTTTTATCTGTTTTGTTTTCACTGATAAACAACAATACTTACAGTAATTATAATAATAGTGCCTTACATATTTAAAGGCACCCAGTAGGTGTTTGTTGAATGAATGCATGAGAAGAACTTGTAGTTTGCCATTTGCAGTAAATCCTAAGTGGGCCGTGGGCAGGGATTGTTTTCTATCCCCATCGAGTAAGAGTGCAGAGAAGTTGTTCAGGATTTCTGATAATGGTGCTAAAACTTCAGTCTCACACCTTTACTTCTGGGGCGCTCATGGCACTCTGCATAAGTCATTCCATCTGTTTTCATGCCAGCTGGTTCAAGGGTTTCGTTCCTATTAGGGATGAATCTAGGCCTCAGGGATGATCAATAGCAAACCATGAACAGAGTTCCGATTTCCCACTCGCTGTTAATTAGACTGTGTCCAAGCTTAACGAAGGGAATGATGCTGATCTGGAATCATCTCACTTGTCACCGTTGATCCCTTTCCCCTCGCCTTTCCTCTGTGTCTTGGTCTGGGCCTTACACGGTTGGCTTCCCTGTCTCAGGGATCAATGTACCGCCCGCGGGCAGCCTTTGAAGCAGAGCGAGCGGAAGCTGCGGTGACGCGCGGGGGCACGGTGCTTACCTGCACGTTCCTGTTCAGGCTCACGGCCGGGAAGAACAGGCCTTCCACGTTCTCGAAGGCTATGGGACCCTGCTGTTCGTCGTTGATAAAAAATGTCAAGTTTTTCCGATTTAAGTCGAGGAGGACCCCGATGGTGGCCCCCTTGGTGATCCCTCCCTCAGTTCTGTGGGAAAAGAAAATATCGCGTGTCGTCATTCTAGAAGCTCCCCTTTCTGTGCTTAATGTACAAATCCTTTTGTACTAACCAATATTTCTTAGCCTGTTTAAGAGTATTGTTCCTCACATCCCAAGAGCATCTTCAAATATCTTTTTCCCTTAATCGCCCCAGCTCCCATAAAATTTTAATGCCACAGATATACTGTGTATCTGTTTATGCGTTGTGTATATATCTGTGCCTTGTAAATAAAAAGAGTAACATTTTTTGCTTGCCTCCAACCCCCACACTAATTTTCACTCCCTTGGGGGAGATAGTGTCCCCTGTAGAGAACATAGAGTCAACCTTGAGGGTGAACTCAGTCTCAGAGGGTCTCTACTGAGCCATAGCAGCAGAAAACAAACTGTTAAAGTGCAAGCAAAAAAAAAAAAAAAAAAGTAGGCTTTGGGCTATCGGAGCTCTGTGTACAACTGTGTCATGCACTTTGCACAAATGGTGTGGATTGAACATCAACTCCAAAATGACTTAATTTGAAAGTCAAAATAAAGAGGCACTTAAGCTAAATCTAAAGCATATGCATGATAAATTGGATCTGATGCCTTATGCTACTCACTCAATAGAAAAACTCATTCCAGAAAGATGTTAATTTTGGGCATGTTGAGTTTGAACTGAGAAGGCTCTGATAAAATGACAACATTGAAGAGGATTCTCCTCTGCAAAGTGAAATAATTATGTTGTAGGAGATGGAGTGATTTTAAAGAACCTGTACTGAAATGTCATTTTAAAACAAATTATGTCTTATGCTTCAATTGATGGTTTCACAAAAGCCATTAACATGGATGATCAGATTTGCCTTACAACCACCCCCCTCGCCCCCGCCAAGTCTTTGAGTTCTAGCAATATTGAACTTTATCCTCATCTCCGCAGAGCACACAAATTAGTAGATGTTGTTCTTTCCCCCAGGCATGCAGAATATAGACTGTACATAGTGGTTACAAGACAGGTTTATAAATTGCATCTTGTTAATCACAGCTTCAACACTGACAGCACAGGTGACATGCAGTTTGCACACGAGCAGACGTGGTCTGCTTTAAGAACGTGTTTTTTGCATAGTGTGACACTTGTGTTATTATTTACTCCTCTACTCCAAAATAAAGAAGGTAGAAGGGAAAAGTAAGTGTGGTACATCAGGGAGTGGCATCAGGAATCTAGTGACTGAGGGCTCCCCCAAGTGTAAGTCGCTAAAGATGACAGCTTATCTACATCAAGTAGGATGTGATATCAGGCTGCAATGGCAGGCGTGTTCACGTTCAGTGACAGTGAACAACACACACCTGAAAATGGAGATGTATAGAAAATGTGCTAGGGAACAGGAAGTGGAGGTTCTAGGAATCCTACTGGCTGGAGAAGGAGCAGTGATGATGTATCCAGAAAAAGCTGAGACAGTAGCTGGTAGCCCACCAGCCTACCACTGCCAGACTCACTTTCCATCTGACTGAATAGAACTCAATTTTTTTCCCTTGATACACCAGTGAGAGTGTATCTTAGGGAAATCTTTGAGAATAAGGTGGATGAAGATCCATGAAAGACACCACTCTACTTACACAAAACGAATGATAGAGGGAAGTGTAGGGGGAAATGTATAGCATGGATTAAATGATAATTGCTTGTATTTTGCTGTTAGAGGTAAAACTAAGGAGATTATTATGTTCTCTTTCCCCAGCAAACTGGGTGCTCTGAATTTACACGATAATTAGAGTCCTACAAGTTCTAAAGCTACCCAAACTGACATCCATAAGATTTAGTTTAATGAATGGCTTCTACTCTGGGCATAGGTATTAATAATGATCGTAACAAGAACAATGGCTTCTGTTTTCAGATGCCTCTGATGTGAGGCATTTTCCCGTATCTCACTTAATCTTGAGAACACTCCCACATGAACAAATATATTATCATCCTAATTTGGTGGATTTGGAGATGAAGGTTCAGAAAAACGCAACGGCTTTCCTGGAAAGTTGTACTTCTGGATTTTAGAATCCTGGGAGGTTTTCCTGAAATAGAGATGCATCGAGATTCTTAGTTCCTTGCCATGGCGGAATAGAACAGTGAAGGGTCTAGGAAAGTGCTCACATCTCTGGCATTATGCAAAATGTTTTATATATATATATATATATATATATATATATATATGTAAACACTGAGATGGAGGGTGGTAGAATTCCTGTGCCACCAACTGAAGACCACCTGGCTGGCTTCCTTGATGTTGTCTATTTAACAGGACTTTGAACCTGGGCTCTCATTTTTGACCAGAAGCCAACTTGAAGAAGGCTTGGTTTGGGGGCCGCTGGGTACCTGTTGGTGTGCGAGTTGTTGTGCATGAACCAGCTCCGGTTATTGTCCACATACATTGCCCATGCTTTGTCGTCCTTTCCTAACATCACATCCTTCATCACGTCGATGCGAGCCACGCCGAAGGCAGGGTCTGGGTGGTTGTCATAGCGGTCTACTGTTAGCTCCCAGTAGTGGACGCCTTTGGAGAAGCCGGTCTTCCCCAACACCACCCGGTCATCGTAGCTGCTGCAGGTCACGGTCAGGTTGTCATTGGAGAAGATGATGTCAGAGTGTGCCGAGCCGGGGTCGAAAGCAAACCAGGCCACTAGGAACAAGAGAAGGAAGCAGGGTTACTAAGGCAGACCCGGCGAGCTTGACGCCACAACACGCTCCTGCGTGGGTGAGGAGTGTTGTGTCCCGTTTTCATGCTGCCATGCAGGAAGGAGGCTTCTGGGGCCAGAGGGGCCCTGAGTGAGCAGACCGGGGACACGTCCTGGGAGGTGGTACTCTCTGCACCCAGAAGCAGATGGAGGACACAAGACCGATTCAGCAGGGGTTACCTGACTCAGACTGCACTCCCAACCAGGTGATCCGGGAGTGAGGTGGCATCGATTTTGGAAGGTGCAAGTCCCTTCACCCGGTGACTGGGACAACAGTACACCAGAGACATAAAGGGAGAGGGTGCGCTAAGATGCCTGTGTAACCCTGAGGCGGGGAGGCTAGGATCTACAGTCCTAGATGGAGGAGGGATAAAACACACTGAGTGAAACCAGCAAATATCCCTTCGGCAGAAGTGCTGAAATCTAGTCATTTTGAAAACTTCCTTAAGCGGTTAATGGAAGCTCAAAGGCTGCGAAGCTATCTGCAACATGAGCTGATTCTCATGAGTGACTGTGTCTTGGACGTAAGAGAGGTTGCTTTCTTTGTACCTTAAAAATAACAGTTTGCAAGTTACTCCTGACAGTAACATGTAAAATATTTTGCTGGAGCAGTAGTAGGTATTTTGGACATTAGGTGAAGACAGAATGACATCTTTGTACACATCATTATGATCCAAGCTCTAAATGCTGCCCACCAAGAACACACTCTGGAGAGATGTCATTGCTGATTTATTGAACCTGTGAGCCACCTCACATGCACTCTGGTCTTTGCTACTTGTAACAGAATAAGGTTATTCCATACCTGCCAACAGCTTTTTAATGTCAACTGTTGTCATTCCAAATGAAAGGCATGGGAGAGAGAAATAGGAAGCAAAATTGACATTGATAAGAAAACATGTCTTTTTTGATAGACTAATACCAAAAAAGGGCTCAATTTAAAACACTGCAAACATTATAACAGTTGGTCTGACTTGTACCTTTACCCACATTAGCGCTCATAGAGAGTTCACTGATGTTTAAGGAAAATGGGGAAAAATGTAATCTTCTTCTAGGCATAAAATTTAACAATACATTTTTCCAAGTATTTGAGAAACTTATAGTAGGATTTTAATGACAATTAGACAATTTTATTGACATAAAATAAGCTGCCGCCATTTATTTGCTGAAAGAAATTGAGCATGCCAATCACAAAGGTAAAAGATGACAATTACAATAGGTGTACTTGCCTAATTGAGAGTAAGGTGCAGATTGTGTCTCAAAATTGCATCCTATAAAGAGATACTACACATCAAAGCTATGAAGCAGCAACCAGGTTGATAAAAATTATCTGTATACAATGAAAAAGCACCAGCTGAAAAGAGTCACCAGAGGCCTGATTCATGAAAAATCAAAGCCCTTTTTATATTCGTTTATTTTGCTGGGTAAAAATTGTTTCTCTTGCTCTTTCAAAACGAAAAGGACATCTTTTTTTATTTTCCATTTAACAAATCCTCCTCCAAAGGATGCTAAACTATACAGCTTAAATTTTTATCATCTCCCTAAGTTCAATCTTCCGCGAGAGTTTCCACATGAAGAAGGCTTACTGTTTAAAAATGAGAAAAATTCGGGGTGGGAGGGAAGCTACATAAAAATAAATAAAAATGAAAAAAATTCATCCCATTGAAATGGAGAAACCAATGGATCTTGATAAAACTCTGTTCTATTATTACTTTTCCATGCACTTCTAACTCTGGTGATACAGGAAGGCCGTTGTCGTGACTTGGGCCCAAATTAAGTGACACATATATGTATAAATGAACATAGAATGTAACCTGTATCTTAATAAAAGCATCTGATAGTTAATGATGACATGAATTAAATGTAGTAAAACAAATTATTTCATCCCCTTCTTGGATCATTTTGCTAAATCAGTTCTTAAGGGAGGGGAGGGGTCCTGGTGGAGGTAAGTTGGTCTTAGAGAGATATTAGAGTCACCTGTGGAAGTTTTTCACCCCCTCCTTCTAAGATTTGGATTCCCCCTACCTCCCCCATGAGAAACTGGGTTGGGGTGATGGAAGCAGCTTAGTCTTAAAATGTTCAAATGTGTATAAACTATAGTTTCAAGTTGTGTTGGGGACTGAGCTGGAAAATGCATTTCTGAGGAGCACTAAGGTATCCCCTAGAAAGGGTCATTTTTAAAAATGTTTTTATTTCTGGGAGAGAGAGAGAGAGAGAGAGAGAGCAAGCAGGGGAGGGTCAGAGAGAGAGAGGGAGATAGAGAATCTGAAGCAGGCTCCAGGCTCTGAGCTAGCTGTCAGCACAGAGCCCAACGTGGGGCTCAAACTCAGGAACTGCGAGATCATGACCTGAGCCGAAGTTGGACGCTTAACCAACTGAACCACCCAGGCGCCCCTAGAAAGGATCATTTAATTTTTTTAACTCATAAGTTTCTTATATACCAATTTCTAAAACAATTGAAGGATAATGCAACGAATTAAAATAATTTTAGAATTAAGTTAGCAACTTGCCATAAAAAAGGACTAATGATTGAGTTAAAAAACAAAATTGAAAGGTGTGACCTTACTTTTGGTTACTTTATCTTACTCTGGGATGAGTTCACAGAGAAAAGAATCGTCCTCTCTCAACTCATGGCTAATTTAATTTCCATAACTATCACATAAATTCCTATTCACGGGTTAGAGCATAGTGAGTACTGACCACAAGGGATTTGATGAAAGCTGAATCGCCTATTCCACCTTGGAAATAAATTTGTAGATTCTGAATAGGGCTTTTCAAAGTTTTAAATGAATCATGCCTTGTGCAAGTCTTTTTCAAAACAAGTTTTCCGAAATCTTTGTACACTATTTAAAACATACCACCATACATTTAAGATTCAACGATACAATGAACACAGTGCTGTGAAATATAGCCATCACATGTCTCCAAACCCACATTTCATTTTATTCTCGAGACAGTACGCGTTACAAAGACTACAACAATATTTTAGTACATTGGACACAAGTGAAAAGAGTTCCATAACAAAGCATGTCTTGAAAGCCAATAGTGCACAGGAAAACAGTAAGAAACATAAAAGCACAAAGAAAAAGGTCATTTTAAAGGGAGCTTGAAGTCCCTGCATCCTTTTTGCACTGTCATGCTGTGGCCTTCTTCATTCCGGGATGTGGGATGAGCAAAAAGAAGAAAATAAAAGCAAAAGAAACCTTTGGAAATGTGAAATGTGCATCACGTGTATCCACGATTACAATATAGTCCTGAAGAGATCAAATAGGACTGCATCTGAGATGTTTTCAGGTTCTATTTGCTAGACAGGATTGATTGCACAGTAACACATGTCTAGCTTCCCTGAAATCAGCCCGAAGCCCTGTCACAACCTGCTTGGCTGTGGGAAACTTGGGGAAAGCCATCCTTTTCCATGACTTGGATCTTCGGGTCTTAGGCCAGTTGAGGGTTTCTAATTTGGCTAGTGATGGTCCCTCCCCTTCGCTAGGGAAAAAAAATCAGCCATGAGCCAGACAGTCCTACCAGTGAGCACAGGTTTTTGCAGAAAATACTTTCACTTTCTGCTCTCTAGAGCCCACTTTGTAGGATGCATTTTGCTGTAGGTGTGTTTTTACTTTATTTTTCCAACAAAGATCTCTTGAGTCTATGTTTAATCAGACCACTATGGGCTGGATGCACTGATCCAGTCTCCCAGACACAGCTGGTTTCCTGGATACAGCAGGGTTGCAAATCTCCAAACGAAGGCCACAGCCTCCACTCAGCCAGCGCCTATGCCGTGCTATGCCACTGCATGTGATGACAGAGCAGGTTATCTGTGGTGGTACCAGCTTGTGCAAAAAGAACCACTTCGCTCGTCACCTTCCAATGCCATTGTACATTGACCACAGCTCAATGGTTGGGCCTTACACCACACAAACAACAATGCCACAAAGCTCCAGCATCCAAATGCTCCTCAGACCGGAAGCAGGCCACAGACATAGAGACTAGCTCATTGCCCTCTCCATGCACATGAATGGCAAGAACAAAACAGGTATTCGGGAGATGCCATCAAGGCACAGAGAGATCAAGGGGAAAGCTCAGCTCACCCGGTGCATTGAGAGACTGCAAAGAGGAATGCAAGCTCAGCTGGTGGGGTGAGGATCGGAAATCAAAGTAGGATCTCCCGGGGAAGCTGGGTTGTAGATTAAGGGTGGAGGAGAAAGGACTCATTCTACGGAGCGGCAATCTTTCCGAAGGCACTGGAAAAGGGAGTGTCTGTTCTTCTGAATCTGTGTCTAAACGTAAGATCAATGCAAACTAGAGATCAGAAATCTGGTACCTGCCCGTTCATGGTTCCCCAAGACCTGCCTTACCAGTGCATTTGCACAAAACCTCATCCATCCCGCAGGTGCCAGGAGACATTTACAAAACCAATGTGGCTTGGGGCTGGGAGGGCATTCTCAGCAGGCCAGCACTCAAGACCACATTTGACGATGCCTCAAATATTGCAGACAGTTGCTTTCATTTCTCCCAGTTCTCAGTGGTAGAGAAAGTACCTTGGAAGGGTCCCTTTCAATTCAATATTTACAGATGAATTTAGAAATTTTAGAGGTAGATTCTACCCATTATGACCAAGAGTAACACTTTACCCCCTTAGGTTATCTTATTAGTTACTACCTGTATAATAATGGCCTCTTAAAGGGTTTCTGTTTAGGAAATTATGATTTTTAACCCACTCTTTGCTTTTCCATATCTTCACCTTTTCTCCCTTGTGTATATATTTCCATTTCTGAATGGACGAGATGATTTTTCTGTACTAGGACACTCAAGACTTGTTCTTGAATAGGAGAGAGAGATAGGACTGAGCAAGTAATCAGGGAGGGAACCTTACCCTTGTTTCCAAATTAAGATCAGACTCCAGCAATGCCACTTGGACATCTCTGGTTGTCTAATAATAAATAGAATGGGGCAGTGGTGACGTGCATTGGGGGGAGAAACGTCTTTATTTTCAGATACTTGGCTTTGGGATGAATATCACTATTACATTAAATAAAGACTTATCAATTATCCAATCTGGTTTTAGAAGGGCTGATTAAGTAGTTTCTCTAAGTTACTAAAATCACTCCTTTCTCCTCTGTCAAACAAGAGCTGGTTCTATGCAGTAGGATGGTCTGGTCAGAGACAGACGTTTTGCCAATTGGGGCCTTCCTAGAACACAATTTGACAATAATAATTTAATAAATAGAGATGGCACAATGGTTATATTCTATATCCAAAACCTCCAAACAATCATCTTTTCATTGAAAACATAATTTTGTTTTGCTGGCCAGAGGATATTTCTAGGAATATTTTTCTGGTTTGAGTCTGTCAGCATGCTTCTCTGTGCTGAGCATACCTTCATCCTATTAAAATGCTATTGTGGGCATGTTCAAGCCAAAATACTGTGTGTGTGTGTGTGTGTGTGTGTGTGTGTGTGTGTGTGTGTGTGTGTGTTGTGTGTGTGTGTGTGTAATATGATCCTATTTGAAAATCTCAGAACATGGGGATTAGTTGGTTTTAACTGATACTGCCAAGAGTCAGTCCCATTTTAGTTTTGAATTTACAACATTAAAATGGGCTTTTCAGGCTTTACTCTTATCCTTGGGGAATTTTTTTAAGAAAAGTATAAAAAGATCTCAGAGAAAAGGAATTGCTATTTATGGAGTTAAGGTGTTGTGTTCCCAGTCACAATATATTAAAGTTTTTTCCACCTAAACTTCATGTAATTTCAATGAATTGATGTACATGGTCATTTCTTTGTTCAAAAATGTTAAATCAGAAATGATTCCTGCTGTAATTATCTCAAAGGGGAATTAATCTTTTAGTTTGACAGAAAAATTTGAAATATATCAGAGCACCACAAACTGACATGGGTTTCGTTTAGGAAGAGAAGGCCATATTTATGTCAGTAGAAGATTTTTTATTAACAAGAATTTGCTTGGAAATGTATTTTCACCAGGTGGTAGCAATCAATTCATTATATTGAAAATACTTGTTGTTTTAAAAATTAAGGGAAAGGACATACATAGTAAAATTAATTCCAGAGTATATTGAACCTCCAAGTCATCATCTGAAAACCAATGAAGAGATGTATACTGAATCCAGACCTTGGAGATCATATCCAAGCCGTCATGAATCATACTCACCTTTCCTATTCTAAGTACCGAGTTGGTGATGGCACCATTCTGTGGGGTGGGGGCTGTGAGTAGCTGTGGTCATTGAAACAATTAATAACTTGACACTAAAATAGTTACTGTTTTTCTATCCTTTTATGAGGATCCATTAATTATTGATGACCCAATTTTTCTTGACTCTTGAACTATGCCTGCTCTTCAGGCAAGCTTATTTAATATCCAGCCATTTCATCTCTGTCTTTTTCCCCCCACCTATGACCTCCCGTACTCTTATGCTGGGCTCTTACCTCATTTTCTCTAATGAACTCCTGAAAAAATTTCTTACCTCATTGTGAAAATTTTCCAAATGAATTACAAGAGAGAGAGTGTTTTCCACCTGATACCAGCCAGCCAGAGGAAACAAGCAGTGCCCCTTTATGCCTTTCCCCAAGGGCACAAAGTACAAATGTTTGTTCAGTTGCCTATAGGTCATCTGTTACTTGATATTATCTTAGGATACAGGAGTCTTAGAGGAAGATGCTTCTTTTGGTAACATCTAAGGAGCAATCATCATGCTTCCCCTTGAAATATCCTGAGTTGAAGAATTCATTGCCTCTGGGCAACCCCTCTCCAGTTTACAGTTACTGCTTACGTTGATCTGATCTTCCTCTTTGGGATCTCTACTCATTAACTGTAGCATTACTATCTGGGGCCAAGATAGTTCTAGTTCTTCAAGTACTTGAGGGCAGTCACCAAACCCCTTTAAAGCATTCCTTTTCTGGGCTTAATAGAATCTATTTCCAACCCTTTTTTTATGATATGGATTTCAAATATTTACTTTCCTTGTCTTGTCCCTCTGGACATATTAAAAAACATGAACCAAAGACAATAGGACAGTATTGCCACTCGCTGTTTTAGCCAAATCACACAACTCACAATGAACATACACATGGCTATGCAGGAAGGATGTATATCCTGCTCCCTCACCTCCCCTTGAAAGCACAACTACTGAGATCTGGAGAAGGCTTCCTAGTCATCAATGTTCATTTAGCCAAGACAAATAGGAATAAGGTTTATCTTTTTTTCCCCTCCAAAATACATGACATTGAAGCCATGTTTCAGATCATAGCTAATATGCAGGATTATTATTACTTATTAAAAATGTTTAGTGCTTATTTGTTTTTGAGAGAGAGAGAGAGGCAGAGGGAGAGGGAGACACAACCTAAAGTAGCTCCAGGCTCCGAGCTGTCAGCACAGAGCCTGATGTGGGGCTTGAATCCATGAACTGTGAGATCCTGACCTGAGCCAAAGCCAAACAGTTAACTGACTGAGCCACCCGGGTTCCTCACAGGATCATTACTATTAGTTTTTAATGTATCGATCACAAGAGAAAGACAAGTAGCTCCTTAAAAGATTTTTAATTTTTTATCATGTTTCATTTCATGCAGTAATCCTGTCTGCTGAAGAGTTCTGCTGAGTAAAAGCAGTGTATCAGGAAAGACCAAAGGAAAGATCAGTAGAATGTCAGCAGAATACTGGTGTGGTGACTCTAGGCACAGCTGAATCTGGGGAGTGGAGATTGTGCTCATAATGGGAATGTGTTAAGACACGCTTTCCATCAACTCTATCAAAGACCACCGTTTTCCTCTTGCCCTTGCCTAGACTGTTTTCCCTTCCCACCCAGCATTGGCTGGATTTTGGAGTTGAGGCCTCTGTTTAAAAGAAGCAGTTAAGAATTATCCAAGGAAAGGCCAGCTGGGGCTCACACTTATTATTTAATAACTTTTGGGTTCAAGGTGAAAAAAAGAATATCAAGGTACTGTACTCTTGTTTGCCTTACTGTTTATACTTCTTTTTTTGTTGTTGTTCATTAGTTAACATTTATTGAACACCTATCATGTGCCAGGCATTGTATTAAAACTGAGCAGCTGTGAAAGGAGAGCTGACTATAGGAAAAATAATAATTTAGAGAAAATCTTCTAGGGATTGAATTTCTTGACTGATTCCAACATGTACAGAGTACAAAAGATTTCTGTAGTGTGATAGAATATTTTGGAAATATTCCTCATCAGTCTTTAAGGTGTTAGTTTTGGAATTCAAAGAGGAAAAGCAAACCGACAGGTCTTCCTTATGACAGTGTATGCTAATCCAGCTTTCTTTGTGACTAGTAGTATTCTTGCTTATCTTTTTGTCTGGTGGTGAATGGCTTCATAGCTCAGGCAGTCCTTGGGTGCTGGTCTGACAAGACAGTTATGTTTCAAAGCACAGTAAGTCAGGATACATCAGTAAGAACTGCACAAGTGGCATTAAACGTGAGTTTCAGCTCAATTTTAAACCATCTGTAAAGTCATTTGCCTTCTTTAGGAGACAAAGAAATGAATGAAGGAGGCTGAGTTTCCTTAAATGGTCTAATAAGCATCCAAAGTCACAATTATGTCCAAATGATACATAACTTACAATGAAAGGTGGTATTTAAGCTCTCTTAAGTGTGGCATTAATTGCAGTTGGGAAGTGAGAAACAGATCTGTTGTGAAAAGATTCCTTTTAAGAGAAAAAATGAAATAGTCTCTTACCACCCCTGGGACAATTGCATACTTTGTCACCAAATCCTCCACTCCAATTTAGAATATCATGGCACCATTTGTAAGTAACTACCACCAGAAGAACTAAAAATTCCTACATTTCAAATAGATACAACATATCCTAAAGGACTAAACTGCTTTCCAGAGTGTCAACTGCAAAGCATATTCCCCCAAACTAAAGACAGGGTCTGGATTCAGTTCAGTTCAATGGAAAAATTCAGGAAATTCCCTGTGATATCATGCATGTTGTCAAAATTGAGAGGAACAAAGTGTCTCTCTTTTCTGAAACCTATCTTACGTCTCACTTTGAATTTTGTAAAACTGACCCAAATTTGTCCAGGTATTATTTACCTACCTTGAGCATTTTGTCCTGGAAATGCACATTCTTCTAACTAAATAATGTTTTGGGAGCTCTGATGCTCTGAGTCAGGAAAAATAAAGCAGAGGCATAGGAAAAAATGTCTCCAGTGGACAATATACTTCTCCTTATAGGATCCTTTAACAAGTATTTTCTATTATTGTTAAATTCTCAGTATCATAGGCAGATCTTTAAGACCTATTAAGACCCTTGGAGGAGGCAGGAGGTGTCTACGCCTATTCATAGCATTTTCCAAAACAGTTGACAGATGTCAGAAGTACTTTTGAAGAGAGAAACCATACAAGAAAACCAGGGGGTACAGATTATAATGAACTTTCAGGTTATCTGCTCTAAGTCTCTAGTTTTAGAGACAAAAATAAAAACAAAGCAACACCCTCCAAAGCAAGCAGCCTCCCCAACCCCCTTCCCAAATACTACAACAACAACAAAACAAAAACTCCTAAAGTCCAGAGAGGTTAAGGGACACCTCCCAAGTCACACTGCCAGTTGTGGTAGGACAGGATAGGGCCCAAGGCAGGATCAATTCCTGGGGGATCACACTTTGGGAGTGACAAGGCCTTTGCTTTCCTTCTGTGCCTTGGAAATGTATAAAAGGTAAAGTTTATGCCACAGGCCATGGGCACATGCCAGTGGTGTCAGAGGTGGCCAGGCTTTGTGCAGATGAACCTAATGCAGTTCTCCAAATCCTGCACCATACTGAGTGAGGGTGAATCTTTCTTCTCTAAATGGACCAGTTCTGGGCACTGGAGTGGTTAGGGATGGAGAGCCTCCCCTTTGGGATTTTGGTCATGGGGAGTGGGTGAGCAGAGAGTTTCCTGTTGTTGTTGTTCTGAGACCATATGAGGTTCCTTTTCCCTAACAAGGTTATAGCTTCTCTGTGCCAGTTGGGGGTAGGATTTCAGGACATCAGGATTTAAGAGTGCAGTACTTACATTGATCCAAAATCACTATAAAATATCTGCAAAGAGATTCTGGACAGATGCATCAGGGGCTATTCCGGGGCCATATTCTGTTTCTACCACTGAATATTCTTTGGATTATTTCCTTTAATGTACGGGAGAAGGAATTTTCACATTGGAAGGGGTAGTATGGTGCTAATAATCTACTGCGGGGGGAATAGGCATTTTAATTTTATGAATAACATTTTCTATACCCCCTTTTAGAAAGCATTTTCTAAGATGTAATTTTAAGAATCTTAATCCTTTTATTATTATTAGACAAGACAGTCCTGAAAAGTATTGGGGAGATGACTCCTGTGGACATTCAGCTAAGAAAATGCTAGAGATCATCCTCTAAAGACTGATTCTCTACTTATCACTATTTACTTTCTCTCTAGTTTCCTCACAATTGAGATCTGGAGGGTTGAGAGCTTTTGTAAGAAATGGCTCTGTGGTTTCATCAACACAATATCTCCAAGACCCAGACTTCATCTGGTAGGATCTTTCAAGGACCTTGAAAAGGTGGCTCTGACATTCCTTTTTTCCCCCCCAAGCAGTGACCTGTCACTGCCAGCCAATGGCATGCTCTAGTACCAACAGGGGAGAAGGGCCTCTCTAGGGAAGAGCTCACCCCAGGAAGGGAAGAGAGGGAAAGCAAGTAGAAATGCAGAGACAGAAGAATAGAACAGGACTTGAGTAGGAGCTTGGATATGCTGTTGGAAAGGACAGCCTCTCCACACCTCCTTCTTAGAGGAAGGATGTTATTTTTTTCACCAAAATTCTAACATGACTGTTTGAAAGTGTTAAAGTCCATTTCTGGCTGGGGTTTCTGGATGAAAATACGAAGTAGCTATGCAATGCTGTTGCGTTTTGACAAGATGATTTCACACACTTATCAAACAGACTTGGGATAGGGTTCCCTCTTTCCTTCCTTTCGGTTGCTTGGAAATAGAACTGTTCTAATGTCAGCACCAGGGTGCACTGCGCTGGGATGTCACTTAACCTCTGGAAGGCTCAGTTTTCCCATACACAGGGTGAGATAATAATGCTAATACTTCCTCCTAGAGTGTGATAGGATTCCAGTCCTTGGAATCTGTGAATATGTTACTTTACTGTCAAAAAGAGCTTTGCAGATGTCATTACGTTAGGAATTTTGAGATGGAGAGATTATCCAGATGGGCCTAAGATAATCACAGGGCTCCTTATAAAAGGGAAACAGGAGGCTCAGAATCAGAAAGAGATTGGAAGATGCTACACTGCTAGCTTTGCAGATGGAGGAAGGGGCCAGGAGCCAAGGAATACAGGTGGCTTCTAGAAGCTGGAAAAGGAAAGAGAACAGATTGTCCTCTAGAACTGCCCGAAGGAGTGCATCTCTGCTGTGAAATCCACTTAGGATTCTGACCTCCAGAACTATAAGGTCATAAATCTGTGTTGTTTTAAGCTACTAAGATTGTAGTAATTTGTCAGAGCAGCAACAGGGAATTAATACACAAGGTAAATCTGGAATATTGCAGCAACAGAACAGGAGAAGGGTTTAGACGTTACATTAGCAATGGGCACGGAAGTGTAGTCTGGAGTCTAAACAGCTGTCTTAGAGTGAACAGAAAAAAATTCAAAGTTTTTCCTCAGAACCTTATAGTGAAACATAGAATGGGTAATTTTTATACTTCCTCCACTGGGTTTCAGTCTCCTAAAAATACTTGCTGGCTGTCATCTTGCTGTCATTTTTCATGGACTCTTTTACTGGACAATGGAGAAATGAGGTGGTTTATTGCAATAGTTTTCTCAGTGTATTTTGTACTGTGATTCCATAAAGCCTCTGAGAGATATCTAATGCCCATTATGAAGGGTTCCAGATAATGTACTGAGTTTTAGGTGGAAATATTTTTGAAACTTGTATAGTTTCTAACTTTCTTAATCAGAACACAAGCCACAGAATACTCTCTTTTGACTTTTTGCCCCCAGCCCCCGGGTCCGTTCTCAGTCTTCCCAGTTGCCTTCCCTACTCACCAACCCCTCTCTTGTCTCTTCTAAGGAGATGATCCTAGTCTGCTGTGGTCTTCCCAAGTGGGTCAAGGAGCTCAGTGGATTTGTGCGGAAAGTAAGAGTAAGCGAGAACTGAAGGAGACCAGGGCCCCTGATGTAAAGACACTGGAGTGTCTACACCTGAACTTTGTCTCTTTGTCACTTTTTTTTTTGGCCAATCAGAGGGCATTGTTACTTCCTGATTGTTAAGATGACCATCTAGACTGCAGGGTGGATATCTTAGTTCTAGAGAGGTGAGGTACCATAGTTTTTAGGCTTTCTGTGTTCTGCCGTGGAGTTCAGGAAGGAGGAGGGGTGGAGCCCATATGCTCCAGGGCAGGGGCCATGCCTCATGCATCTTTGTGACCCTGAGCCCAGCACATTGCCCGGCAAAACTGAGATGCTCAATTAATGTTTTTGAATGAGTGAGGTTTCTTTATCATAGCCAGGTCAAGGCAGAATTTGAAGTTTGTGCCTTGCATACAGTTACTCCTTGTGTTTGGATTTCTGTCTCTCTACTCTCTGGGAAGTCTTCTCTCCTTTTTAGATCATATTCATTTTCCCTGCAATATGTTGTAACATATTTCATGTAGCTCTTAGATGTGAAACAATTGGAATATTATTTCCATGAAAATATAAATTTAAAAAGCCTGTTTTAGAAACACTTACTTTTAGGGAGCTGCTTGTTAGTCAAAATTAAACTCCAAATAGAAGTAAGGTGATTTTAAAAAATAGAATGGCTCATACATTTCTAGTGTAAAATCTATCTGCAAAGCAATTTAGAAACACAGATCAAGCACCTTAAAAATGTTCATACTCCTTGGTCCAGTAATTCCAATTCTAAGAATTTGTCCAAGGATGATTATCTTTTTACACAAAGATTTTGTTGGAGAGTATATACTGAGTAAAGGGTGCCACCTTTCATGCTCTAATTTCCCTGAAGGACTCCCACCTCTGCTCAGATTGTGTGAAGCAATTCCATCACAATTTTCTCCTCTGAGAGGGGGGTCAGAGAGAGACCCTGTCATTTCAGCCAGTTTTAGTGAGTTCTTTGAGCCCCAGGAATGTTACCTTCGGTCTATTTCATTTCCTCTTCAGGTTATAGAAAAAGAAAAAGGTAAGTCTGTTTAGTTAGGTAGAGAGAAAAATGGGTAAAAATAAACAGGCAATTTTCCTGTTCTGTTCTCAGCCTTGCCTAAAACATTTTTTCTTTCAGGAGGAGCCTCCCACAGAGAATAAGCCCCAGAACTCTAGTAGAAAGAAGGGCTTGTTACATAACGGGTACTCTTTTGCAGATGATTTCAAAGACTGACACAGCCAGGGTGGCTATTAAATTGGTTACTTTAAAAATATATACAAATGGGGTTGTGGGCCTTATTTTTAAAATTTCATTAAGATTCTTAATTGCTTCCATTTATATTTCTTCTTCAGGCAGGGTCATTTGGTTTAGAACTGCAACTGGCTTTATCTGTACGGCTGCTTTAGGTATATTCCCGAACAAGGAACTAACCACCCTTGAGCTCATCCAATAATGCATTTTCCTTTCCTTTTCTCTTTTAATAACACATTCTGTGTAATTTCCATTGAATTAAATTATTTTTCATTGTTTTCCTGACCAATCCCCTCATACAAATTATGTCTTCCTGCTAGTCCTTTTTCCTACCTTCCCCGTGTTTATAATAACTTGTCAGCACATAACTAGTTATGTGTCTGTTTTTTAAGGACCATCTTTCGTCCTAGACTATAAGCTCATGAAAACTGGGATGACATCTGTTCAAACCTCTATATCCACAGTGTTACATAGAGTGAACATTTACCAAACACTGCCCAACAAATAAACAGAACTGCTTTCAGAAAAAATGAACAGCATTTACAACAATGTGGACATGTGATTTCCCCTGCATAATGTTACCTGAAGTCAGCAGACAGTTTTATGACAGTTCAAAGAGTATAAGCGATAAGTGATTTAAACCTCAGACTGAATGCATGTAAATACAACTCAGACTTGCTATCACATATGAAATCATACCCTTCTGTAATACAGATTTTTGTTCTGAATTTTGGAAAGGGGTTAGCTCTGCTATAAAGACCACACAAGATTTTGTTACAGTAGAAAGCCAAAATGAACCACCATGTTACCATCAATAGCAGCAAAGAAAACATTTTTTTCCAAAGCAAACCTTTCCAGGAACTGTAGGAAGTAAGATTAATAAAGGATAATATAAGTTCAGTTGATGTATTGATCTCTGTCAATGACATTTTTCTCACTGATTTCTAAAAAACTGTATATATATATATATATATATATATAAATAGAATTCTTTAATTCTCTAGTCTTCTTCTATCATTACAAGGTTGATCAAATCCTTTTTTCTTTCAAATTGGCCATTCATGATCTTATTTTTCTTGCTTTCTAAACCTTGTCTCACCATTTGAATGGGTCAGAATGAGGGAGAAACAAATAGAACAAACCAAAGTTATGGAGAAAGTATGTGTGTGAACTTTATTTCATCATGAGAAAATCACTTCTGTGCAGTAACAGAGAATACTGATATCTACACGATGATAAGGGTTTCTTTGTATTTAGATACATACCTTATATTTGTACACAATATATAAAATTCATGGAGGAAATTAATTTCTACAGTACAGTTTCCTTGTTGGAAGAGGACTTGTTCCGTTAGTTTCTTTTAGAAAATGACCCCCAGTTCTGTGATGGGGATCGCAGTTCCAATCCTGGAATTTATTAGACACCATAATCTTATGAACATTAAGAGAAACTGAGAAACTACATCCTCCTGCAGGATGAAAAGAGAAACGTGAATGCTCAAGCTGCTATGCTAATAACTGGTTTTAGCAGAAGAATATGATTTCCATGACGTATTATGAGAAGAAATAGGAGGGCTCGTGACGCACATTAGCAACATTGCTGCAAACTGGCTCCCTGCTCTGGTGGCATGCACTTCACTCTTCAGTCAAACCGCCTTGTATGCCTGGTACGCACGTGGGAAATGAGGCCATCATCATGAAGGGCCTTCTGCACCGCATCGAGACAACGCTTGGAGGGCATTAGCAGTTAGCATGGTACTTTGGGAAAAGAGGCAACTGCTCTCAAGCTGATAGGTCATCCCAGAGAGAAGTTGCTAGAATGATCATTCAGGAGGCTGTAGCTACCACCTCCCCATAACCTGGTGGGAATAGGTCATGGGGTCATTTTCCCTTCAGCAAACCCTTCTCTTTGAATACCATCCGTCACAGACTTACCCCTGCTCCCCAGGCACGGTTTGTACCACTAGGGACCTGTCAACCTTGCTGTGGGACTTGAAGTTGTGCTTGTTTTTAACCATGTGAACCATTTTAAGGGTGGTTGGCACATGCCAAGGTCTGTGGGATGTGGGGAAAAAAAAACACCAGCACAGTTTTTTTAGCTAACATCTTGAATTTGGACAAAATCAACACAATTATAGTTCTGCAGAGGGAGGTCATGGGCAAATGCCAGTGGCGGTGACTTCTATGATTAAAATGATACCCAGAGGGTCTGAATATGCTTTGGCACCAACCACAAATACCTCTTCATAGGTTTAATTTCATGTGCTGTGATTGCTTCTAAATGAAAACGTTAAAAGCCTCAGAGGTTATACCTGGTCATCAAATTCAAGCCCCTCTTCCGAGAGGAATGGCTTGTCTTTGATGACCAAACTATTTACAGTATAGCCAAGAAGAGAGCGTTCGCTAGAAAGTGACCTTGTATTGTGGCCCTAAGGTGGCCTAACCAAGCCTAGAGGGACGGGCAAAGGTGAAAATGGTGAGGTAATGCGGAGTTGCTGGTCATTTCCTGTTTGGTGCCCACAGGAAGCCTCAGTCCTGGCGCTGCCGGCCTTGGCTTTGGGTGTGAGATGGAAGCAGTCCACGCTGGGGAGGCCAGGAGTGGCCGACGGCCCTCTCTGAACAGCTCTAGCACCCCACACCAATTGGAAATACGTTCAGTCACACAAATCCACAGCTGGAAAGAACCTCGGCCCCACCCTCCGAAACAAGCAAGCGCTACACAGCAATTTAGAATCATCTGGGCAAAATTGGCAAGTGATGTGTATCGTGGAGAATGGGAGCCTGCCCTAGGGCCTAGATACATTTGTTTCACACACCGGGAGGTGGGGGGTGGGGGTGGGGGGACATTCAGGCCTTCATTTTTCAGCTTCTTCAACTGCAGCTTATTTAGAATGTTATCAAAGGAAGCCGACGCCCCAGGCCATTTGAACTGCTGCTGTGGACTCTTTGGTTTGATCACATCCACATACCATGGGATCTCTAACGGCAGGAGAGGAACAGCGGCCTTGTGCCAGAATGCAGAGCAAGTCATGGAAATACTTGAGAATGTGGGCAGTGGTGGGGTTACCTCCGGGCTTGCCAGCCATTTTAGATGCCTCGAAGTTCTCGCTCTGAGGGATACTGCTGAAGGGCCTTACCCTCAGACGTTTGGAGGACCAGGGTCTTGCTGTACTGGCTGACTCCTGTTTTGTTGAAGGCCTTGATGCGAGCGTTGTATGTGCTGTTGAAGTGAAGACCGTCCACAGTGCACATCGTCTCCTTTCCAACATACACTTCCTGAGGGTCAACAAACCACAGGGCACCGTTTAATGCCAAGTCCTGTGAGGGGTTGGGGAGGCAGTGCTGTTCAGAGGCAAGGAGCAAGCATTTTGGTGTCAGCCTGATCTGGCTCAAATCCTGTGAGATCCTAAGCCATTTAATTGACCTCATTTAGTCTGAGTTTCCTCATCTGTAAAAAGGGGACAATAATGCCCACTTTACGAGGTTGCTATATGATCACATACAGAGGTCATGTGTACAAACTGACACAGTGACTTACATTTAGCATGGGCCTCCTGCCTTAATGAATGGCAGTTACTAGTGGCTAGGGCTTAACTGGTTTAAAATGGGTGCTTTAGTTAGCATTCTGCCTTACTATCATTAACTTGGCATTTATAAATATGTTATACCTACCGAGCTCTTTATCCTTCCATGAGATTTGTAAAAACTGGTTTGAAAACATGAGGGTGGTCTCTGCTGTGTTTATAACTCCACTGGTAACTTCAGGAACTGTCACAAAGACTACCCTCAAAGTCACAGGAATATCGGTTTTATCGTGGTACAGAGGGAAGGGGGAGGAAACAGGGGCTGGAGGAAGAATGACATTTCAAAGGCTTAAAATAAATTGTAGCATAATGCGTCTTTAGCATAGGTTAGGCATGTGCCTCCCTCTTTAGCTGTATGCTTTGCAATATTATGCTGATGTAATGAGTAAAAATAATTTGTATTCCAAGCACAGCCTTAAAATGACGACTGGCTGGTAGGATACTAACAAGATTGGGGTCAGGGATCCTGGCATGCTAAGAATTTTATACGGGTTGTCTAACTGGCTCTTAACAACAATGCATAAGGTACATGTTAATATTATCCTTCCCATTTTCCAGGTGAGGGGGTCCTGAGGGCTCAACGAGGTGAGACATGGGCAGTAACACAGCTACATGGTGGAGTCCAGATATGAGTGCATGCAGTCTGCCCTCAGAGCTTACAGCACCGCGGCTGCTTTCTCTTAAGAAGGGTAGGACAGTTTCTATTCAGAGACTCCTACATCCATCTTTAATGGTTCAAGGAGAATGCAAGCCTTAGCTGAAGGGCAGGCAGGCCCTGCAAGGGTGGTCTCATCTTAGGAGAGGTGGGGGAGCGTGGCCGGAGACCCAAAGATGGGCTCTCGGAGGTGGTCTGTGGCTTTGGTTAGTAAGTAGCAGGCTCTATGCTTACCCGGAATTGACCACCATTGCCGTCGTCCAGCTCCAGAATGTAGCCTTCGGCAGGCACCGTGGACAGAGGTGGCTGTTTCCAGGACAGTGTGGCACTGTTGTTGTGGGTACAACACTCCTCCAGCTGCAGGATGGGGGTTGCTGGGACTGGAGAGGAAGCTAAACAGAAATTAGTGTAATCCTGGCTTCAGTTGAGTTGCAAACATTTCAGTGTCTTGGAATGTTAACATCCCCCTGACCAACAGAGGGTTCTACTGAGTAACTGGCCCGGGGAGACCTGAACTGGATCCTTTCCAGAGTCTCCAGGAGTGGGGCTGGTCCCTGAGATGCTGTGCTGCCTTTTCCCAAGCTCGTGGTGGCACTTCCTATCTCAAGTGGAAGGGAGACAACTGCTCTGTTCTCGCCCCCTTGGGGACTGAAGACATCATCCCCAAGGGAAATGTTTTACATGGGGGATGGGTTTCCAGCCCAGCCCACTAAAGCTGATTTAACCCAGCCATGTGGCTGAAAATCTTATCATAAAATTTATTCTGAACTTTGACCCCCCAGTTTATAAACTTGGAACTGCCTTCCAAGCAGTAGCTCTGAAACCATTGTATTTCTAAGGTTCTATCATTTTTTTAAAACCAGTGATTCTACTCAAAGTCTTGTGTGCATTAAGTAGTTACAACAGTGGCTTCTGAAAATTTCATACCAAGTGACACAAAAACAGTTACTTTGCCATTTTGAATCTTCTGAGGAACTTGACCTCATTCTTGTAAGGTAGCTATGCTAGCTCAAGCTCACTCTTCCTGCAGGCATAGAACCACCAACTGTGAGCCTGGAGAGCAGTATGGGAGCAGAAGGGACCTGGCAGGGGAGGGTCAAGGTGTCCTCATGACTTTGTGAGAATCTGCCACAGTATTAATAGTCACAACATGCCCTGTCTCCATTTTGAGCTGAGAGTCTTTTCTATTACCTAAAACTGCAGAGTGGTTGAGCCTTCAGACACACAGATGTGGCAACATTAGGTAACACATAATCCCAGTTCCTAATATATAAACTCAGTATATGTATCTGGGAATGATGTTTTTATGAACTGCTTAAATTTTTTTTTCAGCACCAAAACATTAATTTATCTTTAAGGCACTTTAACAATAGGAGGGAACAGTTTGGACCACGCCCAGGGACATTTAAACAAACGTTAATTGTAGAGCACCTGGTATGCTGTACCAAATTGGACTCTGTGTCATGCATTGAGTTACATGCTCCCTGCCATCACCTCAACCAAAAAGATGGATTACTTAATAGCAGTTTAAGAAGCAGGTTCTATGGTAGACCACCTAGAAAACACAAGCAGTGACCATAACACAAAAGATGGGAAGGTGATGCAGGTCAATTCTACCTAAGAAAAGACTGTGATACAAGAAAACCGTGTCTGCCTGACTAGATCAAACACAATTACATCAAAAGTATGACCAGTTAATGGAGGCGGTGAGTTTAGGAAGGAAAATCGTGTTTCAGGTTTCTTTTTTCTTTTGTCTTAGCAGTCTTTTTAAATTTTTAAAAAAATGTTTTATTTATTTTTGAGACAGAGAAAGAGCATGAGTGAGGGAGGGGCAGAGAGGGAGACACAGAATCTGAAACAGGCTCCAGATCCTAAGCTGTCAGCACAGAGCCTGACATGGGGCTCGAACTCACAAACCGTGAGATCATGACCTGAGCCGAAGTTGGATACTTAACCAACAAACCACCCGGGCACCCCTACTCGTTTCAGGTTTCAATGGCATGGGGTTCAGCTGGTCTTAGGAGAGACCAGTGGCTTCTGCAGCCTCGGAGGTTCCAGAACATCTGGAATTGGAGGAGAGGAAATAAATTCATTGCCTTGTTCAAGGACTAGACTACAGGACTGGATGGGAAGAGGAGGAGAGAAGAGATCTAACTCCTTCTAATGATCATCTACACATAACTAGGCACCACCTAACAGTTGTAATTGGAGGGCCAACTTTAGGTTATCATGTATTAGGTAACTACTTTGTCATTAAAATGTTTTTCCTTATAAAAATAATAAATTTTAACATATTAACAGTGGAGTAAATTATGATAAATTTAAGCAACCGGTTCTTCAAAGGGCTTCTAGAGACATGGGATGATTCTCCCCAGGGATATTTGCTTTTAGCTGTCCTTATTAATCAGAGCCTACCATAAAGCAATTCCTTGGACTCTCTTTATTTCATCAACTCCCCTATCAATTTTCATTTTCTCTTTGTTCATATTTCAGGCAGCCTATATTTCATCAATTTTTAAATCAAAGAATAAGATCACAAGATGGTTTCAACTTGAATCATGCAAATGCTTGCAATGGCTCTGATAAGAAACTCAGATTTCCCTGTATAGATATAGGTATAATTAACAGATTAATTGAAATACATGGTGTCATGTGTAATTAAAACATGAGAACTTCATTTGTAAATCCTCAGTGGACACATTTTAAAAGATCAGAAAGATAATAAAAAGTATAACCACTCACTAATCTTTAGATTTTAATATTGTCCAGATTTAAACAAATAAGCAAACAAAAAAGCTAACTGAGAAAGAGAGGGAGGGAGGGAGAGGGAGAAGGAGAAGGAGAGAGAGAGAGAGGAAAATGAAGGAACACAGAGACATTTGCATGTTTAAATCTATTTCTCGATGTGCTCAGAATTATTTTTTCTGTTTCCTTATTTACCCCAAAGTGATGTTGCATATAAAAGGCAAATGTGACAAAATTACAGACTCATTAGTAAAGACTAAGGCTGACATTTTAGCAAAACAGATTTTATAGTGGGTGTTATATTACTCTATTTCATTTTATTAGGTATAAAACAAATGGTCTATAAGAATCCAAAGTATTTTCAAATTAACTTATTATTTGTGTTTTGAAAATGGATGGTATCATGGTTTCTGGGCTAATCTCTAAGAAAGCTTTATTTTATTGAAACTCCTGTTGCTGGGAGTAGCTGTCTTAATCCTATAACTTTCATGATCATTCTTGGATGTTGATGTTTTTCCTGAAGAACTAGTTTCTCCTGACCTGATCAGAAGTCTATTGCTTAGCATTTTTGTGGCCCATAAAATCAAGCCTCTGGTTAAAAATTCTCTTCTTAGTTACAAGGAGCACCTGTTCTTACTGACCTCCTTGAAGAGGACTAGGGGAGCCTGGGCTCAAAATGAAATTCTGCAACAGTGTCTCCTTAAAGTTTTCAAATGGCCTTTTTAAAGGCCATTCTAGTTCATATTATAGCTTACTTTTTAAAATATAATCACTTAATTTTTTTCCAGATCGTTCAGATTGTGAACACTCACAACTAGGCAGAATTCCTCTGTGAAAGGTCACAGGAATGTGGCGAGGACATGTGAGGAATATGGCCTCCCACCCTGGACATGAAAAATAATGGCAGGGGATGTTTTTTGAGCACTTCCTGAATGCCTGACAGTGTGGTGAGAGGCTACATGTGTAGTCACTCACGTAATTTTCACAGCACCCTGATAGTAATGGGTACCATTATTATCTCTATTTTGTAGAAGAGGAAACTGAAACACAGAAAGTTTCATGGCTCCTGACTGGCTTTGCCAGATATGAAGCCACGCAGGCTGACTCCAGGGGCTGTGTGTTTCATTGCACTACAGTGGTGTGTAGTAATAGTGTCCTAGAGGGAAGTCCCCAGCCTAATTCCAGGGGGAATGTTTCCTTTTGCTTCCTGGAATGTTAATGATAAAGTTCCCCAGGACTTGATGCTATAATTAATGAAATATTTCACCATACCTAACATAATGTATCAACTGGCCAAATCACTATGTTGTTCACCTGAAACTAATGTAATATTGTGTGTCAACTGTACTTACAAAAATTGCAAAAGAAAGAAAAGAAACATTTCATGGTAAGAGCTATAGTGGTTGGGAATGCGGGTCTACTGAGTCATCTTGTCTGAAAGTTCCTTTGTGGACCATCACTCCTTTTTACAGTAGCTGAAAAAATGGCAAGTGGCATCTGGGGAAAGTTCAGAGTTTAGAGGAACAGCAAGCCATTTTTGCAAAGCCCTCATTTGTACATTATTAAAGAGAATAGTGTACAATTCTCTGACATGCATTTCAGGCCTCCAAACCATAAACAGATCACATGTGTGAACAAATTACATGTGAGTCAGCACGTGTGCTCAACCCCATCCCCACCAAACCTCTACATGTTCTTTCTCCATGACTTAGAAGAGGGTCTGTACACTTGGCACTGACCTTGCCCATGACCTTGGTGCATAGTCAGGGCTCTTACATTCGACATGGGTTAATGAAGATAAATGTGTTCTGAGGTGAGTAGAGGCACTTAAGGGATTAACAGCCATTGGGTCTATATGCTAAAAAGGCTTGGAAAGCATTAGGTCACTGTTTCATCCTGGTTCAGAATGAACATGCTGGAATTTCATTTCAGTGCCGACTCATGAATCTTGGGATACTTTGTATACTTAAACAGTTCTGGGACAATATTTTTCTAGGGATGTTAGAATGAAGAAGGTTCTGGCATTCTCCACTTAGATTTCAATTGCTTGATGGTGATGTAGAATCAGAAAGAGCAGATCAGTTAAATCCATGGCTAATAAAAGAATAATTTTAGGTAGTGCATTCTTGCTGAATAGTAGCCGGCCTAACTGGAAATGTTTAAAAACCAGCAACACACCTATCTTCTTTGATATCAAGCGGAAAAAAGCATCTGAGATGAAATCTCAAAACTAGAGAGATGCTAAAATTTTTAGTGAAGGAAGAAACAGATATTTTTGTTGTCACCTTAAGTCATAACTTTAAATGCATATTTTAAGTAGCCTTGAAAATATTTTAACTTTCTACTGTAATCTGCTTAGCACAATTAGAAAACATATATTTAACTACACATATTGTATTAATGATGTCAGATTATTTTAGCACCAATCCCAATGCTATTTAAATTTTGACCATTTGTTCATGGATTCTGGGGTACAGTTTCTTGAGATATTATTTTTACTGACAAGCTGTGAAAGTGCAGTTAATTAAACTGATCAAGAGTATCCTAAGGGGAAAAAATGTCTAACACTACATCAGGCACAGTTGTGTATGTTAACGGATCTCAAAAAGGCCAGTAGTAGTAGTCTTAGCTCCAGCTAGCCAAGTTCAATTGCATAATGACCTTTTGGTATTCTCTTTCCATGGAAAACATCTGACAGATAAAAATTATTTAGAGTCTAAAGAGGACTTGGCTCTCACTGAATTAATTAAACTTAATGAGCACAAAGCAAAACATATAAATGAGTTCTGTAGAAGGACACTAATCAGAAGTAAATTAAATTAATATGAAGTGTTAAAAAGGAAAGGAAAATTGAATAACCCAGTCTTATACCAAATGGCCTGTTATATGAACTTCAGAAATAACCGTTTGGGACAATTTTGTGTTCCAGGTGAATTTTTGCTGTGAGTGAGTTCTGCGTTTTGATCCTTAGAGTGCTTGGTGTTCTCTGCCGTGTATACAGACTTGAAGGGAGTGTATACACAGTCACGTTCATGCATATTTCTGTAGGCAGCCTTACATGGCTAAGTGACAGCCTTACACGGCTAAGCGACACTGCATTAGCAGTGTGGTCCGTGATGCACAGCAGGTGTCTGCAATTCCCCTACCGGATGAAGGGCCTGTTCACTCCAACACAATTGTCCGTCTTGCCAACTGGCCTGGATTCCACTCTGAGCAGATGGATGTGATTCAGAAGGACAGCAAATGGGGAAGGAGAGGGCTCTGTCAGCCAATGAAAGCATTTCAAAGCCCTGAGGCTTTTACCCTCTACCTGTTCCATCACCAAGGCTAATTGGGTTGGTTCATTTTTTTCTCTTCCACCAAAAGCCCTTCCATTGCCCTTTTGTGACATATTTTCTCCTCTGAGCTGTTTGTGACATAACCTTTTAATGATTTTACCTTATTGAAAGACCTAGATACAGAGAGAGGCTGACTGAGGCCGATTTACCTGGGACTCTCTGTATTATTCAGATGGCTGTTATTTCACAGGTCACCATGTGGGTGTGAAAGAAAAACTTTAAACATTAAGAAAGACTCGTTGTAACAGAAAATTAAATTTCTGAAGTTTGCAAGAGGAATTCAGTTATCCTTGAAGAAGCCAGTTCATTATGCAGTAACATCACAGAACAAACTGGAAGTTGTGTTATAATGAGGATCAGCGAGTTTCTGGAACCTCACTCCCTGGGTTTGAATCCCTGCTCTGCCACTCCCAGCCATGTGAATCCAGGCAAGTTATCCAGTCTTCTTGTGCCTTAGTTTCCTCAGATATGTACGAGGGCTGTGAGAATAAATTGAGTTAATCCACGTGAAGCACTTAGGAGACTATTTAGTTTGGTAAGCACTCAGCAAATGTGAAAGATTTTTGTTATCGCAACAAAGTGCTTTGATTTACAATCTTAATAGTACTTACTCTAAAAATTAATGAAGGCATCATCCCAAAGCAATGCATATTAAACAAAAAGTGAGAAAACTGAAAAGAAAAGAGCAAAAATCTATTAAAGGGATGAGAGAGGTACCCGTACAAGGTACAGGGATGAGTTTAGCTGCATTATGTGAGCCACAAGCATATAGCCTTAAAACTTGCTGGGTTTGGGGTGCCTGGGTGGCTCAGTTGGTTAAGCGTCTGACTTCTGCTCAGGGCATGATCTCATGGTTTGTGGGTTCGAGCCCCGCATTGGGCTCTGTGCTAACAGCTAGCTCAGAGCCTGGAGCCTGCTTCAGATTCTGTGTCTCCCTATCTCTCTGACCCTCCCCTGCTCACACTGTCTCTCTCTATCAGAAATAAATAAAAAACATTAAAAAATTTAAAAAACTTGCTGGGTTAGATGGTTTTCTCTGCTTGATGAAAGGAAGTATGTAGATTTTTCTCAAAAAAAAGAAAAAAGAAAAATTTAAAGTGCTGGATTCTAAACCCTTTATTATGTGGATGCTTAAATTGGGAAAAGCAGAGAGCAAATAAATTTCTTCAGTTTTCAAAAATATTAGAAAATGACAGAATTACAGAGATGAAGAATAGATTAGTGGTTGCCAGGGATTGGAGGTAGTAGAGGGGAGGGGCGTGGGTATGAGTATATGGCGATAATGGGTTAGCATGAGATCTTCGTGGTGATGCTGTGGTTGTGCATCTTGATTGCAGTGGTGGTTATATGAGTCTTCACGTGTGACACAATGGGACAGAATCATACATATGCACCATACCAATGTTAACTTCCTGGTTTTGATATGACAGGTATGCAAGATGGGAAACTGGGCTAAGGGTACACTGGACCTCTCCTTACTATATTTGCATCTTCCTGTGAATGAATCCATAGTGCCAAGTGAAAGTTTAAAAAAAAAGTCAGGATATTTTTCAAACAGATATTACTTAAACGGCCATAAAAATACAGTTGCATGGTTGGCTTTTTATTTTTCTTTGAAAGAGTAATTTTAGGCACTTGCACTTCTCCTCCGTCACCCAAACCATCTTAAAGAGATCTTGCAATATCCCTTTATCACATAAGCCAAAAAGTTTAAAAAGTTAAAATTTCAAATTTTCATGTTCCGTCTGTAACCGGGTTTGCATTTTCCCGACCAGTTTTGGCAAGCCAATGGGGATCCTCTCAAATTCCCCCTGACTTATGCTCAACCATTTGCTCACAACCTATCCATGTGGAAGTAGTCACTTCAATTCTGAACTGCCTTGATTCAGTAACTGGGTGACTTTCTGTAACAAGATTTTATTTATGTATAGTGATGCCCTCTCTAACTCCATAACTTTTTTTTTATGTCAGCTATCCCCTGGTGCTAGGCTTGTAAAATTTCTAAGACACAAAGAGGCAAGAATTGAGTTTATCTGACTTTCTGAGAGGGAGGTCAATTACTGCAACGATATATTTCCTTTATGTGATAAAATAGATAGGAGCCACTCTAAATTTCTGAACCGTTAACCAAAAGTGTGTGTGTTTACCTTCCCACCTCTTAGGTGATTCATAAATGTGGCAATTGCCTTTTTTTTTTTTCCGCAATCTGGTACAAAGCCTTGATCCTACTTCAAGCACCAGTATCCACTCAGGATGTTGCTCTGTTAGGGGGATGCAGGCACATACCTTTCATCTGCACAAAGTCGAGTTGGTGAATGGATTGCAGCAGAGGGCTGTTGTCCAGACTCAGGTCGAAGTCCGTGGTCATCCTGGGAGTGAGCGTGCCTTTTCCCCACTGATCCTCAGTCAAGTGCACTCTCCTTATGAGGGCGTCAGAAATCTAATCACATCAAAGACCACAGCCTAAGAAATATAACACCACACTGGACACAGAACACAGAACACTGCTCCTCTGCTCTCTGGGAGCATCACCAAACCACTTTGGGACTCACTCCCTCCCTGTCTCCATGCAGGCAGTGAGGAGTCTGTTATGATAAGAGTGGCCCATGCAAATCTGGGTGCTTCTGTGAGTCAGAGGGGGCCACTAGAAATAATCAGCAGCTGTTAATTGCTCTAACAGACAAACATGGATATATGCTCATGCTGTTTACGACTGATCATAATATAATGGTGATCAATTAATCCTACTAGCACCAGCAACTCTAAGTTTCTAATAGGAGGTATGGGCTTCCTGTCAAAACTTGGAAATGAGGGTTTTTTAAAAAGTTTTTTTATTTATTTTGAGAGCATGCAAGTGGGGAAGGGTAGAGAGAGAGAGGGAGAGAAGAGAGAGAGAGGGAGAGAAGAGAGAGAGAGAGAGAGAGAGAGAGAATCCTAAGCAGGCTCTGCAACACCAACACAAAGCCTGATGCGGGGCTCAAACCCACAAACCCAAGCCGAAGTCAGATGCTTAACCAACTGAGCCACCCAGGTGCTCCAGAAATCAGTTTTATAAAATAGCTTAGAGAGGCTGCATATGGTCACCTGTAAAATGGAATTTCTTACACTTTAAGCAGATCATCTGACTGTATCACTTTATTCTTTGATAGAGAACTCTTTCATTTCTTCTATTTAATTTCCCTCTGTCACTCTTGGCCAGTTTGATAGAATGTGAGTTGGAAGGATAATATATGTATTCCTTAATTAAAGGCCCCTTAATCATTAAGATGAAAACTTAAGTAAAATTCAACTGACATCATCACATCTCATTAAAACAATCAATACTGAAGAAATCATGAGAAATTCAAGGAATGAAAAAACTTCACTTTATTTGGGAAATCACTGATTAACTGTCAAGAAGGTAGAAGCCTTGCATATTTAGACATTTCTAGCTGACCAAACTGTCCAAGAAAGTAGTAGAAAGAGACTCAATTCTTAGGCAAGTCAGTAGGTTGGCTTTGGAGGAACTTATAGGGAATTACATTTTTATGACTAAACATGAACAAAAACAAATTTTGAAAAGCCCATGCACTGCTCCATCTTGTAGCCCATGGGGACCTAGACTTTCAAGAAGTCAATGGAGTTTTGCTGGCACCCATCTATGCATGGTAGTCTGAAGGTGGGTTTCATTGTGGAGGGGACCCGTGCTCACCAAGGGCCTTTGGGAGTCCATCCTTGCCATCATAGACTTAGTCTCATGGGATATTGAGAATCTGAAGTAGGAACTAGTTGACACTCACCTGTAAAAAGCCACTGGGATCATTTTCCTTAATGACCTCCAAGCAGTACTCCATGAGACCTGTGGTCTGGCGCAGTTTCACAGTGCAGTGAGAGATCTGATCTCGAACCACCTATGATTGATGCGAGAACAGAGTGGTCCAAAGTGGCAGAGGGTAAAAAAGAAGCAAACTGGGACTTTAGAAAGCTTCTTCAAACTCTTCCAAGAGCATCACGGAATGGAATAAATGTAAGAATGTTTTGTGGCAATGTCTGCTGTGGACAATGGCTCCAGAAGACAGATTATATAAATGCTATTATTACAGGGACTGGTAAACAACAGGACTCATCAGAAAGGCACGCAGATGGTGGAAGCCTAGGAAGCTGGTTACTGTGGTGCCTGAAGGGACATCTTCTTAACCCACCCTTGCTTCCATCTTCTGGGAAGTAGATACTGTGAGTTGTTGTTAAGTGGGAGGTCGTCGAGAGTCTACAAAGGAGCTGAGTAACCTGAGGTGTGGCTGCAGCTTCTGTTCTGTGAACAGTCACCCACCTGCTCCCACCCTGTGCCTGTCTCTTCTAAAGAGCAGACATCACCATCCAGACCAGTTCCTTCTCATTCTGATTCTTTTTCCTGAGGGGGTGGCAGGGTGGGGTTAGAGGTGAAACTCGCTTATTAAAAGACAATGAGCTAATAACAACAAGTAAGCCAGAGAAAGACGGATGCAGAATTAAGTGTTGACAATAACCCACTTAGAAGCAATCACTGCCTCATGTGGGAAAGCAGTTTTAAAGGCTCTCTGTTTACCATGCTGTGAGTCTGGTTTAACCTAGAAAGGCCTTTCTCTGAACATGCAGTTTCTGCCTCTGGGAAGTTGTCTTTGCTCAGTGTCAAACACATGACAGTCCTTGAAAAGTTTCTTTCTTCAAAGATGTTCATTTTCTGTGTCCTCTGCTCAGTGACCCAAATCCTGAAGTGGTTTCAAAGCTAGAGTTGAACAAGAGTTTTCTAGGAACCTCAATTACTTACATCCTCGATATTTATACTACTTTACAGAAGTCTCAAAAATATCCAGCCTTCTGGATTTTACAAATAATCACTAAAAGGAGTTTTAATAATAATTATTCAAAACTTTTTTCTTTGTTCCTTCTTTTCAGTTTTGATTATACACATTCCATTAAAGATAATTACATTTACTTTCAAAAGCAATTGGAAACTAGACAAAAAAGCAATCATCTCATCACTCTAATGCAGATTTTTCAAGCATTTTGATATTTCATTTTAGATTTTATCCTTGAGCTAGATATATTTATAGTTGTAATCATAATATGTGACAATTTTACCTCCTTCCCACTTAACACTATACCATAGGCATTTTATATGTTACCACCATCAATAAATGTTACTGGAGACATAAATATCCCATTGAGTGGGTTATCATAATTTATTGAATCATTCCTGTTCCTCCATTTTTGGATATTTAAATTCCTCCTTATTTTTAAAAAGTTCATTTATTTATGTTGAAAGAGAGAGAGAGAGAGAGAGAGAGAGAGAGAGAGAGAGGGAGCCCATGTGCGCAGGCATGCACGTGTGAGCAGGGGAGAGGCAGAGAAAGATGAAGAGAGAGAGAATCTCAAGCAGGCTCTGTGCTGTTGGTACAGAGCCCATGCAGGGCACAGTCCCACCAACCATGAGGTCTTGACCTTAGCTGAAATCAAGAGTTGGATACTCAACCGACTGAGCTACCCACATGCCCCTAAATTCCTCCTAATTTTTTGACGGTTCATCCATTTATTATTGCTGGTCTTTGTTTCTAATTTTTTTATTGTGATGAAATGTACATAACATAAAATTTACCATTTTAGCTGTTTTTAAGTGGATAATTCTGTGGCATTAAATACATCCATATTGTTGTGCAACTATCATCATCATCCATCTCCAGAACTTCTTTATCTTCCCACACTAAAATTTTGTACCCATTAAACACTAACTCTCCATTCTCCCCTCCCCCTGGCCCCTGTCAACCACCATTCTACTTTCTGTGTCTATGAATTTGACTACTCTAGGACTCTCAGATAATATAATATCATATAATATTTGTCCTTATATGACTGGCTTGTTTCACTTAGCATAATGTCTTCAGGGTCTATCCATGTTGTAGCTGGTGTCAAAATTTCCTTCTTTTTAAGACTGAACAATATTCCATTGCAGGTATACACTACATTTTGTCAATCCATTCATTTGTTGATGGTCACTAGGGTTGCTTCCACCTTTTGGCTGTTGTGAATAAAGCTGTTATGAATATGGCTGTACAAGAATGTGTCGAAGTCCCTGTTTCACTGCTTTTGGGTAGATAGCCTGAAGTGAAATTTCTGGATCACATGGTAATTCTGTTTTAATTTTTTCAGAAATTATCATATTGTTTTCCACAGCAGCTGCACCATTTTATATTCCCATCAGCAGTGCACAAGAGTTCCAATTTCTTCACATGCTTGCAATATTTATTACTATCTGGTTTAAAAAAAAATAATAGCTATCTTAATGGGTGTGAAGTGGCAGCTCATTGTGGTTTTGATTTGCATTTCCCTAATAACTAGTGATGTTGAGCATCTTTTCATGTGCTTATTGGCCGTTCATATATCTCCTTTGGGGAAATGTCTATTTTCAAGTCTTGCCCATTTTTTAATTGGGTTGTTTGTTGTTGTGGTTATCTTCTGATGTACAAAATTTATACATTTTGTCTACCTTTTCCTCTGTTGCCTATTATGCCTCTGGTGCAATATCCAAGAAATCAGTGCCAAACCAGTATTGTGAAGCATTTCCGTGTGTTCTCATTTAAGAGCTTTATAGTTTCAGTTCTTACATTTAAGTCGTTGATCCATTTTGAGGTGATTTCTGTATACAGTGTTAGGTCATGGTCCAACTTCATTCTTTTACAAGCTTTGCCAATTTTCCAAGTGTCATTTGCTGTAAAACTGCCCTTTCCCCATTAAATGGTCTTGGAACTCTTGTCAAAAATCATTTTACCGCATATGTGTGAGTTTTTTTCTGGGCTCTCTATTCAGTTCCAGTGGCCTATATGTCTGTTTCCATGTCGGTTCTACACTGTATGGATTTTTGTGGTTTTGCAGTTAAGTTATGTAAACAGGAAGTGTGAGAACTCCAATTTTATCCTTTATGCTATTGTTTTGGCCCAATGGAATCTACTAATTTTTTGACAGATGATTTGTCATCACTTTTTAAATTTTAATAAAATAAAAATTAAAAATTAAATGTAGGATTTAAAACCTCCTTATCAGAATTGGTGAAAGAAACTTTGATGTAAAAATGGTGATTTTGGTGGATAGAAGGGAGATCAAATTTAAAATTCATTGGTTGACTTATTTTCTTCTGGCATCTGGTATTCTGCTCAAGGAATGAAAATTATTTTATTTTTTTTAATAGCAAGGAAGGTTAAATTTCTGCTCCTTGGGTGGGTGAAGGGGAACCCCACCCATACGTAAAACAAAAAAATGCAGGACAGGTGACCTAAAGCTAATCTGCTACTCCTCTCTGCTATGATAGGCTTAACTAAATTGCTCTCAAAAAATGTTTTTATATTTTGGTAGCCAGTGCCTCAGTGCTTCTGGGTAGCAGAAACCTCAGCAGTCATCAGTCACTAGCCAAATGGCATCCTGTCTTAGGACTGTGCATAACTGACTAGTGCTAAAGTCTGAATAACAAGCACAGACTAGATCTGGGCATTGTAACCCGAAGCGAGTTAGCTTTTGAGGCAAAATAGACTTGAATTGCTGTTTTTACTTTCAAGAGCATTCAGATCAATGATAATTTTATGACTGAAAAGCTGAAATAAATATGTTAATCAGGCCTCATAAAATTCTGTTTGCTTCTATAAATTTCCTTCTCAAGTAAGATTTATTTGATGGCAAAGGAGCTGAGTGTTGGGTCTCTCTGACTTCTACTCTTAGGAAGTTTCATTGCTGCAATGCCAAAGAGTTGGTGTTTCAGTGGGGGTTTGCCATTGGCTCCTGTATCCATGGTTCAAGCTTCTTGGAAGGACTTAATATTCCTGAATTTCTGGCTCTCAACTCTCACTGTTGCAATAATGGATTTGGGTCCATCATTTTACCTGTTATTCAATCACTTCACAATGATCACAGTTAGACTGTGATAAAAATCACTGCTTGGGGTGCCAGGGTGGCTCAGTCAGTTAAGCGTCCAGCTTTGGCTCAGGTCATGATCTCATGGTTTGTGGGTTTGAGCCCTGCATCAGGCTGTGCTGACAGCTCAGGGCCTGGAGCCTGCCTTGGATTCTCTGCCTCTCTTTCTCTCTGCCCCTCCCCTGCTTGTACTCTGTTTCAAAAATAAATATACATTAAAAATTTTTTAAAAATCACTGCTCAAAATTAAACTTCAGGTTTCCTAGAAGCAGTACTTTTGGATGTGTTGTAATTGAGATCTAGTTTTTGAATTAATTTGGCAAGATTTCCCATCTTGTGGAAATCATCCAAATAATTAGCTCTTTTAAGAGTATAAATATTTTTTCTCTAGTTGAGTGTTTTTATCAGCTTTCTCATTACCTTCTTCACTCTGTGCTATTTCTACTATTTACTATTATTTTTTATTTTACATTATATTTTCTGTATGGAAAACAATTCCTAGGAAGCAAGGCCGTGTCACTTTTTCTTTGGGTTCCACATTTCAGTGCAGTTGGTCGGAGCCTCTGGAGAAACCGCTGGCACCATGTTTGCTGCTGGCCGGAGTTAAGAGCTCCTTTTCTTGGGAAGGAAATGTGCAAGTGGCAGGACTGACACAAATAGGGACTGGGAAACAATCTTCTTGCTTTCATCTGCAGTAAAGCCTAAACCCACTCTGGAGACAATGAATTAGTCTTTAGTTCATGGTTTCAGAGACAGCTTTCCCAGTTTTATTAGCAGGCCCCATCTGTTCGGGATGGCAAGTCTTATTGATCACTTGAACGGCCTTATTTTGCTAAGTGGCAAATTTATGAAGGTCATTCCTGGGGTCAAGATATATCACTGACACTTCAGAAAGGGAGAATTTGAGAACGGACAGTTGTGTCCCTCTGAATGCTTGAACTTTTTTGGCAGCATAGAGTAATCCACGAAACTTCTACAGTATAAGGGTAAAATTTTGTTCTATCTACAACTGCATTTTTCCATCCCATCTCTAGCAGACCAATCTTCTCCCTCCACTCAGCTCATGTAACACAACCAGAAGCAAGAACTGAAGCCGATTAAGGTTGATTTCATTATTTTATCCAGTTTGACCTTGACACCCTTTCTCTACCTCCATTCATCTCTCCCATCTTGCATGTGGCTCTTTAAATTTTTTCTTTATTTATTCTTTTTAATAAATGCTTTCACTTGTAGTATTTTCTCTTATGATGGAGTCCGGAGACAAGCCACTAATGAATTTTTAGTCTAAGTAAATACTAACATCCTCTCTCCTATTTTAAGAAATTCATCCTTAAATATAATATATCCCTTCCCATCACAGTTTAAAACAGTTTCCTCCATGTATAAGATAATCTCTTTTTTTTAGGAAGGTACAAGTACTTTCAAGATGCAAGCTGGAAAACTTTATTCTTCACAGATCCTTTTGGTCAGTGGAGGGCAGTTTCTATATGTACCATCATTCCTGAAGCAAGGTGACCAAGTAATGCCTGGAAGTGACTCATCTGTGAGTTATAGGTAAAGTGCTTTGGCCACGAGGTTCATCTAGTAAAGTAACAAATTCTCTTGCTTTTTTCCCCCTAGAGTATAATATTATCTTCCATATTATCATTATATTCACTGAAACTTAGAGGCATTTAAGTTAAGGAAGAGCATTTTTAATTTCTCACATGCCACCATTCTCCCACATGGATATAGGCAAATATTTCCCCCTTCTCTTGATACCACACTCTGTACTAGTGTTATTAATTTATCCACATTGGCAACTAATCATTTCAAAGATAGGTCTTTAGGCTTTGAGTTTTTAATCAAGAAAAGGATCATTTAGCCCTATCAAAGAGATAAAACATATACCTGTTTTGAGGAAGGCTTGAGATTTTAACAGCAACACTGTGAACTTTCCATTCCAGAAATGTAAATGTCATCTATACCCTTATCAATACACATTGAGTGGAATATGAAAAGAAAGCATGCTCTTAGCATATAGAATACTGCACTCTTGTACAGAGAAGTAAGTGAAGAGATCCAAGTCATTTGCAGAGCCCCCCCCACCCCCCCATGGGAGAACACTTACCATTTATGCTGGGCTGCGGTAGAAGTGATGCATACAATATGGTGTTTCATAGGCTGTGAGGTGCAGGGAGACACACCAGATTACTCTATCATCTTCAAAGTATGTGTTCAGTGCCCTCAGGAGGTAAGGAATGTCACTCATGTCTGGGTTTAGGCAAAGGGCATTAAAGGTCTGTGAGTGCCCTTCACTGACATTGAATGGTACGAGGGGGAGGGTCAGAAGTTATGTCCCCTAACTTTGGTGAGCTCCAGCTGTGTGTGGTGGCACCTTGGTGATTCCATGGGCACCCTGGGCACTCTGTTCTGTACAGTCCCTTTGTGACTTCTGCTCCTACGTGGTAGGAAGCAGAGGATCACAGAATTTGCCAAACCAATTCCCCCCTAATGATAGGGTTATAATAAAAAATAATTGTGATTAAAATTTTAGAGTTGGCCTCCTAATGGCAGCCAAAGGTTTCAAGTGTTTCTGTGTGCCTGATCTTTCCAAATGTCTTCTCTGTAATGGACTTAACAGAACTTGTTGCTAGTAGTTTTATTGGGATTGCACTGATTATTGGCTTAAATTTGTTGCTTTCTCTTTCTTTTATTTTTATTTAAATTTTTAATGTTTATTTATTTTTGAGAGAGATAGAGAAAGAGAGAAAGAGTTAGAGCACACAAGCAGGGGAGGGGCAGAGAAAGAGGGAGGCATAGAATCTGAAGCAAGCTCTAGGCTCTGAGCTGTCAGCACAGAGCTTGACACGGGGCTCGAATTTACAAACTGGGGGATCATGACCTGAGCCAAAGTTGAACACTTAACTGACTAAGCTGTCCAGGTGTCCCATTTTTTTCTTTCTACTAAAGGCAGTAGCCAGTTAAATCATATCTGATAATTAAAAAAAATGTGTGAAGTTGGATAGGTCTGTCTTCCACCCTCCCTCCATCTCTCTCTCTTTCTTCCCCACCTCCCATCCCAATCTAAATCAAAGGATTACTTGTTTATTTTGAGACAATGGCAAAATAGCTTAGGTAAGCAATTTGACAAGCCAGTAATGTTCCCAGTGTAAATTTGTACTCTTAATGATACGACCATATAATTTTTTAATAAACATAATGGGAATATGACCGGTAATAACTGGTAAATAATAACAAAGATAATTGTGACAATAATGATAATGATTCTAACAAGACCCAACAGTACACTTGGATTCAAAATCAAACCTTTTGTATATAATTACAGTTGGGATGTGCCAGCCTGCTGTAAGAACAGTACACTTTATTCTCATCCCTCAGCATTCTCACTATGTAATTTTGGTACATTCATTTACTGACCACACATGGAAATTAAAGATTATATTTTTTCAAGGTATTTTTGAATAGCTATAACTTTTCATTCTTCCAGAGAATCTTAGAATTGAAAGATGACCAAGAAGATACCTGTCACTTCGTACTATTAACATATGAATTTACTCTAAAATACCAGAGCAAGTATGCATTTAAGATCATTGTGGGACTATTTCAGATTCTGAGTGTTGCATTAATAAAAAGAATTTTCTGATATTTCTTTGGGCCTACCAAAAGAAAAATGACATTGTCATTTTCCTGAGAAAAGAACAGATCTCATTAATGGCACACTGAAGTGTTGTCACAAATTCCCTCTGAGGATCACAGATGCTAAAGATACTCTAAGGTCCTACTCAGGTCAGGAAAGTCCAGAAAGGATGTTAACAAAACATATAGTTCATGTGGCATCTGGGTGGCTCAGTCAGTTGAGTATCTGACTTCGGCTCAGGTCATGATCTCCTGGTTGGTGGGTTTGAACCCCATGTTGGGCTCTGTGCTGATAGCTCAGAGCCTAGAGCCTGTTTCAGATTCTGTGTCTCCCTCTCTCTCTGCCCCTTCCCTGCTCACATTCTGTCTCTCTCTCTCAAAAATAAATAAACATTAAAACAATTTAAAAAACTCAAAAAACCATATAGTTTGAACAAGACACCCAGGGGTTCTGGTTTACTGTGATTATTGTGGGGATATTGCCCAAGTCGTCCCAAACATGAGTCAGTAATATCTCTTGAAAGCTCAAAAGCAATTTTTCCCCTTCACTAGCTTTCTGACATATCCTGACCACATTCTGAAAATAAATATGTGTCTCCCAGTGGTTTTCTTCAAACCAAAGGATAGTATTAATAAACAATACTTGTAAAATACGGTCATAGCTGCACACACATGTCTCAAGTCACTTTCCTAGGTCCAGAGACAATTACATCCGTGTATAGGCTAATTCTACACCATATTCCCTAGTACTAAAAGTGGGTCCCTTGGAGAACTTCTTCAGTGTACTCATGAAGTGACACCAGATTTCCAGGCATTCTCTCTCAGTGATAAGAATGATAATAGCTAATATTTATTGAGGACTGTGCTAAGTGCTTGGCAATTTCCGGTGATGTGACGACTACTTCTGGCCTGATTTTATACACAGGTGAAAGAAACTGAGCCACAGGCTTGCCCACAGTTAGAGATCTACTAAGTGAGGAAGTGTATCCTCACACCCAGTTCTCTGTGATACAGAATCTGGGATCTTTACCTCTTAGTGCCATCTTGCCTCAGAACCAGAACTATTCAATCTGCTCAAGCAATCAGTGCTTTCAGAGCAGGGCCTGAGGAGATTATAAAGATGGCCTTTATACACACTCACTTTCCAGCATCCTTAGCCTTTTGGATTGCTCAAGAAGAGAAAGTTGCCAGAAAAATACACACACAACTCTCCTCTTTGTCAGCAAAAAGCAGGGCCTCTAGAGAACTCTGCCAAAGGGAAGCGGAAGACCATAAGATTATCCTTGCCGGACTATGACTGATGGGCTAGCCAACAAAGACAGAAAGAAGTACTGTGCTTGGCAAGCGATGTCTATAAAAGGCCAGTCTTTTCTCACAAATCTGAGAAGCAACAGAAATGACAAGAAGGAAAAGGCAGGAGGGGGAAAAGCAGAGGGAGGGAGATTGGAGGCTGGCATCAGTAGTCACGGCATCGGCACTGCTGGCTGTTTTTAGAAGCAGTGCCATACATTCCACTGGAAACAGTAGAGAAACAAATCGTTCAAGACAGAAGACAGAACAGCTTTCCTGCCGTGGGACACAGCTAGCCACCTGTCTCTTGTTTCTGTAGCCCTTTGGGATCAGGGGCAGGGATTTCCACCCTGGGCAGGCAGAATGGGAGCAGGCCACTGCCCTGTTCAGTGTCCCAGGGCACATCGTTGTGCCCTGCGGGGGCAGGTCGCCAGTTCCTGTGCGGTCCCTCCACCTGCGTCCACAGCGCAGCCCATACCTGACTTTCACAAAGGCCCTACAGCGGAGGCAACACTGAGGGGCAGCACCCGGGGGGCTTTCATGCTCCTCTCCTACTGTTTGATGTGGAGAAACAATGCTTTCTCAATCCTTGGTTCCCTTTTCTGTCCAGATCTCCCCTTGTAGAGAATCTGGGGTTGCTGCTATAGTCACTATACAATCTATCACAAATGGCTCACTGTATTCTGCTTAAAGATACCAAGAAAGTGTCTGAAATGCTTTAAAAAAGAGATTTCCACTGAGAACCAGTTAAAATTAGGTGTTTGCATACTAAAATGGTCGCTCTACTATTTGAGAGAAAATCCAGCTGTCCAGCTCATTTCCTGAAGATAGCTGTAGTTTTATTTTAGGTGCTCTAGGTGGTTCAAGTGGTATTTTGAATTCCACCATAAAAGTTCTGGGTTTCTGAAGGGTGTTCAATGAAGGGCAATAGCAACAATCTTTCAGTAATGTTAGAGCAGGTGATGGAAACAGGTTTGAGTCCATTCTAAGATGAACCTAAGAGGGTTTTCCCATAAGACCCACCACCAAGAAACAGTAATGGCATCTCAGTTATAATTGCCAGCCTTGGCTGGCTGTCCAAACCAACAAGAGAGGCTCTCTGAACATTAGAGAGCACTTTTCTTTCCAAACTCCTGGTTCAGATTTAACTTCAGGCCATGCCCTTTTCTTTATCAAGGAATCCACTGTGCCTCTCCTTGACAAGATTGCACGGCTGCTCCCTCATCAGGAACATGTGGAGAGACATGTCCTGATATAGCACCAGAGGAGGTCAGGCCAGCAAACTTCATCATTCAAGGGCTCCCTCAACAGCTCTTTCTGGCTTGGACCTTGTTGCCCCAGCTCTGCCTCCTGCCTGATTCAGTTTCACAGGCCCTCTCAGAGTGACACCTGGGCAAGTCACAAAGGCAGGCAAGAAAGGTTTATATTCCAGCCACATTATTGCCCTGACTTTGGGGCAGGAAGAAGCAGGTGGGTGGCTCTAAATGTGTTTTGCAGCAGGTGGGTAGCAGAGGAGGGAGCCTCTTAGAGGAGGAAGCTAGAGTTGGGGGTTTTCTTACTTTTGGAGAACTGTCAAGCTTCCCTGGGAAGAGGATGTTCTGTATCAAGCTGCCTGGCTTCCCGCCTTCTGGCTGGGTCCTGGTGGGTGGCTGGGGCACAAAGTTAGAAGGTTGGTGACTGCTGCTCAGGGCTCAGCATTGCCAGTCTTGCTGCGGGTCTTGCCCAGGTCTCATACCCTAGTTGGCAACTAGTTTATTGCTTTGTTTCTGGTAACCATGAGATGGGTACTGGCCCTGCTTGATGAAATTTCCCTGTCACTAAGCTTGAGCCCCAAATCTTGTAAGCTGTGTTCTCCAATTTCTTCATTTCTTCCTTGGGTTTCCTACCAGAATCCCATTTGTTTAGCAATGGGGCCTTCCCCTATTCTTCAGGGACTACAGCCTGTTCCAAACCTGCTGGGGGTATCTGATGCTCATGGGGCCATTCACGAGCCCCCGCAAAGTTGTATCCATTTCCTGCCGCCCACACCACTAGCTCCCTGAAGTTGACTGCCTAACCCCAACAAAGGGCCTGTGGTCAGACCTCACCTCTCCCCCCACACTAATGTGAGTCCAACATTGTGCACCCCATATCCTCTCCCCACTGGTAGCTACCCTGGGGCTTACTGGCCGTGCATGTGGACCTCTGCAGACCGCCTACTTCTGGGCTCTCTCCTGCGGGGCTGTTCCCATTTCTCCAGCCTGCTCTCACATCTTGTCCTGCTCCAATGGGGGAGTGGATAGGGTATCAGATATCTCCAGGAGGACTAATCCTTTTTTTTTTTTCTTACAAATAGTTTATTGTCAAGTTGGTTTCCATATAACACCCAGTGCTCATCCCCACAAGTGTCCTCCTCCATGCACATCTCCCCCCACCCACCCCCACACCCATCAGTACTCAGTTTGTTCTCAGCATTCAAGAGTCTCTCACGGTTTGCCTCTCTCCCCCTCCCCCACTATTGCCCCCCCCTTCTTCTCCCCCACGGTCCTCCGTTAAGTTCCTCCTAATCCTCCTGTACGTGCAAACATATGGTATTTGTCCTTCTTTGCCTGACTTATTTCACTCAGCATAACACCCTCAAGGAAGAAGACCAATCCTTTTGCTAATAGGGCCCCACATTCATAATCAATTGATTCCTCTGTGAGATGACAAAAGTCTGTGCAGCCGTCCAGTCACATGGTTCACTTCAGAAGTTAAGACAAATCTTGTTTGTCTTCTGGAAAGCATGGTTTCCATTCCATTTCAAAAACACCTTTGCCTCTGTATGGCTACTCTGGCCACCTTGTCTAAAACTTCAACCCCCTTTCCTAGTACGTCAAGCCCCTAATCCTTACTATTTTCCTTAGCATTTTTTTTTTTTTAACTAAATACTGCGAATTTTACTTACTTATCTTGCTTACTGTTTATCCCTTCTGGTGGAATATAAGCTTTATGAGGGCAGCGATTTTTATTTATCTAATTGTGCCTACACCCAGAGCAATTCTTGGCCTGGGGGAGTCACTCAATAAATATCAGTGAGGTAAATGAAGGAGTGTGTGAGGAATGAAGGGATGTTTTCTCCTTGTCCTCCAGGCCACCGGCCACCCATCCATCTAGCCTGTCCATCGCGGCCCTGGGAGCCTGGCTCCTTGGCTTTCTGCTCTCCCCACGGTGCAGCACTCACCTTTAGCTTGTGCTCATGCTCCTTGTTGACACGAGCAAGCAGCTGGGCTTTCCTTCTGTTGAGGGCGTCGATGAGGGCATCACACTGGGCCACCAGGCAAGCCTCGAACTCCACACTGTTCTCCTGCACAAGAAAGCACATCTCTCAGCTGCAAAGCACCTGGGCTCCTTGGGCTGCCAGAGAAGACAGAGCTCTCCTGTCCATTTGTGGGGTGGAAAGCCCTGCTGAAGGAAATGAAAAGGAACTCCATCCACAGTGCACATTGCACATTTTTTAAATAACTGGATAAATTTTATTCTACAGTGGTAGTGTTCACTTTAACTTTAAATTGAAAAGGATAAATATCACTTAATAAATTTATGTTTGTCAAAAGGAAATCATCCCCACAGTTCACATTATATTGTGTAAAAGAAAGCTTTAGTTTGTGGAGTCGAACATGAATCCTTCTGAAGGCTGGCGGATGTTTGCTTATGAATGGTGGAAGGTGGCGTTCGGAGAGGCTGGCTGCCTGAGAGCGTGGGGTATTGTGGAGGCATGAGAGTCAAAGAATCATTAAGCTCAAGAGAAGAGAGAAGAAAGAGGATAGCAGTGGTCTTCAATATTAAACACTAATCCAATGACAG